>JAWWQZ010000153.1:1200000-2400000 GCA_033815515.1 Cryptocheilus praepositus
GATACGCCGAAAACGAAAAGGACAAAAGTGCATGATCGAGAGTGCGTAGTTAGTAAACTTTACGCGATAAGAAAGTTGCATTGACACACGTCGTATATAAAAGTTCGGTCTGAGTGTTTCTATGGACGGATACCCTTTCCTGAGAAAAAATGAATTTCGCAACGTTATAATTAATATTAACACATTGCGGACCAGGCATTCTATTGCTAACCGTCTCCAGTGGCCGGGCATTTTTTGGCATCAGATATTTTTAAACTAATGATGATTCGTTAGTAGTTAAAAATCATTGTCGCGTGGAATATTTATTTTCAACAACAACCTTCAAAATGTATGATTTTTTAATATTTTTCAATAAATAAATATTTGCACAAACTAAACATTTTTTGAAGTATGATATTTCGCAAAACATGACACTAAGTGAAGTGGAACATTACAAAGCTTGCAAAAGTAGCGGGTTTCACTTCCTTTTCCGTTGATTTTGCACACTTGGCAACGTCTTGTCGGACATTTTTTGTTTTTCGAATGTGGAAGTGGTACTGGGATGTGTCCTCTGTTTTGTCGAATGGTTCCACATAATCTCGTTTTACGTTCCAGCAATGTTTTCGCAATGGAGATACTATTATAATAATTATCCTGATACACGTGGTGCCAAAAATCAAGATATGGATTAAGTACTGATAAAATAGTTTCGTTCATTTTTTTTCCTCAGCAGTATAAATTTCAAAATTACAAATATATCCGGTATCACTTTCAGATGGAATTCGCACAAGTAAACCATATTTGACGATTTTTCCATGAAATGATACTCTCGTCTGACGACTAGTTGGAAATCCTCTGTTGACCAATTATTAGTATATACATTTGCAGTCATAACTCTACCAGATGAGTTATTGCTTAAATTATTATTTATTTCGGACTCAGAACCACTTGAAATTATTGGCACTTTCCTTCTTTTGGCCCTCATAATAATCTCACTGTTTGCACTTTCATCGCCATCAGAATTGCAAGTATTCTCAGCGTCTCCATCACTATCTGTTTCCTTTAAAACCCTTTTCCGGTTTTTTTCAGGAATCACAACTTCAGTCATATCTTGACAGTCACCATCGTCCTCATAAATATTCACATTCTTGTCATCACTTGATGTATCTGATAAACCGTCCGCAAATATTTCTGCGATACTGCTAATCGTTTTGTCTCTATCCATATTTCAGGGCTTCAAATAATAATTATTAATTCGCAATACAAATGACAAAAAACTGCAGTTGACAATCACGTAGCAATTGTGTGATATCTCGTCAGTGGCCTTGACCGACGAAAGACGCATTCGAAATCTTTTGTCAGTAGCCTCAAACGAGACGAAAGACGGAAGACGAGATATCTCGTCAACGGCTCCGAGCGACGAAACAGGAATGACGAGATATCTCGTCATCCGTCCGCAAGGTGTTAACTATCTCCCTAATCGTGACTTGGCGTCTTCCTCGGTTTTATGAGATAAAATTATTAGTTGGGTGGACTTATTGCACTGACGTGTACTGTGTGGTGTTGTGAATTTGAATGTGTACAAGCGGGGTTCTGAGTTTGGATGTGTACTAAGCGAGGTTTTTAGTCTGAATGTGGGAAAATGGCATTTCGTGGTTTTAGGGAAAGCTTGGTGGTGGAGGGGCTAGGTGAGTGGTGGCATGAAATATTCCTGAGGAGCTGAGTGGTCGTGTGGGGGTAGGAAAAATTTGGATGCATGAGTAATAGAAAAGGGACAAGAGCTGTGTGTTCTACTACCTGAAATATCGCACAATAGTGCTATCGCAGGTACGGCGTAACGTTAATTATAAACTGAAGCCCATTTTTATTGTTTGTCCAGTCCATTTACGTAAAGCAATGCATAATCAATTATCATGACAGTGCCGCTATGGTTAATCCGTGAAAATACCGAAATTAGGAGTCAATAAAAAGTTTATAAACTGAAACTGGTTATACAGTAATAGTTACTATTATATAGTAATAAAGTGCCACACAAAAGGTTGTTTTTGACATAACTTGCAATAGTTCACTTGCATGTAGATGTGCGAGGAAAAGTTCTCTCTCACTAGCGACAAAATTACAGTGCCAACAAAATCTTGTGTTTAATGTCGGAACATGCCCTTTTTGTACATTATAACACATTATTACACAATCAAATAATTGTAAACTCCTGATGAAGGGACCTAAGAGATCAAAGATATGTTAAACTTTTTGGAAACATAGTAATAAAGTACTTCAACTGCAACAAGCGCTTGAAGAGTCTCTTAAATTCTAGTTTATCTACTACTTTTTATGAACAAAGAGTTCATATGTTTTGTAGGAAGTAACACCCGATATATAATGGTTATAACGCAGAAACTTAGGTCCAAATTAACAATAAACAATGTCTGTTGTAAATACTTGGAAATAAGAACGGTAAGAGTACTTTCTGTTCTTATATTGCTATAAAATTTTGTTTTTTCTTCTTAACACGTTCTTTGCCACGCGTACCACTGGTTGTACACGTTAAACTTGATTTTTAGGCCGTGTGTGCCACCGGTGGTACACCCAAACATATTTATCTAATGCCCTGAAAATATATGTCTATGACAAAGTTAATTCTATAAAAAAATATTTCTGTTAAAAGATTGAGGCATTATATACAACGCAGTATAGAAAGGAGCACATAAGTTTGTTTGATTTTTATATTTACAATAATTAATAATTACATGTAATGGTTGGTTTTGTTAAAGCAAGAGATACATAGAAACAGCTTCATCGGGGAACCGCTACATGGCATCATTACTCATAATTTTTAGTCTTCCTACGTACTTTTTGGAAAATATTTTGTTTTTCTCATTTTGTACTTAAAACAAATTCGAATGGAGAAGATGTTCTTTACTAGGCGATAAATTTCGAACCGACTGACTTTTACAAGCGAACTGATCGGAGTGCCTGGTGTACCACAAGTGGTACACGACGTGATGACTACTTTAAACAACGTAACTGCTTATCGGTTGACGATATAATGAAATATTATGGGATAATATATCAATCTTTAGTCGACATATCAAATGGCCTGAACGACAAATCAGGCAAAATGGGCTTGGCACGGAACGTGTTAAATAAACATCAATGCATGCGCACCCATCAAAGCACATGAATGGGCAAGCTTTTAAATTCGCTGTGGAAATACAAAGAATCCATCGTTCGATATCAATTTGTCGAATGTTAAACTTGATCTTTAGGCAACGTGTGCCACCGGTGGAACACTCAGACATATTTATTTAATGCGCTGAAAATATATGTTTATGACAAAGTTAATTCTATAAAAAAATATTTCTATTAAAAGATTGAGGTATTTTACAAAATGCAGCATGAAATGGAGCACATAAGTTTGTTTCATTTTTATATTTAGAATAATTAATAATTACATGTAATGGTTGATTTTGTTAAAGCAAGAGATACATAAAAACGGCTTCATCGGGGAACCGCTACATGGCATCATTACTCATAATTTTTAGTCTTCCTACGTACTTTTTGGAAAATATTTTGTTTTTCTCATTTTTTACTTAAAACAAATTCGAATGGGGGGTGTTCTTTACTAGGCGATATGTTTCGAACCGGCTGACTTTTACAATCGAACTGATCGCAGCACCACGTGTACCACAAGTGGTACACGACGTGATAACTACTCTAAACACGGTACTGCTAATCGATTGACGCCATGGTGAAATATTGTGTGACAGTATATGAATCTTTAGTCAGAATATCAAATGGCCTGAACGACAAATCAGGCAAAATGGGCTTGGCACGAAACGTGTTAAATAAACATAAATGCATTCGCACCCATCAAAGCACATGAATGGGCAAGCTTTTAAATTCGCTGTGGAAATACAAAGAATCCATCGTTCGATATCAATTTGTCGAAAAAACGCTCACGTCAAAGTTGGTACTCAGCAATTATTGTAGCAGAACTACCGATATTTCCGTGCTTATGGCAGGCGAGTTCACTGACAACGCGGAAAGAGATAAGGAAGCGTATTAGCAAGCATTAATCAATATGTGCACCCTCTCCGAAGGTACGCGAACGAACAAACTTTCGAAGTCGCATTGGAAATTCAAAGGAATCAACGAGTCGGTGCCCGTAAGTTTCTGACAAGAAGTAGGTACGACAAAGTTAATATTCAGCCGGAACTGTGGAGATTTCCGCGTTTGTGTCGCACCACTTCGCCGACAAGACGAAACGCAACATGAAAACACAGTAAACATTAGGGGGTGTGCGCACACTTCTCAAAGGTATCTGGCGTTTAACTTTAAACTCGCCAAGGAAACCTAACGAAATCAACGTTTCCACACTGTAAACTTGTGGTAAAGTTAATGTCAATTACAATGCCGGAGGAAATGATTTCACTCTTACTACAAGTTAACAAGCTCTTCGAATCCACAAGTCTATCAGAGTTAAATTATTTACAAGCAGGTACTCTCTACTTGTCTCTCTATGATTCATATCTAATATATATCCAATATTTATGTTATACAGTATGATCAGAAAGTACGGAATATATAATCTAAAACATATTGTTTTTAATTTTCAGATATATATTTATCTTGTATTCGAAATAACATCCATCTGAACGACACACATTTGCCAACGCTTAACCCAGTCCTCCATACACTTTTCATAAGCCGATGAAGAGATTGCCTTCAGCTCCTTCGTCGCATTTTGTTTAATGTGTTCCATACAGTCTCAAATCTCTTTCCTCGAAGAGGTATTTGAGTCTAGGGAAATAGAAAAAGTGACATGGTGCCAAATCTGGCGAATACGGTGCTTGTTCGATGGTATTTGTTCGATGTTTGTCCAAATAATCCAGCACAATGCGTGCTTTGTGAGACGGCGCGTTATCGTGGTGCAACATCCATTTTGTCTTTATATAAATCCGGTCTTTTTCTATCGTTTAGCATCCCTCAAATGCTTCAAAACGGATATATAATTCCTTGTTGACTGTTCGACCTCTAGCAAGAACTTATATGGACTACAATCTAGATAATCGAAGAAAACTGTGAGCATGACTTTGATTTTGGACCGGCTTTGGTGAAATTTTTTGAGTTTCGGCTCATTTTCCAGTTTGCTAATAACTAACACACACTGTTGGCTTGTTTGCGCGTCAACTCTGTAAACTTAAAAACGTCTCATAGCCGGTAATTATCCGTTTCATGAAGGTTGGATCATTTCTTGCCTCAGAAATAATCATTTCCGCCACTTTCTTGCGATCCTCTTTTTCAACGAAACAGTTTGTTTTTCGAAGAATCAAGCCGCGCTGCAACGCGTTTCATGCCTAAGATATCCACTACAATGTGCTGAACGGTTCCATATGAAATGTTGAGCTCACGAGCTATCTCTCTCAGGCTCGCATGACGATTTTCGTGTACAATTTTTTTCACTTTTTCCACATTTTCTTCGGTATTTGATGTCGAAGGGCGTCCAGAAAAATGGAATATTCGACAATATTTCTCGTTGCGTAACTTATACCATTCGTATGTCTGTGTTTTTGAGAGAGCAATGACTCCCCAAATGATTTTTGCAAACATTTTCAACGATTTTGCACATGAAATTTCGTTGGAAACACAAAACTTCAAACAAATCTTTGTTCGATATTAGCCATTATAAAAACGGCAAAGGACAAAAACTTGCTCAATTAAACAAATGCCAAACAAATACTAGTATCAGAACCTTTTTTGAAGTTTTGGAACAGATGTCTCTTTTGGTGTACATTTCAGAAAAAAAATTCATCTTAATATGTCAACACTTTTATTTTAAATTACAAATTCCGGGTACTTTCAGATCATACTGTATATAAATTATTTACAAGCAGGTACTCTCTACGATCCATATTTGTGCGCAGGTATTGGAAATTTAAATCACATGCTCAAGGCTAAAATATACGTTTGCTAATAACTAACACACACATTCTGACGCGTTTGTCATGGTTGAAGTTCTGATTATTATTATGTCTTAAAAATCGTTGTATACTTCGAGACCCTCGGATCCTATCCTCGGGAATGTTTATTCAGTTGAGAAAGTCTTCTCTCACATAACCCTCGTCACGCCTTTGGGGTTTGCTATAAATTTCCTTTAAAAAATTACTAAGTAAACAGTTTGTTTTTCGAAGAATCGAAAGTAAACTCCGGAGGTGTGAGTAGGGCCATTAAATATGCTGTGCGGATATTAATACTCTATAATGTTGTTGACAGTATTTTAGAAAGGGTTCATATGTACTTTTCTTGGGCTGTAGGCCCTTTTACTTTTTTTATGTTATTGATTAAAAACGTTACCATCAGTATTCGTAGAGCATGTTCGTAAATATGAGAATGTGGTGCACTGATAAAACAGAAAAATGGAATATTCGATTTTCTCGTGGGCGTTGTTACAAGTGGAATGGGTTCAGTAGATTACTAGATTTATTAGAAAACGATTCGGTGCAATGACGGGCAACAGTAGGCAAGATTTTTTAAAAAGGTTATTTTGTAGTAGTAACGTTATTTTCTAACTCTGATAAGGATGACAGATTATTTGCGAAACAATATTTGCACAGATATTATATCACGAAAACGTAAAGAAGAAAATACACTTCTCATTTTAATATCAGAATGCATTCCCAAGACCAGCGACATTAAATATTAACACCTTCCCTATATGAAGTTTTAAGAAAATGTGTAATTTTGATGTACATTTTCCGATACAGTTATTCATCTTAATATTGAAACAACTTTTATTACTTCATAATTTTTAAAATTTTAGTGAAGCATTTTCATTTATAATTTTCGAAAAAAAATTTATAACACACCCTGAAAGTGTATAATAAGGGTTCTTCGACCACAGATCTTTCTCGCGTATAGCTTAGAAAAACATGACAATAAACAAAACGTTAAACACGACAAGGGCTCCAAAATCTTTACGTTACTTCCAGGTGAACATCTAATTTGCCCCCCAAAAAATACGATTGAAAACTACTACATCCTGTTATTATCATACCAAAACCAGGTGGAACATTTTAGGAGACATTCTTTCTTTAGTTATCTTAAATGCGTGTAAATACGTGTTCGCGCAATATATATGCGATTGTAAATTATTTAGTTTCTATAGATTTATAATTGCGTATGTAGCATCAGAAAAACGGCCGTAGATGTGTCGCATAAATGTAGGAAGTGTGTGTGTGTGTGTGTGTGTGTATGAGTGGCTGCGACCGATTGTTGCGAGTGAAGGTAAAATAATGATAGCGTGGTTTTAATATAGAATCGTGACAATATTCATTATTGCGCGTATCGACTGTAACGCATTTAGAGCTTGAGCGAGAGAGAATGTATCACAAGTTCACCATTCATGCGGTATATATGAATGCTGCGATCAGTTTTAGCTTTTCGATCTGAAAAAGGCATCTGCCGTATTGGGATCTGCTGCGCAAAATACGAGAGACATATTATCACACAATATTTCATTACATCATCAAGCCATAAGTATGTACCTTGTTTAGCGTAATTATCACGTGGTGCACCATTCATAGTATATGTGATGTTGCAATCAGTTTTAACCTTTAGATCAGGAAAAAGTACCTGCCGTATTGGAATCTGCTGCGTAAAAAAGTAGTCGGGTTGCCATAATTGATATATTATATATTTTATTTATCATGTATAATTAGTGTCTTGTTTATTTATCTTTCACCATTCAAATATATGGTGCTGCAATATAACTTTTCGCATCACAAAAAAGCACCTAACATCTTATATCTGCTACACGTAGCTTTTATTAACGAGGGAATAATTGATATATTATCAAACAATATTTTATTACATCATCAGGTCTTGAAATATCTAGACTTTTATAAAACACAGTAGTAAACAAAATTGGAGCCATAACAATCGCTTATAAATCTTTGAAACTTTTCGATCAGAAAAAAGGACATATATTAAAGAAACTGCAGCTAACACAGCGAGGCAAAATGTTCACACGTCCGAGTTACGTGTCGTACGACTGACAGGTACAAAATGATCGTACAAACACATTGTTTTTTTATTTTCTTGGAAAACCAGATCTTTATTTACTCCCATTAGTTTGTTCTGTCATCTGTTAATTTTTTATATTGATCCTGTGATCCACTTTTCATCGTTAATCTTAGCACTGATCGCTTGTCGTCGAGGCGAAAATCGGTCATTTGCGTGATGAAAGTCACGGGATTATGGATCAAATCTGTCGATGGAAAGCGATATATCAATTGGATTATCCGCGCGCTGTTGATGAATGCGCTAAACACAATTTAGTCGCGTTCTCGTGTAATGCTAATTAAGCGCAATGAATAGGTAAAACGGATCTACAAGATAAATGGCTTAGCCCAACTAATTTTGGCTAAAAGTTTTAAGGTGGTAACGTATTAACACGTTCCTGCCGAGCGAGTTTGCTCAACTTTACAATCAAGCCATTTAATGTTTTGACTCAAGATTGATATATTATCACACAATATTTCGTTACAATATCAAGCCATAAGTAATTAGTTTGTTTACCGTAATATATATTGAATAACGCACCATTCATGGTATACATGGTGCTTGTTAATAACATTTTTAGACTTTTCGGCTGTGTCATTTTCTTATTGGGAATCTGTATGCGCAAAAAAAAAAAACAGGGAAATCATTTATATATTATCACAGAATAATTCATTACATCATCAAGCCATAAGTAATTAGCTTGTTTAGCGTAGTTATCATGTGGTGCACCATTCATGGCACATGTGGTGCTGCAATAAGTTTTAACTTTTCGATCAGAAAAAAGCACCTGCCGTATTGGAATCTGCTGCATAAGAAACGAGGGAAATAATTCATATATTATCACACAATATTTTATTACATCATCAAGCCATAAGTAATTGGCTTGTTTAGCGTAGTTATCACATGGTCCACAATTCATGGCATATATGGTGCTGCAATAAGTTTTAACTTTTCGATCAGAAAAAAGCACCTGCTATATTGGAAACTCCTGCGTAAAAAACGAGGGAAATAATTAATATATTATCACACAATATTACGTTACAATATCAACCCATAAGTAATTAGCTTGTTTAGCGTAGTTATCACATAGTTCACCATTCATGGTATATATGATGCTGCAATCAGTTTTAACTTTTCGATTAGAAAAAAAGCACCAGCCGTATTGGGATCTGCTGCGCAAAATACGAGCGACATATTATCACACAATATTTCATTACATCATCAAGCCGTAAGTATGTACCTTGTTTAGCGTAATTATCACGTGGTGCACCATTCATAGTATATGTGATGTTGCAATCAGTTTTAACCTTTAGATCAGGAAAAAGTACCTGCCGTATTGGAATCTGCTGCGTAAAAAATTAGGGAAATAATTGATATATTATCACACAATATTTTATTACATCATCAAGCCATAAGTAATAAAATATGTTTAGCGTAAATAAAATAAAACATGGTCCACCAAAGATGGCATATATTTTGCTACAATATAGTTTTAATTTAATACATGATCAGATTTAAAAAGCACCTGCTATATTGGAATCTGCTGAGTTACAAAAAACATGAGTTACAAAATAATTGATGTATTATCACTTTTTTCATTATTATCAACCCATAAGTAATTGGCTTATTGTTTAGCGATTATTATTTACATATTAATCCTTTCATTGGGTTTTAAATGTAAATTGTTAATTTTAATCTATTAAATATGTTATGCCCTTATTAATCTTTTATGATGCTGTTAAAAAACTTTGGGCATTTTTTCTAAAATATGTAACGAGAGAGAGAACAGGTAAATATACCCAGACGATATTTTTGTTTTTCAATTGTTTTTTTATTCTTCTTGGAAAACCAGTTTCCTTTATTTACTCCCATTAGTTTGTTCTGTCATCTGTTAATTTTTTATATTGATCCTGTGATCCACTTTTCAATTTTTATCCCTAATGACAGGTTACAATAAAGGATATACAACATTAATATCGAACTCATATACCATCTATTTGGGATGAAACGCTCGCGTATTTTTAATAGGCATGTAATTTTTCTTGATAAAAAAAACATCTGGATATATCAATTGATTTTTTTGTTTTTTTTTTACCGCGCGCTGTATAATATAAAATGGAGTCCTTTTTTGTTATATACTTGTGATAAAATTGAAAAACATGAAAAAAACAAAACGTTACTGATATTTACGACACTGCATTTTGATATGAATTCCAAGTGGAAATCAACCTTCACTTATACCATTTATGTGCGATATTTGGAAAAGATATTGTATATGTTCGTACTTGTCAAAGATGGTTTAGCAAATTTCGTTCCGGGGATCTGAGGCTCCAAGAAAGTGATCGATCTGGACGACCATCCAAGATCGACAATGATGTTTTACGATCCATGTTGGAAAGTAATCCACATTTAACAAGTCGAGAAATTGCAGAAGAGTTTGGCATTTATCATACAACACATTAAATGTATTATGATTAATATTAAACACATATTTTTATAAATTAATTCAAATATTTTCTTTAAAATACAACAGAACTTTCCCTCCAACCCATTATATCTGCACAAAAATATTTTTAACTGACTCTTCTCCCATATTATCCGATTGTTTCTGGTCACGCTTCAAGTAGCGTGATGGTACAGAGTGAAACGCGAGGTCACGATTTCAGCAAATGACGCAGCTGTACGGGAAAGCGGAACAATAAGTTGATAATATCAAGCGAGAGCTGCGCTTTAATGGCGTCGCTTACAATGTGTGAGATTTCGTAACGAGCTGTGCTAAGCGTTATTGGCGCGTTGATTAGTTTTTATGTTGCGGCCGCTACGTGATCCGCTTTGTTCGCGAGCAGCCCTCATTGTTCCGGCTGACATAAATATTCCGTCGGAATTGTATCGTCGATTTGATTTTTTCATCGGGCTAAGCGCACGCAACCGGCGTGTCCGGCGAAAAATGATTCTATCGGTGTGTAGAAAAACGTGTCGCCTTGTTGCGCGAAACGGTGATTTGTTACAGGGCGACGGTGCACGTACAACGACATGATGCATCGGAATTTGGTAATAACTGTCAGTACATTGTGGGTAGTAGGTGGTTTTCCTAGTATACTGCTAATAGTGTGACGCAAAACCGTGGCGGGAATTGTACGGTTTGTTGCTGAAGCCGGGTATATTGCGTGTGAACATACTGAAACGCACGGGTATGCACTGTGGTATATTCAAAGCTATGTGGCTTTATTAACATTTAGTCAACCGCGCACGTCACTTCGAGGTGTTTGAGCAGCACCGATCACTTTTTGCAAGTGGCGTAAATTGATTTTAAATAGTTAAAAGACGGGGAAAAGGTATAAATGTCATTTTTACGGTTCAATTATGTTTGGTAATGATGCTGTGTTGGGGGCAGTTGGTGAAAAGACATGATACCACCTTGATCAAAAAGTTTTAGGACTTTATTCATAAAATCGAAAACACAAGTTTATCCATTATAATTGATATCGTCCCCTTCAAAGTACTCCCCATCGACTGTAACCCACTTATACCAGCGCTTGATCCAAGCATGGAAACACCGCTGGCATTCAATTTTTGGTATGTCCATCAGAGCCGTCTTCGATTTTTCTATAAGATCCTTCCGAGTGCTGTAACACGTTCCGCGAAGCGGTTTTTTAAGTCGGTTAAACAGAAAAAACTTGCAGGGAGCTAAATCAGGTGTATTCGGAGGCTGGTGAATAGAATTTGTATTATTTTTGGTCAAAAACTTGCGAATAAGGATCGCATTGTGCGACGGTGCGTTATCGGGGTGCAAAATCCACGGGTTGTTTGCCCTCAAATTCAGTTTCTTTTTTGGCGAATTGCTTCACGCAAACATCTCATAACGCCCAAATAATATATTTTGTTGACTGTCTGTTGTCCTGGCAAGAATTCATGATCCACAACACCGTTGTAATGCATGAAAACCGTCAGCATCACCTTCTTTTTCGACTGAAAACAACGTGGTTTCTTCGGAAGCGTATGTGCCACCGAAAAACGTTTAATCTCGAAATAGTATCGTTGCCGAAACACTTCTCCAACATTTCCAAGGTCTGCGCACCGTTAAATCCGTTTTTCACGCAAAATTTTATGCAAATTCGTTGATCCAAAGTTGATGCCATTTTCAAATATGTAAAATATCGAAAACATGCACAAAGGTAGATGTACTCAACACGGTATAACTTTTACAAATGCCAAGCTATGACGCTGAAATTTGGTGGGAACATTAATGACAGATGTGGTAACCTAACAAAAAAAAAATGTCAATCGAGTGATTGAGAGCGTCATACGGCGGCCGGTGATAAAACTTTTTGATGAAGGTGGTATTCAATTTAAATGACGTGTTAAAATATTTTTTGTTGTTTGTGCAAAACCTATGTTTAACGATAAATTAGAGCATTTAAGCGTGAAATTAAAAATACGTACTTCAGTTTTTTTTTCGAAGCGTGATAACGTTAAAACGATATAAAATATATATTGAAATTTCTATTACTAATATAGTATTTCAAAGTATATAATTAACGTGATAACGTTTGCAATTAATTTTAATAGAATTTATGTGACAGGTTTAATTGAAAATTATGTTTTAGAAAAGCATAAAAGGTTCGGCGATTTGCGCATAATTCCAGTACAAGACTGTCTAGATAATATACGAAAAAGTGGACACCTTAAAAGACAACGCGCTATTAACTCTTTCGAGACTGTTAAGACACATATGTCCCAGACAAGTTTAATCGTAGATTCTAACTATCAATCTACTAAAATTTATTGCACATTGCTTCATTTTTTTCACATTGCTCTATTGCTACATTCCTTAAAATCTAGTACCATAATTTCTTCCTGTCAAAAAATCCTTGAAGTGTAAAATATCAGCGCGGTAACATCATTTATAGGTAGTTTTCAAAAAGTCATTACGGTATATAGATCCAATAAGCCGGCAAGTTTTTTGCATTGTATTTCATTAGCACTCTTTTGAATATTTTTACGTAGCCCATTCAAATTACTTAATTCTTCATATACAAAAAGCAGTAGGCCATATATATCCCAATCGCCTTTCAAATCGGGATAAAGATATCCCAGTAGTCTTATAGGTTCTAAACACTGTTTTTATGTTACTTTTTTTGCTATCACATATAATACACTACATGCGTATCAATTGAGAATACATTTTATCATAATCTTTATAAGACTAATGCTAACTTTAACTTTGCACTGATGTAAAAAAAAAAACATTTTTTTTTCATTTAACCTATTGTAATGAATAAATTCTTCACCTGCAGTATCAAAAATCTAACCTACCTCTTTTATTTCGTTAAAAAAAATCGGTCTCGAAAAGGTTAACAACGCGTTGCCTTTTATTGTGTTTACTTTTTCGCATATTATTTAGGCAGTCTTGCATTGGAATTATGCGCAAATCGTTAAACTTTTCATGCTTTTCTGAAACATAATTTTCAATGAAACCTGTCACATAAATTCTATTAAAATTAATCGAAAATTTATCACGTTAGTTATATACTTTGAAATATTATATTAGTAATACAAATTTAAATATATATTTTATATCATTTTTACGTTATCACGCTTCGAAAAAATACTAAACTACGTCACATTCTTTTCATTTCACGCTTAAATAATATAATTTGTCATTAAACATAGGTTTTGTGTAAACAAAGAAAAATACCTTAAATATAATATAATAACAATAAATTAAATATAATAATAAAAATATTTTATCACGCCCTTTAAATTGAGTTTCATGTCTTTTCACCAACTGCCCCCAACACAGGATGTGTGTTGATCCTTTCATGTGTAAGGAAAAAGTGGGAGATCTCCCCATTCGGTCATGTAGCAACTTATTTCAAAGCTGGCTGATCTCCCCATTCGGTTGGCTAAGTATTGGTATATCACCGCGTCACACGACCTAAAATCATTAAAATGCTTACAGATGGACTCTAGACTCCAAAGTGCTCATTGGACCCTACATGGTTTTATATAGTACCACTTACTCTCGCAATGAAATTGAAATAAACACCGAAATTCAACAAAAGCCACATAAAACGGATATCTGTGCATAACAGGTCATTAGCTTCGGAACTAATTAAATCGGATGATTATATGCACGGATTAAAAAGACATACACCGCCAAACTGGATAAATCGATTTACCTACGCTAATTTGTTTTAATACTTGCCCATAAAAGCAACGGTTACATACATACTGCATTATAATATAATTACATTATGTTTGTAACAACTTAATGCGAGCATAAGTTAACTTCCCTCACGTGTTATAATACAATTTCAGCTATTTTAGTTAAAATTCCCGACTTGTAAATACACTGAAGTAGAAAATAACGCGGTGCAGTTGATCAACGTTGGAGTCGCATAAACAAAATCGGCAACATTTTGCACTAAAAATTGTATCGTGCTCTGTTCGTGACGAAGATATTTACGGCGATCGTTGGGTTAATCGGTTCAGTGAATAAATAATTAAGTAACTGTTCCTTTCGAGCAATTTGACCCTTCATTCCAGCACAATTAATGCAATCAATTCCTATTAGATTCGTCACATTTACTGTTTTCAATCAATGTAATTTATGACCAATACTTTCAGACGCAAATAAAATGCTAATATCTGGGAAATCCGGTCTTATTTAAGCCTGCTCCGCTAAGCTAACCAGTTTACCTTCTTTTTTTCTCGTAAAACCGCCCTGTACACAATGGTTCAACCAGTTATTGGCCACTCTGTATATATATGCAGTGCAGAACGTATTCGTATCCCGAAAAATTTCGGACAATACTTCGTGGATTTCTAGTTTATTAACTATCCTTGTATAAGCAACGAATTTGAACATATTCTCAGAAATCTATATGATAGACAAAGTGTAAAAAATGAGTTGTTTAAGCAATTTTCGAAGTTAATAAAAGAAGAATTGGTATAATTTTATAATTATATTTTATTCATTAAAAATTAACTGAGATATAAGAACAATAAGTTTTCGTATAGTTACTTCGAACTATTAATACGAGAGTTTATGACGTAAACACATCAGTTGAATTTATTCATATGAATATAATATAATATTCGTATGAACATATTATCATTCAATTCATATATAATATTCATATAAATGAATCAAATATTATTCATGTTTAACTATAAATGAATATAGTTCATTGCTTTCTAATTACAATTCGGATCGTCAGTATAATTGCAAACATTATACATAAGTCATACCTAGCGCTATCATTCTACCATCTTTAGATTTGAGAACTTCGTACTATTAAAAACGATCGTTAAAAAATATGTCAAAACTATTCAGGAACTACGATAAAAAAAATTCTCATTAAATTGCAATTATTTCTTTTCCGCAACATAGCTATTATGGATGTTCTCGAAAATACTTACAAACTTGCTGCCTACAAAAAGTTAAATAATACCCTACAATTACCCTATAATAATTAAATAATAACCTAAAATACTTAAATAATAATTAAATAATTCCCTACAAAATAAAGTTTTAGTGGAAATTGATCGGCATGCAATACGTTCGACGCTAACTGTAACTTCTAAGAAATATAGTTCATGGGTATTTGAAGTAAGGAAACGTGTTATTACCGCAAGTTCAACCAACCCCTCTTTAACACACACTCAAGACTGATCCTTTGAGCTAACACACCATTCCATTTGAACCCTAGGAAATAAACTGTTTGACGCATTTACTGCGGCGTTCTGATAAACACAAGCACCCATCGCTTACGCTATACACCATCACGCATGGCATCCATTCATAACATTTTGCTTACTCGGTAAATTAACCACGTACTTCTTTTCATTCGAGCAAACAATGTAATCGCGCGTAGTACACTCAGTACGCTGATCAAATCAATTTGCGGCTTAGTGTTTCAAGCCGCAAAATCTACTAAATGGTTGCGTTCAAATCTTCGTCTGGCATCTCGGATGTAAATGCAACGGAGACATGCGATACATTTTTATGGGTGTGTTATTATGCGTTTATTCTTCGGTAACAGATTTAACCCTTTGCGGTCGTATGTCCACTCTCAGCCACCAAAGCTTTTTTACCGTTCCGGTCGTATGTCTGCTCTCAGCCACCACAGCAAAGAACCATAATAATCTTATATTGTATTTCAAAACGAAGCTTTTAAAACTAAGCTGCTATTCCACTGGTACTCTTACAACAAACAGAAATACATACCAGCTGTAATTAAAAAATTAGCTGTAACCAAAAATAATATTTTTGCTACCTATCCATCAGGTGATATTCTACTATTAGCGTGGAAAGACAAGAAAATAATCACCATACTAAGCAGGTACGATACCTCGGGCATAAAATCTATAAAAAGAAGGATGAAAGAAGGTGGCAACGTCAACATTAGCAAACTAAATGTTATTATAAATTATAATATGTATATGGAAGGTGTCGATAAGACTGACGAGTCAGCAAATTCATATTGTTTTACGAGAAAATCTTGCAAATGGTGGAGAACATTTTTTTATGGGGAACAGAGGTTTGCACTGTCAATAGCTATATCTTATGTAAGGTGTCAGCAAAGCGAGAAAACAAGACGTCAGTGTCATATTTAATGTTTGTCCGAAAATTGATGGAACAACTTGTAGATGATTTTCGTGAAGGAGCATCTTCAAAACTACACATGGTTACTTAATGGTAAACTATACATATTGCTTCACTGTCAAAACGTAAACAGTAAAGACTGTTCTGTATGTTCAAACAGAAAAATCCAGGGCGGAAGACGCCAAACTAATTATTTTTGCGACACATGTAATCAAAAAGCAGAACTTCATGTTGGATACTACTTTAAAAGATACCACACGATGGAGAATTATAAAATATAATTTTCACATAAAAACATTACATTAAAACACATTATTGTGTAAACATATATCCAAAGATCACAAAAGAATTAGCGAATCTCGTTTATCCTTCATAATCTTGCATATTATACATCACTCCTCGTTCAACGGAAATTAATTCCGACCAGTACGACACCCATGTCTAAATTTAATACGACCGCAAAGGGTTAAACACCCTCGTCTCTGTTCATTTAACCAGTTAACACTGAGCCGACCGCGCGTGCAAACGAACTGTATGGTTTCCACCATGCATTTTTTGCAAGTAACGCGGACTAATGTTCACTATTTGAAATCAAAGAAGTTCGAAAATTGTTTAAGTGGTCAATTGTATCTTTCGGTAACAATTTCGTTTAACGATTTCAAATATAGTTGATACAAAACCTGAAATCAAAACTATATAACAATATTTTTTGTAGGTTGTTCAAAAAGTACGTATAAGTAATAAAGTATCAAAATTAAGAACATTAACACTTTAACGACCGCTCACACAACATATGTGTGATGCTACCGCCGAAGGTTGTTGGCCAGTACCACACTCTTTGTGTGATAATTTATGAATGTAAACAAGTGTGGATATTGCTATTGGCTTCGTATTTCATCGCCACGTCTTTGAATTACCACGATTTTTTAATTAAATTAGGAACTGCGTGGATTAAAACTACTAATGATGGTGATCCGATTACATCTCGCGTCGGTCGTTTCAATCCAGTGGAAAGATTAACTGGAGGAATAAAACATCAATTAGTTAAAATACCGGCAATAAAAAAGGGTGTACGAAGGGATTGCCATGTTTGCTATGCAAATAAAATTAGAAAACCTACACATTTTATGTGTAAGACATGTAAAATACCATTATATGCAGGTGATTGCTTTAATAATTATCATACAAAGGAAAAATATTAAATTTGTCGTTAAATTGTTGTTATTTTTTGTTTTATGTTAACTTTTTCGTGAATTTAATAAAGTTCTTTAAAATTAATTCTTCAAAAATACTGCCGGTCCCTGGCGACGTTTGACTGCGTAGACGTGCGGTCGTTAAAGTGTTAAAAATGACTAAAGGTAAATAGATTGATATTATTAACTTATTTAATGACTTAGGATTAACCCTTACGCATTAGTAAACACAATGCTCCTCGCGCATGGTTCCGTCTGCAGCAATTTCATTTTATAATTCTAGTAAAATACTTTCATTAGAATCTTCAGAACTTTAAAACACTCGAACACATCTACTTTTACGTAAATTCGAATTATTTTCACATTCGCTTTATGAAGATTTCTGAACATATTCTTTGTCTAAATCATCATTGTCACTTCTGTCACTATCAACAAGATTATCGTGAATACCCCACGATTCAATTTCATTTTTTTCTGGGTCATCTTCACAGTCATAAAGTTCACCATCTTCTATATCAGAGCATTCCATTGGTATATCATTCAATTTTTGCAATATTTCACAAGTTTTCAATCGTTTTACCATTTTCAGGGCTTAGAAAGACTAGAACAAAACTATTTATTATAAAAATGAGTATATCATTTTGTATTTATTTTCTCATCTTACACTAATTGAAATAATATGTCGTATACTGAATATATTGTTATATGCACAAGAGCATGATGGTCTTCCAGGGGCTGTTATAAACGCACTGATTGAATGCAGTAACTTCTCTATTTGATGGTTGTTTTTACAATGTTGCCTGATATAATACTGTGATGTGGTAAGCGAGCAACTTCCAAAACAAAACAATAACACATTCCTAACAGAATATTCAAATGTTTTACGACTCCAGATCTAAATAAACGCCTTAATAAATACCGGTCAAAATGACTGCTGTTGGTATAAGTAACCATAGTATCAATTTGTTTTGATTCGGAATAAATAAAACATTTAAAAAATATATTTTACCATTTCTTTAGTTATCACCGCAAAAGTCATTACAGCATTTCGGGAAAAAAATGTAACATAAAGTAGAAGTATTTGAATCAAATTGTAAAACCAGTCAAAATGATTGGTGCGGTAGTTCTAGTGTTAATATAGTTAATATCAATTTTCAGTGCTTTGGTATATACCGACACAATATTTTGACAAATAATAATTTACGTGTTATTGTCTGAATTTCACAATATTGCAGTAGTAAATATTAAGTAAATACTTCAATATTATAATTGACAGCACTCGTATATAATTGTCCGGTAATATGAACCATCGCTATATTTTAACGTGCGATTAACCAGGAAATTTGAATGTAAATATGCTTATTACGTATTGCAGTTATCAACGTACATTAGCTCGGATAATGCCTATTACTCGCTCACCTATAATAACTTTATTAACATAGTTCAATTGTGATCCGTACCTATCTTGTACGCTGTAATCCCATATAATTTTCCGCAATTCCCGGCCGCAACAAATTGAACATTGAAAACTCTTCAATACACATCTCAATCCAAAATTTAATCAGTATATACAAAATTCTAGTTAATACCAAAATGCTGGCCGTTACGAAATGATGGCATCATTTGACGTTTATGGAAAATACAAATACAGGTTCTCTAAAATTAGGATAAAAGTTATACTGATATCAACTTGTATATATCATTCCAATATCTGCTGTAAGTTTAGCACAGAAAAATAATCGGCCCACTATTATATTTTACGATGTGAGTAAGTGCAGGTCATAATGAGAAAACTTTTATTGGCTTAGTAGTCAAAATAATGTTAAACACATTATTATCTAATCGGTTTATCATTTTTGTTTTAGTAGGTAGCTTGAGAGTTATCGCTGACGGTATATCTAAGGTCAATTATACACGGTATGTAACATAATGCGATACTAGCTGCCTGACATGACGTGGGATGCTTGTTTTTTCTTTGTCAATTTGTAACATAAAGTAAGTAAGTAAGTAACATAAATGTAACATAAAGTAGAAGTATTTAAATCAAATTGTAAAACCAGTCAAAATGATTGGTGCGGTAGTTCTAGTGTTAAAGAGCGTCCGAATATTAATACGCCTGTATTTCTGGACTCTGAGTTTTCGGGGCTGCAAACAGCCGTCGGTAAATAAACGTGTCGTAATAAAATCAATGGCATCTAAATGGGTTTGCGCAAACGTGTGGGTTTCCGAAATCTCAGGTCGGGTCGGGTCAGAGTGGGATTCCAAAGATTTCCCTTCACACAGGTACGGTCAGCCGTAATTTCGGAAACCCGAAACCCTGTTCCAGCCAGGCGTCGGAATTTTTAGGACAACGTTTGCGTTTATTGCCAAGTACGCTGTTTGCGTAAACTGCGGCAGACGACGGGTGGTATTTCGGAGAACACGTTAGATGCCATATCGTATCGGCAGATTTTATGTATTATACGCTGCGAGGTAATCGGATAAGATACTACGCATTGTGTGTTATCCTATCCGATAGGGGTGTTGTCGTGAAATGCGCGCAGGATAAGCAAAATTACGAAACACTTAGGGCATATGAACACATTATGCGGTAGGAAATTTGGCAAGTTGTAGCCTCGTGTCAAAGAAATGCTGCTATTGCCTGATTTTGCATTTTATGATGGACGTGTTTGACTTATGATTATGCAGTTATGCGTCTGTATTAAGTAGGAGGAAATTGGTCTGCAGCTGTTTCTGTGGAGTATTATTGATTGTGTTTACTGATTTTATATTGTTAATTAAGTAAACGTTCGTGTTTCAAAAAAATTACTTCTGAGATGCCCAGCTGTTTAAAATAAGTGATCCAGCAAACAGGCTATTCAATATTGAAATATTAACCTTGATCATTCCATAAAATTGCTTATATAAATGTTTTACACGTGTAAATTAGGAGGGAATTGGTCTGAAGCTGTTACTGTGGGGCATTATTTATTGTATTTACTGATTTTATGTTTTTGGTTAATTAAATGTTCATATTTAAAACAAATTACTTTTGAGATGCCCAGGTGGTTAAGACAAGTAACCCAGCAAACAGGCTGTCCAATAAATTATTGACCTTATTCATTCTATAAAATTGCATATGTAAATGTTTTACAAGTGTAAATTAGAAGGGAATTTATTTGAGGCTGTTTCCGTAGGGCCTTGTTTTATTGTATTTACTGAATCTATATTGTTGGTTGAGTAAACGATCATATTTAAAAAAAATTACTTCCAAGATGCCCAGCTGTTTAAGACAAGTGACTCAGCAAACCGGCTGTTCAATAATAAATTATTAACCTTGTTCATTCCATAAAATTGCATATGTAAATGTTTTACACGTGTAAATTAGGAGGGAATTAGTCTGAAGCTGATTTGTGGGGCATTATTTATTGTATATACTGATTTTATATTTTTGGCAAATTAAACGTTCATATTTAAAAAAAATTACTTCCGAGATGCCCAGCTGTTTAAGCCAAGTGACCTGAAGATTTATTGAACAGGCTGTCCAATAAATTATTAACCTTGTTAATTCCATAAAACTGCATATATAAATGTTTCACACATGTAAATACATTAAACTGAATGCATATAAGTTTAAATTGTAGTATATCACGTTTCGCAGAAAAACGCAATCGAATCGTTTCACGGTTAATACAGACATCATTAAATAATTCAATTTTCCTGGTGTCCAAATACCATTGAGAGTGGCTAACTGCGTATCTCCATAAAAACGTAATACGAAACCATATCGTAAATAAGGTTTATAAAAATGAAATCGTAGTCACCAATAAAGCGGTAATATTTGTTTATCTATTAATACTATTTATGATAATAGTGTTATTACAGTTATTTTTACTATAGCTATTACCTATTATGTATATCTATAATAGTATTATTATAGTTATTTTTATTATGGTACATTATGTATCTATTAATACTATTATCATAAAACTCTTTATAATAGTAATGACAACATAGGCAATAAACCATTTAATCATGTGCGATATATCACATTAGGTTTTACAGGTTATCAAAAAATTCTTTATTTTGTTCGAGGTAGTTAGAGACATTATGCATTGATATCGGAGTAACATTTTCGTTTAAAAAAGTAAATCGCATACCAACGACTCACGCGTTTAACTATCGATCATTCGATCATTTGCACGTCGTCATAAAACGTAATTCCATAAGTAAACTTTGCTCACTGTGATTTCGGGTGCAAACATTTCTAATCCCGTTTAGAAAGATTTTCAGACGCCACTGAGACTAAATGGACCATCTGGCCTCTAATTGCTAGACATGAACCTTAAAAGAGTGGATATATGTATCCCAAGGGCTAGAAAGTCTGCTCAGACAGACGCAGACTTTTGTGTGTTGCTAATGAAGGAGCCAAGTTTGCTAACAGTAAATACTTTCGGTCTTTGCATTCATTAGCAAGTGTATGTTTGTGAACAAGGACGTTGAAGTAACGATGTAGAGGCTAATATTGAATTATGTCTGATTAAAGCAGCACGTGCGCTTAAATCAATTATTTGTTTATTGGATAGAAGTAACAGCTAGTTGAAGTTTTTTTTCCAACAATCAATAAATTTGCGCGATTCGA
The DNA here is from genome assembly GCA_033815515.1 of Cryptocheilus praepositus. Taxonomy (NCBI): domain Eukaryota; kingdom Metazoa; phylum Arthropoda; class Insecta; order Hymenoptera; family Pompilidae; genus Cryptocheilus; species Cryptocheilus praepositus. The sequence continues at coordinate 1,222,466 of JAWWQZ010000153.1, forward strand.
CTAGAATGGACATTTGTGCAAAGTTCCATTTGAAAATTTTCTGCGAATTTGATGGATTACCCTACAATACCTACTTTTATAGTTATTGGCAAATGATTTGGAAAACTGAAGTTGGATAACAAGGATGACAAATGAATGAATAGATGAAATGGGACGGAATAAGGTTTTCGTTTGTAGCGGTCATCCGGAATTCGTTGTTAAAGAATGAAGTACGCGTACGTTTAAGGCAATTATTTATGTATCGAGGAAGAGTAATAAGTACTATTTAAAACGGGCTTCTTCAAGATCAATAAATACAGTGTGGCTTGGATACAACTGGCATTTGCACAAAGTTCAATATCAAACGTTATCTGCGTATTTAGTGTTACCGAGAATATTATTATAGAATTTTGTTAACAGGTTGACTGCCAACCGTATTTTGCTATGTCAGCATCGCGATACGATGAAATATTGCAGAGGTTTATTAAATCTTGCAAAATAAAGGTAACACAGAGATGTTAGAAGCCAAAATATTGAAGCAAGGTTCCAACATCAATTGCTTTTACAAGATTGCAAATAGATTTTATTGCAAATTTTTTGGATTTTTAGTCAAATCTTTTGCACCACATCTTGTGACCACCGTGGCAGTCAACGTGTTAATAATAATATTCTTTGAGAATTATATTGGAGAGAAAGAAACTGTGATCTAGGGAATATTTGATGGCACTCTCAACTGTTTTGATTACCTTTTCAAATATTTATGTCTTTCAGTTTATCTAAATTTACTTTTTTTTGTCTATCTGAAACAACTTATTCCAGACAACAATTGTGCCCATAATTATGAAAGTGGTCTAAGTCAAAATTTAAAAAAAAATGAGTTTATCAGTTATTTCATACCACATTATTTTTAACTAAATTTATTCAATGTAATTTTTACGAAATTGTCAAAAATGAACCATTAGATAGTGGTTGTAATTTCAACATTATATGGAATTCATTTAGTTTTAATTATGAAAGTGGTCTAAGTCAAAAATTTAAATAAATTATATAAACAACTTGAAAATGGCACGTGGCCTTCTTTGACGCGTTTCTGAACTACATAATAAAATAAATGACAATCAAATTTTAATAATAACGACAACTTCATTACTAGAAGAATCAATAACAAGAAGAGTAAAAAATACCGCGGGTGAATCTGTCTCTTGGCTACAAATTCAATGGATGAGATTCTTGAAAAATGAACCTTATAAAATGTTCTATAAAACATCTTTATATGATTCTAAATTTCACGTTTTGGATCTTTCACCTAATAAAGGAAGACCAAAAATATACGGAAATATTAAATTACTTCCATTATACACCACCATTAGACCAGTATCAGAAGAAAAACATAAAGATATTATGAGTTTACTACCGTACATCCCTCCAGTTTTTCAGGAACATTTTAAGAATCTTAAATACTCGAAATAATGATAAAAATGGATTACTGTTTAAAAATAATTAATAAATGTAATAAATGTTCACGAATTATTTCAATCAAATTATTGTTTCAAATAAAACTCAAAGTTCTTTATTGCTTTAAGTCATTTATAGGACATTCAGTTAATTTTGGAAATGGTCTAAGTCAATTCAATCTTTAAAAATAATATTATCGTATAAAATTCACACAAAATTTCATATTCATAGTAAATTTCCATTAATTAAGACTAATAAAATTATAAATTAAAATGTTGCATAATGTAAAAATATTTTTTAATTTATTCAAATGCAATTCGTTAAATATCTCGAAACAAGAAATATATGACTTAGACCACTTTCATAATTATGGGCACAATTGTCATTCAGAGGAACGGTACATTCACGTTGGTGCCTGCAATTGATTTAATTATTACTACACGTCCAATACGCGCAAAAATTCGTATCAGTTCAACCAGCATACTCGGGAACATGTTTTTAAAACGGTGACATCCATCTGAAAGTCATTTTCGCATGTTTGACGATCGAAGGTATAGAACTGCATCGCTAGGCTGGTAGACATATGCAACTGTCATGTATATTTTCATTGCATCGTGATAACAACGATCGGTGGCTGCGGGATACGTAAAACAAGCAAACTCATTGCTCAAATCTGTCAAACGTCCGAATAACGAATTCGCTCGGTTTCAGGCAGCGAAATTATAACAGCGTGGCCGCCGAATCGTAATGTTTAATGGCCGTAAACAGCAAGTATTGTTTTTAACTAAGTGTTCGTGAAAGTTGGCTAATATTCAGCGGGCACGCAGAAGAATATTATGCACGAGGTGGCATACATTTCTAATTAAATTTACTGCCCCTATCATATCTTCAGTACACATAATAAAACAGATGTAAACGGTTACAAATTTATGGTAGCACATTTTCATTGTGTGAATAATATTTACGTATTTTTTTCCGCGATTTCGAGCATACGCTAAGTTGAACTAGGCTGAAGTAATGAAAATAACGATTGTGGAATATGATGATAAGAAGTGTTTAAATATAACTAGTATGACTTATATTGCAGAGATTAGTGCAAAAAAATGTTTAGTGTTCCGAGATGTCGGAGTTTAGTATAATGTAAGGTTAATTTATTTCATTTTTCTCCGACTTTTGGTAAAATAAAAATTGGTAGCCTCGACATAATTGATGTTTTATTCATTAGAATGTTTAAATATCTCTACATGTTTCGAGAAGTTCCAGTTCCCTTTTCAAAAGGCTAAAGATGTTTTATACAATTGTAAAGTGTACAGATGTTTGGACTGTGCCTGTATCGTTTGTAATCAACATATATTGATTTTACTAAAACAAGCAGTAGATTCGCTATAATCAATATGATAAAGTAATATAAAGTACGATAAAAAAGCCATTTAACACTAACTTTAAAATATTTTTCTGTCTTAACTGTTTTGACTATATTAAAAAAAAGTAATTTTACGTAGTAATAAATATGTGTATAGTTGTGGTAGTCTTGCAATTTCCTTATTTTTATTAGGTAAAAATATCTATGCCAATGGAAGTTCTGTATCAATGTGCTTGAAATATGTGCTTATATTATCTTCCTTTAACCCTTTGACCACTTGAACACTTTTCTGTTAGTATGGAATCTATCCAGCGATTGTATAAAGCGCACATAAGGTGCAATTGTGATTCTTCTTCAGTTTCTATTTTTTCATGTAATTTTATTGTTTTTTTATTTATTATTTTTTATTTTTATTTAATTATTTAATTATTTAATATTTAATTTTTTTTTTATTGTTAGGTAATAAATGCAAAAACGTAGCTATGGAAGAATGTTGGAATACTATCGACACAGGTTTTCAACTGGTTCGATGTTGCATCGAAAAAATACTACAATAAATTATATCTTGCAGCAATGTAATATTATCCTATGCCATTGCATCAATTAAAACTCTCGCAAAAACTACGACTCCCCCGGTTCAACAAACTGAATACACCTAATATAAACTAGCTCTTCTTTCATTAGTTTTGTTTCCTCGACAACGAATTAACATATGTTCATTTGGTACTCTGTCATTTGCTACTGTGATAAAAAAAATAGTAAGAATTTGCCATTTAAATCGCGCAGACTTATCCAAACAAGTTAATCTTTGTTGTTAGGTTGGTAGCATTTTAAGAGACATCTGTAACAAATTTCATGTCAATATCTTTAGAAGTTGTTGAGATACGCTGGTTTATTATAACCTCAGTGCTTTTGGCGATTTTTAGTATGAATGAAAAAATTCAACAAAGAATTTGTATCAAATTTTGCCACAAAAATGGAATTTCGGCTTCCGGCGCGTCGGAAATGTTAAAAAAGGGTTTTGGAGACAATACACTGTCCACAGCAAGTGTTTCTAATTGGTAGAAATTATTCAAAGAAGGCAGAGAATGCGTTGAAGATGACGAACGTCCTAGGCGCCCATCGACGTCTATCCATAGAAACCACATCAAGAAAATCGAAGATCTGGTGCTCAAAACTCGTCGATTAACAATTAGAGACCTTGTTGACATGACCGGGATATCGTTCGGGTTGATTCAATCGATTTCGAAAAACAAATTGGGTCTCAAACGAGTCCATGCCCGTTTGCTTCCAAAAAGAGCGGCGTGTTAACATCTGTGAAGAGATGTTTTCCGAATACCAGCCGGTCATGCGACCCATTATTACGGGTGATGAGACGTGGATCTACGCTTACAATGTGGAAACAACCGACCGCACGAGCGAATATCGTGCCAAAGGTGAGCCACGACCAAAAAAAATCGCACCAAATTCTCTCAAAAATAAAGATACTGTTAACACTTTATCGACCGCTATTGACTGAAGATGCCACACACTGACGACCGACTCTGTTTTGGATATCGCGCAAGATTTTGTTTATGTGCCTATTTATAAAGCTCTATAACTCAAAAATATTGATTGTGTTGTTGACAACCCTTTGGTTTCAAAACAATATAATTTTATTGTCATTTAGAATTGTCATAATCTTATCTGATATTTATTTAATCCGTGTATAACCTTTGACCACTGAAAAGCCGATTAATCGGCTACCGGTAAATAGCAGTTGGAACCGAAAAGCCGATTAATCGGCTAGCGGTCAGTAAAGTGTTAACAGTTTTCTTCTATTATCGTGCTGTTGTGCATTATGAATTTCTTTCGCCGCGCCAATCTGTTAACACGAAATAATATTTGAATGTTATGCGGCGTTTGCGTGAAGCTATTCGTGAAAAGAGGTCAAAATTGTGGCAAGACAACTGATGGTTTTTACACCACAATAATGCGCCGTCGCACACTCCATTGGTAATCCGTGATTATGTGGTCAAAAATTCGATCCATATCGTCCCACAATCACCGTATTCGCCGGATTTAGCTCCGTGTGACTTCCTCCTATTCTCTCGGCTTAAAAAACCGCTTCGGGGTCACCGTTTAGATTCCATTGAAGGGATTCAACGAGAATCGCTGCGCGCCTTCAAGACCATTCCGGGAATCGAATTTAACAGTTGTTTCGAAGATTGGAAAAAACGTTGGCAAAAGTGTATCGTCTTCAATGGGGACTACTTTACAGGGAATGAAATAAATTTATAAATTAAATAAGCCGTTTGTATTTTATTTGAAGAGTCTTACTTTGTTTTGATCACAGTAGTATGATTGCCGTATGTGTGAGATCGAATAAATTGACATACACGTATATGTGTCCATGACTATTGGAAAATGGTTGTGGAAGAATCTCGTATGCTAGTGAAATAGCAGAGCTTCAGCTTGTACAACTTCTTTACTCCGTCTCACATACACTTTCTTCACGCCGACGGTTCGGTTTGGACTGAATATTTCAGCGCAGAGATAGAAACGCACGCGTCTCACAGCATATAGCAATGCGATGACGAAACATCTGAGTTCAGATGCAGTATCGTTGCTGGGGTCCAACAATAACCTTTGCCGATCGCTTTCGCTGGACAGATATCTGTGACTATAGTCCATAGCAGTAGCTTGTGCTAGACACACACGTGTTAGCGGAACATAAATTTGCGGCAAAATTCAAAGGGGTCTTAGGTGATGTCCGGCATTGAAGTAATCATTGTTGTGCGGAATGCGATGAGTCATAATCCAAATATTTGTGATGCGCACCTGTCACGAGAGGCCTCCTTCGCTGCGGATATTTGTTTGGAAAAGGAAAGGGGAATAAAGGGGTGTTAGATTATCGCATTCCTTGGCGCCTTGGCATTCCACCGGAGAATTGTAAAGAGTTTGGACTGATTATTGTAAAATAAAGATTTTGCAATTTATCTCTTCTCTTGAATCTAACACACGTATGCCCATACCACACAAAGGGTTAACGTGTTTTCTCAATCTTAATGCATTCTTCTTCTAAAAAAAAAAGGCTCGTCTCCATTTGCAAAATTATCCATTTGCAACTTCACGTAGTCACTCTTACGACTTTCGGGAACCTTGGATCTTCCCTTTATGTCCCTTGAGTCTACCAACATTTTTTAATACGCGTAATAATATTGTACATTAACGAAGTGACCGTTGCTCTTTTAAGGCGAAATTTCACCTGCGACGGCGGTATTTTTTCATACGGGCTGTAGAGGCTTTTCTCTTCAACGATCTCTCTCGCACTTTTGTGGTTTTACTATTTAGAATTCTGGCTGACATGTTGCGTAATTTATACGTGTGTGGAGAATAGGAGGATCATCTCGGTAATCTGTTTACTTCAGAAGCGACAGTGTACGCACATTTTTATTGGCTTTACGTGTTTGATTGATGTCAGCGTGGATCATTAGTTTACGGTTGGTTATAGCGTTTCCAATTGACGTTGTCGTTACTTTATTCTGTGTGACCAATACTGATTACATAAATCTAGAAGATTGGAAAGTAATAGTAAAGCTGAAAAATGCGTACAGCTGTAGCTGTAGCGATTTCAAGCCATTGCAATAAATGAAACATTAACCATAGCTAGGCATCGAGTCTTTAACCCTTTTGAGACGGATTTTTTTAAGAAAGTAAAAGAGACTGGTTACATTTATAATACTTCATGCGAAGAATTTATTCATTATAATAGAGTAACAGAAAAACAAATGATTTTTTATACATCAGTGCAAAATTAAAGCTTGAGACATATATGACAACATTTATTCTGAATTGATATACATGTAGTGTAATATATGTAATAGCCAAAAAAAAAGTAAAATAAAAAGAGAGTTTGGAAACTATAAGACTGCTAAGACATCTTTATCCCGGTTTGAAAGACGGCTAGATATATATGTCCCACCGGTTTTTGTACATAAAGAACTAAGTAATCTGAATTGGATACATAAAAATATTGAAAAAGGGGCTAATAAACCACAAAGAAAAAAACTTGCCAGCTCATTTTAACTATAGGCCGTAATGACTTTTTTAAAACTACCTACAAATGATATTGTCGCGCTGATATTTTACACTTAAAACGTTGACTGTCAAACGAGTTTATAAGAAAACCTCCGACAGACCACGCGTGCTGCTATACCATGCGCCAATTGTTTTTTATCGTAGTTGAAAATGATTACGGTTAGAACAAAATGCCTAGAGATTTCCATCGAGTTGAAAATCTATATTGGATAATTGTACTGACCCTATTGTTTCTTATCGCAGCAGAAGATAAGCACGTTTACATTAAAACGTTTCGGAACAGGCATTCAGTTGAAAATCTTTCCTTAACAACGAAGTATCTAAGAGAGCGTGTGGGATTCAAAAATGATTTCTTCTTTTTCCAATATTTTTTCTGTAATGACGAATGGTTAAAGCTACTTTCATAACTATTTGAGCCGTTTATTTTGAAAGAGGCCTAACTCCGTTTTTCAATATTTTTCGGTTACCATGGTTACATGTACAAATTCATGTTACTTATCTCGATTTGAAGATAAATGGAGTTAGGCCACTTTCAAAATAAACGGCTCATTTAATAGATTAATCATATCCTGTAAAATATCTTTCCAAGTACCTACTAACAAACTACATAAATACTCAAGCAAAAATCAACCCAATACGGATGACGAGGCTTGATCAGATTTTTTGCCGTCACCCAAATACGGATGACCCGGCAGTCAACGTGTTAACGGACTTTTTGACAGGAAGAATTGTGGTACTAGATTTTAAGGAATATAACAACAGAGGCCCATCTACAATGAAGCAATGTGCAAGAAATTTTAGTAGATTGATAGTTAGAATCCACGATTAGACTTGATTGAGACATATGTGTCCCAACAGTCTCGAAAGGATTAAGTATAAGTTTGTTGATATCGTCCTTACCACATAAGATTTCACGAAAACTAGCCATAGTTTCACAAAGAGTGCATACGCTTGTTAAGAACACGTCTCCGCGCATTTCCATAACTCGAAACTTGCGACAGAGTACAAATGCATTCCTAGAAGCACACTTACTTAGAGGCAGTTAATCGATTCCTGTTTGCTCCTTTCGTCAGATACCTCCCAAACACTTTTACTTACCAAACTTGTAAACTTTCCATTTACGCATTTGCTATTACCGATACAAACATGTATCCAATATTCACTCCCGCATGCAATTAAAATAATTCGTTAAATCGTTAATGCTAACTTAACCGTTTCTTTGTACCTATCATTACTATATTCCTTGCTACAATTATTATCTGTTTGCTACTAACATTCGATACATGAATTTTCATGCCACACTGCATATGCTATACGCAATTATGGTTTTCTCTTGAAGTGAAAATATTTTATAAATGGCCAATGTTTCTTAAAAATTCATTCTCCTTTTCCCTTGTAGCGTAAAAAATGATAATTATATGTGCCCATAATTATGAAAGTGGTCTAAGTCATATATTTCTTGTTTCGAGATATTTGATGAATTGCATTTGAATAAATTAAAAAATATTTTTACATTATGCGACATTTTAATTTATAATTTTATTAGTCCTAATTAATGGAAATTTACTATGAATATGAAATTTTGTGTGAATTTGATACGATAATATTATTTTTAAAGATTGAATTGACTTAGACCATTTTCAAAATTAACTGAATGTTATAAATGACTTAAAGCAATAAAGAACTTTGAGTTTTATTTGAAACAATAATTTGATTGAAATAATTCGTGAACATTTATTACATTTATTAATTATTTTTAAACAGTAATCCATTTTTATCATTATTTCGAGTAATTAAAATTCTTAAAATGTTCCTGAAAAACTGGAGGGATGTATGGTAGTAAACTCATAATATCTTTATGTTTTTCTTCCGATACTGGTCTAATGGTGGTGTATAATGGAAGTAATTTAATATTTCCGTATATTTTTGGTCTTCCTTTTTTAGGTGAAAGATCCAAAACGTGAAATTTAGACTCATCTAAAGATGTTTTATAGAACATTTTATAAGGTTCATTTTTCAAGAATCTCATCCATTGAATTTTAGCTTAAGAGACAGATAAACTTTCCGGTATTTTTTACTCTTCTTGTTATTGATTCAGATAAACCGGAATGAAGTCGTTATTATTAAAATTTGATTGTCATTTATTTTATTATGTAGTTCAGAAACGCGTCAAAGAAGGCCACGTGCCATTTTCAAGTTGTTTATATAATTTATTTAAATTTTGACTTAGACCATTTCATAATTAAAACTAAATGAATTCCATATAATGTTGAAATTACAACCACTATCTAATGGTTCATTTTTGACAATTTCGTAAAAATTACATTGAATAAATTTTTAAAAATAATGTGGTATGAAATAACTGATAAACTCATTTTTTTTTTAATTTTGACTTAGACCACTTTCATAATTATGATAATTATATAGTAATAAGTTATTTGATTACCGGAGTAAACCATCTCTTTAGTAACAACTGTTAAGAGCATACAGTGTTTTCTGCTTTAATATTTTTTTTAGTCTTCTGTTTATGCTTCACTTAACAGCATATACTTTAACAATGCTACGCTGGCAATCGATATCCACACTCTCTGCTGTGCATCCACCTTTATGCTGTTTTCACGAGGCGTTTAAAGCAATTTCCATTGGCTCAATTCGCATTCCCACGGCCACCCAATTTCCGTCTGATCTCGAAGTGGAAATCTTGTTCTAGACCTTTGATATCCGGTTGTACTGGGGACACGTTATACATCCCGGTGACATCTTCTGCCACGAAGGAATGCTGCAGATCATTCGGTATCCGAGCACAAATATTTTATTTGCTGCCTCCGAATATTTCCCGCAGGATAGAAAACGGCAATTTATTAATTAACCCATCGTATTCCAATACAGGAAAGATTAATTATATTTTCTGATGTACCTCATTTCCGTAACGTATTATATTTCTATATCCCAAGGTACATGAATGAATGTTGCAGACCATCCGATATCCCGGCTAAATGGCTTATTTATAGCAGCTAGATATTGCCAAGAGATACAAAAATTGATTTCTTTCATTAAGGGGGTATTCCAATGCGACGGAACCAAAAAATCGTTTTTTTCTACATTTTTTGATAGTTTATAGTCATAGAATTAATATCCCAGAGTCAGTTTACGCCATTCCGTCCTTTTCGATTAGTAATAACGTTTTAAAGCAGAGGCTGTAACTGATCGCGCATCAAAGAGATTTTTGCATGTGACGTAGATGATTATTCAAAAGCGGCTTTATAGATCGACTTCAAATTCTAACACAACATTCAGCATACTTATGGCTATCGCATGAGGTCCAATCACGTAGAAATTTTGATTATAACCCATGATTTTGCCTTATTTATAGCCCAAAAAATTGCTTTTTTTACACTTTCTTAGAAAACGCCTGTATTTTGTTAATTTTCATGGAAAATTTGAAACCTGAGGTATATGCGATAACCGTATTCATACAGATTAAGAATCTCTTTCGATTTTCTGTCTCAAATGTCCAGGAGGGCCGAAATTGTCTACACCAGCACAACAAAAAAATTTTTTGATAGGTGTAAAGCTACCAATATAATTAAATGCACAAAAACTGTCCTCTGTTGTCCTAGGCCATACCCTTTCAGGAAAAAAGTTTGCTCGATTATATGCAACAGTTTCTAAGAAAAAAAATGCTGAAAATTTGTTTTTTTTAGGCGTTCACTTTGGAATACCCTCTTAACACATTCCACTGCAATGCGGACAAAAGTAATTATACTATATTTTACAATCTTACGTTATCTTATATTCCCATATTCCCACATATATGGACGAATACTATGGTCACATGCCATATACATAAAAATCAATCTTCTAATTATCGCATTGTGTGCCAATATATGCGAAATTGATTATACTTTATTTCCATATTCTTCATTCCAGTGCCCTATTATATTCCTATATTCCAATATGTTCGAAAGTATGTCTTATAGATGAGCCGATAACGCTCCGAAAAGAATTTATTGTCGAAAATGAAACCTTGCTAAGTATGCAATATGCGTTGCTTTGTAAACATGCCTTATTCTATAGCGAGTAACAAAAGACGACTCTTTCATTTACTCTCTGCCTTATTTCTATATGTCAACATGTATAAATGCAATGCACCTACAATCGTTCTGTTCAACATGTTTAACAGCAAATATTTACAGCAGTAAAATATTGATACAGAATAAAACATAATTAATTTTCAAATGAACTACTTATTAAATTAATCTAACTTAACATTTAGTAAATATGTGTGACTGGAAAGGGAGACTTTCCCTTTTCAAGAAAACGTGATAGTATCATATCTCTTGGCTCAATTGCTTCTTCTTTTTTATTTTTCTTCTATAGATTCTCAGTATTAAAAAAATTAATGAACCTTGCTAGTTGTTATAAAAACCTTTCGAAATATATATGCTTTTTCCAATATTTTAGAATGGAATCGCACTCGTTGATATACCTGGCCAATCTTTGGTAAAATCTTACCTATCTTTGAAGGTTGGAACGTTTTTTCACTAGAAAATTAAGGCGTGAATTAGAAAAGAAGATATAATTATCGAATTGAGTATTGAATGTGAACGAACTATTTGTTATGAAAAAATGATTCTGAATTGATCTATTTAACTGAGAAAGATTAGTTAGCTTTAACACAATTTTATATGATATTTGCGTAATTGGAAATTACTGTTTCTTAATATGTGTCCCAAAAAAATGGCTTGCTATTATATAATCAGGAAAAGCGAATAAAAGAAACACACTTCGGCCCTAAATCAGTTCGATTAAAATTCAACTAAGACTTTGCATATCATTTACTTCCACATTTGGTAAATTAAAAATTCATACTCTCGGCATAATTGATGGTTTATTCGTGATAATGTTTAAAAATCTTTACATGATCTGAGAAGCTCGAGTTCCCTTTTCAAAAATCTAATAATGCTTTATACCATTGTAAAGTGTGAAGATCTTTGGACTGTGTGTGTATCATTTGTAATCAACATGTATTGATTGTACTAAAACAAGCAGTAAATTCGCAAAAATCAATATGATAAAGTAATTTCTGGACGTGCATAAACATTTATTCGATAAAATACCTTTACCACTTATTTCTAAATATTTTTCTGTCTTAACTGTTTTGGCTATGTTAAAAGAAACATTATTTTACATAGTAGTAGATATGTGTATAATTGTGGTAGTCTTGCAATTTCGCTTATTATTTTCACACTTGAACGATCAACACACGTACACGAAGGAAATATTTACCTTTCCACATATTAAAAAAATCTTTCTCATTGCATATTTAAATTTACCAGTTAAAAAAATTTGTTTTTCATTATTGTTTATTTTAATCTGTACATTATGTAGGCTACGTCATAGTTTTAAGAGGTTTGAAATGTGAAGTAAAATGTAGAGAGTATCGTGTCTTCCAATCGGCCGATTGCTAAACTCAAATATTACTACACGCTTAATTGGTTAAATGTAATCAGGATCGTAATACGACACTTTCTGTCTACACCTGGAAAAAAAAACATGAAACGTATAACGCCGTCTTTTGCACAAAGTGTTTAGGTACAACAAACAACATTTAGTTTATAACCAGTACCATTACGCTATTGTATTATGTACATGTTAAAAGTTTCCTATTGTTTGCGATAAATATGGCTTTTTCTGCCAGAAGGTAGCGTAATATGCACTGATTAACGTTTATTTTTGTCATAGCGAAGTGACCAAGCAATGTGTGGGATTAATTGAAACGATTTATCTTTCCGCTAATTACTCTCTATAACTTACCATGCGTTCCCCCAAGTTTTTCTCAGAGACAAAAAGCATAATCCACACACGTAGGCGTAATGATATATTACGATGAATGAAGGTTAGAGTCCTTAAGCGATGGAGATTAAGATAATGACGGTTTTTCGAGTAGATAGTACAAATAGGCAGAGATTCTCTCTAAGTATACATGAAACGCAGAATGTTAAAGGAACATTGGTTTCCGAAAGATTAACAGAAATTAAATTATTTCTGTTTTGTAAAAGGTTCTTAAACAAGTCATAAAATATCAAAATACAGAATGATTCGTAGTTAGGCTCTCTCTTTTATAATTTTAAAACCCGTACATTAGAATTTCCAACTAAATATCTATATAATCTAATAATTAGATAACAATATAGATATATATAATATAGATAATCTAATAATAGAATAATCTTCAGATTTGAATGTTAATTCATTACAGCAAATATAGTGTTTACAGCCTTGCCAATTTGCAGTTTGAAGTGTAATTCTTCACCTTCGCCAACAATGAACTGTTTAAAGTAAACAGAACTTCAAAAAGTCGTCTTACGAAATTGCTTAGTCAACCTCATTATTCTAGGCCATTTCGTTTTCTTTACATTACATGTTTCGTAAATTGACATTTCCTTCCCGGTCCGTGAAAGAACCTTTGTTTCTTTCAAAAGTCTTTATACAATAACGACAGCAATTTAATGTCCTTTCGTTTGTAAAGTAATCTTTCCACGTACGAAGCATAAGACTTACAAGTATAATACGGCACCTGCAAAGGATTCCTTCATTCATTGCGAACAATAAACGTTCCGTTTTGCATAAACCATACACTTTTACTTGTCTCAATGTTTGCAGAACATGGATGAGAGTCAGCCGTAAAAGAATATTTGTGAAATAATTTTTGCGTAAATGCAGAACCAGCCTTTCTGCTCTGTCAAACATGTTAATAATGAAGTTTAGTACATGTTAGCCAGGCATGCATACAGATTCGGAGCTTTGAATTGTGTTTATATAAACTTAACGTGCACGCATAACAAAATTCGAATATTAATATTAAATAATGACTTTCTGGATATTGGTCGAACATTTCTGTATTAGTATAACGAGAAATTGGTGTTGCACATCGTCCTTCCAATGTAAACGTATTTTCACGCAACATATCTATTATACAGTAATCAATGCGATATTCTCTTGAATTTAAAGACATCCATAATAAGGAATTCTTGATACATAAAATTCCCTTCTTGTAAATTATATATCTTAACTTCATCTTTTTGTTTTGCTTTAATACAATATTTTTGATTCGATCTTATAAAATTTGTGAGTGTAAATTTCATAAGATTATAAATTTTATAGATTAACTATTTTATATTTTAAAGATAATAAAGATTATAAAAGTTATAAATCTTAACTTCATCTTTTTGATTTGCTTTAATATAATATTGTTGATTCGATCTTATGAAATTTATAATTGTAAATTTCATAAGATTATACATTTTATAGATTAAGGATTTTATATTTTAAAGATAATAAAGATTATAGAAATTATAAATCTTATCTTCATCTTTTCGGTTTTCATTGAAACTATATTTTTTATTCGATCTTATGAAATTTATGATAGTTATTGGGCGTCCTTCAAATTAAATTGGTATGTAATGACCTCGCTTTTTGATAATCTACCTTCAATTTTTGACTTGTATTATTACCTGATAGCTCTCTATTGACAATCAATAATAAAACTAGGAATGGCATAGATAATATGCAATATTTATGTTTGTTTTCACACGGTTGCTGTACGCTTGCGCATTCTAAATCTTTTCATCAGTGGTTTCCAGTAAGACAGATAACGTCTACAATGTGCAATTCAACAGTCTATCGAGTAATGATTTTGTGAAATCTCTTCAAAATCCGCAGGCATTCATATTAAATATATACCTATATGATCTCAAATACTCTACTTGGCGAGCAAAGGTCACTTATGATCTTCAAGTATTATATTAGTTTGTTGAATTGTGTTGTTTGGTTGCGTAGTAGTGAGTTGACAACGAAAATTAAATACGAAATGACGTAAAAACGGAAAGGCGAAACGAAGAAACGACGAAAGATTAGGAAATAAGACTAAAGTGTCTTGATTGTGTTGTTACTGTTTTATAAATATTACACTTTCTGGTCTCACGTGTTTAAATCCTAAAAATGCACGATGCATATGTTTAAGTTTACACCATCTTCTTTGATCATTCTATGAAAATGAAATATTATCTTCTTACAAACCAATACAATATATACAGAGAAAAACGTTTATCCTAAAAGTGTTTGCATTGATATTATTTGCGAATGTAATTAGTAATCGAACATTCACGATGTTGTCAGCAAACGGTCCTACGTTAGTCGGACTTGCGAACAGGGTATCCTAGGTGTGTTTGTGGTTGCATGACGGTGAGTACCAATTGGAGTGCATCGGAGATGTGTGCTTAACCGCAAATGCAGTAAGTGCATCTCTGTTGCCTTCGAATTTGCGCAATGCACTTTCTTTTCAACTGACTAGTGGACACACTTCCTTAAATGAATGTAAAACTGTGCACTGTTATTATTCCGTGTCATTGTTCTGGGTATTATAATTTTAACCTCCTGGCGATTTTTCACTGAATGTGTGCATATTCTCGTTGGATAGTACGCATTGACGGTTGGTATAAATGCTTTCGACCTCGACTCTGATATGAGTGGATGAATAATCTCTTTTGCTATTGAAATTGAATTAAATTGGATTTTGTTACTATCAAGTATTTGAGTGTTTTCCCACTCACTTCCATGATAGTACATGATTAATTACTGATTTTTAATGTTTGCAAGACAGGAAGAGTGTGTAACCTGTATACTTGAGTAAAATACATTGTAAAATACTGCATGAAGACAAAAGCGAACTTGTTATTTTATTCGTATTTCTGTTGGACACACATACTTTGCATTGAAGGTTGGTATAAATGCTTTCGATCTCAACTTTGATATGAGTGGAGGAATAATCTCTTTTGCTGGTGAAGTGTATGCTCTTGTTGCTATGAAATTGAATTAAATTGTATTCTGTTACTATCAAGTGTTTGAGTGTTTTCCTACTCACTGCCACGATAGTGCATGATTAATTACGGATTTTTCTACGTTTCCAACGACAGGAAGAGTGGGTAGCCTGTATAATTGAGTAAAAAAAATTTATATTAAAAAATACTGCGTAAATACAAAAGCGAACTTAAGTTATTTTATTTGTATTTCCGTTGAATAGTATACATTGACGGCTGGTACAAACGATTTCGACCTCGACTCTGATATGAGTGGATGAATAATCTCTTTTGCTATTGAAATTGAATTAAATTGGATTTTGTTACTATCAAGTATTTGAGTGTTTTCCCACTCACTTCCACGATAGTACAAGATTAATTACTAATTTTTCTATGTTTCCAAGATAGGAAGAGTGTGTAGCCTGTATATTTGAGTAAAATATTGACATTGAAAAATACTGCGTGAACACAAAAGCGAAATTAAGTTATTTTATTTGTATTTCCGTTGGATAGTATATATTGACGGTTGGTATAAATGCTTTCGACCTCGACTCTGATATGAGTGGCTGAATAATCTCTTTTGCCATTGAAATTGAATTAAATTGGATTTTGTTACTATCAAGTATTTGAGTGTTTTCCCACTCACTTCCATGATAGTACATGATTAATTACTGATTTTTCTATGTTTGCAAGACAGGAAGAGTGTGCAGCCTGCATATTTGAATGAAATAGTTACATTGAAAAATACTGCGTGAACACAACAGCGAACTTAAGTTATTTTATTTGTATTTCCGTTGGATAGTATATATTGACGGTTGGTATAAATGCTTTCGACCTCGACTCTGATATGAGTGGATGAATAATCTCTTTTGCTATTGAAATTTAATTAAATTGTATTTTGTTACTATCAAGTGTTTGAGTGTCCTCCACTCTTTTCCACGGAGACGCATTTGCATCAAAACCTGGACAATTTTGTTAACCGCCATATTAGCCACAATTTTATTTACACGTTCCACGACATTGTTACGACCTAAGTAGTCAGCTAGAGAGCTGAAGACAAAGCAAACGAAATAAGTATATTCTCCTTTTTCTCTCTTACATCACACCGACTGTGATGACATTAGTCGCGGTGTTAGACCATTAGACTCAGTGTCTGGCATTTTGTCCCATATATTTGTTTCTTTGAAGCAGTTTATTGCATTCCTCATACGAGCTTATGCCATTAGAGCTGTTTCTGGCGTTATGTTGCGTTTCTATCTTTGTGCTACTGTTCTTCTGCACAAGTGTAAGCTAGTGTTATTTTACGTGGATTATAGTTATGGAAGAACAAGACGTTTCTGAACAATAATCTACACATTACACTGGATGCCCCGAACGCATTTCATTTGCAGTATTTGTATTTAACTACACTGAACTGTTCACTGTCTAGCATTAACCCTTTGAACTCGACAGTCCACTGTGAGCATACGTAGGGATTGCGTAACTAAGCAAAATTAAAACAAATTGCATTACTAAGAACAATGTATGCGAACAAAAGGTTTGTTCGAATAATCTTCTATTTTACACGTCATCGACCCATTACGAGTAAAAGCAATAAAACGTGTCAGCTTTAACACAAAAAATTCGCAATGGAACCTGTTTGCAAACTTGTAAAAGCAATTGATATTGGAACAGTGCATCAATACTTTGGCTTCTAACAATTCTGCGTTATCTTTATTTTGCACGATTTAATTATACTCTGCAGTATTTTACCGCGTCGCGGCTCTAACGTAGCAAAATACGCGGTGACTAGCGCAAAATATTTTACTAGAAATGGAAAAAATTTGCAATGAAGCCTATTTACAATCGTGTAAAAGCATTTGATATTGGAACAGTGCTTCAATGCTTTAGGTTCTAACAACTCTGTGTTACCTTTATTTTGCACGATTTAATTATACTCTGCAGTATTTTATCGCATCGCGGTTCTAATATACCAAAATACGCAGTTACCAGCGCAAAATATTTTACTAGAAATGGAAAAAAATTGGAATGAAGCCTATTTGCAATCTTGTAAAAGCGATTGATATTGGAACGGTTTTTAGGAAACTTATACATTACAAAAAATCATAACTTTATTATTTATGAAGCAATTTTTGTGAAACTTTCAGAAATTGTATAATTGGAAGTATTTCTTTTATATTTTCTTTATATTTTTTAATAATTATCATAACTTTTTACTTAAAAAATAAACTTCTATGAAATGTATAGAAATTGTAAAATAGGATGCATTTTAGGTATTATTTAAAAGTCAATTTATCAGAGTTTCTAGTAATTTTTTAAGGTATGAGTTTCTCAGTTTAGTTTTCTCTATGAAGGGACATTATACAAAATTTACATATGTATCGTGATTCATATTGTATCGTAAAGCCAACGTGTAGAAAATACTAGAAAACTCGTGAGCGGTCCTTAAAGTGTTAATTCTGTATCTCTTTCGGTATAGAACGTGATTGATCGTTAGTAAGTGGTACTGACATCGATTGCAATGGAATAGCTCCGTTCTTTTTTTTTAGTCAGTTTCGCTATATGACGCTTATTGGCAGAAACGCTGGATTACATTAAAACTGTGTGACGCTATTTGATTCCGACCGTTTCATTGATTAATAGTATTGCAAATTTTTATCGACGTAACCGGTCAAATTAATATGAACAAAATAATATAATTTTCTCAAAGGAAAATCCTGACATTTCGGCACTTAATTTGTTCTCTTATCAAAAGAGTTGAGCTGTTTGTATTAAAACATAATATTTGTTCTCTGTATCACCGTGACTAGGTCAATGAATGAAGAAACATCTCGATGCATGATCGAATATACTGCTAAACCGTAAACAAATCTGTAGTTATTCATACGAATTGAGATGGACTTTAAAGCAGATAAGATAATTGAAGAATATGAAAATATAATGCATATCTGAAGCATGAGAAAGTAATACTTAGCACTTATTTATTATTTATGTGACTATGTACATAATTTTCATCGCTAACATGCAATAATTAACCGCCTGCGCAGAGTTTAACAGTACATCATAAATACGAAATGAAACGTATACTTTATTGTACTTTTCAGTTCATCTTTCCGTTTAATTGTTTTTTGAATAAATGAAACGTCCTATCGTAGCGACAGAACAGTTTTCCAATCGTAATATCTGTGTGCCACGTCAGATATTCCCTTTGCAGCAATATCGCAACATGTGTTACGCGATATAGAACATTACACGAGACAATAAAAGTACATACTTGTATATAATAAAACGGCATGCAGAGCTTATTGGAAATTGGACGTCGGCAGTTTCAATATTTATTGTAATCAACTGAATTTACTTACAACTGCTGACTGTCCCAATATGGCAAACAGAACGGGAGAAATCGAGTGCCACGAAGATAAACGACTTCTGAAACCCGACGTAACGGCAAAATTGAAGTTTAGTTATATAAAGATTTTCGAGCGGGTCATGCAGAACAATTAACAACTATATCCATCAATATTACGCAGTATTATGTAGTCGAGAACCAAATACGATAATATGGACAAAGCATGGATTGCATCAGTAATGACCTAATAATGAAAAAACTGATAGCCCAGATAAAAAAAAACTCGTTAAGTATATCATAGACCGAAACGATTTCAGTACCATTTTGTGATTTTAATTTTGGGTTTTCTGTTAATAACGGAGTCTATTTAACAGTTCTGAATTGTTCAATTGTTAGCATAATTCGCTTTACATGGCTTAAAATTTAATTTTTAATTCAACTTTTTCAGAAACAATGACCTGCAGAATAATAGAAAAAATACGTAACTTCGCAATTTTATCCAATTTTCTACTAAAAATTTAAGCGAATTCCATATCCCATTTTCCGCGATATTGTCCTGACCGGTAACATTTGTTTAGCTATTCACTTAATTGATTCGGTTACCAACGTGGTTCGTTTCGTGCGACTACAAATTTAATTTTTAGTCCAATTTTTTTTTTTAAACGACGATCCATTAACGCGTATAGCAGAACACGTGTCTTTTTACTTTTTGCTTGAATTCCCTGTAATTTTCAGTAAAATCCATGTTCGCTACACCGCTGTTTTTCCTCATTAACAATATGCCTCCAACTACCCTCCTTACATCATTTGACTATCAGTATAGGACGCTTCACACAATTTTGCGTTTTTATTTTTAAATCAACTTTGCCCAAGAACGACTTGTGAAAAGACACAAAACATATCGCTGTTTACAATAAGACTTGCGATTGTTGTAAAAACTCAAGTAATGTCAACATTCCCTTTTCTGATTTCTGCTGTAAGTCACCATTCATTTAACCATTTAGGTACGACACGCCACTATAGTGGCTTTCGCGGATGTCATCTTTCACATTATCTGCAGCAAATATATCGTTGATCAGCCGTTTAGACTAACCAAAAAACATTCTCAATCGTATTGTACATCTAAAAAATCTAAAAAAACGTTACAAAATTATAACATATTTTCAAAAAACGATATAAGACGAAGATGAAACTATGAGTGTGAAGATTCAGACGTGGGTCTATGTCGTACCACGTTTTAAAATAAATAACACCCAATTGCATTATTAATGTGGGGTGTGTGATTGAGTGCGAATGAGCGACGAGAGAGTGAGAGAGAATGCATGATAAAGGAAAAGAGAAGCGCCGGGCCTAACGGTCCAGGCCGCTGCCTAACATTTTCCTATAAAACGTATGCATGAGTATGCATGTGGTAACGAGAAGGTTCTTGAACAAAACTGTTGTCATGGAGACGAAAACAGGATATAAGGAAGACCGAGAAAATAGCGAGTCTTCTTCTTCTTCTTTTGGCGAATCTTGAGAGTACCAGCGTGTGTGTCCGCGAGCGAGTTTTTGCATAGTTTTGCGTTGTGCGTGATTGTAATTCAGACTGTTTGTTTCTTCTCCTTTTTTTCATATACAAATGTATTTACATTTAACTTTTCACGAATCTTTATTACCATCTTAAGACAATTCTCACATTAATTATTAAAGTGAATTGTTAAAGTTAGCGTACGTGCAATATATTTCTAAGAAAAATTATAATTTAACCATCAAATACTTCTTTTCAATGTACTCGTGTAGAGAACGGCGTTGTCCGTCAGTCATTACGGTGTTGTATCGTTTCAAAAAAAAATTTATTTTTTTAAACTTAGTTCGGATCAGGCTCTGCCGTCCAGGGAAATAGCCACACGCAGAATTCAGCCGTACATAAAATAAATAAAATAAAACTGTCGCCGGGCCATCGGGCCCTAGTGGATTAAGATAAAGTAGTAGAGGTCCGTATTAAAGCCGGCGCGGTTTGCGACGCGAGTTCAGTATAAACGCGTTTTCTTGCCATTTACCCAGTCGAAGAGTTCTGTTCAGTTTGTTCGTTAAAACGAAATATATGTATAATATTTACTTAGCGTCAGTTGTATACTGAATTGCCATAGTCTTACTTTTATTTAATTTTATATTTATATTTGTATATTAATGCTTTAATTTATCTTCAAATAAATTTATTCAACTTAACACATTGACAGCCGGCCCCGCGAAAACGCGGGTTTCTGAGTCTGTCGTTTGAGTGGCGACCTCACGGTGATATGGATTTTTTTTGCTGGTATGAGTGTCTTACACATCGATTTGTATTTGCTTGCCATGTTTGGAGAAATACCACACTTGCCTTAAATATTAAAACTTTTGTTTCCTATTTACGTTATATATATACAATAGTCCACCATGAAATGAGGAACCATGTTTCGAGAAATACTACATTTGCCTTAAATATTAAAACTTTTGTTTCCTGTTTACTTTATATATATGCAATAATCCATCATGAAATAAGGAACTGTATTTTTTTTCTATAATTATAAATTAAAAATTTCGGTTTGTTTCTGTTTTTAACACGTTGTCTGCCGTGGGGGTCACCGGTGACCGGCGCAAGAGATTTTACTGAAGATCCAAAACATTCGCAATGGGTAGTAATAATTATTTTATAAATGCAGTTATTGTTAGAATAGTGATGCGATTGTTTGGTCTTCAATACTTGCACATTATTTACATTTTGCATAATTCAGTCAAACGCTGTAGTATTTCATAGCATCGCCGTTCTAATACGGCAAAATACGCACGGCAGTCAACGTGTTAATTATCGTTAAATTATGTATGGCGAATAGGCAAATAATATATACTATTTTACGAAAATATATAATGTTCTGAATATTTTTTTTGTCTGTTCATTGATCAGAAACAAGCGAATAAGGCCTGCGTTTGGGATTTAAGTGGCCGATACGTTGCCGGCGCTCAGGCTTTAAATGTTTCATAGGTCACCAGCTGTCAATGTGTTAATATAAGTCCGCATCCCGCCTCGATGACACCTAACATCCTATCCTACAGCAGTAACCGCACAAATTGAATCTTTATTGAAGCTTTTCTCGAAAACGAGCCATGAAAATCAATAACCGAACACGTACCCCTTTATATTTTCCTTAAAATCGCTTGAAAATGTGAGCAACGTGCATGTTCCCGCGGCCTTCGCTGATTAACAGTATCCATTTAACCATCCTCCTGAATCGTTCGTTACACGACGTTCGTTAAAGGTTCCGCCTATCGCAGGAACATCCCACCGTTTCCACTTCATTTGCCATACTGTTCAAACATTTCAGTTTCACGGCAGACTCGCAGCTCATTGGTCCACGCTCGCTGCCGTCTAACGCGAAAACTTATACTCCCTTTTATAGCGACGGCCAGCCAATTATCCGCGCGACCTTAAAACGGCACGCCGAAGCTACTGTTCGAACGTAATGGGCATCATCGCTTTTTCTGTCGATACGATGCGGAGAAATAAATCAGGCAGGCAATTTAATTGTGTCACGTGGCGCGACGTGCCGGCGATGTCGATGTTAAACGGCGATTTCGTTCGCTTGTAATCGTTCGAAAAATTAGTCCGGACACTGGACGTTACGCATCACAGTTTTCGGCCGAAATAAGCACGGGATCGGCCAGTTGCTTTTAATCCTTTGACTGCTGAATAGTCCTGGTCGAAGCGACGGTTGAGGACGAAATACTTTTTGCTAGCGTGGACTCTATTGTTTGGTTATGCGAGGCGTAACTAAATTATGTTTGTAATTTTTCAGTTACACCAAATTAAATGATGGAAAACAGCTGTTTAACACGTTGACTGCCATGGTGGTCATCGGTGACCGGCGCAAAAGGTCTTACAAAAAATTCAAAAAATACCCAATCGGTAGCATTTATAATTTTGTAAATGCAATTAATATTAAATAGTCATTCAATTCTTTGGTCTCCATACTTTCGCATTATTTTCATTTTGCACAATTCAATCATATTCTGTAGTACTTTATCATGTTGCAGTTTTAATATAGTAAAATATGCACGGCAGTCAACGTGTTAAAAGCAGTTAGCTGCTTATTACGAATCAGGTATACTATTCCACTTGACGTTGTTCTCGAACAAGACGTTTATTCGACTGCAGAGATTTATGATTTTGTGTTTTCATGGGCCTCGACTTCCTGAACCTCTAAGTTCGCAGATGATTTCAAACAAAATACGTGGAGCCATGAATTGCTATTTTGGATCCCGAATAAAATTGCATATCTCGGAACAAGACTGTATTTACAATGCAATTACGTGTACCTACTAAATACAAGCGTGTGCTCGTACTTGTTATGAACGCAGATTTCCAGCTTTCTCGTCAATACAGACGTCTTCCAAATCGAGCGTTAACTTCACGTGGGGACACATCTGTTAGAACGGTTATCTAAATCGGTTTAATAACGGTGAACCGTAATCAGCTGAAACCACCCGGGATGCTTGAAGCACCCGGTTTCACAATCGTTTGTAGTTTGAAAACTGAGAACAGTAATCATTGTCAGGAATGACGTACTGATACGCACACTCGACTTTACGGAATTTCCCGACAATCTCGGGATGTACGTTTGAAGCGAAAATCAAATTACGCGCTCCCATACACTTTTCCATTAATTAAAATAACTAAAATTCTCCAAAATACTGTGTCTACCACGAATTTTCTTGACAACCCAAGCAGCCGATGATTAATTTACAATCAAAATCCAACGTCTTAATTTGAAACCATCGTAATACCTATGTAAATTGTATAATTATAATTATTTATATGACAAGAGGATTTGGTAATCACTAACGTCTACATTAGCCAATTACACAATCTAAGACAATACCTCTTCCTTAACGCATTCGGACCCTGTGCACATTGTAATGTAAATAATACTTTTCGTGCTGTATTTTATTACGTATATTATTTTTACGAATACGAATTTTATTTTTTTATGCAAATATTTCTCAGGATCTCCTTAATGTTACAAATTTTGCGTAAGGACCATAACTCCATTAAAATGTACATTTACAAATGATAAATAAATAAATAAATATTTCTGTAAAAAGTATATTGTTGGCTTCATTCACATGAATTAAGTTAATTTTAGTTTAAAAAATAATTTTTTTAAACCAAAAAAAATTCGCGTCGGAAGGGGTTATAAAACAATCTCATATAATACTGTTCGGATTTCATAAGTTTACGAATACTTTTCGGCACAAACTGTATATTCAACCCAACTAATCGCACAATTAGCACGTTTAGTGTATAATAAAACAATATAATAATAACAGAGGTTTTTTATTAGCAACAATGCACGCAAATGTTTGTAAATATTGACAAGTAATTTTAGGTATATTAAAAGATACATGATATTAGAACTGTATTTTATGCTATCGCACAATTTAAGAAAAACTGTGGAATTTAAGGGCAATTTAGTTAGAGCTTTTTTGATCTTTTTCTAGCTGCTTGTCAGTGTTCGACTAAATATCTGGTAACAAAAAATACACATTCACCTAATTGTATTTCCCTCAGGCTTCTACCTAACTTTCAAATTGTGCGCTATACTACCATTTGGTCCATACTGCCAACGCTGTTACTTTGCAGACATGCTAATTCTGTAACTTAAAGTTTCATAAATCTAATGAGTTTAACTTGTTCTCGCACGGCTGGCTGTAATTGCATTGGAAAAACAAGCAAATCCTCGCTAGCAGCGTGATGAGACTGCGTTGACGATTTGGACCCAGCGGGAAAAATATTATGTTAAGCAACCAACGTGTTAATAACTATTTATCTTCGTCTCGAGAAAGCGGCAAAAATGATGCACCTTTTTTCATCCATTTGTGCAAAGCTGAGGGATCATACCTTTCAAATAATGCCAGGAAATCGGACTGCGAGAATTCGCGGTAAACATCGCGTGTACAGACAGTCTGTAATTATTCTTATTTTAATCCTTAAATGCATAGCGTCTTAAAAATGATACACTACCTTTAATTCGTAATTAAAGTATTAACCGTAGTCAAAATTTTTCTTTTGGCTGTATGACATAGTAGGTCGATGCATTCAATCAAAATATGAAAGAAAAAGAAAAAGTAAATCCACGCGCATTTCAATATGACATGTAGATTGACGAATTGTTTTGACGCGTCCGAAGAAGTTCGTGAAAGTCAGAAGTGACAGTAAAGTAAAATTGAATAAAAAAGAAATAAAAAGAAAATACAATAAAATAAATAAATTAAAATGTCATAATAATTAGTAAGTAAACATATGTATACTTTTTTCTTAGCAATCAAACGATATTATTTATGTTTCTACTGCATGGTGTATAATTTTGAAAACACCTCAATTAAAAAAAAAAGTAGTACCTATATACTGTTTTCTTTTATTTTTTCATAAACCTATATAATAAATCCTATATACCTATATCATACATACATAATAAAAATAAATAAAAGTAAAATACATTAAAATAAATTAATTCAAATATCACAATAATTAGTAAGTAAATATATGCATATTTTCTTCTTAGCAATCAAGCGATATTATTTATGTTTCCAGTGCATGGTGTATCATATAATCAAAATAAAGTTTCATAAAACACAAATAACAATAAAATACAATTAAATAAATAAATTAAAATACCGTAATAATTAGTAAATAAATACATGCATACTTTTTTCTTAGCGATCAAACGATATTATGTTTCTACTGCATGCTGTATCATTTTGAAAACACTTCATTTAAAAAATAAACAAGAATTAATACCTATATACTATTTTCTTTTATTTTTCATAAACCTATATAACAATCTACATATAATAGAACTTTTTGGGTGAAAATCTAAAAAAACCATGCATTTAAGGCATTAAGCCAAGAAACATTAGTTCCGCAATAGTATATTGGCGCGAAACAAGGGCAATTGAGCACTTTACACGACACTTAGATCTTTTTGGGTCTTTTGCCTGTGCACTGCCGGTGCACCGGTTCTGTAGCCGTGGCTCTTCGTGCCTTATCATGGCGAATATTTCAAGTAACGCTGCGTGGATAACGGAGTTAAAAACCGGGCATGACTCTGTGTCCCGCGGGCAAGGCTGTTTGGAATTGCTTTAAAACTTTACGCCAGTTATGCCGTCGACAGTAGTGGTGGGAGGAAAACGAGGGAAAAATGTCTCAAATGCATTTTGGACAGCGTGAACAAAATGATGGTAGGCTACGAACAAACGATATAAAGAATACGCGAGAACGATTTCTTTGTCTGAAAGTAGTATGCTGAGGCACGTCGTTTTCTGATTTGGTTGGCGGATTTAGGGAATCCGAAATATTATAGGACTCATACGAATTTGAAACATTTGGCGAGTTACTTGTGTGTTTAATTTATTGACTTCATTTATTGATTCATTGACTTTAATTTATTGATTAATTGTGAGTATATTATTACGTGAGTGTTTAATTTATGTGACTTTTAAGATCGGGTAATGTCGGTTACAGAACTATTATATTTGATTATGATATTGCTCTTAAGATCGGATAGTTACTTCTTTGAAAACCTGTGCATTTGAGAAATATGGAATAAATTATAGTGTAAAGTAAACCATTTTGGATATTTGACTGTAGTACTAGTTTCAACGGCAGGTTGTTATTTCTAAGAATATAGATGCATTTCATAAATATTAGTGGACAAAGTATAGTGCAAAAAGAAGAGTGTTGGGTACTTGATTCTCGTATGTGTGATTTTAAAATGTGACATGATAACATTTACTATAAGTATTGCTTACGATACATATTCACCATATTTCCGACTCTTCTGTGATAGTTTCCCATTAATACAGCTGCATTTTCACGTCGCCTAAGCAGCATTAATTAGAAACGAACTAACGCTTGACTCATTTACAGGCCAAAACAATCAACTGTACTTTTAGAATCACCTTAAATTTGGATGCCAAAACATTTGATTAGCGCTTGTGTAACTATTATATTTGATTATGATATTACTTTTAACATCGGGTAGTTATTTTCTTCAAAATTCAGAAATATAGAATAAAGTATAGTGTAAAGTAAACCATGTTGGATATTTGACTGTAGTACTAGTTTCAACGGCAGGTTGTTATTTCTAAGAATATAGATGCATTTCATAAATATTATTGGACAAAGTATAGTGTAAAAAGAAGAGCGTTGAGTACTTGATTATCGTACGTATGATTTTAAAATGTGACATGATGACATTTACTATATGTATTGCTTACAATAGATATTCACCATATTTCCGACTCTTCTGTGATAGGTTCCCATTGATACAGCTGGATTTGCACGTCGCTTAAGCGGCATTAATTAGAAAGGAACAAATGCTTGAGTCGTTCACAGGCCAATACGATAAATTCTACATTTAGTATTACCTTAAATTTGGTTGCCAAAGCATTTGATTGGCGCATAGCTTTTAATATCTAAAATCAATCGGATACTTTTTGTTTTATGCAGTTAATCAATTTGCAAATAATTGGCTCAATTATCGAATTCTCGGCAACCAGCCGTGAAGAGTGCGTCAATACCTCTTGTTCCGCGCCAACTTAATTACACGGAGCTAATTTTTGCCACTAAATGTAACAGGCTTCCAAACAACAACCACTTGTTACATTTATTATATATGCAACTACATAAAATGGCTAATATGCGCTGTTGTGTGATTACATTGGTATTTTCAACAAGTAAATGAAGGTCAATGTACTTAAATTGAGTCTCACATAAGCCTGCTTTCGGTGGAACCCAATTTCTATGGAGAAATGCAACTGCATCTGCTTCTATGAACGGTCAGCGTACAATCTGAAGAGTGTCTGTGTTATCCAGGATGCGAGTCCTTTAGACCAGATAAACCCCACTTTTAGTATTACCTTAAATTTGGATACCAAAACATTTGATTGGCGCATAGCTTTTAATATCTAAAATCAATCGGATCCTTTTTGTTTTATGCAGTTAATCAATTTGCAAATAATCGGCTCAATTATCGAATTCTCGGCAACCAGCCGTGAAGAGTCCGTCAATACCTCTTGTTCCGCGCCAACTTAATTACACGGAGCTAATTTTTGCCACTAAATGTAACAGGCTTCCAACCAACAGCCACTTGTTACATTTATTATATACAAAACTATATAAAACGGCTAATATGCGTTGTTCTGTGATTACATTAATGAAGATCAATGTACTTGAATTAAGTCTCGCATAAGCCTGCTTTCGGTGGAACCCAATTTCTATGGAGAAATGCAACTGCATTTGCTTCTATGAACGGTCAGCGTACAATCTGAAGAGTGTCTGTGTTATCTAGAATGCGAGTCCTTTAGAGCAGCTTCTGATGCTGATATTTGTCCGTATCTAGTAGCATGGTTCACCCCTAAGCTACTATACGCCACTGTAGTGGCTTCCCGCTAGGTCATCTGTTTGAACAGTGCGCCACTATAATGGGTTTCCCTTAAGTCGGTGGCTCAACCGGCAGCCGCGAACATTTGTTAAAGATCATTAATTAAATTATTTTTGCAAGAACTCCAAAGCATAGTAAGTGTACTCTTTAAAGTTGAACTCTAACTCGTTCGCTACCGGGCCTTGAAAAGAAAGTCTCGCTTCACAGACCATGGTGTTTTTTCTTCTAATATGACTTCAGTTGGCATTGATTTTGAGTATATACATTTGTAACATTCCAATTATATAAAAATAAGAATTTTTTCATATGATGCATATATGCGACGCTGGGCCAGGAATGAGAAACTTATTTTATAGACCACACGACGCACATATGCGACGTATTTTATAAAAAAGAAATTAACTAGATAGGAAAGGAACATAAAAATAAAAACATATTTTAAAGCGAAATACAAGTTATTTTTTTTTCATGAAAAAATTTTGAAACATTCATTTAAGCATAGCCCAATAGGTAATCCCTTATTCGTCTGACAAATTCCGCAGATATAGAAAGTTTCTCTGCACAGATTCTTGATACTACATACACGACATCTTATTCTTTTATCAACTTTTTTTAGGGAAATGTTTTCAATTCGAGGTATTGTTACATGGAAAAACAAAAATTTCGTCTTACACCCTCTTCTGCGATTCATGCCATATTCTTATAAACAACGAAATTAATTATTATTTTGCCATTACATGCTCAGAATATTAAAAATATTTTCGTTGCATTCTGAGCGAAACATGTGATATCGGAGTGGCAGTCAACGTGTTAAACAAACAGTCCGCTGGTTTGTTGAACGAAACAAAGACTTATTGGGCCCATACTGACTGCCGCGACAGCTCGTCGGTTCGAAAAAGCGTCGCGTGTTTACATCCGGTAAGCTGCGATGTAAAACGGCCGCAACAATCATGTTTATTTCAGTTTCCTTTCATTTCTGTCAATTTAACTAACATAAAAATGTTCTTTCAATGACGCGAGCGAAATGTCGAAATATCGAGTTAACAGGTTGTATGTAATCAGGACAGTTACTACGTAATTTAATTTTGACCAATGTCCAGTCACAATTTCATTTACGCAATCAATTTGGAGCAGTCAATATCATATCGATTACAGTATTATGTATATAACGTAATATAGTTAAATGTCTAATGGGAAGTATTAAACACGCCAGCACAACTCTGTGACCAGCCTTCCGTAGCAAAAAAGGTTAATAGACTCGCATCGACCAATATTCCGGCCACTTTCCTACAGGAAATTGTAATATCCGAAATAATTCTTCTGTAACGTAATAAAAGTCGCAGACTATGTTGTCTAAGTCACAAATATCAATGCGTCCTACGATGGAACAAGTCGACACGATGTAAATGGCTTTCGGTGAATCCCAGGGGTCCTGCTATATTTCCCACTACACCTTTCGAGTTGCATAAAGAACGTTGTCACCTTCTTAAAAGAAACACATCCGTGTTACCAACAAAATCGCATATGTCAAATCGCTAATGATGACAACAGTACGATCGTACTTTTTCCGGTGGAACATTTTATGGGATTTTCACGGAGTAACGTCGCACGATAACAGGCTTGCTCGTTACCTTCCGCGATATTTCATACCTGCCTATAATGACTGTGTGCAGCTACTTATCTTGTTGTGGCGCAGTGCGTCTTTACGTTTTATCGCCTACAGCATTTATAACGTCCCGACCTGAAGCGTCTTTTTGACCGAAAAAAATTCATACACGAATGTACTCGTATCTCTTATATGTACAAATAACTTTCTGGTGAGCACGAATATTTTTCGTTCTGCACTCTTATGCTGTTAATGAGGAATTATTTGGAATAATACGCTCTTTGTGGTTGAAACGTAGAACTTTGTTTGTTAAGTCGACTTGTTTCGAATCTGCGCGGGTTCCCTCTTCACGGGTCTAGAATATTTATGAATACATTAGTGTGTGATGGGCGTGTTGTATCCTTATTTTATGATATATCACTTACAACCCGTTTTTTCCGGTGGCGGAAATTTGTATTAAATTACATATATAAAATTATATGTATAAATTTTATTAAAAATATATATAAAATGTATTATCTGATTTTTACTTATTTTATATAATGCACGATAGAGGAAATACCGTGAAAAAATCCCTTACCAGACATGTATATTGTATACTTGTGCAAAAAAACAGATTGTAAGTTAACTACCATAATTCTGGACAGGTCACTTGCTCACAGTATTTGAAGGGCGGATCCAAAAAAATTTAGAAACAGAACAAACTTGCGGAAAAATACAAAACTTTCTGAAGGTGCATCTGACGGGCTACGTGTAAACTTATCAAAACCTTAGGTATCTGTCGACTTGGCAGCATCGAACGGCGTAATTGGGATGATGGACAATATCTGCTAGGTAGTTTATGTGTTAAAGCTCAGATGCATCGGAATAAAATAATTGCACACTCATTCTAATATTGATAACTGCGAAATATAACAGTGTGGTAGCTTTTAGCCGGGATGCACTCGTTAACACTTTATGGACCGCTGTTGACTGAAGATGCCACTCGCTAACGACCGACTCTGTTTTGGATATCGTGCAGGAATTGTATTTGTGCCTATTGGTAAAGCTTTATAACTCAAAAATACTAATTGTGTTGTTGAGAATCCTTTGGTTTTAAAGCAGTGTAATTTTAATTTCATTTAGAATTGTCATAATATCATTTGATATTTATTTTATCTAGTATAACCGTTGACCACTGAAAAGCCGATTAATCGGCTACCGGTAAATAACAGTTGAAACTGAAAAGCCGATTAATCGACTAGCGGTCGATAAAGTGTTAAGTACGCCAACAAGAATTTCTTAACAATTCCTCCTTCTGCTAGATATAGTTACATATGTTTTAATATAATCAATATTCACCGGAACTGCAGGCATAACGTCATTTATAATTTCATTTTTGTTATTGTCCTACTTTTTGTGCTGCTGTAATAGTGTGCAGAGTGCAAGAAAAAAAGATCGTGCGTAGTCCTATGTAATGCATAATCTAAATTAGCGATCTTACATTAAACCGCCCTATACAGGTATAAAGTCCAATATGTTCCACACAAGTCAGGCATATATAAAGCTCAATTTCAGGAAGTTAATCCGTTGCACTCGAGCATACGTTTATTTTTAAAGTAATGAGTAGTGTGTAAAAGTGAAGTCAAAAATTACATTTTCCATAAAACCTGATTGATTTCAATTTTATAAAATAAAATTGAAATGCTATAGTTAAACTTTTCTGGGGTGTGACAACATTCATAATTATATTCATAATATAAATTAGCGATCTTACATTAAAACGTTCTACAGAGGTATAAAATCCAATATGTTCCACGCAAGTCAGGCATATATAAAACTCAGTTGCAGGAATTTAATCCTTTGCACTCGAACATACGTTTATTTTTAAAGTTGCGAGTAGTATGTAGAAGTGAAGTCAAAAATTATATTTTACATAAAATCTTATTGATTCGCATTTTACAAAATAAAATTTAAATGTTATATTTAAACTTTTCTAAGGTGTGACGACGTTCATAATTATCACCAATATGCATTGCAGGTCTGGTTGAGCAACCAACCTTTCTTTCCAAATATACGTAAATATAGTCTCGTTTATTTCCTCGTACACGAAAAATATTGTAGAAGGGTACTTTCGGAGTTGCTGGAATTCACTTCTTAATTGATGACTAAAAAGCGTATAAATTTTATATGGGGCAGAGATTTTCCATTTTTCCTTGCTTTTACTTGAAGTCGATCGGAAGTATCTTCAGGATACAAATAAGCGAACAAAATTTGTGCTTGCATACATCTTTCTTAATAATAAAGTGGAATCTTTTGGTTTCCCCACGGAATGCACTAGATGTAATTACTATAAATACAATTAACTGTACATAAAAGCAAGATAAAAATCTTGTATATTTTTATGACAACAGAAGATTGAATAAATTCACATTTTTGTATTTATATAATCGCAAATATACTAAGGTAATGCCGTCCCAAATCAATTTCCAATTGGGCAAAATTATTTTGCCAATAGTCGGAGCAAAGTAAAAGTAACTCACACATAATATATATACAAATATTTGGAAAGAAAGTATTAACTTTTTTGAACTCGATCGTCTTCTTGTATAAGAATTAAAAAATATATGTGTAAATAAGATTAAATATTTAATTTATCGCATAATTGATATACGGCTCGAGCCTCTGTTTTAACAGGCGCAAAAAAAATAATTTGATAGACCGCTTAATTGATCGATGTTGGGAGGATGATTAATTTTACGTCACTCGGTTCTCAACGCCAAGCTGTGATTAAACTTCATACCAAAATATCCGCTATTAATGTTTTGAGGTATGGACCTTGGATCTTGGAAAATACTTTAATCATTAAGTTTCAACTGTTACTCTTGTAAAAAATTGCATTTCTTGAAAAACAATTATTTCTTCCGCAAATTCAACTGTATTCGATAGTAAGAGGAGTCCTGTGCGAATACATAATATGTATTTTCATCGATAATTTCTGTTAGTAATTATCCCTTATGGAAAGTTATAACAGGTTACTTAAGTTTGCTGTGCAAAAATATAAATAAATGCTGTCATCAGAAATGTTATGTTACATGCATTGATGGAGGTATTTTTATTATTTGAAGTAGACGAGACGCAAATTACACACCAAAATATCTAGGTCTAATTATCTAAACGATATAAATGAACCAAATCGGAAAAGCCGCATATATATAATTTACATTCTGTAAATAAGCTAGGTTTGGGTAAAATATTATTTATGTAAGGTTTTTCAATTATGTTACGCCAAGTCATACATGAATTAATTGCACACCTGCAGAAATTATAACTTATAACTCAATAATCAGTTGACTTCGCCAAAGTTTAAATTATGCTATCTAAAATAATACCATATATAATATTAATAAGGTGTTTTCGTAATCATCGTAATAGACTTCAAATGGATATTGAAATTATCCAAATTTGTTTAACCGGAAAAAATTGATGAAATGTTTGAAACTTTCGTGTGTTCAATTCAAAGTAGATACAACTACATGCAGGAACGAAGTTCTATTTTCTTCTGATTTTTCGCGCCAATCGGGTTCCGATCTCTCTATTTGACCAAATGCTACAGTTATCCCAATATCTCGCAACATTGGAACATTGATCCCTCGCCCTATAAAATTCCGAACCGCAAACGAACATCTGGATTCGGTAACCTTGCGTTTTTACCAGTGTGGAAAAATAGAAGCTAACTGATTTTTAACCATTTTTATCGAACCATTTTAACATTTTAACCATTTTTGATACAGTCGTTTGAGTAATAGATTAATAAAAACTTGTGATTAGCTGCAAACTTATCATAAACTTTAAACAATAATATACAGTTCGTGCCGAAGGTATTGGTACGCCGAATAATTTCAAACAATACTTCGTAAAATTATAGTTTGTCAATTAACTTTTTATAAACAACGAACTTGTAAATATTTTCAGATTTTTTTAAGGGATACAGCGTAAGAAACGATCGGTGTTTAAACAATTTGCGAAGTTAACAAGAAATAGTAAAAAACCGACAGAAACTAAAAACCATAAGTAGTCATATAGTTTTTATATCATCAGTAGAGCTTGACATTCTGTGCTATTGGAAATTATGTTTGAAAAGTTGTGAGAAAATTTGTGCAAGCTACGATATTTATTAATTTTATTATTAATTTGCAATAATTCTTTGCACAATCTCTATTATGAAGATTTCTAAGATTACATTTAAACTCGTTTATAAAAATTAATTAATAAAACATAATTACAGAAAGTACTTATGTATTGTCCGAAACTGATGCACGAATACTTTATACACCAACTGCGACAAACCTTTCCGCATTAATGAACATATTCATAACCCTGCATGACCAACGAACGTAGGTTCGGTTGTTATATATTTTTACTAACGAGTAAATAGAAGCAAATTGATTTTTAACCATTTGTATCGATTTTTGATACAATCGTCTTGGTACGCCAAAGAATTTCAAACAATACTTCGTAAAATTATAGTTTGTCAATTGACTTTTATCAACCAAAAGTTTGTAAATATTTTCGGAATTTGTTTTAAGAGATACAGCATATAAAATAATCAGCTTTTAAATAATTTGCCAAATTAACAAGAGAAAGTAACAAATCGATAAGAAACTAAAGTAGTCATATAGTTGTTATTTCGTCGGTACAGTTTGACATTCTGTGCTACTAAAAATTATGTTTGAAAACTTGTGCGAAAATTTGTGCAAGCTGTAATAGAAGAAAGAAAGATTATTATTAATTTGCAATAATTCTTTGCACAATATCTATTATGAAGATTTCTGAGAATACATTTAAACTCGTTTATAAAAATTAATTAATCAAAAATAATTACAGAAAGTATGTATTGACCAAAACTGTTCGGTGCATGAATACTTTCTACCCTAACTGCGACAAACAATAGCATTAATGAACATATTCATAACCCTGCATGACCAACGAACGTAGGTTCGGATATTACATATTTTTACCAACGCGCAAATAGAAGCTAAATGATTTTGAACCATTTTTATCGATTTTTGATACAATTGAGTAATAGATTAATAAAAACTTGTGATTAACTGCAAACTTATCATAAACATTAAACAATAATATACAGTTCGTGCCGAAGGTATTGGTACGCCGAATAATTTCAAACAATACTTCGTAAAATTATAGTGTGTCAATTACCTTTTTATAAACAACGAGTTTGTAAAAATTTTCGGATTTTTTTTAACAAATGCAGCATAAGAAACAATCGGTGTTTAAACAATTTGCGAAGATAACAAGAAATAGTAAAAAACCGACAGAAATTAAGAACCATAAGTAGTGATATAGTTTTTATATTGTCACTAGAGTTTGACATTCTGTGCTACTCAAAATTATGTTTGGAAAGTTGTGCGAAAATTTGTGCAAGCTACGATAGAAGAAGGAAAGATTTTTATTAATTTGCAGTAATTCTTTGCACAATATCTATTATGAAGATTTCTGAGAGTACATTTAAACTCGTTTATATAAAATTTGTAATATAACTCGTAATATAATAATAACGCATTTTGTAAAAGTTAACTAAGAAAAAATAATTACAGAAAGTATGTATTGTCCAAAACTGTTCGGTGCATGCATACTTTCTACATTAACTGCGACAAACAAACCTTTCCACAATAATGAACGTATTCATAACCCTGCAACACCAACAAACATAGGTTCGGATATTACATATTTTTACCAACGCGCAAATATAGAAGTTAATTGATTTCACGGAATTTTGATCGACTTCACGTGCCGTTGAGTAATAAAATTTTAATCATCTAGCCACAAACTGCATGTACGCACGTACACGTGCTATGGAAAACAAACGTTTTTAGGTTCATGCACACGGTACTTGTTTACATTTTTATTTTGCCAAGTTAATATTTTACTTTATAATTTAGTGTAAATGTGTAAATTGTCAGCTGCAAAGAATAACTTTCTACGACAGACCAGTGACATCGGGGTAAACTGGGCGCTTTTGTGTTGAGAGTATTTCGGAGAGATTGCTCACGAAACATTTTCGGCACCGGTGAGCTTTAAGACAAATATTTACATACGCACGTGGCTACATAAAGGCAGCGTATTGTCCCGAAAATTGGAAACTACACAAAGAGACAAACTACCCCATGCAATGCGCGAGAAGGAGGGCTACTTTGAAAAACGGACGCGGAAAAGTGAGTAAATAAACAGAGCATCGTATGTGTATATGCAACGCCAACGGGATATATTGAATGGCCAATTGGTTGATTTGTACTAACAGCTCCATTGTTACGTGTGTCCCTCTTACACATGTATTTTCACGTGTACCAGATGATAGATAGACAGAGTTATTAAGAGTGAAAACAGAAATTCCGGCGGTAACTATGTGGATAGCATGTTTACTCAATACGTTTATGTAATACTTTCTAATACAAGACTATAGAAGCGGCTGCTAACGAATTGATCGATTATTTTTAATTTTTAACATAAATTTATTTAAGCCGATACACTTTTTATACGAATCAAATTAATTTTTCTGTGTCATTAACACTAGATTGCCCAAGGCAGTCATTTTGACCGTTTTTTAATTTCAATTAGAAAAACAATTATGAAATTGATGACATAATTTCTTAGAATTTAATAACATATAAATTTTATGAATAATTGTAGTTACTTGCCCTCCTTTATTTCCGTATATATATATGTGTTATACCTATATTGCCCAGAAAAAGTCATTTTGACTGCTTGATTATTTTAAATAATCAAAAGATTTTTATTTATTGAATTGAGTAAATTTCTTATATGACCTGTCCGGCTTTGTATTGAAATAACATTTTTTTTTTCGATTACGGTAACATACCGATGCATGATAAATTGTCGATTTGGGCGTATACTTGATAAGTGTCAGTTGCTCAATAAGCTAAAGTAGTACTAGTTATTCGAATCTTTATAAAGTGTTGTTCTAACAAGTTGTTTATTTTATTTCTTTTGCGCCCTAACTTTATGAAAGAAATGTCGAACAGAAATGAGTTATTGGAAAAGCTAACGAACATAAGTGAAATTTATCGATATATTTTTCAAATGCAACAAATTCTGAACTATCATCTGAAGATGAAGCGGATTATATTTTTTGACGCTGAAGATAGTGATGAAGAGTCGATCACCAATGATGAAAATGAAAGTGCCATCAATATGCCCAGGAAATGGTGTTGTGTGCTAACTAGTTCAGATTCTGATGAAATGTAAAATACATTTTTAAATCGAAACAGCTGCTGATGGTACTGTGTGGACAAGAAATTTATAGAATTTTCTTAAACAAAAATAATTTTCGAAATGTGGTTAATACCACAAAATATTAAAGATTAATTTTTAATTTTTACATATTTGTTATTTTTTTAATGCAGTCATTTTGACTGTTTTTGGGAATATAATATACAAGAAATCTCGGGCAATCTAGTGTTAAAGAAGCGTTGAGACATTTTACACTCATCATAGCTTAATATTTATTTAATACATTTTTAAATAGACTCAATGTCCATGGCTATAGAAACGGCTGGGAAAAAGTCGATCGATTATTTTAAATTTTCAAAATAAATTGCTTTAATCCGATACGCTTTCTATAAGAAGCAAATAAATTTTTCTGTCATTAAAGAAGCGTTGAGACATTTTGTACTCACCATAGTTTAAGATTTATTTAATACATTTTTAAATAGACTTTATGTCCATGTCCACAGCTATAGAAGCGACCGCTAAAAGTTGATCGATTATTTTTTATTTTCAACATAAATTTAGTTAAGCCGATACATTTTTTATAAGAATCAAATTAATTTTTCTCTGTCATTAAATAAGCGTTGAGACATTGTGTACTCACCATAGTTTAAGATTTATTTAATACATTTTTAAATAGACTTTATGTCCATGACTATGTCCACAACTATAGAAACGACCGCTAGCGAAAAAGTTTATCGATTATTTTTAATTTTCAAAATAAATTTATTTAAGCCGATACACTTTTTATAGGAATCAAATTAATTTTTCTGTGTCATTAAAGAAGCGTTGAGACATTTTACACTCACCATAGTTTAAGATTTATTTAATACATTTTTAAATAGACTTTATGTCCATGACTATAGAAACGGCTGCCAAAAAGTTGATCGATTATTTTAAATTTTCAAAATAAATTGATTTAATCCGATACGCTTTCTATAAGAAGCAAATGAATTTTTCTGTGTCATTAAAGAAGCGTTGAGACATTTTACACTCACCATAGTTTAAGATTTATTTAATACATTTTTAAATAGACTTTATGTCCATGACTATGGTCCACAGCTATAGAAGCGACCACTAGCGAATTTATCGATTATTTTTAATTTTCAACATAAATTTATTTAAGCCGATACATTTTTTATAAGAATCAAATTAATTTTTCTCTGTCATTAAACAAGCGTTGAGACATTTTGTGTTCAACATGGTTTAAAATGTATTTAATACATTTTTAAATAGACTTTATGTCCATGACTATAGTCCATGGCTATAGAAACGACTGCCAAAAATTGATAGATTATTTTTAATTTTCAACATAAGTTTATTTAAGCCGATACACTTATAAGAATCAGATGAATTTTTCTGTATCATTAAAGAAGCTTTAACATATTTTGTACTCGCTATAGTTTAAGATTTATTTAATACATTTTTAAATACGATCTTAGTCCATGGCTATAGAAACGGCTGCCAAAAAGTTGATCCATTATTTTTTATTTTCAACATAAATTTACTTAATCCGATACACTTTTTTATAAGAATCAATTTAATTTTCCTGTCTCATTAAAGAAGCGTTGAGACATTGTATACTCACCATAGTTTAACATTTATTTAACACATTTTTAAATAGACTCTTCGTGTAGCATGTCATATCAAATATAAGAGTCTATTTGCAGCGAAAAGTAAATAAAAAGTTTACGCGTTCGAAATGACAATGCGAGATACCTTTGAACAACGTATTAAGGACGCTGCGGAAAATTGTAATTAATTCCGTTACGTGAAACAAAGAAAACTGCTGTAGCTTTTTAATAAATTAATATTTTTCAAATAAATTTAGGAAAAAGTGATAGATTATTACTTTGCATTATAATTTGCGCTGGTTAACTGACTATTATTTGCAGGTCTCAGCTCGTTTATTTGTAAAGTAAACAATTCGGCATTTTAGTCGTTATATCGTATTATCGAAGTGAGTATTTTTTTCTATGACATGTCGGGAAAAGAATGTGAAAATGTACTTTAACTTCACAGTACCTACAGACTTCCGGGGCGTCAAAACATGGAGTTATTTAAAAAAAATAAAGCCTTGATATAAGTAATTTCAATAGATACAAGGCGTCTGAACTTTCCTTACATAACACAAATGAAAGAAGACACTGAATTTCTGTTGGACGATCAACGCGTTGAACAGCTACAACATATATTACCATATATGTGTATAATGCAACAATATGTGTGTAATATGTGAAATGCGAGACTCGTGAAGATGTCCCGAGGCCCTGAAACGTGCAAAACTTTTAAACAAGAAAGAATATCCGGAATTAGCTTATTGCAACCAAAAGCAGGCGTCTGGACTTGTCTCACAGAAGTTTAGTAGCTTTCCCGCGGAGCCCAAATTGTCAATGCGCTGGTACATAAACTACTGACAAGGAATTGTTTTTTTTCGCGTACAACTGGTGCTGTTCGAAAACAACTTAAAATCACAAGATTTAGCGAACTTTTGGCTGGACAATTATCATATCTCCCAAGTGAGAACGCTGGTAGTGTGCATCAGAATATAACAAACAATTTGACAGTCGGAGAAAAAGCTGTAGAAAAACAACTGGACAGATGTGTATTTTTTCGTGCTAGATAACTGAGCAAATATTAGATCGACAAATACCGCGAATAAAAAACTGTGACTTTTTGACCTAATAATTTTTAAACGTCACAATTTTCCTTCAATTGTTTTGAAGAACATCATAGAAAACAACGTTAATGTTATATATTTTGACGTAAACAGCATTTACAAATACTTATGCATTCCTGTGCATATTGTTACTACGAAACACCTTCGCTGCTATTAAAAACATGCGAAGATTTGGTAATTTGGCCATCACATATGTGGATGGCGCGGGAAATAACGTGTTAATATATATGTAGGATTTAACTACGTGAAAGTAGAGAGTATAATATTTATAAGCAATAACAACACAATCAAGACACTTTAGTCTTATTTCCTAATCCTCCATCGTTTCGGCGTTTGGCTTTTTCGTCTTTACGCAGTTTTCTCTTTACGTCTTACCGCCTTTACGTTTCGTTGTCAACTGACTACGAAGCAAGCCAATGACACAATTCAACAAACTCGTCACCTATGATACATCAATACAATAATTAAGGATCAAAGGTGACCTATCCCCGCCGATTAGAGGACCCTGCATTTGAGATTCTACATATATGTACCCATAATTATGAAAGTGGTCTGAGTCAAAATTTAAAAAAAATGAGTTTATCAGTTATTTCATACCACATTATTTTTAACTAAATTTATTCAATGTAATTTTTACGAAATTGTCAAAAATGAACCATTAGATAGTGGTTGTAATTTCAACATTATATGGAATTCATTTAGTTTTAATTATGAAAGTGGTCTAAGTCAAAAATGTAAATAAATTATATAAACAACTTGAAAATGGCACGTGGCCTTCTTTGACGCGTTTCTGAACTACATAATAAAATAAATGACAATCAAATTTTAATAATAACGACAACTTCATTTTTAACGAAATCACTAGAAGAATCAATAACAAGAAGAGTAAAAAATACCGCGGGTGAATCTGTCTCTTGGCTACAAATTCAATGGATGAGATTCTTGAAAAATGAACCTTATAAAATGTTCTATAAAACATCTTTAGATGATTCTAAATTTCACGTTTTGGATCTTTCACCTAAAAAAGGAAGACCAAAAATATACGGAAATATTAAATTACTTCCATTATACACCACCATTAGACCAGTATCGGAAGAAAAACATAAAGATATTATGAGTTTACTACCGTACATCCCTCCAGTTTTTCAGGAACATTTTAAGAATCTTAAATACTCGAAATAATGATAAAAATGGATTACTGTTTAAAAATAATTAATAAATGTAATAAATGTTCACGAATTATTTCAATCAAATTATTGTTTCAGATAAAACTCAAAGTTCTTTATTGCTTTAAGTCATTTATAGGACATTTAGTTAATTTTGAAAATGGTCTAAGTCAATTCAATCTTTAAAAATAATATTATCGTATAAAATTCACACAAAATTTCATATTCATAATAAATTTCCATTAATTAAGACTAATAAAATTATAAATTAAAATGTCGCATAATGTAAAAATATTTTTTAATTTATTCAAATGCAATTCATTAAATATCTCGAAACAAGAAATATATGACTTAGACCACTTTCATAATTATGGGCACATATATAACATATATTAAATAAATATATAACAATAACAATTAATAACATATATATATATATAACATGTATTGTCCATTATTTTTTCATAATGTTCTTTAAAAGTAACACACTGAACAAAGCGTCAAATATTTGCAGACTCCCGACTATGTACTAAGACGCAAGATTCGGATTTCTTCATCACGGATGCATTTTTTTCCACGCAACTGGGACCTTAGCTCTGCGGAAATGTGGTCACATCGTTAGATAACAACCTTTGCAACATCAGAAGTGTGCATTCCCGCATTGTCGTGCAATAACTTCATTCTCTCCAACAGCTTTTCTTGACGTTGCGCGTTGGTGACGATGTTTAACTTCTCTATTAATGATGTATAACACTCGCGAGCAGCAGTAATGTTCACCGTAAGTCGATTAGCAGGATACTTTGAATGTACCAAAAAATTGGTTTTGCCGGTTTGTCTTGAGTCATCTCCAGTGGAAGCGGTGGCGCAGCAAAAGTATAATATACAGGAGATTCGTCTTACAGCATCAAACGCAATTTTTTCTGGATCTTTTGGCAGAAACAAAAATAGTGGAGAAATAATACGTTCTTTTTACTGAGTGAAATAAAAATAGAAAGGTATTTTTCATATTGCCCAACATATTCCAACATGTGCTCATCAGGAGTCTACAATTAAAATATTGTGTGTAGAATTTATTTTGTTTGCGTAGTATGAAGGTAAAGTTTTATAGGTGTGATACTTGATGTTAGTGCCCTTCACTCTTATTAATTGGAAATTTGAGGGCAAATACTCAACTTTCTACGTTTTGCAATGTTGCGTAACAATCTGTGATCAGTATTAGTATTATTACACGTAGTATGTTTGCAATATTTATGAAATGCTGTTTTGAGTAAATGAGCCGTTGAATATGCAGATTCAGGTTTATTATAAATCAGCTGTGGATCTTAATTTTTAGTGAAGACCCAGAATAAACACACAAGCACATGAATTTTGTTATGTCATTGTTCGTAATAAGTATGTATATCTTCTTATTGTTCATAATTTAAACAAGTAAGTTTATATCAAGATATGGTTTATAGCACAATGAATTTAAAATTAAATAAGTTTCACAATGTGTCACAATTATATGATATTAATTCAAGGAAAAGAAGTGCAAATTCGTGGTGTCAAAAAACAGCTTTTGAATAACTGCAGTCACACAAAAATATGAAATAACGAAGTAATAATGTGACAACTGTAATCGGTTTTCTCTGCTTCTGTATTTATACTTTAAATTGCTCAGGCCGGAAACTTTTGAAACTTACCACGTGACACTACATATGTCAAGTTTCAGTGAAGTATTTGCTCACGGTCACGAACGGCTGTTACTTGAATTATTTCAACGTCTAACAAGACCAAAGAATTGGTCAATCTTACTGCACGAAAAATAACTACTCTATGCAATATAACTACAAATCCATGTCCTTTGTCCCGGTATAGGTGTTGGTTGCTTTAATCATCAAATTAATATTAATTATGGATTTCAACTTCTTCTATATCATGTTTTATAATACGAAGAATACATACCCTTTGTGCCAAGTTTTGTTATATAAAATATCAAACACCTAAAATCAAGAAATATTGTTCGTGGGATGATTAAATGAACCAACAGTTTTAATATACAATTCATTATGTTACGTTAATTCGCATATGCGGAGGTCAAGTATGCTAGTCCGCATATTCACTCTGTACTCAATGGAATTGAATATTAATTATACATAGTTCATAAAACAATGTAGATATTTTCGGAAACAAAATACTGCTTGAAATAAATACAACGTGGGTTAAAAATTATTTGTAAATTTATTATACATTAGTAGTACTCGCGTTGTAATACGATGCCGGATAAATTATACTGTTTTTAACAACATGTGTTTTTCCATTCATGTACGCAATATTATTTATTTAATATTACTCAAACTTCTTCGCTGGATAATCCATGTGTCGGTTTATTTTCTGTTTACATATTTGAACTTTTTCGTTATCATATAAATATGATGTTCGCTTAAAACATCCCTTTTACCCACAATTTCTTTCGTTATTCTTTAAAATTTCTTTAAAATTTCTACGTTAAACAACACGTGGAATCGATTAAATTACTATGTAATTTTCGTCGAATACATAGCATTACACATACATATCTACACTATGCAAATTAATTTCGCTGCAGATGAATTTTAAAAAATTCTCACAAAGCTTGTGTTCCGGACAAATAATTCAATCGGAAATAGCGAATTAAATATTTATTTTAAAGTTAAACAGCGACTAAAAAGCGTATAAAGCCATGTTGGCTTCTTTAACAATAAACAACGAACTGCACTTTAGCAAAAGATTGATCATATGTCGTCTTAATTATGTTTTCATAATTGAATTTCGATATAATCGATTGTGGTTCGCTTCAATTATCTCGTTCTAACGTTTGCTTACACACATAAACATTTGCACGTGTGCCCGTAAATTTAACGAAGCGAATTGTTCGCGAAACATGAGAAATGTCAGCAACATGGCTACCAATTGACGATTTCACATATTTCATTAACTTTTCGCGTATAAAAGAGTACAGACGCCTTTTGTGCAAAGCCTGCTTTGCACCCGGCTTCTGTTTGCATACGGTTTCGTATCGTGAGTAGTGGGCAGGGCGTGGCAACGTTCTCTAAATGCATTGTTTCCTGCGAAAATTAGTTGTTAACTGAGAATTAATAGCAATTATGCCAACGCCGGGTTTATTTCCTCCATGCAAGCGGATAATCACGATGATGCGATTCGATGTTATTCGTTTAGCTCATAAAGGGTATACGCGTTGCAGAATTTTGTTCATTCTTGACACTTGTTGATATTGCTACTTGGCGTTTTTATTCTTGAACTCGTAAAAAGTAATCGCGTAGTAAAGCAATGTCATGATCAACTGTCCTTTCATTATTCTGTTTGCTGTTACGTTGCCATTTTCAGAGTATTTTCGACTAATATTCATTCTGCTGTCAGTTTCATTTATAGTATGAACAATTTTTAATATTTGTTTTATAGG
The DNA here is from genome assembly GCA_033815515.1 of Cryptocheilus praepositus. Classification (NCBI taxonomy): domain Eukaryota; kingdom Metazoa; phylum Arthropoda; class Insecta; order Hymenoptera; family Pompilidae; genus Cryptocheilus; species Cryptocheilus praepositus. The sequence goes on from JAWWQZ010000153.1 coordinate 1,267,195, forward strand.
AGACGGAAAAATCTGCACATGCTATATATACAGGATGTTCGGGATTTTCCGGTCAAATTGCAAAAACATATTCTATAAGTGGAAATAAGAAAATCTTATTTAAAATTAGGGTGGAAGTGCTTTATTGCAGGATTCAGTGAAAGTGAAATAAGTCATAGCGGATTTATTTCTATTTTATTACCATATTTATTCGATAACATTTATATAGGTTTACGGTACAGAAGCAGAAATTTACGTTAAAAATTAGTACACCGTATTAATAACTCAGTTACTGAAAGGCAGCAAGATTATCAAGAAACTCGTGCTGTAATAAGTTCCATAAAGTATCAATGACAAGCTTGTATTCGCATACGACGACATTTTAAAATGATAAGATAAACACATTTGACCATTCATATTCTATGAAGTAAATTCCGATAATACCTATTGTTACGCGCACCGTTCAAACGAGAATCGCGATCCGTGTCGTCGATTCTACGAGGGTCGTAAATCCTCGACGCGTTGTGCCACTTGAATTATGCGCGTTTTCTCACGACCGTTTAGGGAGATGAGAATGATTTTGTTGTTGTAGAAGGTAACAAAGAACGTATATTTCCTCTAAAAATATATAACAAACGGTTTGTATACTAAGTTAGTTTGTCTTGTTACTGTAGTGTTCGCGTGTTGAGTGTAAGTATTGTGTAATGTTGTAACGGATTGTTTAGTGACGCGTGTTGTCGGTGCGAGAGTTTGAATCAGAGTCCCTTCTTGTCGTTTTGGAAGAATCATGAAGGGAAGGGCTCGTGCAAGATTTGGGAAAGGAAAGGGATTTGCCAATCAGGGAGGTTTTTCCTGGTGATGTTGTTAATCTATGATTGGATGCAAGTTTGCTCCACCCATAGCGGAAAATGCAGTGTTTCCCCTTTTTGCTGTTGAGTGGGGCGACATGTGGTTGCAGCAAGTAAAGAGAAAGCAGGTATTGGGACTTGACTGAATATTGAAGACTAAGTGCAACGCTGAAGTAATAAAGATGTCAGGAAGGTACTTGAAATCACGGAGGATTAGGGAACGGAGTCGTGGAAGTATAATGAATGCCATGAAGGCTATTTTTGAGGAGTCTCAAGAGTGTAGGTATAAGGCTTTGTTTTGAGGATGGGACAGGACTCCGGGCGAGACGACTCGTTTTGAGAAGTGAAAGTGTGGTGTGTAACACCTATTTCAATTTATTTTCATTATAACTTTGTAATAAAGCGTTTCTAACCAAACTTCAGATAATAATTTTCTCTTATTTTCACTTGTAAAATATGCTCCTTCAGTTTAGCTGGAAAAACTCAGGACACTCTGTATATTTACTTCCAGCAGGTTATTTTTTTGTTTCGATTGCATAGCCATATATTAATTCATCTATTCCTTCGTCTGTTTTGTTATTTGATTATAGTACCGCGATGAGGATCGTTGCAATAAACGTATTACTCCGTTTTATCTATTTATAGTTTTGTAATTCCATGTGTGTTGTTCTTTTATAAATAAATATTAAGTTAATATAGAAACCAATGTCTGTCGCGCTAACCGCAAAATAATCGCAAACGATTATTATGAACAACTCCCTTCCTATTGGATAAATATTGTTAATTACAAATGCATTCAGTTAAAAAAACATTATTATTCGCGTATAGCTTAATATCTTTTATCTGACGAAAATAATAATAATTGCCAGCGCATGTTGGAACGATATGAAATATATTATACGAAAACATGTTAATGGTAATGTATTTGTATACATTCCTCCAATTCTTTCTAACATCCACGATAAGATAAGCTTATAAAAGCACGTCAACGGAAATTTTGTTTGCATGTTTTCATCGCATGCGAAAACATTTCTAATAGCGTTTGCTTTACGTTAAAGTTAATTAGCCTTCCAAAGCACTTTGTATTAAAACGCGATATCAATACGTCACAAAATCAGACATAAACGCTACTTTCTTCCAACTACATTAGAAGATACAGCTGCATAACAAAAAAATTGTTAAGTTCCTGATAAGACAATTTTATTAGCAGTAATTATTTATGTATACGCGGCCATTACTTTAAATTTGGCTTAACGTCAGGAAACACAACTGTACTGTGACAAATTCTTAAGTTTCCATATACAAAATTCTTTGTTCTTGCCTTTTGTGGTTCAACACCTGTTGTTATACTGCAATCATCCACTTACTATAACAAAATACCATTGTCCACAGTAATTATTCACGTCATCGTCGATGTTATTTTACATTAATTTCTGACGCCCGACATCTTCCATATCATAATTTTCGACGATTACCAACGGAAGAAATGTTTACCGCAAAACACAGCGCATACCATTCGTACCAATTTTTCGTTTGATCGGTGGCTTGGCAATTTTTCACTGGAAATTGGAGCGTCCACGCACGTACAGGTGATGTTTCATTGGAACACGTAGCCTGCCTGTTATCGACTTGAGCGAACTAAATTTAACTAGTCAGACAATTCTTTCGGTGCGTCGAAACTCCACTTTCCATTTACATACGTTACAGTCTAATTTCCATTTTATTCATTCTACACGTCCATTCCGGCTATTAACATTGGCGAAGGAAAATTAAATTCGCGTGCAAACCTTGCAAGCCGTGGGAAACTCGATTTTCCCCGACGTGCCGAGGAATCCGTTCATCGTCGCTGTGAAATGGCGGGATACGCCTTTAGGTAAATAAGTCGCGAAATTGAAATCGACTCGTCGGATACGCGCCAGGGATTTCCTGTTTATATAAATAAACGTACGTGTCTGCGGGAAAGGGTTCGCCCGTTTCTTCGATTGCTGAACCCCCTCTGCGTCTCAAGGAAGCCGCGATACGTCATTCGATCGATTGCAAGATGTTTTTCAAATCATCTGTATTCACAGATAAGTTGTCTAAGGAACAATACAAAATCACTGAAATGACTAATCAGAAAAGGTGGTATACTACTGTAGTCTCCCCGTAAGCCAATTATGAAAACTACTGATGAAGTGGTACGCTTGACTGGTTTTTTGCATCTGCCACAGGGAACCGATGGAGTCGGATGTCTGCGTTAACCAATTCCCGGGAGATGAATTTAACTATCTCCCTAGTCGCGACCTTGTCTGCTAATCCTTTTTATGGGACAAAATTACTACTTGAGTGAATGCTATTTAACTCTTCCGAGACTGTTGGGACACATATGTCCCAGTCAAGTTTAATCGGAGATTCTAACTATCAATCTACTAAAATTTCTTGCACATTGCTTCATTGTGAAGGAGTCTCTAGTGTTATATTTCTTAAAATCTAGTACGATTCCTTGCTGTCAAAATTCGGTTAAGTGTAAAATTTTAGCGCGGCAACATCATTTGCAGGTAGTTTTCAGAAAGCATTACGGTATATCGATAAAATGGGCTGGTGAGTTTCTTGATTTGTATTCTATTAGCTCTCTTTTGAATATTTTTATGTAGCCAATTCAAATTACTTAGTTCTTTTTGTAGAAAAAGCGGTAGGGCATATATATCCCAGCCGTCTTTCAAACTGGGATAAAGATGTCCCAGCAGTCTTATAGGGTCCAAACGCTGTTTTTATATTGCTTTTTTTTGCTATTCCATATTATACACTACACGTGTATCAATTGAGAATAAATTTTGTCATAACCTTTATAAGACTGCTGGGACACATATGTTCCAGCCAAGTTTAAGCGTAGATTCTAACTATCAGTCTACTAAAAGTTCTTGCATATTGCTTCATTGTGAATGGGCCCCTATTGTTACATTCCTTAAAGTCTAGTATCACAATTTCTTCCTGTCAGAAAGTCCGTTAAGTGTACAATAACAGCGCGTTAACATAATTTGTAGGTAGTTTTCAAAAAGTGATACCTGCATATACATAAAATCAGCCAGTAAGTTTTTGGCTTTGTAGTTTATTGGCTCTCTTTTGAATATTTTTATGTATGCAATTCAAGTTACTTAGTTTTGTACTTAGTTACTTTATTACGTTATTACTTTGTTACTTCTTTTTGTAGTTAAAAAAGCGTAGTTTTCAAAAAGGGCATATATATCCCAGTAAGTTTTTGGCTTTCAAACTGGCTCTCTTTTGAATAAAGATGTTACTTAGTTTTGTACTTAGTTACTTTATTACGTTATTACTTTATTACTTAGTTTATGTAGAAAAAGCGGTGGGACATACGTATCCAAGCCATCTTTCAAACTGGGATAAAAATGTACCAGCAGTCTTATAGGTTCCAAAGGCTGTTTTTATATTAGTTTTTTGCTATTACATATAATACACTACATGTGTATCAATTCAGAATAAATTTTGTCATAATCTTTATAAGACTGTTGGGACACATATGTTGCGAAGTTTAATCGTACATTCTAACTATCAATCTACTAAAGTTCTTGTATATTGCTTCATTGTGAATGGGTCTCTATTGTTACATTCCTTAAAGTCTAGTATCACAATTTCTTTCTGTCAAAAGTCCGTTAAGTGTAAAATATCAGCGCGGTAACATAATTTGTAGGTAGTTTTCAAAAAGTCGTTACTGTATATACATAAAATCAGCCAGTAAGTTTTTGGCTTTGTAGTTTATTGGCTCTCTTTTGAATATTTTTATGTATGCAATTCAAGTTACTTAGTTTTGTACTTAGTTACTTTATTACGTTATTACTTTATTACTTAGTTTATGTAGAAAAAGCGGTGGGACATTTATATCCAAGCCATCTTTCAAACTGGGATAAAGATGTACCAGCAGTCTTTTAAGTTCCAAACGCTGTCTTTATATTAGTTTTTTGCTATTACATATAAGAAATTGCATGTGTGTCAATTCAGAATAAATTTTGTCATAATCTTTATAATACTGTTGGGACACATATGTCCCAGCGAAGTTTAATCGTACATTCTAACTACCAATCTACTAACATTTCTTGCACATTGCTTCATTGTGAATGGGTCTCTAGTGTTACATTCCTTAAACTCTAGTACCACAATTTCTTGCTGTCAAAAGTCCTTTAAGTGTAAAATATCAGCGCGGTAACATAATTTGTGGGTAGTTTTCAAAAAGTCGTTACGGTATATACATAAAATGAGCCGCTAAGTTTTTTTGCTTTGCATTTGATTAGTTTTCTTTTGAATATTTTTTATGTAGTCAATTCAAATTACTTAGTTCTTTATGTACAAAAAGCGGTAGGACATATATTTCCCATATGTTCGAAACGCTGCTTTTATATTACTTTTTTGCTATTACATATAATACACTACGTGTATATCAATTGAGAATAAATTTTGTCATAATTTTTATAAGACTAATGGGACATATATGTCCCAGGTTTTACCTTTCCACTGATGTAAAAAAAATCATTATTTTTTCTTTTACCCTATTATAATGAATAAATTCTTCACCTGAAGTATTAGACATGTAACCTGCCTCTTTTATTTTCTTAAAAAAATATCCGTCTGGAAAAGGTTAAGTCAATAGTCCGTGACGCGATGATATCTAAACAAAATTACAAAATTTGCTGTAGATTTTGATTTTCTTTTTAAAGAAGTGATTGCTATAATTTGAAGTATATAACAAGAATTTGTCATGCAAGGACGGTGCCGGCGTACGACGTTTAAGACAGTCGTATAATAATTAAATATACACCCTGTCATTAAACACAAGGACCATTTCTATGAACCGTCATCGTTGAGCCTGGTAATGGAAACTGATTGGAAGCCTCTTTTATTAAAAAAAAAAAAAAAGAAAAGAAAAGAAAAAAAGAAAAAAAGAAAAAAAATCCGTGTCGAAAGGTTTAAAATTGATTTTATTGCTGTGATGTGTGCTGTGCAGTGTTGTGAGTCTGAATGAATACTGACCGGTGTTCAGAGTTTGAATATATATCGACCGGTGTTGTGAGCCTGAATATCTGACTCTGAATATGGGAAAATGGCATTGCCAGGTTGTAGGGAAAGATTGTTGGTGAAGGGAATAGCTGATTTGTGAAAAAAGTTGGACGCATGGGTAATAGGAAAGAGACAAGTACCGTGTGTTCTATTGCCTGAAATTTCGTACTATGCTGCCAACGCAGGTATGGAGCAACAACTATATTGATGCTTTCTACCGAGAATCCATGTGCGGGATACAATTCCAGTGAAGCTACACAAATTTACCGAATGTCCATACAGAACAAATTACAAAGGGAATGGGGGCTATTAAAATAAAAATGTGGATTGTCTGCGTGCTCCTTAACGCGTAGCTTATAGATTGTTTATACATAAAATTGTTTATACAGCGACATAGCGGAAATATTTTTTACGGACCGTATCGCATTGGTAGCATACCCGAAACCTACTACGACATGCGTTCGAAGCGGCATGTTTCATTTTTGCGCTTTTATTTCAACATGTGCGTGGTGCTACCGTCGAAAAGGTCTTTAAAGATAATACAGTAAAAGTAACCGCTTAAATATTTCTCATTTCTCACAAGTTTACAAGGTGGTCAATAACTGTAAATAACACGGTCAATGACTGTGATTTCTGCGGTCAATCACTATGAATTGGCAATATTAAAGGCACCGTTGTGTTATTAATATATAAAATCTATGTCCTAATATGCTAAAAAGTAATGAATGCAACATTACAGGTTCAAGTTATACGCCTTTCATTTATTATCTATTCTTAAGCTGTCAATCACTGTATACTTTACCCTATATCATTCTATATTCTGAGAGAATTCAAATCGGACTTTAACCCTTTGCGGACGGAGCCGCTCGACAGACGAGCGTCGCTGTGGACGACAGATATTGGACCGCGCAGTAAAGAAAATATTCACGTCGCGCGTTTGCGTTATAAAAACTAAATCTTAATTTAAATAAGTTTTTCATAAAATCTAACAAAATCATAAACAAACAAATTGAATTGTGTTTACATATGAGACGTTTTATATTCTCCCTTTGTATGGTATAGTTCAAAACAATCACCTATGTGCAAGGTCGGTTTAGCCGAACAAGTAGCACAATAGTACATCCTTCCATGTTTTACCTTCCGATTCGAGCATACGACACAATCTTTACTATTTCCTGTTTCATTTCGCCGAATAATATGTAGAAGACCGTTGAGCCGTTCTGCTGTTCCAGAAGTCGAAGGAGGCTTGGGATCACCATCTCGAAAGTTTCCAATCAATTGATCAGTCAAGCGACGTATAAATTGCAAATGATTTAACTTTTTTATATTATATTTGCTGTGATGTTCTTGATATACCTAATAGATAGGAATTTATTACTGAAATCCCCCAAAAAATAATTTTCGCCACCATTTTTGAGACAGACGTACGCCACCCGCAGCGCTAGAATTGGGCGGATATATCCGACACTCGTCCGCAACGGTAAAAAGGCTTAGACGGATATATCCGACACTCGTCCGCAAAGGGTTAAACGTACGTCCCGTTGAGTTTCAGCCATGAAACACAACATTTGTTAATACTTCCTACATTTCAATGAATACATTATTTGCGAATGCACCCTATGAAGTGTGGGCTGTACAATATTACACATTCACATTCAGTGTCAGTCGTATGTTTGTCAGGCGAGTCCAGTTTGGAGTGACAAACCTCTTATCACAGAAATGTAAATTATACATTTGCTCATATGATAAATGCATAATGTAATTTAAACAGGAACCGCTCATCTCGGATCCATAACCATGAAGCAATTTTATGATTTTTTTATCTTCTCACAAAAATGTCAAACACCGTATTTGATGAAGAAGAAAAAAAGCATTGATTAGCCCCTATTTAAAAATATATTTCAAAATAATCCGAGAGGGCAGGAAAAAAATGAAATTATGTAACAAATCATATACATTACATTAGGAGAGATTTTTTCGTGAGTCGTTTTCATATTACGTGTCTAGATTTCCCAACCATAGAATTACAGATTACAATGTAATATTCCTACAGGATATAAACAACAAATTATATTTTCCCAAGTATAATTTGCGTTTAGAAAGAAAATTGGACATTTGTTTAATTTTGTATTTTACGTATTATGTACATATGATTGCCCTTGGAAATCACGTGTCCGAACTTTATTTTTGTTTGGAAAATGTATTTCACATTCAGCATTTATTTTATCATTCCATTATAATCTGCGATATGCTCTGTACACGTACTTCATTAAATGAATTTAATTTAATTTTACTCCATAATCACGCTGATTCAAACATGAAATCAATAAAATTCGCATTCATATTGCCAACATACATTTTACAGGTGGTTTAAGAAGCATTTATCAAACAAACGGATGACTGTGCGCATTAACGATGCCAAAGTATTATCTGCATAGGAACTAACAAAATGTTATCTGTGTGGTAATCAATAAATATTTATTTTGAGTATTTTTATTCTAGTCATATATGAATGTCTATAACAAAATTTATTTTATAATTACTTCTTTTAGAATGCCTTGAATTTGTATATTAGTGACTATAAATGTTTGCAATAAAGTTTTTGTTTGATTTGAAGTCGTTAGTCTTCGAGTTACATGCCTTTTCGTGTAACGTTTAATATCACCACTAGATTTCCATGAGCTAAAAAACTTGTGCTTTAAAAGTTATCAGATCTCTTTACATAAATATGTAATAAGAAGAATTTCGCAAAATTATTGAAGGTTTGTTATATGACAAAAATAAATGTTAACTTTTGCTATAATACCGCAGAGAAGAATTTAATAACTTTTTTGTGATATTGGTACACTATTTTTATGCGCACAGATTTAATACTATACATAAGTTAACTTTGCATAATCTTAAATACGCTATGTTCACTAGTTTATTAATTAAATATGTTCAGTGTTATAATGTAACGTTAAATATTTGCGCTTATAAGGCAATATGTGAGAAGTTATATTTAATATTTCTCTATATTCTGAGGGACACAAGTGACGTGTATTGGAAACCAAACACAAAATTCAGTTTCCAATCGTAAAAAACGTTGCATGTAATGCTAGAGACCGCATCGACTAAACGTCACCGAAAAACGGAACTTAAATTGGAAAACTTCGATAGTTTCCGTCAGGAAAGAGAAGCTCTGTAGGTTGAAGTAAATGCACTAAATATATTGTAATATTTTCAACCTGTAAAATGTATACTCATATTTCCTAATATCAGATAGCGACAAAAGTAATTAATTACCCATTAATAGTCGATATCAGTTTCTTGGAAAACATTTCTTTTGTCCAAAACGTCATTTTTTCGCGGCAATAGATTTCTAATTCGTCGGCTGCTGACTGTATATTATGTAAGTTTGAAACAAATTTATTCGAACTGCACTACATTGTATATATATTGAACAACCTCGAAAATGAATGATTCCGAATAATAACAGTTTCTGAATTCTTACAGAATGTACGCATACAGATTAAATGGACAACAGTTCAAGTGGAGTAAATATCCTGAAGTTATTGATACCTCGACACGTTGCAAGATTGAAGTTACAAAGCAAGTATAATAATCATATTACATATTTACGCTTCTCAGTAGAATGGAAAAGTCATTGTTAACCATGGGAAAGTAGTAATAGTGAAAATATAGTGACCATGAAATCGCAGTAATCAGTTATATTGCCTCGAAACTGTACAAAGAAACGAATAATCTTTTTTTCGGTCGAAGAATATGATGTGCCACCTCTTCAAGAGACTTTTCGCAATTTTCACGAACTTCCAGCATTATCGACATCGAATATTTCCGACATTATCCATTTATCCTCCAAAGTGGACTAATCTGATGTTCAGACTTTCTACTTTTATCAAGTATAGAACATAAAGGGACTCTCACGTGCGCCGTCGCCGAGTGCGGACGTGTTTACGATAAGCTCTTACCTCACACTAGTATATATCACATAGTGTTTACTAGTAACACACGAACTGCAATGAATTCATACAATATAGTGGGAAACAATGGCAGCTGTATAAAAAAAAATGGAATAAAAATAATAATCCTCTGATAAAACCTTTCAGTTCGATGGTAAGAATTACTGATTTTTTTAATATTTGCAAGCAAAAGTTTACTAGTAACACACCAATTGCAATGAACTCATATAATATAGTGAAAAAAGATTGCAGCTGTATAAAAAAAAAGGAATAAGAACAATAATTCTCTGATTAAATCTTACAGTTCGATGGTGAGAATTACTGATTTTTTTAATATTTGCAAGCAAAAGTTTACTAGTAACATACCAATTGCAATGAATTCATATAATACAGTGGAAAGCAATGGCAGCTGCATAAAAAAAGAGGGAATAAAAATAATAATTCTCTGATTAAATCTTACAGTTCGATGGTGAGAATTTCTGATTTTTTTAATATTTGCAAGCAAAGGTTTACTAGTGACATACCAATTGCAATGAATTCATATAATATAGTGGAAAGCAATGGCAGCTGCATAAAAAAAAGGAATAAAAATAATAATTCTCTGATTAAATCTTACAGTTCGATGGTGAGAATTACTGATTTTTTTAATATTTGCAAGCAAAAGTTTACTAGTAACATACCAATTGCAATGAATTCATATAATATAGTGGAAAGCAATGGCAGCTGCATAAAAAAAGAGAGAATAAAAATAATATAATAATTCGATGGTGAGGATTTTTTTTAATATTTGCAAGCAAAAGTTTACTAGTAACATACCAATAAAAGCAATTGCAATGCTGTATAAAAAAACAGCTGCATAAAAAAAGAGGGAATAAAAATAATAATTCTCTGATTAAATCTTACAGTTCGATGGTGAGAATTTCTGATTTTTTTAATATTTGCAAGCAAAAGTTTACTAGTAACACACGAACTGCAATGAATTCATACAATATAGTGGGAAACAATGGCAGCTGTATAAAAAAAATGGAATAAAAATAATAATCCTCTGATAAAACCTTTCAGTTCGATGGTAAGAATTACTGACTTTTTTAATATCGGCTGGCAAAAGTTTACTAGTAACATACCAATTGCAACGAATTCATATAATATAGTGGAAAGCAATGGCAGCTGCATAAAAAAAGGGAATAAAAATAATAATAAAAAATAATAATGAATAATAATAATAAAAATAAAAAATATATTTGCAAGCAAAAGTTTACTAGTAACATACCAATTGCAATGAATTCATATAATATAGTAAAAAGCGATTGCAGTTGTATAAAGAAAAAGGAATAAAAATAATAATTCTCTGATTAAATCTTACAGTTCGATGGTGAGAATTACTGATTTTTTTAATATTTGCAAGCAAAAGTTTACTAGTAACATACCAATTGCAATGAATTCATATAATATAGTGGAAAGCAATGGCAGCTGCATAAAAAAAGAGGGAATAAAAATAATAATTCTCTGATTAAATCTTACAGTTCGATGGTGAGAATTTCTGATTTTTTTAATATTTGCAAGCAAAAGTTTACTAGTAACACACCAATTGCAATGAACTCATATAATATAGTGAAAAAAGATTGCAGCTGTATAAAAAAAAGGAGTAAGAACAATAATTCTCTGATTAAATCTTACAGTTCGATGGTAAGAACTACTGATTTTTTTTAATATTTGCAAGCAAAAGTTTACTAGTAACATACCAATTGCAATGAATTCGTATAATATAGTGAAAAGCAATTGCAGTTGCATGACAAAGAAAGAATAAAAATACAATTCTCTGATCAAACCTTGAAAAATAGCTAAATATGTATAATATAATAATATTGATAATACAATCAATTGCGGATTTAGCCTCCAGACGGGTGATTCAGACAGCAGTAATAGCGGAATTTATAATAGGACCATTTATCCTGCGTTCGACGTGCATACACATCATTGCTTGATTTTAATTTCGCACCCTGTGAGGGATTCCTAAAATTAAATTCCGCGCTTAACTGGTTAAAGTAAATTTTGAAAGGGGTAATTTGACGCTTCTAATATGAATCCAAGGAGCAAAAAAGGCTCCTGCAAACACACTGAATCTGAGAAAATCATTTTCACCTGCGTGGTCGTCCAATGCGGCAACATCACGAAGCATTTATCAAATAAACTGTTGCGCCATGAAACGTCCCAAGGCTACGCGTATGTTTCGGCGCCTTATTGCCTTGTAAGTAGTACGGAGACAGAATTTCTCGGCCGAGTAAGTAGTACGTAGGCAGACTTCCTCTCCATTGTGCGAGCCGGAACCTCTGGTTAATAACATCGTATATTCAACGGTTCAGTCAATGTAAAGGGTGTCTCAAAATTGGCTGACATTTTAATTTATTAACAAATCGTATTATTTATTTAAAAAATAACTTTTTCGCGTTGTTCGGTCGTGTAATTCCCCGTGAGTAAACCTCAATACTTCCTGATACCAGTTGTCAAATATTTGTAATCTATGTTCGTTACAAAAAAAAATGGCGCGTAATTTAAAATGTCAGGTCAATTTGAGACACCCTTTATTTCGCTGGTAGACAAAACCTCAGAAGTTTGCATGTTTTCGTATAATGGAACGTCATAAATGAGAGCTGACATCGTAAGAGCAAATGTAAAAAAAGTATAAACCTATTACAATACTATTTCTAAGCAATAATAATACAAAGGAGAGACTTTAGTCATAGTTCTTAAACTTTCGTCGGTTCGTCTTTTCGTCTTATTATTTTTTCGTTTTGGCGTTACGTCGTCAACTGCCGCTTGTCTTTTTGTCCGACCGTCCTTTCGATTATTTTTTCTCAATTCGTCCTGCATCCCTTATCTAGACATTTATGCACATTATCGCGCTGCAAGTCGCACACGCATTCATTCCAATGCATGCACTCACACACATGTCCAGTTATCACATATATGTAGAGTCCTTACTATGCAATATTTGGTTGTTGTCTGTTATAGCGTATTCTGGAATGTAAAGGGGTTTTCATATTTTTCGGCAAACCATGGTGAATTTGTGAAGTACTGACGATCTCATTTCTTTTTTTTCATTCTCTCAAATTTTAACATTAATCTTAGTATGTAAGTCCTATACGATAAAATGGCATGAGGAATAGTTTTCTTTAATTCCCTTGAATTTTAACTTTAATTTTAGTATGTAAGCCTTAGACGACACAATGGCATGGGGAGTAGTTTAAAATGACTTCCAATTAGTTTTATATATTGAACGTTTTACTTTGACTGAATTTATTGTAGAGTATTGTATAACTAGAACTCTAGTTCAGTCTACTAATTCGGTCTATCGCTATACTTTAATATATCTTCTGTCATTGTCCCTCCTTATTCAAAGTCAGAACAATTAAATGATGACGTTATCGAGCGGCCCGTACAAACAATACACATAAATATTGCATCGCACACACACACGCTACTGGCACTGCACGCGTTTCATAAACAATTCGTTTAATATATCAACGTGAAGTGCGTATGCGACGTTCTCTCCATCAAACGTTACTTTCATTATCTTCGGACGCACGGAAACATTGTTATTACCGGAGCGCGGCAAATCATGCCTGACTCACATAACATTCGCATATTAATTTTCACTGTTTATTTCCGCCGTTTATTTGCGACGCGATTCAGTTAATTTATAACGTGGCGCGTTGTTAAATGACGCCAATTTCTGTTATTATTGTTTCGCTACGGCTAACCTCCGACGATACTTTTCGCAATGTGAATATAGTGTGAATATAGCGATCCTTGAGGCTATACACATATATGCATCGTGGGGGATTGGTCGAGATTGCCAGCCTCGGGCGCGAACACCATTGCACATGCAACGTAAACGATCGTGGTACCTAATAAATCGTGCATCTTGTTCCAAACAATATTCTGTTTCAATAAAGTCCGATTGCGAGACTCGAATTTTTTGGCGCATCATGGAGAAATAAATTTACACGAAAAAAATTCAAGCCTCCTCGGACAATAATGCGTGCCCGGTAATGCGGGGGATGTTACATTTTTGTTGTGCCTGCAAACGTTCGCATATGTTGCGCGGTGTTGTATTTTTTTTTAATACGTTCTTGTTTCGAGGGCGAAGCTTGCAGTTTTCAACGGATGTGGCCATTTGAAAAAATGTTCATAATGTTGTGACTTTAATAGTAATCGGTGTAAATTATTTTGAGTACAAGCAGTATCTTTAAACTAGTTTTACAATAAATAATTAAGAAGAAGAAATTGAGTAATATCAGCTTATTATACTTAAAATCAAACAATGTCTATAGAAAACTTGTCTTCTTATAATCTCTTGTCGGTTCTTCCCTTGAATAAAATTTAAATTGCTCTTCTTGTTAACCACTCATTGATAGTAACATCTCAACGAATTATTACATATGTTGAGTAATTACAGTCTTTTTCATTTCACCGACCAATATTACATTTTTCAATTTTAATTTCTTTGTAAATTTAATTAATTTTACCTGGATCCAGTATAACATTTGTATTTATCTCCCGAATAAAAACGAGTTTGGCCGCATCTCATGCTTTTCTACTAAATTTCCACGATCAATTTTAAAATCGCTACGATAATTTTTTCTCACATATTCTCCCTTGAAATGATTAAATATTATTGACTTACGACGCTATATATTGCTTGGACTTAAGGGAAAGTGTGTTTTGGAGTTGTTTGACATTTTTTGAAGTGCGGGGACAGGAAGTGATGCATACCAATATTTTTCCTAGAGTGTCGAAGACATTCGTATAAAAATCGGAGTATGCATGTTGAATGGCGTAGAACCCCTTATTTAACAAACATACATACTTTGACTATTACATGCAGTTGCTCGCATTAATGTTTGGAAATTCTTCAAAACAGAATAACATTTTTAAAATCGAACAAAATCACTCGATTTTTTAACGTTAGATGAGTACTTTCACTAGATAACATAAAAAAGTTAACAAAACAAAAATGTATGGAAGGTACACAAATAGCAATAATAGTTTTCCCAAGACAGACATTAAGACACGTACAAATATTTAGACTCATCACATTTGTAGGTTGAAAGCCCTGAAAATCTGAAACTTTCATTATCTTTCATTGTTCGCAACTAATAACATCATTAATCGATTTCAGCCCAAATATCTTGCAAAACCTATAATCTTGTAATACTTATGAATCGCACCTGTATCAAAAATTTTTTTAGGTACTACCTAGTAAACTAATTCTCTTAACGTCTCAATGATATTTTAGTCGTTTGTCCAATTTTAAGGAACTTACTCTGTTTTAAAGAGTCTCCGAACATTAATACAAGTAACTGCACGTAGATACGGTGATCTACAGAATGCACGCAACAGCCAAAGTAACTATTCTAATGACTTTGCATATTGCAAGTAAGACTTTGTAGTCTTAACACTTTATTGACCGCTACCCGATTAATCGGCTTTTCGGTTCCAACTGCTATTTACCGGTAGCCGATTAATCGGCTTTTCAGTGGTCAAAGGTTATACACGGATTAAATAAATATCAGATGAGATTATGACAATTCTAAATGACAATAAAATTATATTGTTTTGAAACCAAAGGGTTGTCAACAACACAATCAGTATTTTTGAGTTATAGAGCTTTATAAATAGGCACATAAACAATTCTTGCGCGATATCCAAAACAGAGTCGGTCGTTAGTGAGTGGCATCTTCAGTCAATAGCGGTCGATAAAGTGTTAAGACAACGACACACTGCCACGTCGCATTTTTCGACGAAGAATTCAGAAGACTGCCGATCAGTTGTCAGTACTTGTTTGTTCGTCGTCGCATGCGCATCACCTCTGTTCACATTAAATATTTTCTACCATTAGCCCAGTGAGGCCATTGTTTTATTGAATCAGATCCTGACACATAAGATATTTCAGAAAACTCCGGTCCTGGGATACATATTTTGAGATATCTCTCTTAACACTTTAAGGACCGCTAAGAAATCTGGAGCTAATATCCCTGGGATCGCACGTTTTTGGGGGAAACTTGTACGTTACAAAATATCATAACTTTGTTATATATAAAGCAATTTTTGTGAAACTTTCAGAAATTGTATAATTGGAAGTATTTTAGATATTATTAAAAAAATTATGTTTTTTAATCATTATCATAACTCTTTTACTTAAAAAATACATTTGTATGAAATTGATAGAAATTGTCGAATAGAATGCATTTTAGGTATTATTAAAAAAAATAGTTTAAAAAATTATTTAAAGAAATTTTTTAAAGTTATAATAAAAAACATCGTAAAATCATACAATTTCGGTTAAAAGTCAATTTTATCAGAGTTTCTAGTAGTTTTTCAAAGTATCATATTGCGTGAAGCATCGGTAAATAAGTGAAAAAAAAACGAAGGCAATCGAGTTTCATACATTGAATATTGATGTAAATACTTAAATAGACAAAATAGATACAATGTATCAAATTAAGTGACATCTAAAGATAGCGTGTAGAAAACACAAGAAACCTCGTAAGCGGTCCATACAAGTTCGGACACCAAACACGATAAAACCCATGAGCGGTCCTTAAAGTGTTAATATCTCCCCTTACAAAAACTTCGGAAGTAAAGGGATATATTGATATCTTACACTATTGTCATGCAGGTTGTCTTCCAAAAATACACCACGAGCAGTGAACGATCTAATTCGAATTTACCGCAAACCCATCGCCGAGTATAAAATAGGATAATAGATTGAGCGTTTCTTTGGTTCAGCCTCTAAGTTCGTCAGGTTGATTATGCAAAGCGCCCTGTCGACGTTCAGCGCCGCAAAGCGTGAGAATTTGAGTGCGAAGTAATATCCGGTCCGGAAAGTTTGAAAATAAAATCGTTCGGCGGCAGGATTCTCGCGTGTCACCGAGCGTCTTCGAATGCATTTTAATCCAGCGACCGGTGTAATATTCGGTCGAGAGTTCCGTCGTTTTGGACCAATTCACGCATCAGCCGTCTCTTCCATTTGCGCGCGAGGAACCTGTCCTTCCGTCTCCACTCGCCGTACTCTTTGTCCGCTTACTTTTCCACTTTGGATATTCACAATGGAATCGCCGACCCCGAACGGACCCGGCGGATCTCGGTGTAATCTTTTTTTAACTTCCCGCCTTTCATTCGATCGCGTCGCCGGGCAGACGTTTTCGAAGGATCATTCCGCTTCACGGACGCTCGCTCGGCAGTTTGACCAACGTATCCACCTGCGCCATTTCCGTTTTGTTGAAGAAACGCGTCTGAACGTCAATATCGTGTGGCTTTGGTCACGCTGATGACGATAAGAATCATTCTTTGGTGGGTGTTGAGAATTTTATTTAATTCTTTGAAAGTGGAAGACGTGTACTGGAAACTGTACAACTTGTAAAATTCGACCAGGCCGTTGAGGTAAGATAAAATTAAAAGGGGTAAATCTAAAATAAGGCAAGATGTGAACATATGACTCCAAGGCTTTCTTTAGATGGAAGAGAAACACATTATACCCGGTTGAAGGAGTGCCCTATAGGCAAAACACGAACGAATAACTCCTTGTCTACCACAGTTCCAAATTGTCGTGCATTTCAAACTTCAATCAAGACGCTCAACGCAGTGGTCCAAAACCTCTTTGCTGAAGAAACACATCTAAACACCAATATCGTGTGGTGACTTTCTTTAGAATGGAAAATTACTGGAGTCACACTGTTAACGACGAGAGGCATTTTTTGGTGGGTGTTGAGAATTTTATTTAATTCTTTGAAAGTGGAAGACGTATAATGGAAACATTTTTTCGCATCAAAGGGTTCTGATACGTCGCATAGCAACACTCAGACCGAACTTTTATATACAATGACGTGCGTCACCGACTGATGCAACGTTTGTAAACCAAAGCGCCCTTCTTATCGCATAAAGTATACTATCGTCGGTGGTCCGGAAAAGAATGACTTCTCGCTGGGTCGGACGCACTCTCGATCATGCACTGCCCTTTGTCCGTTTCGTTTTCGGCGTATCGTTCTTCGGCGTAGTGCATTGCGTCACCCAGTCGTTCGATACTTCGTTGTCATAAGAGATCGTTTTAGACGTTCGTCCTTTGATCAGTTACGGCTAAGATCTCGTGCGAGACACATCAGAGCATTGTTATAGTAGGCAACTTGTCTTCTTCTAGTACTTACTCACGCGATACTTTTGTTAAAGTGTAGAAATAGTTTTTGTTAATAAAAACTCATAAAACCCCTAATCAGGCTTCTCTTACTCTAAAGGCAGAGAAGTCGCCACGTGTAATTAGCGACCGAAATCCACGTAATCGCCTTTGCACGTGGGTGAGAACGCATAGTGCGTTCGGGTGCAAACTCGTTAGTAAAAAGACAGTAACGGGCGCACACAAATATGTTCAGAAATCTTCAGAAAGCGAATGTGAAAATAATTCGAATTTACGTAAAAGTAGATGTGTTCGAGTGTTTTCAAGTTCTGAAGATTCTAATAAAAGTATTTTACTAGAATCACAAAATGAAATTGCTGCAGACGGAACCATGCGCGAGGAGCATTGTGTTTACTAATGCGTAAGGGATAATCCTAACTCATTAAATAAGTTAATAATACCAAAAATGTATTACATGAAACATGGATTTCCTTTTGTAAGAAAGTAATGAAGCAACAAATTTAATAAAACCAAAAATGTATTACATGAAACATGGATTTCCTTTTGTAAGAAAGTAATGAAGCAACAAATTTAATAAAACCAAAAATGTATTACATGAAACATGGATTTCCTTTTGTAAGAAAGTAATGAAGCAACAAATTTAAAAATATTCTATTATTAAGTATTTTTTTAAGACCAGTCATTTTGACTGGTTTTGGTAGAAGTAGGTTTGCTGAATTGTCGGTAGTTCTAGTGTTAATATATTTTGAAAGCGTATATATACGCCCAGTGAATACCCGAGATAAGACGTTTCCTTCTGATGACATTCGTGAACTTATCACAATACTGTACACATAGTTCACGTGTCGCATAAAAATCGATAAAATGCCAATTTTATTTACACTTGAGCCATACACATTCTTGCGCGTTTGACGTGCGTTAATGATCATCAGCTACCATCAACGACTGTCACGCAGAAGTCGTGTCGCACAGGGTAAATGGTCTTCTGGTGCAGTGCGCCACAGTCAAAGGGTTAATATACATGTAAGATGCATGTGCATGATCAATCGTGCTGCAAAATGTCTAAGGAGGCGGGTGGAACTCGATGGCGACGAGATCCGAATGTCTTTTGTTCACATTTGCTGCATTCTGAGGCGCCAGCACAGTACCTTTGAAGGCATGTGCCACTTTTTCAATTCTATTCTGTGTGGCGCTTGCTAAAAGCTGAATGTAGACGACGGCTTCATTTTAGCAAGTCTTTGCAATAGGAACACCTCTTCGGTATTCACATCCAGCTAATGTTATTAAACACATTTAGTATTACTTCTCTTATTAATTATATTAGTGTTACCTCTCGCATTAAACACAATTAACACATTGTTGACCGGTCATTTTCGGCAAAAGCTGTCTCAAGTCACCGGCTATCATTTCGTAATTGAACATGGAAGTGAAACGATGTAAATAACCTTCAATAAAGTTTGTTCGTGCATAATGAATTCAAATTGAAATTTGGACATTAATTTTATGTAACTTTTAATATTTTTCCGTATGATTACCTGTACAGCAGTCATTTACACGTAGATATAGACAAGAGGTTTTGCACATATATTTTGTTTTGTTGCGTTTTCCTTTTAAAGAGCTAAATTATGCCCTTGTTATTTCATTTCAGTAATCATTTTCCAAATGGCTACAACTTATTTAAAAATCACTCGGCCAACTATATAAAGCATTCACGTATAATTGATTGAAAAATGGTTCACCGTCAGGTTCCGCCGTTCTTGACACTTTCTAATACTAGAATTGTAATGAAAGCCTCAGTACCAAGAAAAGTATACTTTTTTATAATAAAGCAGGCGCAATTGAAGACAATGAACAAAATTTTGCTATATTCTATTGGGTTGGAGGGAAAGTTCTGTCGTATTTTTAATAGGTAGGTAATTTTTCTTGTAAATAAAAAAAACATCTGGCTAGTGAGTCATTCGGATTTTTTGTTTTGTTTTTTATAGCTGCTGTATAATATAAAAGGAGTCCTTTTTTACCGTTCATCATTTACTTGTGATATTTAAGGGGAAAAACATGTCAGTAAATAACGTGCATTTACGACACTGGATTTTGTATGAATTCCAAAAAAGAAGCAACGCATCGGTTGCATGTAAAAATTTATGTGCGGTATTTGGAAAAGATATTGTAAATGTTCGTACTTGTCAAAGATGGTTTAGCAAATTTCGTTCCGGGGATCTGAGCCTCCAAGAAAGTGATCGATCTGGACGACCATCCAAGATCAATAATGATGTTTTACGATCCATGTTGGAAAATAATCCACATTTAACAAGTCGAGAAATTGCAGAAGAGTTTGGCATTCATCATACAACACATTAAATGTATTGTGATTAATATTAAACATATATTTTTATAAATTAATTCAAATATTTTCTTTAAAATACGACAGAACTTTCCCTCCAACCCAATATATTGTCCTGCGTTTCAAAAATTAAAATAGCTGATGCAAGTGCAAACACGAGTTAACTCGTGACCGGTCAACAATGTGTTAAGTGCAGGTTACAAATTTATTTGGTGTATGCAGGTAAATTGATTAACCGTTTGACTGCTGACGAACGCTATCGCACTCCTCATATGTTATGCCAAAATTGCGAGAAGCACGCTAGCGATTCTTTTTTGTTATGACAAGACTTGCGGAAAGCGCAGTAACGCTGCTCTGTTTTAGTAAACTTAATTTGCTCTATTTGTAAAAAGGAAATTCACGCGCTTTGTATAGCAAACCACTCGTGTAAAGGATCATAAAAAATTATTTGTGTTAATTCGAGTGAATTGTAAGTCCTTTTTACCAATTTTATCCACAAAATGAATTAAAGCAAATTTAAATAAATAGTACTTTTAAACATTTTTGCTGTTGCAATGTAATACAAATGAGTTTATTGTATGAAAAGTGATTTCCATTTTTTTCCATATACGCACAATTAGTTTTGGCATATATCCGAAAAAATCCGTCAAGAGCAAAACGGTTAATATTAGGTGTTAAAATTGACTATTCAAAGGAACTTAACGTTTTGATGTTATCAATTCATGAACAATCGTGGTCGGAATGATATGTTACATTAAATTTATTTTGTTAAAAAGTGTTGTACAGAGAAAGTTATTTTGCCAACCTTTTATAATATACGTCAAATATATTTTCTTCGTTACAACCCATTTAGCATTTTGCCAAACTGCTAAACCCACTAAACAACCGGATGTCGAGGACAACATGTGTAGTACGATTTCTGACAATACAACGTCATGCGTCAGCATGTTCCAGTGAATCCCGTGCGAATATCACATTGTATAATACTGGTGACAGTGAGTAAGAATGCCCCGCAGTCAAACAGTTAAAAGGAATAGTAATGTTATATACACATATATGCTACGCACGACTGGTAGAATACAACTACCAGCTTGCCACGAATGTGCGAAAGCAAGCGAGGGATTTATTAGGTTGGTGCATATAAAATGTCGGATTTTGAAGTGAATATGTAAACTGCATATCTTTTCTTGAAAACTATTTATTTAATCAAAAATATGCTCCTTTTTCTTCAATACACTATTCCCAACGACATTTTAATGCATAGGTCTTAAAGAAATTCTGAGCTTCAGAATCAATAAACTCTGATATGGAATTTTTCAGATTGCCTTCAATTTCATACTGTTTAGCCCGTAAAAACTGGGCGTATAATTTTCAATTTTTCATGCATTTCATCCATGTACTGACAGTACTTTTCGGCTGTAATTGTCTCCCCAGTTTTAAGGAATGAGTAGTGCATTACTCCAGTCACATTCCACCAAACTGTTATTAACATTTTCCGTGGATGAAGTGATATCTTTGAAGTACGAGCACAAGCCTCATTCCTATAAAGCCACCGAGCACACCTTTTCCCATTGTCATGAAGAACCCATTTTTCATCACAAGTAATAATTCGATCGAAAAATGGCTCTTGATTGAAATCGGGTTAGTAACGATCAGCATTATTCCATTTTTTCACCTTGCCAATTTCAGAAAGGTGTCACAATATTGTTGTATGGTCAACTTTCATTTTGGTAGCGAATTCCCTTGTAGATACAGCTGGATTCGTTTCCACCAATGCTTTCAGAACATAATTTTTACATACCTTTTGGGTCTTCCACACGGTTAATTTTGTAGGGAAAAATCGCCAAACCGACATTTTTCTAAGTAGCACTGCGCTTTTCCTATTTGCCTATTTGCAATCTTGTAAAAGCAATTGATATTGGAACGGTACTTTAATACTTTGGCTTCTAACAACTCTGCGCTACCTTTATTTTGCATGATTTAATTATACTGTGCAGTATTTCATCGCATCCCTGTTTTAACATAGCAACATTCGCTTGGCAGTCAACGTGTTAACAGAATTCTTCCCAAACGCCTAGTTTATATTGCATGCAGCTTTTGAAGCATTATTACCAAGTTTATACTCATATAAAAAAATGACACGAATATCGGTTGAATTCATATCCTTACGAAATTCGAAACAAATAACAAAATGGGACACGTCTGAGAAAATCTTTGTTGAAATGTGATTCTGGCAATGAATAGTATGACTATGAACGATGTTGTGACAAAAACGAAAGCATAACGAAAACAGGGAAACAATCGTTCCCATGTAAAGAAAATCCGACATTTCATATGCACCAACCTAATAATAATTGATCTCACGCTTTGCAATGCTATATGTTGCATCTATTGCCGCATTGTGAAAATTAGCGTATTTAATTCTTTATTTCAAAAATCGTTTTTTCAAGAGACTTGAACAATACACACATATCTCTGCTGTCTAAATGACGGGTTGCTATAAATTATTATGCAGAATATTTATTATTATATACTATATTATGCAGATTATCTTATACGATACAGACTACTTGTTATATACTATATTATGCAGATTATCAGATGTGTATGTGATTATGTCGAAGTATGTATAATTGTTACACAGAATCCGAATACCCTATAACGAATAAACGATGTAAAAAGTAATTTATGCAGATGACTCATAGATGTTTTTTTTAGCTGTAAACACATACATTCGGCACATAACAGACTCTGCATATTACAAGTATAGGATAAAGTTTATTAACTAGACGACAATGACATGAAACAACAAATATTAATAGAAACCAAACTCAAAATAACGTCTTCTTAGCTAACAGACACTGTTTGGTTTTGCATTATTTTCCACTCTGTTTTTGTAAACAAAATGCATCCCCGCAACCACACAACAGGCACAGTCACACTCTTTTATACATGATGCAACTACCAAATAAACTGTGATGCTGCGACATTAATAATGAAAAGTTACAGATAATATTCCGCTGATCATTCTCTCTCACTTCCTTCCTGTCATATATTCATTTTCCTGCACTCATATGAACTCAGAATCGTACACCACACGAGCGTATATATGTGGTAATTACTATTTTTTTAATAGTTTTAATTTCAATAAGTTCGTAATACAAATATATTTAATTCTATTGGTTAAATAAGTGAGGATTCTTGAAATTACAAATACGCCACAATATCTTGCAGTCGGCGATATCGCGGTATATGTTTGCGTCGAGATAATCGTATAATACATAACAATGAATCCATTGTCTGCGCGTTTCAATCCTTTCAAATATCGACACAACCGCGCCAACGAATAAATCATCCTAGAACAATCTGTATCCAGATCTTTTTTACCAAAAATTCCTCCCTTAAAAATTCTCTAACGGGAGTGCACTTCTACTAATTACCCCACCAGATATGTAGCGATAAATTATTTACTCCATTAGAATTCCGGCAATTTCTTCAGAGTGGGGAATAAGTGCAAGGAAGCATGCGAGGAAAAATATTATATCAATTTTTGTTCTCAGGGGTGATTACCTTCATATACAAGCATTCACAAGAATGCTTTTTAAGCGACTGAATGAAGAAGAATGAATTCAACATCTGTTGTATTGTTCGATGTTGATTACACAGTGGATATGCCCAGTACAATAAAGTTGGTTGTGTATGTAATAGATATACGCAATTGCTTAAAGGTTCGATCTAATGTGCGTCAAATTTTACTGGAGAAAATTTGGAGAAAGTTAGCGCGGCGCTAGATCCTTTAAAGAAATTTATTGCAGAATGATTAGAATTATTTAAATCTAATATACCGGTGAACCGAATTGCTAGAAAGAAGAATGTAGTTCAGGTATCTGCTAATATACAGTTACGCACATTCATATTAGGACTATTTAAAACAGAAACACTTCTTTAAAGTGGTATGAAACTTTTCTAGATAACGTACAAAGTCTTGAAAAAAATGCAAAGTATAGGTATTAGGAAAAATAATAATAAACGTTTTTTACATTTTTTTATCTGAGACTTTAATGGAAACTTAAATTAATAAAAGGTTTTGTAAATTTAGGTTAATTGTGTACATATTGAATTTATTATCAAAATCAGGTAACGCTTCTGTAATTCGCAAATAATGAAAATGTTTGAAAATCGCAGATTGTCAAATCTTTCGGCCCGTTAATGTATCAAGTTTAAAATGTTGTAACCCCTTTTAAAGCTTTTTGTTTATTTTCTGCTTTAACCAATGCCGGTGAAAATTAATGCGTGTAGGTGACTGACGTAAATCTACAAAATGAATTGTTTCAATTTTCATTATACGCTCAGACCAATAACGTAAAAAGCGAGATTTGCAATTTTTTCGTAAATCCTATAAATTGTATTTTTTCATGACAGTTTTTATGTTATCTAATTAACACACTCTCACAACGTCTCGACAAAATTCAAATGGTTCCGTCCAATGTAGAAAAACTTATTCTATTTCAATGTGTGTTCTTATGTTGATATGTAATTATATGTACAATTTTGCTGGAAAGATGTTAAAAGAAAAAATGTTAGCCGCACGATTCAAAATTTACATTTGCTTGAATCGTTTGCGTAGCTGCACGGTTATCACGATACCATCGGTGTTTCGATTAAATTCTCGATTTGCGCGACATTCCATGCGATGACAATTTACTTCAGTCCCCACACGATTCGCAAATCAACAATATCATTGTTCTGTTTTTTTGTACAGAATTTTTAATTACTCGACCAGGCACGTACGGCGTAAAGTAAACAGACCGGCGGAAAATTCTTTCAATTAGAATTGTAGTCTCGGTAGCGAGCTGTGTTAGATACCTGGGTATAAAATAGCAATCGACCGAACATGCTATGCAAACATTGGACGGTACATTTGCATTTGACATTTTTATATCTTTGCCGGGTCTGCAGAATTAGACACGGTCACTTCGGATACCGTCATATGGTGAGTGCCAACAAAATCATTGGGACATATGTAAAGGATAAAAAGAATCGTAATTTTTTCGTCACCTTTCCTTTCATGATGTTATTAACTACATCAAAAATCAATTTCGACAGCCATGCTATTCATGGTCTAGTACTATCGTTTTTATATGTTTGCCTTTAAGTCAATTATAATTAAGCAAATTGATATTTTCTTCTTGTCAACTTGTCAGCGTGTTGTGTCTTATTATGATAGGCATTATAGTGGTATAAAAATTCAGTCAATCACTTGAAATGTTTTCGTAGGTGTTATTATTAGTATGGACGAAAAGGTGGCTAAATAAATAATTTAGTGTATAGCGATATTAATCCAATTTTTCAAAATTGAACAAACATATCTGCATTTGAAGTATCATACATAATAACTATTCTATCATACTTCTATCTTGACATGTCGAATGCCATAGAAGTATAGACAAAGGAAAATCATTAACATACAAAGAGAAATTCAAAATTTGACATCAAGAGTCCCATATATAGATTCTCTTATATATATTATAGGAAAAAATGTTCTGTAAGCTGAAAAGATAGACACTTATATCAAGTGAACGTAAAAATAAACGCAGTTATATACCCATGATAAACAATGTACGTTACTTCAAGGCAATGAAGATGTAAAAGCGACAAAAGCAGTAAAAATTGTATTTAACACTAAACGTACCGGTACTTTACACCTACCTATTCTTACCGTGAGGGATCATTTGGCCCCTTACCAAGTAAACGTTGATTTATATTGAAATTCGTATAAGAAAGGTGAAAATTAAAGTTTCAATTTCTTAGTAGTTCACCGAAAAATGATTCATATAAAAGTTTTATAACACGACAGATTTATGTTTAACCAAGTACTTTTTGAAGCATTAATCGACATAATGAGTTTGACGCATGAATCAATATCATGTATTAGAAGCATCGATTGAAATCAAAAGTTAGCGGCATCGACTGATGTCGCGTTGGACCTTAAGCCGTTATGTTTAGTAATCTTCGTGGTCCAATGTACCATGCAAATATTGAATGGTTTTTTTTTAACAAACAACCATATATTTATATTGAAATTCGTATAAGAATGCTGAAAATTAAAGATTGAAGTTCTTTGTAGATCACCGATACATTATTGCCAAGAAAGAAGATTTATAACTCGACAGATTTACGTTTAACCAAGTACTTTTTAAAGCATTAATCGACATAATGAGTTGGACGCATGAATCAATATCATGTATTAGAAGCATCTATTGAAATCAAAAGTTAGAAGCATCGACTGATATCGCGTTAGACCCTAAGCCGTTATGTTTAGTAATTTTCGTGGTCAAATGTGCCGTGCAAATATTGAATGGTTTTTTTTTTTAACAAACAACCATATATTTATATTGAAATTCGTATAAGAATGCTGAAAATTAAAGATTGAATTTCTTCGTAGATCACCGAAACATTATCCCATGAAAGAAGATTTGGAACTCGACAAATTTAGGTTTAACCCAGTAATTTGTGAAGCATTAATCGACATAATGAGCTGGATGATCGATATCATGGGTTAGAAGTATCGATTGACATCAGGAATTAGAAGCATTGATCGATATCGCGTTGGACCCTAAGCCATTATGTTTAGTAATCTTCGTGGTCGAATGTACCGTGCAAATATTGAATGGTTTTTTTAACACACAACGGTATATTTATATTGAAATTCGTAGAAAAATGCTGAAAATGAAAAACTGAATTTCTTAGCAGATCACCGCAAAATTATTCCTATGAAAGAAGATTTATAACACTACAGATTTATATTTATCCAAGTAATTTTTGAAGCATTAATCGACATAATGAGTTAGACGCATGAATCGATATCATGGCTTAGAAGCATCGATTGACATCAAGAGTTAGAAGAATCAATCGATATCGCGCTGGACCCTGAGCCGTTATGTTTAGTAATCTTCGTGGTCGAAAATTAATCGCATTCAGTAAAATTTAGTCGTCCGATGCTCCTATTTGGGGGCTATTAGATTATTGCGGCGTTGTGATGGGCCCTAAATTGAAGATAATGAACGAGTAATCTACCTGCCGAACGAGAAACCCGAAGCGTTCCACACTCTATCTGCAAAATTGAGGTCAAAGGGGAACGTTCGAGTACATGCCATCGGTTTAAGTGAAACATTTACGTTTAAAGGTTATTAGAATTCTGCACATTGGTACAAATATGCATGTTTGGGTTAGGGAGCAACTTCGCGCTGGACGCTAAACTGCTAAGCGCTCGAAATTAGCAAACTAATTGGCGAATATTCGACGAGCTGCGATGATTTAAGTGTTAAGTGACAAAGTAGAAGTTGGTGAAGCACTATGTCTTTCAATTGACCAACTTGATAACCGATTACATTATCAGAAGATTATATGTACCATATGTAAGGTGTAGGGTAGGTGTTTATAAAACTAATTTTTAGCAGACTTACATTCATTTATGAACAATTGTGTCAAATGATGGGGAGGGAGTGGTGTCAGTAATGAGCTACTAACTTCGAAACAAGATATTGTAAGATGGAATCTGTAATGAAAAAACTTTTATGAGGCGCTGTTAATTCAATTTTCTACTAATCCCGGATCTTTGAATCTTCATTAAGCGTAGATACGTGTAGTCCGCGTTCTTTTGTTATAAAAAGTGAGATTGAACGCGAATGATTAATATTTAGTTATTTATACGCGAAGTTACATTATTATCCGTGCATTTATTTATATTCTCATTTGTGAAACGTAAGTGGTATGCTAAAACCGGTCGCAAAAACTTTGGATGCGTTTTATTATTGTAAAAATAAGCAAAATAGTGGACTAGAGGTCGGTCTGGAAATTAACTTTGGATTGTACGAATGTGGTATTTTTGTGCTCCCCGTACCAACTTTTGTAGAAACATAGTTACCAAGAAGAAATAAATTTAAGAGAAAACACTTACAAGTAATCCAATTTGAGAAATCGACTTCTGAAGATAACCTGGTTGGATCCTTATCTTGAACCAACCTTTTTAAATTGGGTCACTGACAAACCTTTCAATCTTACTCGAGAGAAACTTCAGGTTCTTCAATGTCAAAAAAATATATAACACGTAAAGAATAACACTAGAGTAAATGACTACACTGCAAATACTACATTCAACGCAGAAAGACATCTAAATTCTCAGTACATTTTTTTTACATTCAACTGAACTACGTATCTCTATTTGACGAATATAGTTTCAATCCATTACATACATAAATCTACTTATCTATGTCTGCAGCCGACGAATTTGGTTAAGTCTACTTATCCAAAGATCTTAACATTAAAATATATTACTGCCAACAATATTCGACTAATATTAGTGCATTGCGTATACGTACGTGGTATTGATACTTTTAGAATGTTGTATTGTGACATAAATTATATAATTTGGTCACTTAATTTTCTCCTTCCAATATAGTGTGCCAAAAACCAAAAGTTTCAATACTAAATGTAGTCCAATTACTGTTTTATTAATTCTGCCAATCAGAAATTTAATACGCTGATTAATAGATGTCATTTGATCGTCGTTAAAGATTGAAACGTTTGGTTTCCTGAAATACTGACAAGAACCAGTTAGGCGATCGAATGATTTCGCCAATAATCCAATCCGTCAATATTCTGCCACGGTCAATACCACGTACACTAACATTAAGCACAAAATATTGGCAACGATATATCTTAATGTTAAGATCTTAGCAATAACCCAATACAACAGTATCTTATTCCATTCAGAAAGTAATCGTTAATCAATACATGTTGCCACACAATTTTCCAACATTTTTAAATTATGAAAAATTACCATAAGATCCCGAAGGAAAATTAATATCCAAAAGAAATCGCATCTACGCATAGTCTATTAAAAGCCTTCTTACGAAGAGAACCGTAATACCTTATTACGTAGAGAATAATTCGCCCAAAAAGTTTAAAAATGAAAGGAGCAATCGATGCAATTTGTGTTATAATTTCCTTATTACACAAATTGGTATCTATTGAAATGATTACCGATCAGTTACGATTATTCCAATAATTGCTAGAAAGGAACACATAAAAAAAAATAGGTAAAAATACTTCCAATATGAGAGTTAATAAGTCCAATCTAGGCATTGCTCCAACACTTGCAAACTTGCCCTACAATGTAATCCTACGAAGAAATACTAAGCCACTTACTTATCTTTTAGCACACTTGAACCCGCTTAATATCTCAGACGACTTGAAACAACCTATCCAAATCTATTACTAAGTAATAAGCGAACGCTCAGCGCATTAGGAAATATGCGAATGACTACAGTCTTATTACTGATCAGTAGTACATAAGATAAATAATTCCAACCAATAAGCGTGGTACTCATGCGAATACTTCGTAGTCTTCTCACTTCAAATTAACCCTTTCGAGACGGATTCTTTTTTTTTTTTTAAGAGAATACAATAGGCAGGTTACATTTCTAATATTTCAGATGAAGAATTTATTCATTATAATATGGTACAAGAAAAGAAAAATATTTTTTTTTACGTCAGTTGAAAGTTAAAGTTATTATTTATATTTAGTTAAAGTTATAAAGTCCTATTAGTCTTATAAAGGTTATGACAAAATTTATTCTGAATAGATACACATCTAGTGTATTATATGTAATAGCAAAAAAAGTAATATAAAAACAATCTTTGGAAGCTATAAGACTGCTGGGACATCTTTATCCCAATTTGAAAGACGGCTGGGATATATATGTCCAACCGCTTTTTGTACATACACATGAGTAATTTGAATTGGCTACATAAAAATACAAAGCAAAAAACTTACCGGCTTCATTTATCTATATACCGTAATGACTTTTTGAAAAGTATCTACAAATGATGTTACCGCGCAGATATTTTACATTTAAAGGATTTTTTTACAGCAAAAAATCGTGGTACTAGATGTTAAGGAATGTAATACTAGAGACCCCTTCACAATGAAGCAATGTGCAAGAAATTTTAATAGATTGATAGTTAGAATCTACGATTAAACTTGACTGAAATATATGTATCCCAGCAGTCTCGAAAGGTTTAATAATGGGACACCTAGATTCGCAATGCCTTTCTGACTTGGTTGATTGATTATGGGTCCAATTTGGTTAACAACTATTCTATCACAAGTTAGTAACGAAAACTGTTAGAAAGCGTACGACAAACAATGTGCAAGAAATTTTAGTAGATTAATAATTAGAATCTACGACTAAACTTGACTGGAATATATGTGTCCCAACAGTCTCGAAAGGTTTAATAATGGGACACCTAGATTTGCAATGCCTTTCTGACTTGGTTGATTGATTATGGGTCGAATTTGGTTAACAACTATTCTATCACAAGTTAGTAACAAAAACGGTTAGAAAGCGTACGACAAACAATGTGCAAGAAATTTTAGTAGATTGATAGTTAGAATCTACGACTAAACTTGTCTGGAATATATGTGTCCCAACAGTCTCGAAAGGTTTAATAATGGGACACCTAGATTCGCAATGCCTTTCTGACTTGGTTGATTGCTTATGGGTCCAATTTGGTTAACAACTAGTCTATCACAAGTTAGTAACAAAAACTGTTAGAAAGCGTACGACAAACAATGTGCAAGAAATGTTAGTAGATTGATAGTTAGAATCTACGACTAAACTTGACTGGAATATATGTGTCCCAACAGTCTCGAAAGGTTTAATAATGGGACACCTAGATTCGCAATGCCTTTCTGACTTGGTTGATTGATTATGGGTCCAATTTGGTTAACAACTATTCTATCACAAGTTAGTAACAAAAACTGTTAGAAAGCGTACGACAAACAATGTGCAAGAAATTTTAGTAGATTGATAGTTAGAATCTACGATTAAACTTGACTGAAATATATGTATCCCAGCAGTCTCGAAAGGTTTAATAATGGGACACCTAGATTCGCAATGCCTTTCTGACTTGGTTGATTGATTATGGGTCCAATTTGGTTAACAACTATTCTATCACAAGTTAGTAACAAAAACTGTTAGAAAGCGTACGACAAACAATGTGCAAGAAATTTTAGTAGATTGATAGTTAGAATCTACGACTAAACTTGTCTGGAATATATGTGTCCCAACAGTCTCGAAAGGTTTAATAATGGGACACCTAGATTCGCAATGCCTTTCTGACTTGGTTGATTGATTATGGGTCCAATTTGGTTAACAACTATTCTATCACAAGTTAGTAACAAAAACTGTTAGAAAGCGTACGACAAACAATGTGCATGAAATTTTAGTAGATTGATAGTTAGAATCTACGACTAAACTTGACTGGAATATATGTATCCCAGCAGTCTCGAAAGGTTTAATAATGGGACACCTAGATTCGCAATGCCTTTCTGACTTGGTTGATTGATTATGGGTCCAATTTGGTTAACAACTATTCTATCACAAGTTAGTAACAAAAACTGTTAGAAAGCGTACGACAAACAATGTGCAAGAAATGTTAGTAGATTGATAGTTAGAATCTACGATCAAACTTGACTAGGACATATGTGTCCCAACAGTCTCGAAAGGTTGAATAATGGGACACCTAGATTCGCAATGCCTTTTTGACTTGGTTGATTGATTATGGGTCGAATTTGGTTAACAACTATTCTATCACAAGTTAGTAACAAAAACTGTTAGAAAGCGTACGACAAACAATGTGCAAGAAATTTTAGTAGATTGATAGTTAGAATCTACGACTAAACTTGACTGGAATATATGTGTCCCAACAGTCTCGAAAGGTTTAATAATGGGACACCTAGATTCGCAATGCCTTTCTGACTTGGTTGATTGATTATGGGTCCAATTTGGTTAACAACTATTCTATCACAAGTTAGTAACAAAAACTGTTAGAAAGCGTACGACAAACAATGTGCAAGAAATTTTAGTAGATTGATAGTTAGAATCTACGACTAAACTTGACTGAAATATATGTATCCCAGTAGTCTCGAAAGGTTTAATAATGGGACACCTAGATTCGCAATGCCTTTCTGACTTGGTTGATTGATTATGGGTCCAATTTGGTTAACAACTATTCTATCACAAGTTAGTAACAAAAACTGTTAGAAAGCGTACGACAAACAATGTGCAAGAAATTTTAGTAGATTGATAGTTAGAATCTACGACTAAACTTGACTGGAATATATGTGTCCCAACAGTCTCGAAAGGTTGAATAATGGGACACCTAGATTCGCAATGCCTTTCTGACTTGGTTGATTGATTATGGGTCGAATTTGGTTAACAACTATTCTATCACAAGTTAGTAACAAAAACTGTTAGAAAGCGTACGACAAACAATGTGCAAGAAATTTTAGTAGATTGATAGTTAGAATCTACGACTAAACTTGACTGGAATATATGTGTCCCAACAGTCTCGAAAGGTTTAATAATGGGACACCTAGATTCGCAATGCCTTTCTGACTTGGTTGATTGATTATGGGTCCAATTTGGTTAACAACTATTCTATCACAAGTTAGTAACAAAAACTGTTAGAAAGCGTACGACAAACAATGTGCAAGAAATTTTAGTAGATTGATAGTTAGAATCTACGACTAAACTTGACTGGAATATATGTGTCCCAACAGTCTCGAAAGGTTGAATAATGGGACACCTAGATTCGCAATGCCTTTCTGACTTGGTTGATTGATTATGGGTCGAATTTGGTTAACAACTATTCTATCACAAGAGTAACAAAAACTGTTAGAAAGCGTACGACAAACAATGTGCATGAAATTTTAGTAGATTGATAGTTAGAATCTACGACTAAACTTGACTGGAATATATGTGTCCCAACAGTCTCGATAGGTTTAATAATGGGACACCTAGATTCGCAATGCCTTTCTGACTTGGTTGATTGATTATGGGTCGAATTTGGTTAACAACTATTCTATCACAAGTTAGTAACAAAAACGGTTAGAAAGCGTACGACAAACAATGTGCAAGAAATTTTAGTAGATTGATAGTTAGAATCTACGACTAAACTTGTCTGGAATATATGTGTCCCAACAGTCTCGAAAGGTTTATATATATATATAGATTCGCAATGTTTCTGACTTGGTTGATTGATTATGGGTCGAATTTGGTTAACAACTATTCTATCACAAGTTAGTAACGAAAACTGTTAGAAAGCGTACGACAAACAATGTGCATGAAATTTTAGTAGATTGATAGTTAGAATCTACGACTAAACTTGACTGGAATATATGTGTCCCAGCAGTCTCGAAAGGTTTAATAATGGGACACCTAGATTCGCAATGCCTTTCTGACTTGGTTGATTGATTATGGGTCCGCTATTCTATCACAAGTTAGTAACAAAAACTGTTAGAAAGCGTACGACAAACAATGTTGAAATTTTAGTAGATTGATAGTTAGTTACGACTAAACCGACTGAAATATATGTTCCCAGCAGTCTCGAAAGGTTTAATAATGGGACACCTAGATTCAATTTGGTTAATTATGGGTCCAACTATTCTATCACAAGTTAGTAACGAAAACTGTTAGAAAGCATACGACAAACAATGTGCATGAAATTTTAGTAGATTGATAGTTACAATCTACGACTAAACTTGACTGGAATATATGTGTCCCAACAGTCTCGAAAGGTTTAATAATGGGACACCTAGATTCGCAATGCCTTTCTGACTTGGTTGATTGCTTATGGGTCCAATTTGGTTAACAACTATTCTATCACAAGTTAGTAACAAAAACTGTTAGAAAGCGTACGACAAACAATGTGCAAGAAATTTTAGTAGATTGATAGTTAGAATCTACGACTAAACTTGACTGGAATATATGTGTCCCAACAGTCTCGAAAGGTTTAATAATGGGACACCTAGATTCGCAATGCCTTTCTGACTTGGTTGATTGATTATGGGTCCAATTTGGTTAACAACTATTCTATCACAAGTTAGTAACAAAAACTGTTAGAAAGCGTACGACAAACAATGTGCAAGAAATTTTAGTAGATTGATAGTTAGAATCTACGACTAAACTTGACTGGAATATATGTGTCCCATCAGTCTCGAAAGGTTTAATAATGGGACACCTAGATTCGCAATGCCTTTCTGACTTGGTTGATTGATTATGGGTCCAATTTGGTTAACAACTATTCTATCACAAGTTAGTAACAATAACTGTTACAGAGCGTACGACAAACATTGGCGTGTGAGTGATGACATGATCCATTGGGTCTGCTGGCGACGGGCCTTTGATGTGTGAATGTTTTTTTTGTCCGGGTGCGACGCAACAGAGAGTCAATCGAGATCGGATCTCTGAACGCGCTACACGTATTCCTTTGTATTTATATTTCTCAATACACTTTAGTTTAGTAGCATTGTCTAATTACCTCCTGCAACAATTGACTACCTCAACAATAATTGATTATCCCAAAGCCGCAACTGGTTAGGTTCGGTACAGAGTGAATGTATATATATATATATATGTTTGATGTTCTCAAGGTGGAACTGATCAGGAAGTGGTTCCAAACGGAACTACCCTAAACTCCAACAAATTTAGGTCTCCTAGAAGGGATACGTTGCCATCCCTTTTCAAGAGTGATAGGTAGACTCATTGAACTATGGGGTCTCGCATATTAGCAACATGTCCGACTTGTTGTTTTTAACACATTGTTGACCGGCAATTTTCGGCAAAAGCTGTCTCAAGTCACCGGCTATCAT
This sequence comes from Cryptocheilus praepositus, assembly GCA_033815515.1. NCBI lineage: Eukaryota > Metazoa > Arthropoda > Insecta > Hymenoptera > Pompilidae > Cryptocheilus > Cryptocheilus praepositus. The sequence goes on from JAWWQZ010000153.1 coordinate 1,302,287, forward strand.
TTCGTAATTGAACATGGAAGTGAAACGATGTAAATAATCTTCAATAACATTTGTTCGTGCATAATGAATTGAAATTGAACTTTGGACATCAATTTTATGTCACTCTTAATATTTTTTCGTATGATTACCTGTACAGCAGTCATTTACGCGTAGATGTAGACAAGAGGTTTTGCACATATATCTTGTTTCGTTGCGCTTTCCTTTTAAAGAGCTACATTATGCGCTTGTTATTTCATTTTCAATAGTCATTTTCCAAATGACTACAACTTATTTAAAAATCATTCGGGCAACTATGTAAAACATTCACGTATAAATTTTTGAAAAATGCTTCATCATCACGTTCCGTCGTTCTTGACACTTTTTAATACTAGAATTGTAATAAAAGCCTCAGTACCAAGAAAAGTATACTTTTTTTATAATAAAGCAGACGCGATTGAACACAATCAACAAAATTTTGCTATATTCTATATTACCCTGTGTTTCAAAAATTAAAATAGTTGACGCAAATGCAAACACGAGTTAACTCGTGACCGGTCAGCAACTTTTGGCCATGAAAACGTATCACGTATAATTTATTGAAAAATGCTTCACCATCACGGTCCGTCGTTCTTGACACTTTCTAATACTAGAATTGCAATAAAAGCCTCAGTACCAAAAAAAGTATACTTTTTTATAATAAAACAGACGCGATTGAACACAATGAACAAAATTTTGCTATATTCTATATTGCCCTGTGTTTCAAAAATTAAAATAGTCGACGCAAATGCAAACACGAGTTAACTCGTGACCGGTCAGCAACTTTTGGCCATGAAAACGTATCACGTATAATTTATTGAAAAATGCTTCACCATCACGTTCCGTCGTTCTTGACACTTTTTAATACTAGAATTGTAATAAAAGCCTCAGTACCAAGAAAAGTATACTTTTTTATAATAAAGCAGACGCGATTGAACACAATCAACAAAATTTTGCTATATTCTATATTACCCTGTGTTTCAAAAATTAAAATAGTCGGCGCAACTGCAAACACGAGTTTACTCGTGACCGGTCAGCAACTTTTGGCCATGAAAACGTATCACGTATAATTTATTGAAAAATGCTTCACCATCACGTTCCGTCGTTCTTGACACTTTCTAAATATTAGAATTGTAATAGAAGCCTCAGTACCAAGAAAGGTATACTTTTTTATAATAAAACAGACGCGATTGAACACAATCAACAAAATTTTGCTATATTCTATATTACCCTGTGTTTCAAAAATTAAAATAGTTGACGCAAATGCAAACACGAGTTAACTCGTGACCGGTCAGCAAATTTTGGCCACGAAAACACGAGTTAACTCGTGACCGGTCAACAATGTGTTAAGAGAGATAAAATTACCTCAGCCTAGAGAGAAAGTCGCTATATGAAGGTAATCGTTTGTAGCACTACAACTGTGGTCACATGTACTATTGTAACAAGACAAAAATAATGTATCTGAGAGAAAATTGTTTTTTTTCTAGTTTGAATTTATTCGACCAAGGGCGGAATTATGATTCTTATTACCTCCGTTGGAATTGAACTATGTAGTAATAAGAATTTATTAACAGTTTTTTTTATGAACCCGACCCTTGAACGTGTAGGAAGAGATCCTTCACCATCTAATATTCTGTCATCATGAAAAATGCACCTTCGCTGTCTTAAGAGAAATAAATTTTTAATGAATTACTGTTATTTTGAGTTTCTCAGTAGAAAGCGAAAATCCGTATTGATTATGAACGCCATAAGAAATAATCGTTACAGTTTCATGTTTGCTGAATCCGTCTGGCACAAAAAGATAGCACAGTCATATAACGTTCAGCTGACCGACATGTTCCGGCACGAGTTGACGTGATATGGTTTCCACTTATTTATGGCTTTACTCTATGGAGTAACTGGATATAACAGATTGTTGAATTTATGTGAACCTCCGCTGTTGTACTACGATTTAAAAAATGTACAGTCCCACTAAAAGAAATAATTGATGATACAATCTCCTTCAGTATTTCATCCGCACACAAATTATTAATATTATGCATTTATGATGCGGTACCAGAAAACGGACGGACATCGTCCACGAGGCAAATAAAAGTCCGTTTTTGCATCATATATAGTAGACCATCTTATACGTTTTAGTAATTGCAGTACATTGTATTTATTTTCTATTCTCTATTAATTAGTTCCGCATTTATATTTTAATAATAGTTCACTGTTTAATAAAATTACATTAATACAAATCCGCGTATCTTTAAACCGACTATGTAATATCCGACAAATGTCAATATCCTATAATATTAATAAGAATTATTATCATATTTATATATATATACATATTGTACAAGTACGCAAATATAAATGTACGAGAGAGTGAATGACAAGCGGAGGATTATCTATGACCTCCGATTGTTAATGCGGTGTCATAAGTGATCACTTTGATAATTGTATTATGTGTGACAAAGTCTGAATGTATCTACTCTGTGGTAACATTTATACGAATTTTGAGAGAAATCAATATGAAAAGCGAACTAATAGTAGAGTACATATGGAATAGTGAGTGAAGAAATTAAAAAGTGAAATACGGGTGAATAGAGGGAAAAATAATGTTTGGCATCGACGTGTATGATTTTGCATTGTTATCGCTTCTTCAATAAACGTTCTCCTGCCTATACAGAGAGAGAGAGAAAGAGATTTGAAATTTTACACTTAAAACATTTTCATAATACCTGATACTCCGAGAGATAATAACGCGTACTAAAATGAGAAAAACCTTACTACTACTACTGCTACTACTAGTATGATTATTATTATTATTATTATTACTATTGCATTACGATGAATTACGATATATATAGATAGATACGCAGATAGATACAGTGATGTAGGATTCATCGTAATACAATAATAAGAATAATAATAATAATTGTAAGGTTTTAATGTGTACTAATATTATATTGAGTTGTTCGGAAAGTAATTTCGTTTTTTTTTTTTGTGAAAATGAAAGACAATTTTTGTATAATGAACAGATATTTTATTAAATTATATATTGGCCATTCTGGTTCAATGCCTTTTGCCATCTTTCTGGTAGTAGCATGATTCCACGCTCATAAAATGTTTGGTCATTGCTGGCAAAAAACTGATCGAGGTGGTTTTTGACCTCCTCATTTGAAGTGAAGGTTTTACCGTCTAAAAAATGTTGTAGTGACCGGAACAAATACTAATCTGAAGGTGCCTGACCTGGAGAATATGGTGGGTGTGGTAATGTATCCCATTCAAGCTGTAAAATCTTTTGGCGAGTGACCAAACTTGTATGCGGTCTCGCATTATCTTGGTGGAACACTACACCTTTTCTCTTGATTAATTCTGGCTTTTTCTGTTGAAGTGCATCATTCAGTTTGTCCAGCTGATGACAGTAGACTTCCGAATTAATTGTTGTGTTATCCGGTAAAAGTTAAAAAAAACGATTCCTTTAAAATCCCACCAAACAGACAGCATCACTTTTTTTTATGAGTATCGGCTTTGGAAATGCTTTGACCCGGTTCATCTTTTTTGCTTCATGATCTCTTGCGTTTGACATTGTTATATACAACCCATTTTTCGCCCCCAGTAATGATGCGCTTCAAAAATGGATCGTTTTGATGACGTTCGAGAAGCGAATCACAGGCGTCAACGCGACGACACAAATTTCTCTCCGTGAGAACATGGGGAACCCATATATCGAGCTTCGAGGTTAAACCCAGGCCTTTCAAGTGGTCATAAACAGTTGAATTTGATAGACTTAACTTCTCGCCGATCTCACGTGTTGTTATTCGCCGGTTTGCATTAACTATTGCCTTTATCGTGTCTTTATTAGATTCAACTAGCCTTCCAGAACGTGGTGCATCTTCGACATCAAAATTGCTAGATCGAAATTTTGTAAACCAGTTCTGGCACTGGCGTACTGTCAACACATCTTTTCCATACACATCGGCTAATTTCTTTCTGGCTTGAACAGCATTTTTACGTTTTCTATAGTAAACCAGTAAAATATTACGTAACTGCTGCTTATTGCTCTCCATATTTAAAAGGGCACCAACCAAAAACCACTGCGTAGAATCAATTGGACTTTTTCACACACAAGTCTTGCTATATCAGCTCTCAAAACATATAATGACTATGCGGCTTAAGTGTGAAGTTGGGTGCAAAAAAATACAATTAAATCCTCTGTCGGGAAAAAACGAAATTACTTTCCGAACAACCCAATACATACAATGACAATAACTATTTTAAATAGGAGCGAATTGCCTGAGATATAAACATATACAATATATACATTTAACTTTAAAATCTCGACGCTGGGACATTGATACTAAATAGATGTACAGAATACGGGAGACCCGAGTCCAAACGTACGGTAAACTGAAAGACAAAGGCACCGTTCGTTTGTGACGCCTGATGCAACTTACAGCAATTCTCCGAATAATGAAAATAATAATAATAATAATAATAACAATAATAATGATTAATATAATAATAATAATTGTAAGGTTTTATTGTGTACTAATATTATACATACAATGATAATAACTATTTTAAATGAGAGCGAGTTGCCTGAGATATAAACATATACAACATATACATTTAACGTTAAAATCTCGACTCTGGGACATTGATAGTGAAATAGATATACAGAGTACGGGAGACCCGAGTCCAAACGTACGGTAAACTGAAAGACAAAGGCACCGTTCGTTTGTGACGCCTGATGCAACTTACAGCAATTCTCCGAATAATGAAAATAATAATAATAATAATAATAACAATAATAATGATTAATATAATAATAATAATTGTAAGGTTTTATTGTGTACTAATATTATACATGCAATGATAATAAGTATTTTAAATGAGAGCGAGTTGCCTGGGATATAAACATATAGAACATATACATTTAACGTTAAAATCTCGACGCTGGAACATTGATACTAAATAGATGTACAGAATACGGGAGACCCGAATCCAAACGTACGGTAAACTGAAAGACAAAGGCACCGTTCGTTTGTGACGCCTGATGCAACTTACAGCAATTCTCCGATTCGCGGAAAGACTAAAGGCACACGTTGGTCGTGACAGTTGACGAGTCCGTGCTTTCGTGCTTCGAATACATCCGTAAGTCGAGTATCGCGAAACAAATACGTGAAACTCGTAGCGATTCGCAGCGCGTGAACACTCGCGCCCGTCCTTTCAACTTTCCCCGATTGCATAAAGGCCGGAACTTTTGGCCGCAACTTTCTTTGCGCAGCCCCCGAGTGAATGCCGCCAGACCTGTCGCAGGCCCTTTGACATTGGACGTCATTCCGGACAAACTGGTGCGAAAGAGTTCACTCGGTGCGGGTGTATCGGTGCAATTTGAAACACAAATTGCACGGCGAGACAGCCAGCGGGACGCCGGTAATGGAGAATTTGTAAATACGACTGTTTGTCTTCTGCCACGGGAAATATTAGCCGGACGCTGCGCTGCGCAAACGGCTTGCGTGCATATTAATGCAATCTTTCGACATTTTTAGAGCTCTTTTCATGGCTGACGGTGCTTCTTTTTATTTGGGGTTATAAAGCGATATGTGCTTCGGAAAACTCGGGTCGCCGCTTCGGGAGCTTGTATATGCATTGCCGGGGTTTAAATATTAACTTGTCATTTTAAATTGTAAAATAAACTAGGTAATTACAATTTGCAATTCCAGATTCTCTGAGGTGATGTCGAAAGCGCGAGGAAATTTATTTCGAAAGAGCTTTCTTATAATCTAGTAAAATACGTACTCGTGAAGAGGTGGCCTAAGGATCGTGAAACATGTAAAGTTTTGTAAAAGATAATAATAAGCATTTTTAACCATACGACGGATTTTCAAAATCTTTAATCTGAGATTTTTTCCAAATCTTTGCGTAGAAGCGGCTGGGTGTAGAAAATTGGGTGGTACTTAATACTAGTACTTAGTATAAATTAACATAATTGAGGAGTGTTAATCATTTACAGATGCGTGTCTGCGGACAGAAGCCAATTATTATTATTATTCGGAACATAGCCCTATGTATTGTCTAGACTTCGGATGTGTGCCTCCAGTTCATTTTAAACTGTGGATTAATGTTTCTTTGCAGAGTCCAATCTTGTCTTTAATACAAGTTCCATAAGAGTCTGAGAGCTTCAGCCCGGTTCCGTGCAGGATTCGTGATAAAAATAGAAAATGCAGAGACTGCATCGTTCGATCAAATAAAAAAATTAGAGGACGGAATCAAGCACGGTTTTACTGATACGGATTCTTAGAATGTCGTTTGTACTTATAGGACATGATTTTGGATAATATCATACGGTATAACATTTTTTAACGATGAGCTGAAGTGATTAACAAGAAGTCATTAATCAACATCTCGCATATCATTTAGCAAACATTTGCTTATGTATTGTCCATGTATTTGTTTATATATATAAAATTTGAAATTATAACGAGTGAAAATCTTGAAGCGCAAATTAGGAAACATTTCTTGTAATATTACAATAGTGTGTAAGCTAATCTTGTATACGGGAAATGTTTGATGAACACAAGTATTGATTCAATTGTGTTATATTGGATGACGCATAAGAAAACAATGATTATCTTACAGTTGCATATTGTTGTGAATATTACAAGATGAGTTATCCAGAAAAATTACTTAGCGTAGCTTCGTGTATTTAAAACTCTGCTAGATATCTAATTTAGACAGATTATCAATAGTAACCAAATTTATAATTATTAATTTATTTATGAGACAAATTTACGTAAAATCTCATTGAGTCTGATGTTATATCATCTGCTGAATGAGAACATTTTTCTACGAAACACCGCACACATAGCATATATGAAATCGGAGAAACGTTCGTGAAACTTTAATAACCGGGTATAGTAGATTTCGATCAAACAGATAAACGTAAATTAAATTACAGAACGACGTTGTCACATTAATCTCCATTTTCGATTCGGCGCAAAGACCCTTCTCACTGTCTTGGCGACACATCTTGGCGACTATCTTCACATATTTTTTAATCTTTCTATTGCTTCGTGAAGAAAGTCTAGTGCGTATTGAAATACGGAAAAAAATATTGAGCTCGTAAATTTAATGATTTTGACAACAGTCTATATCATTTTTGTAGGACACCATGTGTGCATTAGAATTTGTTTTTAAACTTGCTATTATGCAACAAACAATTAGCTTTATTCTATTGTATATTTTCAGAAATTCTAATATTCTATAAAAATTAATGTTATTCTCCTTTTTTTTCTTCACTGTGACAGTTCTGTAAAAACAAGATTACGTTTGTTATCTTCTGGCACGCAGTTTTACATTTACGTAAACACTTATATAATGACATTTATTTTCTTAACGTTAGTATTAGCTCTATTTATTTTGTTCAAACTTTCTCTTCGTCATGATACTGCAATTCTCATATCGATATTACGTGTTAAAAAGAAGTTGCACCGAAAGAACTTCTCCGAAGAGAAAACGGTTTTCTTAAAAATTGCACGGGTCAAATATTTGGGTCAACCCACTTAAATCTAGAACGCTCAGCAACAAGCCACGAACGTTTCTGTACGTCGTATTAAGCGTTTTATTACCGTCATAAGTCAACGTAAATATCATTTGGCTGCCAAATGTGCACTGCGAAAGCAATCATGCTATCGATCAGCCAAATTTGTCAATACCCAGTTTTATTAAACTGCCCCGTCGGCCCTGGAGAACAGTTATGTAACCAGTCAAATTATACAGCGGCTTTGCAGGATCAATTGTTATGTTTATGACTGTTTGTCAGCCATTCACAAAAAGTTCTGTATTCAGCTTTCAAAAATAAAATCTGTAGGAATATGTTGCGAAAATGATACTCGATATATCATTTTGCAACATTTTACAACATGCACATTTTGAGACTGTTGATTTCTTTTAATGGTTGTTTATAAATTTTGCTAGGTTAGGACAATTATGTTCCCGTAATGTTGTACCAATAATGCAATAAAGAAAAGGTTTTTGCTTTTACAGAATTGTGTACAAATTGTCATCTGATTTTATTCCGGCGAATTTTGTTATTACGGGTGTCGCACAGTGAAAATATCAAACCATAAGAAAACCGCGAGCAGTTAAAATAAATGTTTCATTTTTCACGAAGAATTCGCTGTTTTTTGTGTGGATTAAAATATTGGCAGTTGTGTGTTCTCATTTGCAAGCATAATAGAGGAACGCATTTTTGATATGTGCGTAAAATTTTAGATTCACAAGAAATTCCACTTTCGTAAACGTGATTTTAAATTTAGCTACCCACATATACTTTAATGACGCAGTGAATGGTGTTAATAAAGCGTTTTGTTATGATAAGTTTAAAATTTATTTCTCAACTTTCTGTCTTGGTAAAATCATCTAATTAATTTTATGTCAGGTTAGACCGCATAAATAACCACATGATACATAACTGAAAAATGCACATACTAATTATACCTACATTGTAAATCCATGTCAATACTTACATAAACCTAACAAGTTCGCGGATTACTTTGTTTTCCCTCGCTCGAACTTTAAAAAGTGTTGAAAAACACACGCTTATTAATTGGATCCGTTACATTTTTTTTAGAGAGAGGGACCCTTTCGTTAAATCCCGTATTTTCTTGGCAAAGCTTGTTTGGTAGAATTGGCAACTGATAGAGACTGTAGTAAAAGAACGCGTTTTTGAGATGTTCTTAAATTTCAGGTTCCCAAAAGAATCCACTTTTGAACCCGATGTTAAATTTAGCTATCCACATATACTTTATGACGCACTGAATAGTTTAATAAAGTGTTTTGATGGTAAGTTCAAAATCTATTTCTCATTTCTTTGTTGGTAAAACCATGCCTAATTAATTTGGTAGCTGATAGAGAGTCAGGTTGCATAAATAATACGACACATGACTGAATAATTGCACATTGCCTACTATTTACACCTACATTGTAAACCCATGTCAATTCTCAAAAATCTAATAAGTTCGCGGATTACTACCTTTTCATTCGTCCGAACTTTAAAAAGTGTTGAAAAACACGCGCTTATTATTTGGACACGTTTCATTTTTTGAGAGAGAGACCCTTCTGTTAAATCCCGTATTTTCTTGGCAAAGCTTGTTTGGTAGAATTGGACTGATAGAGACTGTAGTAAAGGAACGCGTTTTTGAGATATTTATTTCAGGTTCCCAAAAGAATCCACTTTTGTACCCGATGTTAAATTTAGCTATCCACATATACTTTAATGACGCAGTGAATGGTGTTACTAAAGCATTTTAATGTTATTTTAAGTTCAAAACCTATTTCTCAGGTTTCTTTCTTTGGTAAAATCATGGAATTAATTTGGTGGCTGCTAGACAGTCAGGTTAGGCCGCATAAATAATCATACGACACATAACTGAAAAATTGCACATACTAATAATGCCTACATTGTAAACTTATGTCAATACTTACATAAATTTAACAAGCTCCCGGATTACTTTGGTTTCCCTCACTTGAACTTAAAAAAGTGTTGAAAAACGTACGCTTATTAATTGGATCCGTTAAATTTTTTTGAGGAGGAGGCTCTTTCGGTAAGTCTCGTATTTCCTTGGCAAATTTTATTTGGTAGAATTGCCGACTGATAGAGACTGTGGTAAAGGAAGGCGTTCTTGAAATGTGCTTAAAATTTCAGATTCACAAAAAAACCCACGTTTGTAAACCCAATTTTAAATTTAGCTATCTACATATACTTTAATGATGCAATGATTGGTGTTAATAAAGCATTTTAACGTTATAGTCAGCTCCAAATCTATTTCTGAACTTTCTTTGTTGGTAAAATCACCTAATTAATTTTGTGGCTGATAGACAGTCAGGTTAGGCCGCATAAATAATCATACGACACATAACTGAAAAATTGCACATACTAATTATACCTACATTGTAAACACATGTCAATACTTACATAAATCTATGAAGTTCGCGGATTACTTTCTTTTGCCTCTTAAAAAGTGTTGAGAAACACACGCTTATTAATTGGACCCGTTACATATTTTTGAGAGAGAGACCTTTCCCTTAAATCACGTATTTTCTTGGCAAAGCTTGTTTGGTAGAATTGGCAACTGATAGAGACTGTAGTAAAGGAACGCGTTTTTGAGATGTTCTTAAATTTCAGGTTCCCAAAAGAATCCACTTTTGTACCCGATGTTAAATTTAGCTATCCACATATACTTTATGACGCACTGAATAGTGTTAATAAAGTGTTTTAACGTTATGGTAAGTTCAAAATCTATTTCTCAGCTTTCTTTGTTGGTAAAATTGCCTAATTAATTTGGTAGCTGATAGAGAGTCAGGTTAGGCCGCATAAATAACCGTACGACACATGACTGAATAATTGCACATACTATTTACACCTACATTGTAAACCCATGTCAATTCTCACATAAATCTAATAAGTTCGCGGATTACTTCCTTTTCATTCGTCCGAACTTTAAAAAGTGTTGAAAAACACGCGCTTATTATTTGGACCCGTTTCATTTTTTGAGAGAGAGACCCTTCTGTTAAATCCCGTATTTTCTTGGCAAAGCTTGTTTGGTAGAATTGGCAACTGATAGAGACTGTAGTAAAGGAACGCGTTTTTGAGATGTACTTAAAATTTCAGGTTCACAAAAGAATCCACTTTTGTACCCGATTTTAAATTTAGCTATCCACATATACTTTAATGACGCAGTGTATGGTGTTAATACAGTGTTTTGTTATGATAAGTTTGAAATTTATTTCTCAACTTCTTGTTTCGGTAAAATCATCTAATTAATTTTGTGGCTGACAGACAGTCAGGTTAATCCGCACAAATAACCATACGACACATAACTGAAAAATTGCACATACTAATTATATTTACATTGTAAACACATGTCAATGTTTACCTAACCAAACCTACAAGCTGGCGGATTACTTTATTTTCCCTTGCCTGAATTTTAAAAAGTGTTGAAAAACACGCGATTATTAATTGGACCCGTTACATTTTTTTGAGAGAGAGACCTTTCCCTTAAATCACGTATTTTCTTGGCAAAGCTTGTTTGGTAGAATTGGCGACTGACAGAGACTGTGGTAATGGGTTGCCACAGCTGCTCCAACGTCGACGATGTCTTCGTACGAACCTTCTTTCAATTTCCTTCAGATCAATTTGCGCAAAATCCAGGCGCCAAATAGATCTTTTCATTCATCTTACATTTTCCAACCGAATTTGTCCTTTTGGCAATACCATTATTCCGTGTTGTTTTCGCACAAGAAAGGATTGTTACGTAAATATAGTACAGTGTTCGTTATGCAATATCAAAGTTAGGTTTTATCATCGTACTGATATATCTAGTGAGAAACCAGAACAAATTACATAATTTTTTTATTGCGCCTTATGAATATTGTCGTTCGATTTTTATGATTCAATAGTATTTACCTCATATTCATAGCATTGTACTTAATTGTTAAGTTATAGAAAAAATGTGTTAAGTTTATTGTAGGCAGAATGACGAAAGAATAGCGGAATATCACTAATTTATTTATTTATTCGTTGAAAATAATTTTGTAATCTTGTTTTTATTGAAAATAATCCTGCAAACATTTGTCATCTGCAACTCTTTTTTAATGCGAATATTTCTCCCAGTTTGGAAATTTCCCTTTTTTTATTAAATGTTCTTTCTTAATTCCAGAAGACTATTTGAATCATTCTCGGATAGCACAGTGACTGACCGTATCGTCCTCAAAAGCCGGATATACTTTACGAGCAGATTTTATAACCTCTACATCAATTTAAGTTCGTATTTTCCACGGACACAAATTACGTTAGATTTCATGCACACGTCGATCCAGTATAACTCCACTGCAAACGGATGTTTATTAAATCGGAGTGCATTGATTAACCAAAGAACATTTGTGATTCCTCATGGAAGAGGGAACCTGCCTGAAAATTTCCGCATGAACGAAAACTGCACAAACCTGTTCGATCACTTAACGTACACGTTGGTTGCTCATGTTCTTTAACCCTTTGACTGCTGAAAACTTCCGGCCGAAGAGCCCGCTGACAACGAAAAACTTTTCACTAGTGCAAACTCTATTGATTGATTGTGTAAGGCGCAACTAAGTTATAATGATAATTCTTCATTTACGCCAATTTAAATAATGCGAGAAAATTATTTGATAAAGAACGCATCGCTATTCAGCTCATATATTGATAATTGTGACTGCAATCGATAAAAAATCGAAACGATTGGGAAACGCAAATATGTGTCCATAGTCGACACCGATAGATTTCGGTGTTTTTTGACATAGCAGTCAAAGGGTTAAAGCTACAACCATAATAGTTTGACATTTTTTTTTGACATAGCAGTCAAATGATTAAAGCTAAAACCAACATGATTTGACATTTCTTTTGACATAGCCGTCAAAGGGTTGCAGCTAAAATTAAGATGATTTGACTTTTTTTTTGACATAGCAGTCAAACGGTTAGAGCTAAAATTAAGATGATTTGACTTTTGTTTTGACATAATAGTCAAACGGTTAGAGCTAAAATCAAGATTATTTGACTTTTTTTTTAACATAGCAGTTAAAGCGTTAAATCTAAAACCAAGATGGTTCGACATTTTTTTTTTTTTTGACAAGCAGTCAAAGGGTTAATGTTAAAATTAAGATGGTTTGACGTTTTCTTTTGATATAGTAGTCAAAACGGTTACAACTAAACGTAGACGATATCAGATTGTCAAAAACGAAATCGCATTCATTTCAATGTCATGCGTGTTTTTATAATTATTGGCAAACAAAAAGAACACTCATTTGCTGCTCGATTTGCATTTTGCGAGTGCGCGAAAAGTAGGTGAAAAATGAGTGGCGTGAAAGATTAATCCCTTGAGAATATGCGCAAAGAGTGTAAGTATTCGCGGTTGTCGAGCGCAGGGATTGAAAGTGCATTGATCCCACGGGCTTGACTTTAATTTGCCAATTTATTTTTGATGAGTCGCGCGGGACGTGTATTCAACCGCGCGTGCTCTCTTCTGTCGCACACTTGGGAAAACATATTTTGGCCGATAGATGATGTGGCGTCCATGAATGTAGGGATTGGTCAATTTCGTCGACCGATCAAATTGCCTATGTAATTGAGCATTTGTGCGTTAGCATGTTTCGCATCACGGTGCATTTTGTACACCGCCACGTTACATATCGCATCCGTTTGTGTATAATCCTTTCCTCCCTTGAAACACTATTCCTACTCGTCATTTGCTTTTGGCGTTTTTTAATTCCGACTGTATGCGGTCAATTGTCTATCGTTCGATGCTGGAGATTGGTCAATTTTATTCACAGTTGGCATTGGGTATGCAATTAGGCATTTGCGCGTTAATACATTTGTCATGACGGTGCATTTTGTACACCACCACATTAAATATCGCATTCGTTTGTTTATAATCTTTTTATCACTTGAAACTCTATTCCTACCTGTAATTTGCTTTTGGCGTTTTTTAATTTCGACTGAATGCGATAATTTATCTATCCTTCGATGTTGGATATTGGTCAGTTTTATTCACTATTGAAATTGGGTATGTATATGAGCATTTGCGCGTTAGCATGTTTCGCATCACGGTGCATTTTGTACACCGCCACATTACATATTGCATCCGTTTGTGTATAATCCTATTCTCACTTAAAACACTATTCCTACTCGTCATTTGCTTTTGGCGTTTTTTAATTCCGACTGTATGCGGTCAATTGTCTATCATTCGATGCTGGAGATTGGTCAATTTTATTCACAGTTGAAATTGGGTATGTATATGGCATCCGTTTGCGCATCACGGTGCATTTTTCTCACGTTATATCGCATCCGTTTGTGTATATCCTACTTGGGTTTTGAAAAAATCGACTCGTCATTTGCTTTTGGCATTTTTTTAATGTACATCATTTTCAATATTTCCTCAAAAGTGCATAAGAATCGGTCAAGCACACGTTCAAAAATTATATTTGCACAGCCGTTTATGTGGAGCGCTACATTGCATGATTAGTATCCGAGCTTGAAAATTTAAACACGATATCCGAAACTGTGTTTTTTAAAACATCCTTTTGGCGTTTTTTAATTCTGACTGCATGCTATCAATTGCCTATCATTCGATGCTGGAGATTGGTTCATTTTATTCACTGTAAAATTTGGGTATGCAATTAGGTATTTGGCCATTCGCCATCACAGTGCGTTTTGTAGACCGCTATATTAAATATCGCATCCGTTTGTGTATAATCCTTTCCTCCCTTGAAACACTATTCCTACTCGTCATTTGCGTTTGGCGTTTTTTAATTCCGACTGTATGCGGTCAATTGTCTATCATTCGATGCTGGAAATTGGTCAATTTTATTCACAGTTGGTATTGCGTATGCAATTAGGCATTTGCACATTTGCCATCACAGTGCGTTTTGTACACCGCTACATTACATATTGCATCCGTTTGCGTAGAATTCTATTCTCACTTAAAACACTATACCTACTGCTGTATAAAACTTCTTTCCTTTTGCCATTTCTTAATTCCGACTGCATTGTCTATCCTTCGATGCTGGAGATTCGTCAATTTTGTTCACTGTTGGAATTGGGTATGTAATTAGGCATTTGCGCGTTAATACATTTGTCATGACGGTACATTTTGTACACCGCCACATTAAATATCGCATTCGTTTGTTTATAATATTTTTCTCACTTAAAACTCTATTCCTACCTGTAATTTGCTTTTGGCGTTTTTTTAATTTCATATTGCATCCGTTTGTGTATAATCCTATTCTCACTTAAAACACTATTCCTATTCCCATATAAAACTCGTCCGTTCCTTTTGACGTTTTTTAATTCCAACGTATGCGGCCAATGGTCTATCCTTCGATGCTGGGGATTGGTCAATTTTATTCACCATTGAAATTGCGTATGCAATTGAGCATTTGCGCGTTAACACATTTGCCATCGCAGTGCGTTTTGTACACCACTACATTACGTGTCGAATCTGTTTATGTAACTGTGGGTTTGTATATTGGAATCGCCATTTACCATCTACGTTTCATAACAAGTAATCCTATTCCTCGGTAGCGATAAAATGATAAAAGCTTCTACTTTCTCTTTCGCATTTTCGAATTGCGATGGCATACGGGGAATTTTTTTATTTTTCTCCTTTATCTTTTTTTTTTTTGTTAAATTTGGTACAACTTGGACTACAATAGTAATTAGCTACTGACGGGTTAATTATCTCTGTCCTTTAATGTCGGAGATTGGTCAATTTTATTCACCTTTGAAATTGGATATGCAATTGAGCATTTCCGCGTTAATACGTTTGCTACCACAGGGCATTTTAAAAGGCAACACAGAGCACATCGAATGCTAAATTAGTTTGTACAATGTTAATGATATGATGTATAGCTAATATCTGTTAACGTGGATCTTGTAGTTGCCAATTTTCATTTATGTTCCATGACAAATATTCATATCCTCTTTCACTATAAAACTCTTAATTTCAATTCCAGATCAATTTCATTTGCCGATAAAAATTGGATATGTGATTGAGCATGTGCGCTTGACGCATTATCGATTGTGGGCGTTTTAAAATCCACTAAGTTATATATTAAACCAATTTCTCTAACGTAAATGGTATAACGCATATGTGTCAAGAGGTAATATGTATTAACACTCAGATAAAATAACTTATCATCAATTTATGCCATCAACTTATCTTTCATTAACGTCCAAACTTAAGTGTCTATTAAGTTCCTACACAGAAAAAATCTTGTCCTGCACCTTAAAGCATATTTCATATTTTAGAGTAATCAACTTATGCCATCAACTTATCTTTCATTAGCGTTCAAACCTCACGTTGTAGGCCCAATATGAAAAAACTTTTGAAATGTATGCACCGGGAACAAATTATACTGTGTCTCTTAAGTACCTACACGTAAAAAAATCGTGTCCTACGCCTTAAAGCATATTTCATATTTTCGTGTAATTGTTCATATTTTAGTGTAATCAACTTATGCCATCAACTTATCTTTCATTAACATCCAAACCTCACATTTTAAGCCCAATATGAACACTTTTAAAATATATGCATCGAAAACAGATTATACTGTGTCTCCTTAAGTACCCACACAGAAAAAATCTTGTCCTACACCTTAAAGCATATTTCATATTTTCATGCAATTGTTCATATTTTAGTGTAATCAACTTATGCCTTAAACTTATCTTTCATGAATGTCGAAACCACACGTTTTAAGCCCAATATGAAGACTTTTAAAATGGATGCACCGAAAACATATTATATACGTACACAGAAAAAATCTTATCCTACACATTAACACTAAACTTACCAATATTTTACACCTACCTATTCTTACCATGAGGGGTCATTTGATCTCTTATGAAATAAACGTCGATTTTCAGACAGAAATTCCTAATTTACTAAAGCGAGAAATTAAATAATTATACGATATAAAAATTTACAGAAAATCAAACGAGCGATAGAAATAACAAAGAATGTATGATTTTAACGTAAATTTGGAAAATGGTCATTTGACCCCGTTTGGCACGTTTAGTGTTAAAGCATATTTCATATTTTAGTGTAATCGTTCACAATACATGATTAACATCATAATATATCACAACAATTATAATAATTTTAATATCTGACACTGCAGGTTACACAGTTCATAACGATATATAACAAACATTTTGTGATAAAACATCGGACTTCAGCGCTAATTCTAAATTAAAAATATACACCGCCAAGTACCATAAGCACAATACGCTTAGCCATATCGAAGCACTGAAGTGTGCACGCAGCAGCTCTGTATTCATTGAAGTGGGGCGAGTTACGTCGTTACAGTTTAAATAACACTGAGTTTACGCGCAAACATTGCCAACTGAAACTAGCTACAGTCCATAAGGACGTCATGCAGGGGTGAACTATATTGATCCAAGCGGTAGCAATGCATCATTAAAGCATGAAATTTAATAAACTCATATTTCACCTCCACATGGCCGTATCGCAGCCGCATCGACTGAAACACGCTTTAACCATCCCTGAAGAGGTCTCAATTCGCACCAGTAGTCTACATATGTTTCGTTACCGATGGGATCATTTATAAACGTTTTTTATTGTTCGTAATTACTCTAACAAATGATCGAGTTTTGTTCTGAATAACTACGCATTTGGTTGGGCATCGTTTTACAACATTTATGGTCATATGTGTCCATAATTATGAAAGTGGTCTAAGTCAAAATTTAAAAAAAATGAGTTTATCAGTTATTTCATACCACATTATTTTTAACTAAATTTATTCAATGTAATTTTTACGAAATTGTCAAAAATGAACCATTAGATAGTGGTTGTAATTTCAACATTATATGGAATTCATTTAGTTTTAATTATGAAAGTGGTCTAAGTCAAAAATTTAAATAAATTATATAAACAACTTGCAAATGGCACGTGGCCTTCTTTGACGCGTTTCTGAACTACATAATAAAATAAATGACAATCAAATTTTAATAATAACGACAACTTCATTACTAGAAGAATCAATAATAAGAAGAGTAAAAAATACCGCGGGTGAATCTGTCTCTTGGCTACAAATTCAATGGATGAGATTCTTGAAAAATGAACCTTATAAAATGTTCTATAAAACATCTTTAGATGATTCTAAATTTCACGTTTTGGATCTTTCACCTAAAAAAGGAAGACCAAAAATATACGGAAATATTAAATTACTTCCATTATACACCACCATTAGACCAGTATCGGAAGAAAAACATAAAGATATTATGAGTTTACTACCGAACATCCCTCCAGTTTTTCAGGAACATTTTAAGAACCTTAAATACTCGAAATAATGATAAAAATGGATTACTGTTTAAAAATAATTAATAAATGTAATAAATGTTCACGAATTATTTCAATCAAATTATTGTTTCAAATAAAACTCAAAGTTCTTTATTGCTTTAAATCATTTATAGGACATTCAGTTAATTTTGAAAATGGTCTAAGTCAATTCAATCTTTAAAAATAATATTATCGTATAAAATTCACACAAAATTTCATATTCATAGTAAATTTCCATTAATTAAGACTAATAAAATTATAAATTAAAATGTCGCATAATGTAAAAATATTTTTTAATTTATTCAAATGCAATTCATTAAATATCTCGAAACAAGAAATATATGACTTAGACCACTTTCATAATTATGGGCACATATGTCAATTCTGTCAGGAGCATTTGTCAATTTTTCAAGTTTACCGACCACAACGCGCGGCTGATAAAAACATTTCCGTGGTACATCAAAAATAGTATCTATAACTATGTGAATAGAATAGTGTAACTGTTCAATGGCAAAATGATGTGCATATTTGTACACATATTTGAAACATTGGATATAATAACTAAACATTTGAGTAAACATTGGAGTAAATCACTAAAAACACCAATTATCCCAATATATACAGAAGTGTAACTAGTAAACAGCGTTGAAAAAAATGCGTTAAGCATACTTGTGCAGAAGAGGACTTAAGAGCTCGTGAATTATTATTTTCCCACGTTTAGTCCGGGTACTTAATATCCTTGTCATGAGATTGTCAGCGATATATACAGAGTGTCCCACGTAACATGCTCACCTGTTTTATTTCCAAAGTAGACATCGTATGAAAAAACTCTTTGTATATATTTGTATGTAATTTGTATTTTTATTGTAATTTCATTTTTTTTAATGGAACCCTATATTGTTTACATTAAGATCTGAAAGAGCGTGATATTTTGAATAAAAAAGTACTGATTTGTATGACGCGTAAATCTATTAATTAACGAATAATTTCAGTTTGTTTGAAGAACATATTCTCTGCGTAATACTAAGTTGTAGTAACCTATAATATCGCACTTATCAATATCCATAATTTAGGGGCAATTACATTGTCTGTTCACATCATAAGCTCTTTAATAAACACTTATACATAAGGAAATAATCATTTCACGCTTTATTTTAGACCTATTTTAGTAACCTACTATTTATTTTCTCCTGCATCTGTTATAGAAGTTTCCGAAAATACGTACGATTTCGTTATTTATAACATCTTAATCAATAAATTATAATTCCGCTAGATAGTAGGCGCTGATTTTATATATCGATATAAGCATAGTCGTTTTAACGATATATTAGTTCGAATAATATATACGGTCCGACGGACTGATCGATATCATAGGTTTTAACCCATCCATATTTATACATATATAAGACGATACTATATGACATCTTTCTTAACATATTCAATTTTCTATATATAGCCCAAAATGTCAAATAGCCTATATTAGTTAAAAATGATTCATTTCTTGAAAAGGGTACGCACTAAGTTCCGAAACATTGGATAAAATTTATTCCTCAATCTCGAAATTTTTAATTCGTTTCAATTCGTTTTGATCACCACTGACGGGTATTCGTTAATAATACTTCTTCTTTATCCCTGCTCTTGTATTATATACACAATTGTACTAATCTTTCCATTTGTATTTACGCGATTTCAGTTTTATTCACAAAATACACTGTACATATTGACAACTTCCATGTAGTTATGATAAAAAATAATATACTTTGTACATACATATAACATTACATGGAAAGGTGAATATTTAAGCACAGTTCAAACTTGTTTCTTCGTTCCACTTTACTATTTTATTGTAAAGTGTTTATATTTGATTACGCATAAATTAGATCATACATTAGAATTAATTCAGAACACAACTAGAATGGGATTCCATGCACAAGTGCCGTCACCTGATAAATACCGAAAATGTCAGTTTGAAGTACTACTTCATTTAAAAAACAGTTTTTAAAATTCTGCTCCACCCGAAATTACTGTGTCAAAATTTACATCACGCCTTCAAACTTTTCTGGAATTGTAAGAGGCTTTGAACAAAACTCTTTAGTAAACAACACAGCATTTTTCTTGAGTTCAACAATAAAAGTTTTCAAATCGTTGAGAGATGTAGTAAATTCAGCGACGTTTTTGTTTCGCATTATCAGCGTATCTCCTTCGGTAAAAATCGTATTTCCGCATGTCGACATTAATTTATTTTAATATTTTTATTCGACAGCAGTTAACCGTGTGTAAATTTGATGCTAGCGATATGCGTTATGAAAGGTATTTATTGAAAAGCTTCTTTGCATGATTCGCAATGAAGCATGTGTGCAAGCCAGATCCATATTGACAATGAAAGAAGAATGCCCCTGATACCGAACTTCGGAATTACAATTGATTTCGAAATGCTTCTAAAAATAGTAAACAAATAAAAACTGTAAACGCTTCGTCGATAAACGTCAGAAGACGAACAGAATAAATTTACATTTTCCAATGGACAATAAAGCTGACAGCTATGCAAGCCTAGCAGTTACATAAGAAATCGTTTATGATTGAAAAACAATTTCGGGAACCAGTTTTAAATTTAAATGACTCGTGGCTTGTGTCACAACCATTCTTTATTCGGTTATTGCTTAATATGTATTGATTCATTCATGGATTTTATGATTTATGGATACGCTTTATTGGGTTCCTATTGTTGCTTAGCATATAAAAAAGTTATCGACCGAATGGATCCTATAGTAAAATCAATTGGCGTTCAGTTGGTATTATGACTTTCAGATTTTGCTTCGTCGGTTATATGAGACTACATATTCTCCTAAATACAATATTCACTACGACGTCATACACACTCAGCAATATGTAAGCAATATGTAAGCAATATGTAACACGATCAATAATTCGATGAGATCTAATATGACCAGATAACGAGTCTCAGTTTCACTAGATATTGCATGGTGTAGTTACAGTTGCTAGGTCAAAATGTAAAGATATGTTGAATTTTCTACTAACTATCCAGGTAATACGTATATATCGAGTATATTTGTAGGTAGCATGCGTCATATTTTATTGAAAATATAGCATAAATGTTGCAAATAAGGTAGAATAAGCATATAGTATATATGTAATAGGAAAATATAGCATAAATGTTGCAAATAAGGTAAAACAATAATTATCGAACGATCGCTGAACAGACCGCAAGGAATTTGTATTATATATTATATTCAGTTGATTGACCGCTTTAACTTGCTAATATATAACTTTTTTCTTCTTTCCATCGACACGTTTTCCAGACATATAGGAAAGGGTTTTAATGCAAAAGTATAAAAAAAATGGTAGAAGCATAATTTACTTATTGTATTTGAAGGTGCCAGGTTCGATAGTAGTCAATACGAATACGTAATTATGAAACAAATCATTTTTATACAATTCCGCAAACTTAAGACCATTTAGTTCTCGACATGCGAACGCTTTATTTTATTCCAACCAATCTCAATCCAGCGTTGCTCAATATTATTATTGATGACAACTTTGCGTGGTTCTCATATACATCATCGTACAGCAGAAAGTACGTGGTCTCGTACAAAACAACAACATAAAGTAATGATATATCTATCAGTCTAGCGGCAATAGAAAAGATGAATGAATCCGCCAGACAGTCTGGATTCGCATTGTTGCATAAAAGCATGCATCGGCGCAGTTTTTATACCGCACGGAACTGCGAAAAAAGAAAAGAAAGGAAACGTTGGCAATGGAATGGAAATTTGAATAAGAGCATCATAGGAACGAGTTCTAAGGACGCGAAGAAAAATTGCGAGCAGCGCAAATGCGTGCTAAGCTCAGCTCAGTTTCTACTTACGTGAGCTAGGGTACTATTATATGCAAATTGCGTGTCTGTAACGATACCGCTGACAGAGTTATAAAGTACAGTCATGCGACGTTAAACGTCTGTTCGGTTAATATCCGACCGCACACATGTCTGTGGTCCCATAAGGTTGCGATAGAGTTCAGAAATTCCGATTGGAGAACGGGATGTAATGGACGTAACTGGACGTAACTGCACGGAACTGGACGTAACTGGACGTAACTGAACATAACTGGACGTAACGAAGCTTGCAGAAACGTAACGTTATGCTTCTGTCTTATCATAACGTGTGTTCGTACAGTTATGGCTGTGGCATCAGCTTATATGACAGTACCATCAAATAATAATTTTTCTGCAACGGCACATGACTTATTTTCATACGGAACTACTCATTTTGTCTTCCCCGTATTTTGCCTGTAATTATAAGCGAAGGGGTAAAGAGTTCAGCGTTTATCAAGATCCACGGTAGCACAGGTCAAAGGGTTTTTCCATTGGGATGTTGTGGACCTAACTGGACGTAAGGAAGCTTGTGGAAACGGAACGTTATGCTTCAGTCTTAGCATAACGTGTGTTCGTACAGTTATGGCTGTGGCACCGGCTTATATGACAGTACCACCAAATAATAATTTTTCTGCAACGGCACATGACTTATTTTCACACGGAACTACTCATTTTGTCTTCCCCGTATTTTGCCTGTAATTATAAGCGAAGCGGTAAAGAGTTCAGTGTTTATCAAAATTCACGCTAGCGGAGGTCAAAGGATTTTTTCATTGGAATATTATGGATATAACTGGACGTGAGGCAGCTTACAGAAACGGAACGTTATGCTTCTGCCTTATCATAACATAAGTCCGTACAGTTATGGTTGTGGGATAGGCTTATATGACAGTACCATCAAATAATAATTTTTCTGCAACCGCCCATAACTTATTTCCTCGCGGAAGTACTCATTTTGTCTTTCCCCTATTTTGCCTGTAATTATACGCAGAGCGATTAAAAGTTCATTGTTTATCAAGATCTACGCTAGCGGAGATTAAAGGATTTTTCCATTGGAATGTAATGAACGGAACTGGATTTAACAAAACTTATAGAAACGAAACGTTATGCTTTTGTCTTATCATAACGTGTGTTCGTACACTTATGGCTGTGGCATCAGTTTATATGACAGTACCATCAAATAATAATCTTTCTGCAACGGCACATAACTTATTTCCACACGGAACTACTCATTTTGTCTTCCCCGTATTTTGCCTGTAATTATAAGCGAAGCGGTAAAGAGTTCAGTGTTTATCAAGATCCACGGTAGCAGAGGTCAAAGGATTTTTCCATTGGGATGTAATGGACACAATTGGACGTAACGTTATGCTTCTGTCTTATCATAACGTGTGTTCGTACACTTATGGCTGTGGCATCAGCTTATATGACACTACCATCAAATAATAATTTTTCTGCAACGGCACATGGCTTATTTCCACACGGAACTACGCATTTTGTCTTGCCCGTATTTTGCCTGTAATTATAAGCGAAACGGTAAAAAGTTCAGCGTTTATCAAGATCCACGGTAGCAGAGGTCAAAGGATTTTTCTATTGGAATGTTGTGGACCTAACTGAACGTAACGAAGCTTGCAGAAATGTAACGTTATGCTTCTGTTTTATCATAACGTGTGTTCGTACAGTTATGGCTGTGGCATCGGCTTATATGAGAGTACCATCAAATAATAATTTTTCCGCAACGGCACATAACTTCTTTCCACACGGAACTACTCATTTTGTCTTCCCCGTATTTTGTCTGTAATTATGCATAGATCGACTAAGTGTTCGTTGTTTATCAAGATCCACGCTAGCGGAGGTCAAAAGATTTTTTCATTAGGATGTAATGGACGTAATTGGACGTAAGGAAGCTTGCAGAAACGGAACGTTATGCTTCTGTCTTATCATAACATGAGTCGGTACAGATATAGCTGTGGCATTGACTTATATGACAGTACCGTCGAGTAACAATTTTTCTGCAACCGCCCATAACTTATTTCCTCGCAGAAGTACTCATTTTGTCTTCCCCGTATTTTGTCTGTAATTATACATAGATCGACTAAATGTTCGTTGTTTATCAAAATCCACGCTAGCGGAGGTGAAAAGATTTTTTCATTGGTATGTAATGGACGTAATTGGACGTAACGTAGCTTGCAGAAACGGAATGTTATGCTTCTGTCTTATCATAATGCGAGTACGTACAGTTATGGCTGTAGCATCGATTTATGTGACAGCACCGTCGAGTACACATTTTTCTGCAACGGCCCATGACTTATTTCCACACGGAAGTACTAATTTTATCTTCCTCGTATTTTGTATGTAATTATACGCGGAGCGACTAAGAGTTTATTGTTTATCAAGATCCACGCTATTGGAGGCCAAAGTACTATATTTTTCCATTGCCAATGCTCATGGTGTGGCGAAACTTTGAATTAGATGGGCAGTATATAACGGATGCCAGTTTTGGCGAGGTCGGACGTGCCATGAGTATTGGCCTAGGGTCACACACAATAGTCTGTTTATCGAGATCCCTCACTTCGGCGATGGTTCGATGAAAGTACGGCCAAAGAGAAAATCAATTATAACAAGGCGAGAGTTAATCTCCTGTTTTCGCCTTTGAAACTTTTTGGGTGCAATTGTATGCGTTTCAGTCGCTGTTTGCTTATTAACCCTTTGACTGCTGAATACTTCCGGCCGAAGCCTCGCTGAGGGCGAAACACTTTTCGCTAGTGTGAATTCTATTGGTTAATTATTTAAGGCGCAACTAAGTTCTAATGACAATTCTTCGTTTACGCCAAATTAAATAATGCAAGTAAATTATTTGATAAAGAACGCGTCTATATTCATCTCGTACAGTAAAACCTGTTTTTGTGCGGTGGATAGGGATCGCATAAAAGAAATCGTACAAAAAAATATTCGAAAATGTTATAAATTCTTACATATAATAAACAATTTTGTGCGATATACTACCTAAAAATTTTTTTATGCGGTGGATAAGGACCGCATAAAAAAAGTCGGACTAAGAA
The DNA here is from genome assembly GCA_033815515.1 of Cryptocheilus praepositus. NCBI lineage: Eukaryota > Metazoa > Arthropoda > Insecta > Hymenoptera > Pompilidae > Cryptocheilus > Cryptocheilus praepositus. Next base: position 1,327,135 of record JAWWQZ010000153.1, read on the forward strand.
AATACATCAATGATTTATGAAATAGATGAGAGAATGCTTTCAATTAAATTAAATAATTAAATTAGACCTATAGAAATGGTAAAAATATTTAATTCTTCATTGTACATATACATGGAGAAGTTTTTACATTGTACATTAAATAGTTTGCTGCTACTTGTCGTAATCCAAAACGCGCATCTTCTTGTGACGAATTGGTTGAAAATCGCTTCCGTCGCTTGAAGATAGGATTTCAATTGATTTGTTTTTTGGTACCATAAACTCAGTGATCAGTTTTTGTGACGATGGTCGACTGGTCAATTGCTTGTAAACGTAACGATAGTGAGACATGCATGATCTCAGCTCTTTTTCGAATTTTAAGCGTCTTTCCGCTTTGGTATCTACTTTAAGAAAATCCGTTTCCAATTTTTTCGAAATTTGGATCTCTGCATATATTTTATCTGCTGTAATAGATTCCGGTTCTTCTTGTCCATTTTCATAATCTATCAAACTATTGATAATGTCACTATCATCGACAGTTTGGTCCTCAATCATCTCGTCTAGGTCATTATCGCCGAAAGAATCAAAGCCTTCTCCGCCGATGTTATGTGCAAGCGCACTAATTTCAGATAATAACGTTGACGTGTTTTCGGCAACGTTTCGATTAATTACACATTCATATATTTCGTCCACAACATGTATATGTACATGATAGGAAACGTTAAACTGGTGCTAACGCCGCTAAGATTCATATACCGCATAAAAAAAAAATCGCACAAAAACAAAATCGCATAAAAAAAGACCGCACAAAAACAGGCTTTACTGTATATTGATAATTGTGGCTGCAATGAGTGAGAAGAAGAAATCGAAACGATTGAGGACGCATATATGCACTCGTAGTCAACACCGACAGATTTCGGCGAACGCATACATGCGTCCATCGCAGTCAAAGGTTTCACCGTTTGATTGCCGATGGCCTTTCTTGTTTCCCAATCGAAAATTGCCAAACAGCGTCATAGTGCTTCTCATATTCCGCGTCAAAAAATTCCAAGGAGCGCGATAGCGCGTTGTTATATTCCGCGTGTAACAAATTTTTCTTACAATTTATTCTTGTTCTGAATTCTTCTGAGCATCAGTTCTTAGAGTAGTAGTTTTTATAAGAATAAAAACGTGTACACCTACAAAGTGTACATTACACCAATTTTATCTTAACATATTCGCGAACGCTGACGTGAATTCACGTCTTTTTAAGTTCTATTTCCGGTTGCCACTGACGTGAATTCACATAATTTTAAATTCTATTCTTAATTGCCGCTGACGTGAATTCACGTCGTGCAATTTTTTTTCTGAATGCGACAACATTAGGCGCTTCCGATAATAACCAGTATCTCAACGAGACAAGCGAGAATGTCTCAGTTAGCTCACTAAGTATTAGCCGGCGCAATCAGAGAAATCAAAATATCCACAAAAACGTTGTAGCCTGCAAAACTCGTGGAATACGCCGTGACACTTCATATATATATGCAAATTATGTAAAGTTCCTTTATACAAAAGTCATTATTTTGCGATTCATCACACTAACTGTAAACGTAAAATTTGGTTTTTACTCGACTTTTCCCAAAAACCTGTAATATAATACTAAATAAATTTAGTACAATGATACCATGTGGTTTATTGTCTAATGAAGCAAGCATACAAATTATACAATTATTTTTATTTTAAACAACACATAATTGCAAGATTGATATTTCAAAACAAATTCAAAACAATATCAAAACAAACAACAGTTTCAGTATTTCAGTATTTTCACCGGTACTCAGTATTAAAAACAGAAAAAATCTGCTGGTCGCGAATATGGTGGTTCACGCTTGACTGTCCCATCGGGCGTGAACATTTGTTTAGACGCCGCTCACCATCAAAAATATAGTTCCTTTAGCAAGTGGACAAAATTGCCATATAGTTGATCATTTAAATAATTGAAACAATCAACAATCGTGAGTCACCAAATTCATGAAGCGCTGCATGAATTCGAACGCGGCCTCATAGCGAAAAACATGAAAATCGGCCCCGGCGTGAACGTGTTAAACAATGAATAATCGCAACATTGATATTTCAAAACAAATTTTACCATTTTTATCCTTATTTCAACGATACAAGTCTGCGGCAACCAGCTTCAGAATTTCATTATTTTCGCCGGTACTCAGTATTAGAAACGGAAAAATTTGCCGGTCGCGAATGTCTTAATTTACCTAAAACCGAAAGGTAACCGTAAAGTCGTGCATCGATAGAAACCGAGCCTGCTGTGATTATGACTTCGTAGCCTAGAGTGTTGGTGCTTTGAGGACAGGACAGCAAAAGTGCGATCGCGCCACTTGGTATTCAAACAGTTAACAGTTTCATTATTAGATAATTCTTATGCCAGAAAATCAGCCGAACGGACGACGTCAAGCATTGGGTGCTGTTGTTATGCAAACTAAAAAATGTGAAGGTCGGAAGCTGGCATAGCAGCAGCACTGGGCCAAAACGGAAAGCGAAAGGGGACGGGCACGTAATGCAAACAAATATTATATACTCCCCACATTGTTTGCTATTGAAATCGTTAAAGAGATAACCTCATGCAAATGTGGTAATGCAATGATATGGATTGCAGTATTCGTTGCACGTGCATGCGTCCTTCTTTTTTATGCCATCTACATTGTATACTCAGCATATATCCGTTCGTTATAAGACAAGCTTTTTCTGAACTCAACAAACAGTTTCCAATATGGGGGTTGGACTGTTGGGTTATTTCAATTGTGTTGGTTCGTGAAAACGAGGATTTTATACTACATACCCTTAATGACCTACGAGGAACTATTGTATTCATAATGCTTCAGCAACGTAATCCTATTACACACTGATTTCTATCGGATTTTGACTCTACGTTAGGTTAAGACAGACCATTGAAAATGATAAGCGACGTTCCTGAATCTATTTGTTAGGATACGCCTAAGGAAAACCCTTACGGGGATGAGTCTGGAGTCCACACACTACAGAATCGAAATGTACAATAAGCGCTATCGAGTTCCTTAGAATCGCGAGCTGTGCTATTATTTGCGAATACCTGGCATTGATCACATTTTTCCTAAGCCAAACGACTGACCAATCATACGCGACCAAACAATATATACAAACTACATGCCACAAAAGCAACGTGCCATTTTCTTGTTCATATATGAACACGAAAAAGTGCTTTGAAAAAAAATATTATTTTGTTAAGCACGTAAACGTTTTGGTAATGTTAATAACGGCATGAACCACAAATTACAGAATTGGAATGTGCAACAATCACTATCGAATTCCTTAGAATCGCGAGCTGTGGGATTACTTGTGAAAACCTGAATTTGATCACATTTTTCTTAAGCCAGTTGACTGACCAATCACACGCAACCAAACAATATATACAAACTACATTGCCACAAAAGTAACGTGTCATTTCCTTGTTGACATGAACACGGAAAAGTGGCACAAAAAAATTTATTTCGCTGATCACGTAAACGGTTTGATAATGTTAATAATGGTATTATATTATAATAACGGCCCGAACCACACTTCCCGAAATTCCTCAATTGAAAACTTATTGAAAATTTATTTTATTCATCATGTAAACGTTTTGATAATGTTAATAAGGCACGAACCACACACTACAGAATTGACCTGTGCAACAAACGCAATCGAGTTTCTTAGAATCGCAAGCTATGCGATGACTTACGAATGCCTGGGTTTGATCACGTTTTTCTTAAGCCAGTTGCCTGACCAATCACACCCAACCAAACAATATATACAAACTATATTACTCCAAAGCAACGTGCCATTTTGTTGTTGACATATGAACACGGAAAAGTGCCAAAAAATATATATTTCTTTGATCACGTAAACATTTTAATAATGTTAACGACACGAACCACGCTTCCTAAAATTCCTCAATTGAAAACTTGAGAGTACGCAAATGGCGAGGGTAACTTTGGATCTGTATATGGCTACCTATGTCACTACTTCCATTTCTTTGTTTACATATGAACACAGAAAAATGCCACAAAAAAATTATATTGTGGATCATGTAAACGTTTTGATAATGTTAGTAACGGCACGAATCACGCTTCCCGAAATTCTTCAATTGAAAACTTGAGAGTACGCAAATGGAAGGATAACATTGGATCTGTGTATGGCCACTTACGTCACTGCTTCTATTTTCTTGTTGACATATAAACACGGAAAAGTGCATAAAAAAATGTATTCCGCTCATCACGTAAACGTTTTGATAGTGTTAATAATGACTCGAATCATGCTTCCCGAAATTCCTCAATCGAAAACTTGAGAGTACGCAAATGGCGAGGGTAACCTTCGATCTGTGTATAGCCACCTACCTCACTGCTTCAATTTCCTTGTTGACATATGAACATGGAAAAGTGCCTAAAAAAAACTTGTTTTGTTGATCACGTAAACGTTTTGATAATGTTAATAAGGCACGAACTACACACTACAGAACTGAGCTGTGCAGCGAACGCTATCGAGTTTCTTAGAATCACAAGCTGTGCGATTACTTACGAATGCCTGGGTTTGATCACATTTTTCTTAAGCCAGTTGACTGACCATTCATACGCAACGAAACAATATATACAAACTACACTACCCCAAAGTGACATGCCATTTCCTTGTTGACATATGAACACGGAAAAAATTCCTAAAAAAATATGTATTTCGTTGATCTTGTAAACGTTTTGATAATGTTAATAACCGCCCGAACCACGCTTCCTAAAATTCCTCAATTGAAAACTTGAGAGTACGCAAATGGCGAGGGTAACTTTGGATCTGTATATGGCTACCTACGTCACTACGTCCATTACTCACTTGGTTCACTCTCGCGTGGGTTGCCTGTGTCGACCGTTACATTTACTCGGATGCCTCACACCATGCTTTGTCCTGACTATACCTCTGTGTAATCCGCAGCCTTTCTTCGCAACCTTTGACTTGTTCCGTCAGTTCGTGCTTTCGTTCCAATCTCTTCTTTCTCTTCTTTCTCATATTATGTTAACTTTCGACCAACCGACGTCGAATAGCTTTGGACCCGTTTCTATAGAATGATTATGGCCTGGTACTTTGGATTTCGCCAGTTGAACACCACACTTAGCACTTTCAGGTTTTACCGTGTGAAAATAAAACATAGTGCATTACTGCATTATATGTATTATATAGTGTAACTGACTGTATATAATAATATTAACTATAATTGCGTTATACACAGCTGAATAACATAAATGCAAACGTGTGCAGCGTCAAAATGGCATAATTGGTCGCGTAATCATTTTGAAATAGAGATTTTTAATTTGGTCTTTTATTCAAATTATAATAACATAATCCGTAGTCAATAGACTGAAAATCAGAATGTTTCCTAAGAATAACTGAAGATTTCTCGCGTAATAAATAAATGCAAACGTGTGCAGCGTCAAAGTGGCGGGATCGGTCGTGTAATTACTTTGAAATAGAGATTCTTCAGTCGAGTTTTATTGGAATTAACGTAGTCCGTAGTCGGTAGACACAAAATCAAGATGTTTCCGAAGAATAACTGAAGATTTCTCTGCTGAGTAACAAATGCAAACGTGTGCAGCGTCAAACTGGTGGAATCGGCATGTAATCTGTTTGAAATTGAGATTCTTCAGTCGATCTTTTATTGGAATTAATGTAGTCCGTAGTCGGTAGACGTAAAATCAGGATGTTTCCGAAGAATAACTGAAGATTTCTCGCTGTATAAATAAATGCAAACGTGTGCAGCGTCAAAGTGGCGGGATCGGTCGTGTAATTAGAATAGAGATTCTTCAGTCGAGTTTTATTGGAATTAACGTAGTCAGTAGTCGGTAGACACAAAATCAAGATGTTTCCGAAGAATAACTGAAGATTTCTCTGTGAGTAACAAATGCAAACGTGTGCAGCGTCAAACTGGTGGAATCGGCCGTGTAATCTGTTTGAAATTGAGATTCTTCAGTCGATCTTTTATTGGAATTAATGTAGTCCGTAGTCGGTGGATGGAAAATCAAGATGTTTCCGAAGAATAACTGAATATTCCCCACTAAATAACATAAATGCAAACGTGTGCAGCATCAAAATGGCGGGATCGGCCGTGCAATTATTTTGAAATAGAGATTCTTCATTCGATCTTTTATTGGAATTAACGTAGTTCGCAGTCGGTAGACGGAAAATCAAGATGTTTCCAAAGAATAACTAAATATTCCCCACTAAATAACATAAATGCAAACGTGTGAAGCGTCAAAATGGCGGGATCGGTCTTGTAATAATTTTGAAGCAGAGATTCTTCAGTCGATTTTTTATTGGAATTAATGTAATCCGTAGTCGGTAGACGTAAAATCAAGATGTTTCCGAAGAATAACTGAAGATTTCTCGCTGTATAAATAAATGCAAACGTGTGCAGCGTCAAAGTGGCGGGATCGGTCGTGTAATTACTTTGAAATAGAGATTCTTCAGTCGAGTTTTATTGGAATTAACGTAGTCCGTAGTCGGTAGACACAAAATCAAGATGTTTCCGAAGAATAACTGAAGATTTCTCTGCTGAGTAACAAATGCAAACGTGTGCAGCGTCAAACTGGTGGAATCGGCCGTGTAATCTGTTTGAAATTGAGATTCTTCAGTCGATCTTTTATTGGAATTAATGTAGTCCGTAGTCGGTAGACGGAAAATCAAGATGTTTCCGGAGAATAACTGAAGATTTCTCGCTTACGGCATAACAATAGAGAGTATAACGTTGCAAACACAAGTGAAGTGTCTATGTGAAAGTTTGAAAAGTGAAAGAAAACGGTATTGTGCGTGCGGATGTCTTCGCTTTTTTTGTCAATATAGGTGTAATGTAGCATTGTAAGCAACTACAGTTGCTGTTTCACAGAACTTATTCCTAGTACATCGTTATTTATTTCTATTTAATATGCAATAATGCTCCATAATCGACTTTTAAAAATAAAATATTGTACGCAGATTTACCCTACCGCTCGATAAGTGCGTAAAATCTATGTTTGTTTCGGACGTTAGTAACGCCACCACCAGGATTATAACTTATGGTTTATCGAGGGCACAGAGTTTTACGAAAATCAGAATTTACTGGCTGATTTCGCATGATTTTGTACTAAGGGTTATGGTTGTACGGCTTGCATAGGGACTGTAAATAGTACCTCGAAAATGTTTTATAGAACAGTAGATGATCAACAGCAAATGCAATTAAAGGCCCACATAAAAACAAGTTGTTATCGTTTTCCGCGTGGAACGTAATGACAGACAAACGCAATTGACGCATATGTAAATATTTGAAGGCAAATTCTGACTGCGACGAGCTGACGGTTATTCGGTTAAACGAATAAAATTGTGTTTAAAAATCGAAACCCAAGTTTCGAAAGTGGCCTGTAAATCGTGTATCTCGCCATTTTAGGTGATTTATGTTACATTGGTATGTTAAATTATTTATTTTTTATTAAAGGTAGCCTTTAAAATCAACTCCTCACTTTCAAGGGGATTCGTTTATTTTATTATGGACACCCAAGTTTAAAAACTACATAAGTACATCTCCAACTGGCATGTTATATAATGTGATTTCATGTATTTTGTTTAATGTGAAGAAGATAAGGAAAAATAAAAATTCTCTTTTTTACCGCATTGGTGTGTCATATGCGTTCAGGTATGAAGCGTTATTAAATTGAAGGAATATTGTTGGGAAATTAAAGTTTAACGTCCCGAAAACGATTCTGTGCCATTAGGAAAGGTAATCTCTAAAAGAAAAGAAAAATGCGTATACGGTAATAATTATGGTAAATTGGGAATATTTTGGTTGAATTTTTAAATGGTTAAGATGAAAAATATTGAATAAATGATTCATGAGTCAAAGTCAGGAATTCAATTGCTTTTAACCCCTTGCCGTACTTTGACGAGTATGACTCGTGATCAGAATTTCGGGTCAAACATGAATATCACGAGTCTGACTCGTGATGAGAATTTCGGGCTAAACACGAATATCACGAGTCTGACTCGTGATCAAAATTTATGCATTGTATCAGAAATATAGACATGAAAAAAAATTGAAACACTTTTCAAAATTGGTGGTCTTAAATTCATTTCAATTGCACAAGAGCATCATCGCATGAAACTAATAAACAGACAACTACTTCAGAGGCAATCGTAAGATATAATTTGTTTAAAGCTCCGTCAATACGTCTCAGTCGCTTTGGCTCTTTCCGTGAATATTTCTGCGCATTGTTTGGGCCCAAATTCTTCCGAATTAAATGGTACGGCAAGGGGTTAAGTACGAATGTATTAAAATCATTGGTTATTGAAATTAATTTTACCAGCAACTATGTCTCTATTTTTTTTAATCTAAGGGCACGCGGAGTGTGTCAAATTGTTTTCCTCAACTTATTCCAACTAACTGATGTTGTGATCTAGAGATTTAAAAATGTCATTCGAAGTAGACTTAATTTAACATAGTTAATACAGTATCTGTTTTTTTATTCTTATACAGGCTGCCTTGAATAGTAATACACAATCGTTGTAGATATGTGACACACCAATACTGCGAAGAAAGTGAATTCCTCTTTTCCATAAGCTTCATCACATTCTCATTTACCCTACCATATGCGGTAATGTAGAATATCTTTTTCAATATCACAAATAAAATGATTCTGTAATATACGAGGGCGTAAAATACGGCAACCTGTGCCTACGTCGAGTTTAATATATCCCTACACCTCGATTTACACAGTACTTCTTTACACGATATCGCTGATACACGCTTATCAAAACAACGGATTTCCAAACATACAAACTTTCAAAAACGAAAATTTATTCGGCACACTTATTTGTGCAATCACTTTTAACCCTTTGCACTCCCATGTCGAGTGTGACTCGACATCAGTTTTTATGGCAGGAGCTCCTTTGTCGAGCTCCACTCGACATTTTTTCATGTCTAAATAAATAGATATCGTGCACACGTTATCGACGCTCTCGCAATGTCACTAGAAGGGTTAGACATTCAGGTAATCGAAGAGAAATAAAAGAACTGGATGTGATAACAGATTATAATAAAAATATAGATGGTGTCGATATGGCGAACCAATACGCGACATCTTACTGTTTTTTACGTCGAGCACTCAAGTGGTGGAGGGAATATTTCTTTTGGGGATTAGAAATCTCCATGGTAAATGCATATATTTTATACAAAGAAAAAACAAAAAACCAAGGAACAGAACCTATAGCCCACAAAAAATTTCGCGAAAAGATTTTGTCAATGCTAATTCGTGATTGTCGTCATCCAAATATGAAATTGGGGAGGCCTGGAACATATGATAAATACGATCGCTTAGATGGAAAGCCTCATTTAATCTTCCTACATCCCGAAAGAAAACACAAAGACTGTGCAGTTTACTCAAATAGAAAAACATCTGGAGGAAAAAGAGAAACCACCTATTTTTGTGAAGCGGGTGAAAGAAAATCAGGGTTACATCTTGCAAGTTCTTTCAAAAGATATCATACCCTTGAAAATTTCAATATACGACAATACTGTAAATAAAATTGGTATTTAAGTGAATTTGTTTCTTCCTTTATTTATTTAAATTGCTTTATATTTTTAGTTAAAGTAAATTTCAAATAAAACACTTAAAAGCGTTGGGAGCTGCTGGTAACGAAATTGAAATAAAATTCGGAGTGCAAAGGGTTAAATACCGTTCGTTTTCCAACACAGCTATTATACCTAAAAAAACTCAGTATAATATTCAACGGACAATGTGATATACCTTATCGTTTTCCCAGTGTTAGTTCAGTCGACTGAAAACATTTTTGCTGATACCAAGCACAGCATGTCAAATTCTGGCAGCCAACTAAATTGACTGTCGAAATGCTCATCGACCATCATGATTCCGTGTCGAGTGATATGGGAATTGTTTGTTACATGAATTGATACAAGGTATGCACTTCATATTGCGGTGTGAATTATCAATATTTTATTTATCGTATCATACATCGCACGTATTAATGCATTACAGCCAGTCCAGCTGAATGCGCGACCCATATTTTCTCGCTCGAACGTTCCATTTGAAAAGGAAAGTTTCTCAAAAGGCGTCGGTCCATGTAAATGAAGAATGAAAACTATTCAGCGCAATGCAGGAATGACGAGATCATTTTATAACGCAACTGCGATCTCATGCAATATTCTTCGGAAAATGACTTTCCGTTTTATGACCCAATTCAAGGAGTTGAATTCACGAACTGCAGGAATCTGAGATGCGTGTAACGCTAATAAGGACAAATAAATTTTATAAAAAATGCGTATTGGTGCATACCTATTGAAGACAACAGAAAACTAAATTACGATGCATGAGACATGCTTATTTATTCGTTTTATGCAAGAATATTATGCATATTGCAATATTCTTCGAAAAATGACTTTCCGTTTTATGACCCAATTCAAGGAGTTGAATTCATGAACTGCAGGAATGTGAGATGCGTGTCACGCTAATAAAGGACAAATAAATTTTATAAAAAATGCGTATTGGTGCATACCTATTGAAGACTACAGAAAACTAAATTACGATGCATGAGACATTCTTATTTATTCGTTTTATGTAAGAATATTATGCACATTGCAATATTCTTCGGAAAATGACTTTCCGTTTTATGACCCAATTCAAGGAGTTGAATTCACGAACTGCAGGAATGTGAGATGCGCGTAACGCTAATAAAGGACAAATGAATTTTATAAAAAATGCGTATTGGTGCATACCTATTGAAGACTACAGAAAACTTAATTACGATGCATGAGACATTCTTATTTATTCGTTTTATGTAAGAATATTATGCACATTGCAATATTCTTCGGAAAATGACTTTCCGTTTTATGACCCAATTCAAGAAGTTGAATTCACGAACTGCAGGAATGTGAGATGCGTGTAACGCTAATAAAAGACAAATAAATTTTATAAAAAATGCGTATTGGTGCATACCTATTGAAGACTACAGAAAACTAAATTACGATCCATGAGACATTCTTATTTATTCGTTTTATGCAAGAATATTATGCACATTGCAATATTCTTCGGAAAATGACTTTCCGTTTTATGACCCAATTCAAGGAGTTGAATTCACGAACTGCAGGAATCTGAGATGCGTGTAACGCTAATAAAGGACAAATAAATTTTATAAAAAATGCGTATTGGTGCATACCTATTGAAGACTACAGAAAACTAAATTACGATGCATGAGACATTCTTATTTATTCGTTTTATGTAAGAATATTATGCACATTGCAATATTCTTCGGAAAATGACTTTCCGTTTTATGACCCAATTCAAGGAGTTGAATTCACGAACTGCAGGAATCTGAGATGCGTGTAACGCTAATAAAGGACAAATAAATTTTATAAAAAATGCGTATTGGTGCATACCTATTGAAGACTACAGAAAACTAAATTACGATGCATGAGACATTCTTATTTATTCGTTTTATGCAAGAATATTATGCATATTGCAATATTCTTCGAAAAATGACTTTCCGTTTTATGACCCAATTCAAGGAGTTGAATTCACGAACTGCCGGAATGTGAGATGCGTGTAACGCTAATAAAGGACAAATAAATTTTATAAAAAATGCGTATTGGTGCATACCTATTGAAGACTACAGAAAACTAAATTACGATGCATGAGACATTCTTATTTATTCGTTTTATGTAAGAATATTATGGATATTGCGACTACGCTGGGTCGCTTTCAGCATTTCAACAGAATAATGAAATTAGTTATACCAGACACGTGCAACGAATTACACCGACATCGTCGACGTTACAGTAACAATTCGTATTTCGAAGTGTTTGAATTTAAAGAAATATACATAGATCTCGGAGTCCGCTACACAAGTGCAGAGAGAATGTTGCCGTAATTACGGGGTGCTCTTATCGTTCAGCGTGTGAATGAAGTTCTGTTTTGAGGATTCAAAAGCAGCTCGGTTCAAGTTCCATCACGAGGCGCCCTTAATTTTGCCTTAGAACTCTCTATGATACTTTATAACACGTTTACGTATCTGTAAGCTGTCAAAACAGTCATTGCGGTGCGTGCATCACTATTTTTTGTACCTAGATGTGTCTCTATTGTTTACGCGCCTCGAGTTCAGGAATTTCGTAACACATTTCTGTTCGTAATTTTTTATGCTAATAATATATATGACACCGGATGTGATTTATACATGGACCGTTTATTTTGAAAGTGGTGTAAGTCCATTTTTAAAAAAAATGAGATATCACGCAATTTATGCTTAATTTAATGTAAACTTTTTATGTATAACTAGTTAGTATTTAATTTCTTAAAAATGCCCACGTTTTGTACAATTTAAAAGTGGTCGGTAAAATAAATTGTGTAATCATTGATTATAAAAGTGGTGAAAGTCAAATTTGCAGAGATAGGTGGGTTAGCAGATGGTTGCCGGTCAGTAGCCTGATATTCTATACTTGTTTTATATTACCTGTCATATTGTGTGTCAAGAGTCACTAGTTTAGATTACTTATTTTATTTTTTTCCTAAAATGTATAATTTCATATTAACATCAGATAGTGATATAGGTAAGAACATATGGTAAATCAATATTACTTTATAATAATATTATTTTATGACGATTGAAAATATTTATTTTATTTAATTTTAAATAAATTCACACAGAAATAAAGCTCATGAATATAAACAAAAGAATAATCTTAGAATCGGAGGATGAAAATAATTCCGCTATGAAAAACAAATTAACGAAATATAAAAAGACAAGAAGAATTGTACCAAGATGCCAGGATTATTGCTTATGAAAAATATAAAGATATCAAGCAGTCGTTATGTTATATAACTCCGGTGCATCATAAATATTTCAAAACACTGCCACATTCAGAGCATAAGTAAATAGTACCAATAAGTTGTCATTTTAACAATCTAATTAACGTCTAAAATTAAAAATACTACTTCAATTTTATATCTTGCCATTATTTGTAAACAAAACTGGATTAATATAAAGTATATTTTAAGTAATATTTGATTTTTCAAAATTGAAGTTAAACGATTTTTAAAATTGTCTAATTTTGAAAGTGGTCTAAGTCCAGCCTGTAAATGTATATTAGTTTAGTCAAATTCGCCTAAAACAAATTTATGTAACCAAATTACATATTGATAAATCAGCAGAAACATTACCGGACTTCATATAATTTGCCTAAATTTTTTAATTAACGTGTATGCTAACCTTTAATTTTCTCAAAACAAGAGAAAATGGACTTACACCACTTTCAAAATAAGCGGCCCATATGGACCGTTTATTTTGAAAGTGATGCAAGTTTACTTATTATTGTTTCAAGAAAATTAAAGGTTAGCACATTAGTCAATTTAAAAATATAAATTAATTCTCTCAAGTCTGTCAATGTTTTTACTAATTTACCAACATGTCAACTGATTATATCCACTTCTTTTAGGCGAATTTAACTAAAATAATATATATTTACGGACTGTGAATGGACTTACACCATTTTCATAATTAGTCAATTGCAAAAATCGTTTAAATTAAATTATAAAAAATTTAATATCACGTTAAATATATTTTTTATTAATCCAGTTTCGTTTATAAAGAATAACAAGAAATAAAATAGTAGCATTTTTCATTTATAACATTAACTATATTTGTATGCTGTTAAACTTAACGTAAGATATTGCCATTATTTATTTATGCTCTCTATGTGGCAGTGTTTGAAATATTCATGATATACGGGAGGTATATAAAGTAATAACTGTTCCATGTCCTTATATTTTCGTATGTAATAAATTTCAAATGCGCCACGTTCTGACAGCATAATTATGCTACAAGTTAAGAATATTTTATGTACATGCTAGTTATTGGAAAAGCCGACTATATTTTTTACATTACATCGCTCTATTTACGCCAACTTTTTTACACATTCTCGCAGCAGTGCACGAAAAATTTGTTAGGGAAGGAATAGTAGGCGTAAAACATAAATCGAGAAGAAATGGATGGATATGAGAAGGAAGATACAGACAGTGGTGAAAGACCAATGACGCGGAAAAAGCAAGATAAAAGAGCGGTCAAAAGGAAATGGGGGGTGTGAAGGGAAAGGTGATTTTATTATTTGGAAAATTGGTGAGTGATAGAGCGTGATCAGCAGAAGAAAGTGAGCTCGCATAACCGGTCAGTTGAAATATCGATTGCGATCTGATCGGAAAACACTACTAGCATGCAGTAAATAAACTCAGGAGAAACATTTTAGTTTATAAATCAAATAGTGTCATCGATAACTGCGCTACGAAAATCAAAATATGCAACGGATTATGCGTTACGAATTCTTCAAATACATTGTAAAGTTTCGTTTTTTAAGAAAGATAAAATATGTGCTAAGTACGACCGGAAACGGGTTGCCTTTTTTTCATGAAAAACTAAAGAAAGATTGCACACTAATGTTGGTATATAAACCATTGTTTTTATAAGAACAAATAAAAAAATGAATAAAGTGTTCTTTTGGCGAATTTATAAAATTCGTTATGTTTGTGATAATTGATGACAATGGTAACAACGACACAAGTAAATCATGTAAATAATTATCTGCGATCGACGATATGTGTCTAGGTTTTATATTAAACGGAACATATTTCACGTTACTTTTTATCTATGCATAATTCGAAGCAGTCGTTTCTTAATATAAACATTCACAATTGTTGGTGTATTGTTCTACGGTTTAAATGAAATGTATTCCACTCAACATCGAACCGCAATATTGTACAATTTAGTCTATCTATTAAACTAAATTTGAAACATCTTTAAAGTTGGACGAAGACTCAGAATTTTCAGTTACATTCCCGTGAAAACGGGCCGCTAAAATAATTTTATTGTTGTCTATTCAAAATTTGGAGATAACGGATTCTTTCTTATTCTATTGGGTTGGAGGGAAAGTTCTGTCGTATTTTAACCCTCTATGGACCGAATTTTTTTTTGGTGGCTATACAAAATCTGTGTAAAGTGAAATCAACAAATATCAACCTCGAAATACATATTAACAATGAATTCAGCCGTTTCAATCATTTTATTATAACGAATACATTTTGTAACTTTGAAGTAACAACGGCCTACAACGTTTGCACTTGTGTGTATAAGAGCTTAAGTATGGAATTCCACAAAACAGTTGGCGTTTGGCATTAAACATAGATATATGTTGCGTTTCCTTATCTGATGATTTTTTTACTACTAAATTCATCGTCGCTATCAGTAATATTTATACGTAGTCGGGCAAATACTATTGGATGATCTTCGTTAGAATCAAAATCTGATCAAGAATCTTCGGATTTATTACTGCTAATGCTTCTTATTCCTATTCCTCTTTTATTTTTATATGATTTTGTATCCATATTTTGGGCCTCTGATATATAAAACTAAAAAGCAAAGAAAACACAAACGTTATCGCAAATACACCGAACCCTACCATTATAGCCCATTGTATCTTGAAAGTCACAAAAGTATATCACATAAAAATAGTATTAAAATGATTCTTTAAATGCAAACAAATAAGACATTATTGATATACAAACTAAAAGCTATTCCGTACACTTTTTTTGTTTAACAAACACCGATAGAAGAACAAATAATGACAATTGCACAAGACGGTTCCTTTTGCTTCTATATGCAGACAACTTGCAAAAGCATTTACTTTGACATTTCAGCTTAGAGCTGATAACCGCATCAAGCATGTTATTGGTTACTAAGGAGGCATTATGTAAGAAGATGTATACCCTATCTAGTAAAAAAATTAAGTTTTTTAATAAAATATGGATTTATCGATATGTGACTTCAAAGTTACGCGGGCCCATTTAGGGTTAAAGAAAATATTTCAATTAATTTATAAAAATATGTGTTTAATATTAATCATAATACATTTAATGTGTTCTCTCTTCTGCAATTTCTCGACTTGTTACATGTGGATTATTTTCCAACATGGATCGTAAAACATCACTATCGATCTTGGATGGTCGTCCAGATCGATCACTTTCTTCGAGGCTCAGATCCCCGGAACGAAATTTGCTAAACCATCTTTGACAAGTACGAACATTTACAATATCTTTCCCAAATACCGCACATAAATTTTTACATGCAACCGATGCGTTGCTTCCTTTTTGGAATTCATACAAAATGCAGTGTCGTAAATGCACTTTATCTACTGACATGTTTTTCACTTTAAATATTACAAGTACATGATGAACGGTAAAAAAGAACTCCTTTTATATTATACAGCAGCTATAAAAAAAAAATCCGAATGACTCACTAGCCAAATGTTTTTTTATTTACAAGAAAAATTACCGGCCTATTAAAAATACGACAGAACTTTCCCTCCAACCCAATAGTTAGATGAAAAACAGTCAAGCGACATAGAAAGTTGATAAGAATGAAGAATGCTTACGATCGAGTTGCGTACACAATAAAATGAATATCGTAGGGGTAGAAACATGTGCTGCAAAGGAAGTGGAGTCGTATGTTCCTTTAAAAGACCTTTAAAAATTCCTGCCAGCTGACGTATGTTCCTTTAAAAGACAGGCGTACCGTTAAATTGCATTTTTTTTCTCAAACCACTTTCAATTCATTACATTTTTCGCGGTTCTGAAAGTTAATTTTCTTTTTAAATCCTGTGTGCGCATTTTGTGATTGAATAGCGTATAAGCTGTATATATCCTACACTTCGCATTTCCCGCACGATAATTTCATGGACTGTGTAGTTGTAGTTAAATTATGCATAAAGGGATAAAGCGTAATAAAACTGGTTATATTTACACTATATATGTGTAGGATCTCAATTACCGGGTCCTCTAATTGGCGAGCAAAGGTCACCTATGATTCTCAATTATTATATTGACGTATCATAGGTGACGAGTTTGTTGAATTATGTTGTTTGGTTGCATAGTAGTCAGTTGACAACGAAACGTAAAGACGAAACGACAAAATATTAGAACACAAGACTAAAGTATCTTGATTGTGTTATTATTATTTATAAATATTATATTTTCTAGTTTCACATATCTAAATCCTACACATATGTCGATGAAAATCGATTCGTTTGGACCTCACATAAATATACCGCGACTAAAGTAACAAGTCCTCATTCGCGAAGAAAATTAACACGCTGACAAACTACATTTTCATAATTCATATGATTTTTGAGAGAGGGATTGGACAGAGTACTGTAAGAGAATAACGATCAGAGACGCTGAAAAGATTTTCATTGAAAAATCCGATTTTCTGTCTAACGGAACAAGTACCATTAAGTCAGATTTCCTTCTATGCCGCCTTCGAGCTAAGCACCGGCAGTGCGTTTAGTATTTTATGGGCGACATCTGCCCTACAACAACCAGGAAACGTGAAGGAAGTGAAGGAAGATTTCAGTACAACTGAGCATTTTCGTGAGTGGAAACAAATAGGCGTTGAATAGATAAAGGGGTATGCGTTGGAAAACTCAATGAGCCGCGCTTGTTAAAGGCGACGCAATTAATTGACAACACGAGAAATTTAAAAATGGAGATGATTTTTAATTAAGAAATGGAACATGTTTGTTTTTACATGACTTTTATGTAATGAGTCAGTTACATTATTTACATAATTTCACGTCAGTTACATAATTTCATGAATAAGTTAGTAAACTGGCTCTTTCAGTTACAAATATTATCATACATACATACTGTACTAAGAAAAAAAAGCTGATTAAACATAACTGGGAATGACAATCGTTTCTAAGGTATAAACATTGACGTATGTTAACATGATTTTTTACTTAGAGCTGCTATCATCATATGCGATATTTATTATGGCGTTTATATACCGCGTTTTAAGCGTCCTCATTAAATTTCCATACAGGCGATTATATTGGCAATCCGACAATTTTCACTAACAAGCAATTGCATTATGCAGAAATTGCATTATAATTTGATGTTACACAGTTACAAAGTATCGTGCTCAGGATATCAGCGTATTTCTCTAATGAAGAAACGGCAGATATGCATTTTATATATTATCGTGCTAATAGAAGTCATTACGTGCAATAGTTTCGAATCGAAAACTTCTGTCTCTTACGCTGGTCCAAAATCATCCCTAACATCTTTGTGAATCAGGCTTTCGTATAGCAAAAAATATTTTTTAATGGATAATTTTAACAACCAATAAAAAGAGGCTTAAATTTGTAATATAGATAATCCCATTTTAAGGATTGTAAAACAAATTTTCAATGTGTAACATATGCAACATCTGCTGTAAATATCGAAAAGCCATTTTAGAATAGAAGCCAATTTTATTTTAAAAATACATATTTATATATATTGAAATTATTTAATTTATTCTTAAAGTTTAAATAGGAATTTGAACTTGGATAAGCCTATGTTTTGAAAACGTAAGATATTAACTAAAAATACTTATTAAATTCTTAAATTAACATTAATTTTATTTTACTTATTAATAAATAGATAATTTTATTAATATATCATTCTAATAATAAAAAAAAAATTGTTAATATAGAAACACATAAAATTCTGATAGGTAAAAAGATTTTTCAACATAAATATATTAATTCACTGAGTAACGAATCAATCATGATACTAAAATACAAAAATGTTTATATCCCAAAATAGATTACCTATTTGACCCATATTTACTAAAACTATTTACCTCTACGTATTGTATCAGGTATATCATAAAAATAGTGTAGGGTAAAGTTCATTGGCAGTGAATACTAACAATACAAAAACAGCACAAAATGCCCTGTTTTATAAAATTTTATTGCCGTAAGCGATCGATTAATGTAAAAAATTAGTACAGTTATTTGAACCCACAAATTAAGTGCTGAAACGTCCGGATTTTTCTTTTCAATAAATCACCCAGTTTTATACACATTAATTAATCGATAATGCGAATAGAATGTTGGAATACAACTAACACAAAACACTCGTTTTTTTCTATTCACTCTCACTTCGTTTGTTACTTTTTTTGTTCACAGTTCGCTTTTCCATACTTCTCTTTCCCCATAATCTTAACTAAGCTCAAAAACACACTCCATATCATCGAATGCTTTCTTAGAACCCATCTTATAAGACACGTTACGTATAAGCCCAGTGTCTCTATTTTAGAGGCGGACAAAAGGAGTCTTACTTGTCTCCCGATAGCTAATCTATTGTATAATTCTGGAGGAACGAAAATAGCATGTGTGAAAAGGACAAAGGAAATGCGTTGCCAGGGACTAGGTCTCACGGCTCATAAAGAGGCATTCGGTTCCGGACAGTTGAGTTGAACGTTTCGGTGGTTAGACGAGGGGTTATTCGTTCTGTGCGTTAGTTTTAGGGTGATCCCGGCAACAGTGTATATAGTTTTCTATATACTTAAACGTTTGAGTCCCAAAGGTAGTTGAGAAAATCTTGTTGAAACGTACCAGGTGGGGCGATAGTCCTTGTTTCGATTTATATCGAAAAATGTCAAGCGGTGCAACAGCGGTTGTGTTTATCAAATAAGTATAATTTAAAGTAATGGCAATTTTAAATAAAATGTATTGCTCATATGGTTTAGAGCAAAAACAGTAACTATGCGGAGAATATTTTTCATTAAAATTAACTGCGTATTGCCAATAAATAATATGCGTCCCGATAAAAATAGTGGGAATTTTGGCATTAAACCTGAATAAATCGATCGCGCTGCATGGGACTCAAATGTTAAACTCTTTAATATTATGTGGAGGCGGTGTCCATTACAATGAAAAAAGAAGAGTGTCGAAGAAAGACCGTAGAAACATTGAAAAATAAGTAAAAGACAGTGCAAATTAAAATTAACGCATCTGGTAAGTATCAAAGAAAGACCGTAAAAACATTCAAGAATGAGTAAAAGACAGTGCAAATAAAAATGAACGTATCTGAAGATGTTGGTGTTATTGATATGACACTGTTGATTGGTTTTTTATAATTTGCCACAGGAAACCGATTATGTCGAACATATGGGAGATGAATTTAACTATCCCACTATTCGCGACTTTGTGTGTTAGTCAGTTTTATGAGATAAAATTACTACTTGAATGAATGCTGTTTAAAACTGATTTTATTACTGTACTGTGCACTGTTAAACGGCTAGAGGCCACGTTTGTCGGATAAGTCCTACTTCGTTTAACACGTTGACTGCCACGCAGGTTTATAAGAAAATCTCCATAAGGCCAGACGCGTTGCTAATCCATGTGCGAATTCTTTCTTATTATAGTGACAGATTATTACATTTTGAACAAGATGCCTAGAGATTTCCATCGAGTTGAAAATCTATATTGGAAAATCACACTGGATCCATTATCGTAGCAGGAGATAAGCACGTTTACATTGAAACATTTCAGAACATGCATTCAGTTGACAATATTTTCTCAAGAATGAAGTATCTAAGAAAATGTGTGTGCGCCGAGAATGATTGCTTCTTTTTCAAATATGTTTTCTCTAGTGACGAATGGTTAAAGTTACTTTTATAACAATTTCATAGTGTTATTATATGCTGTTATCTATATTTCCAAATACCTACTAACTTACCTCGCAAGTACTCGCGCGAATTATTCTTTATCGTGGTAGAAGATTATTACATTTTGAACAAAATGCCTAGAGATTTCCATTGATTTGAAAATCTATATTGCAAAATTGTACTGGTCCTATTGTTTCTTACAGTGGCGGAAGATAAGTACGTTTACATTTAAATGTTTCGGAACACGCGTTCAGTTAAAAATATTTCTTCAAGAACGAAGTATCTAAGAAAGCGTGTGCGCGCCGAAAATAATTCCTTCTTTTTCAAATATGTTTTCTCTCGTGATGCATAGTTAAAGTTACTTTTACAACAATTTCATAGTGTTACTATATCCTGTGAAATATCTTTTCAAACACGTACTAACTTACGTCGTAAATGGTCGCGCGTGTTCTTTCTTATCATGGTAGATTATTACATTTTGAACAAAATGCCTAGAGATTTCCATCGAGTTGAAAATCTATATCGGAAAATCCTACTGAACCTATTGTTTCTTATCGTGACAGAAGATAAGCACTTTTACATCAAAACATTTCGGAACATGCAGTTAGTTGAAAATATTTTCTCAAGAACGAAGTATCTAAGAAAACATGTCTGCGCCGAAAATGATTTCTTCTTTTACAAATATCTTTTCTCTAGTGACGCATGGTTAAAGTTACTTTTATAACAATTTAATACAAATACCTACCAACTAACCTCGCAAGTACTCAAACGCGATCAACATTTTCACCGTCACTCGAATACTCGTTACGCGGCAATCAACGTATTAATTGAGTACATCACCCCTTTCAGTTTTCAAGTTTTATACTCCGCATGTCAAACATTTACCTGTTCATCGGTAACTCATACTGCAATAATAGGAAAAGGTCGCGCTGACGTTTATATTCAACAAAAATTCGTTTCGTTCGTCTCGTACCACTTCTTAGCGGGCGACTGAACACAAAGGGTACGAAACTAGGCGACCTTTCAGATCTAGTCGGCTTTTCAATGAACGGAACAACGTACCGTTTGGCATTTCTTCTGTCATTAGCATAGTGATGTTCTTATGATGTTCCTTTACTCGACATCGTAGCTCCACTGGCTTTACTCTTTCGTGGTACAAATTCGATGAAGACGCTGTCGGACAATTTCAAAACGAAATAATGAACCTGCTTTGCCGTGAAAACGGGATTTTAGCATTTCGACGTCTGCAGAGTATTTTGCAGAGGACTGATGAGTATCATGAATATTTTTTCACTGACACGGTGTAAGACTTCAAGGTAGAGGGTGTCATGTTTAATTATAAGCTTATACGGCAAAATTATATATTTTCTTAATTTTAGTACAAGCGATTTATCCTGGTGTACATTATTCTGATACAAATTCTTTGTATATATATATATTTTTTAGAAATATTTAAATTAGTGTGTTTCAAAGAAGTAACTAATACGTAGAAATGAGAAAGAATTCGTAATGCATCAATGATCTACTATAAAGTAACTCGGCTATAGTTAATTTATAGCAGAAAAGCGTACAGTAAGAAATTCAGAAGTTTCGAACACACACACATTTAACTTCATTAATAAAACATAATCAATTTATGTTCAATTACAAGCTTACACAATGATACCTTTCCTACCTTTAGTACAAGCGATTTATGGTGGTGTAGATTATTATGATACGAATTCTTTGCACATATATATTTTTTTCAGAAACATTTAAATTAGTGCGCTTCAAAGAAGTAACTAATACGTAGAAATAAGGAAAAATTCATGGTGCACCAGTGGACTACTATAAAGTAACTCGGCTATAATCAATATCTAGCCGAAAAGCATACAGTAAGAAATCCAGAAGTTTCGAACACAAACACCTTTAACTTCATTAATAATCACAATAATAAGACATCAATGTACTGTCTTCGCAGTTTTTCATAAACGACAAATATATGTTAAAATGATATAAATAATGAACACTGTAGAGAACGTGGCAAAAGTATTAAAGATATGCTATCTGAAAGACTGAAGGAGCTGGCGTCAGAAAAGACATTCCGCTGAAGTAGACTAAAGCGTCAACTTCGATATTATCTTCAAAGATGGGTCCCCTGATTCGCGTAGAGAAGGTACACCCGTTAATGAAAAGCATCGATTCCGTTTCCCTGGAGATTCACATTCACATAAGTTGTAGACTGCGGATATGTACATACGGACCGTTTATTTTGAAAGTGATGTAAGTCAGTTTAAAAAAAAAAACGATATATCATATAGTTTGTGATTATTTTAGTATAAACTTTTTATGTATGTAGTTAATATTTAATGTCTTAAAAGTCTTTAATATCTATGTTGTTAATATTTAATATCTTAAAAAACACCAATGCTTTTTTTCAATTTAAAATTGACCAATAAAAGGAGTCGTGTATTATAAAAGTGGTATAAGTCCAAATTCCTTAGATATTTGCGAAAAAACAATTTCTTATACACACCAGAAGACTATTATGATGTTATGAAACAATGCAGAAAAAATAATAAATTTATTTTACACGAAATGAAACGGGAGAATTTTGTTTCAACCAAAAATCTACAAAAGGCAATTGAAAAACGGGTAAAAAAAAATATTAACGAAGCAAAGGTAAACTGGCCAAAAATGTGTTGCATGAGTTTTTGCAAAAGCGCACCGTACATTATTTTCTATGAAATATCAATGGAGCACACAGAATGCAATGCACAAATGCATTTTGTGGAGTAATCGATTTTTTTTTCTGCGACATATGTGAAACGGCGAAACATACCAATAATCTTTTTTCGAAAACTTGTCACGAGGACTATCCAAATTTTCTTCTTCTTTGCAGTCGTTATATATGTACTATTTTTTAGATCGATCTTTACTATGCTTCTTCAGCGACCTTCCTTTTTAAATTTTTGAACGAGATTTACATCTGACGATTAGAGACGTGAATGTGATACTTATGCACAATGACGTGTCTGTAGCTTATACCAAATGTGATTTGACCTCCTGATTGGAAAAACTTATCTCTGCATACTGCTACGTATCATATGTATCATACTCTCTATCAAATTACGCTTAGAAATATCGTATATACAGTAGATATTAAAATTATCGGCCACTCTTTATCGTGAGAAAAGTTTTCAATCTAGTATGTTTAGATGTTTTAATGCGCCCAGATTCGAATATACTTAAAAATCGTTAGCATTATGCATAAATGTTTTGTTCATCTTTAACATTGTACATAAAATACCTCATGATTGAAAACATATTTCTCTGCATACTGCTTCGTATCGTATTTATCATACTGTTCATCAAATTACACTTAAAAATATCGTATATACATACCAAAATGATCGGTCTGTCTTTATCATGAAAAAAGTTTTCAATCTAGTACGTTTGCATGTTTTAATGCGTTCAAATTCGAATATGCTTCAAACCATTAACATTATTCACAACTATTGCGTTCGTCTTTAACATTGGATATAAAATACCTCATGATTGGAAATACATATCTCTACATACTGCTTCGTATCGTATCTATCATACGTCGATCAAATTACACTTAAAAATATCGTATATACATACCAAAATGATCGGTCCGTCTTTATCATGAAAAAAGTTTTCAATCTAGTACGTTTGCATGTTTTAATGCGTTCAAATTCGAATATACTTGAAAACCGTTAACATTGTTCACAACTGTTGTGTTCGTCTTTAACATTGTACATAAAAATGGCAAAACCTTCTACTTCCTATAACTCTGATCGGTGGCCAGCTGGTCGGACAATAAAAAACACCGTACCTTTCTGAAGCTGAAGCCGAAAGATACGTTGATCCGGTTAGAAAAGTTCACGCGCTGCGGAATAAAGTCTCGTACATGATACGATTTCGAAAATAAGATTTCGGACTACGCTCTTTTGCGAAAGTTACTTTTGCTCAAATTCCCTCTTCGCTGCATAAAATGTCTAAGACGTGCAGGCGTACGTGTAGGACGAAGTAGGACATTTCGTATTCTTACATCAAGTACAATTGACGATTATCTCAGCTGTAACGTTGATCCGATAAGGATTGAAGAAAAAAGCGCCATCTTATTGTAAGACATTTGGTACGCAAAATATATATCTACATAACGATCGGACTATGAAAATATTTTACTGGTGGTGCAACAAAATGTGTTTCAATTAGTTAAGTGAGATTTGGTCACAACTGTTTGAATGCAAAAATATTTCCGTTCAATTACATTTGAATGCAATGTCGATGGTCGTAAAGTCTGGTAAAAAAAAATACTGAAAGTCTTTATTAACATTACGAGTTTTACGCTCCCTGACAGGATAACTTTTGTGCAAAGTATTTTCATACGCCCGTAATAAAAGCCTGTACCACGGCATACATTACACAATTTTTAACGTTGTTTCGTCAATGACCATTTTCACTCCTCCGGAACCCCGGTGCAAAAATATACCTCCATTTTACCAAAAGCAAACAACGACGCAGTAAGCGCACGTATCTGACTACGCAGCTTTCCCTGAACAGTGAAAATGACCATTATCAAAACAATGTTAAAAATGATAACAGACATTCGTATAAATAATGTTAAAAAGATAAGAGGCATTCAGTTAAACACATTACTAAATTTACGTCGAATTTTAGTCTCCTTCCATACTTGAATAAATATCTGCTTAACTTTCGGTGGAAAAATCCAAAACAATTGTCATTACACCGAAAACTGGCTTAAAACATTCTATGAGTTGCTTCACACGTTTAAGATATGCATTCGAATTTCTAAGCAAGTCTAGATATTTAATTATAAATTAATATCTTCACTTATTCAAGCGTTATATTAGGAAGCTTGTTTTACATAAATGAAAATGCCCTTCTTCCCGGTGGATAAGATCTATAATTTTCCAATTATTTTATACATTACGTATGTTTGGAAATAAAAACCATACAAATCAATAAACGGTATATCCCTTGCAAATGTAGTTAAGATACATAACTTAATATATGAAAATAGGACACAAAAGAATAAAATGGTCACTCACGTTTCTTTAACCCGTTCATATTTTGCTTTCGCACATTTAGATCTAATTGAAATTAATCATTCGCACTTATCTGACTACGCAGCGTTTCCTGAACAGTGAAAATGACCATTATCAAAACAATGTTAAAAATGATAACAGACATTCAGTTAAACACATTACTAAATTTACGTCGAATTGTAGTCTCTTTTTATACTTGAATAAATATCTGCTTAACTTTCGGTGGAAAAATCCAAAACAATTGTCATTACACCGAAAACTGGCTTACAAACATTCTATGAGTTGTTTCACACTTTTAAGATGTGCGTTCGAATTTCTAAGCAAGTCCAGATATTTAACTATAAATGAATATCTTCACTTATTCAAGCGTTATATTAGTAACCTTGTTTTAAATAAATGAAAATGCCCATCTTCCCGGTGAATAATCTCCAGCGTGTTAAAACTCATGAAAGTCCTCTGGTATAAAAGCTAATACAACCAAATTGATCCAGACAGCTTTAAAATGCACCCTCGCCTCCTATTAAATAGATTAGCTTAAATACAATAACTCATGAGAATCAAATTAAATTGTAATTGATTGTACATATTATAGCACGAAATTAAAAAAAATGTTTAACTTGCAAAACACTTTACCACGGAGTAATGAAACAAGGACCCTTCAATGCTTTGCAACCTCCTATATCATCCAGAATTATGATAACATTGTCCAATAGAGCATTCTTCAAAATATTATAATTTTACTTTAATCCTCCATTATTGCCGATTTAATGTTTTTAGTGCTTATAAACGCTATAATCTGCATTTATTTCCTTTTTAATGAAGTCGCTCGGTGATAAGCTAAAATCGCTGACGTTTTTGGATGTATTACGGGACAAGTGGGGTCCATCAAGTAGATGTGGACAGGAGGAAATAGGATTAGAAGTAAATGATCCGCCGATGATCATTAACGCTATATAGAATTAATAAACGCACTTGCAAAATGTTACCAGATATTTCAAGTTTGCTACCCGAAAATGTACGCCTGTGTGTGTTTAAAACAGCAGCTATGCAAATTTGGTCTACGTTGAGCTCGATAATTATATGCGATAAGTTTAAATTCTTGAGTAGAATCTTCCTTACGTGTATGAGTTTACTTACGGGTAAGATCTTCAAAGTTACATGTTTGCACGTATGTCTTTTGATACATTATTATAGATATAACTGTTCACATTTAACCAATGAAGCGCGTTTGACGTGTATACACGTTAAACCAAATCTCAATTGCGGTGTGTATGACGCGTATACTCGACCTGTAAAATAACTGTAGTGGATAAGATGTTAGGCGTCGTCGAAATGGGATGCGGAATTATATTAAGCTGAATAACGTTTATTTAAAGATAAATGAAAGCACTAATATATAAATATAAATATAAATTAAAGGTAAAACTTATGGCAATTCGATTTCGATTCGATAAACGGCAAGAAAACGCATCTATACTGGATTGAACTACACTCTGAACTTGACTGATCTAAACTTTGAATGATAACTGAGCTCACGTCGCAAATGGGGCCGCCTTTTATACGGACCTCTACCGCCTTATCTTAACACTTTGCGGACCGGGCATTCTATTGCTAATCGTACTCAGTGGCCGGGTATTTTTTTGCGTCAAATATCTTTAAATTAGTGATGATTTGTTAGTAGTTCACACGTTGACTGCCACGGTGGTCACCGGTGACCGGTGCAAAACATTTGACTAAAAATGCAAAAAATTCGCAATGAAGCCTGTTTAGAATCTTGTAAAAGCAATTTCTATTGGAACGGTGCATCCTAATAGAGCAAAATACGCTTGGCAGTAAACGTGTTAAAAATCATTGTCCCGTGAAATATTTATTTTTAACAACTTTAAAAATAAATGTTTTTTTAATATTTATGAATAGGTAAAAATGTGTTAAAACTAAACATTTTTTAAAGTATGATATTTCGTAAAACATGACACTAAGTGAAGTGGAACACGACAAAGTCCTCACAAATATTCATATTCTCGTCATCACTTGATGTATCCGTTAAACTGTCCGCAAATAATTCTATAACATTGCTAATCGTTTTGTCGTTATCCATATTTCAGAGCTTCAAATAATTAATTCGCAACACAAATTACGAAAAACTGCGGCTGACAATCACGTAGCAACTGTGTGATATCTCGTCACGTGCCTCAAACGACAGAATATGCAAGACGATATATCTCGTCAATGGCCCCGAACGACGAAATAGCAATGACGAGATATCTCGTCATCCGTCCGCAATGTGTTAATCCGGTAGGGCCCGATGACCCAACGACAGTTTTATGCGACGCATCTACGGCCGTTTTCCTGATGCTACATAACAAATTACCATTGGCTATCAAAGCTCGAAATTTCAATAAAATATAATAAAAATATTATTTGGCGGCATGTTTCCTTTATATTGCCAATAGAGCTCCTCAGTATTTTATATTGCGGAACCAATTACATATAAATGCCGCAACTTGGACGGGGAGAGTTGATTTGCGGAGAAATTGCATAAAAAATTAGCAGGGCCAAGACTGACCCTTTGTTCTACGAGACAGAGTTCTAGATATTCTTGAATTGAATACAAAAATCCCAAGCAATTGATCCAAAATCTCTCTCTTCCTCGCGTTTGAAGCATCTGAGGTAAACTTGTCTATTTCTACAGTTATTATCAATATAAAACGTAAGGTATGAAAAATAGGTAAATATATATAATATAATAATAATGTTAATACAATAAATTACTCAATTTACCCTTCAGGTGGGTGATTCAGACAGCAGTAGTAGCGAAGTTTATAATAGGACCATTTGCCCTGCGTTCGACGTGTTTATATGTCATTGCTTGATTTTAATTCCGCAACCCTGTGAGGGATTTCTAAAATTAAATTCCGCGCTTAACTGGTTAATATACGATGAGCTTAATAATTAAGGACGATATCTATAATTTCTTAAGAATACCTTTACTTTTAGGTAAGATTCTATCCGTAAGAACTTTGAAGTTACGTGCATGCATGCATGCTTTTTAATAAATATATTCAAATGTCAAGTTGTATCAATGGCGTGTTAAATAGGCAAAGGTATTAACAATCAAGGGGAAAAGCTTCAAAGGTTTTACTGAAATATCAGCTTGAACAGATTATAGACGTAAAATGTTTACACCGTTTGATTTTTTTAAAACAAAATGTGTGGATGTCATATGAAACAAAGATACTCGGTATCTTGCACATGGCACTAACAATTGCAATGACCTTTAAAAGTTTCGTATGCCACTTTAACACTTTATCGACCGCTAGCTTATTAATCGGCTTTTCGGTTCCAACTGTTATTTACCGCTAGCCGATTAATCGGCTTTTCAGTGGTCAACGGTTACATTAGATAAAATAAATATCAAATGATATTATGACAATTCTAAATGACAATAAAATTACACTACTCTGAAACCAAAGGATTCTCAACAACACATTCAGTATTTTTCAGTTATAAAGCTTTACAAATTGGCACATACACAATTCCTGCGCGATATCCAAAACAGAGTCGGTCGTTAGTGAGTGGCGTCTTCAGTCAACAGCGGTCGATAAAGTGTTAAGTACGAGTGTCATAAATAAAGCTTTCCGCTGTGTATGGATAAAGGGATGAGACTGTATTGAAATTGAATATTCTGAACGGCTGTAATACGTAATACTCAGTACGTGAGATCGGTACGTAACGTATTGATACACGTGATTCACACCTTCACACGAGTTGTCTGCAGTCTTATCACTTAAAGCGTCCACTTTATTCTGAAGCTTCTACGTTTATTCGCACAAGCCATGTAATCCCGGCTACGAAGAGAGAAGAAAAATTGACAGTGCATTGATCGCACACGTTAACATTTATTATCACAGTCACTCTATAAATGGACCGTTTATTTTGAAAATGGTGTAAGTCCATTCTTTTAAAAAATGAGATATCACATAATTTGTGATTAACTTAGTGTAAACTTTTTATTTGTAACTACATAATATTTAATATCTTAAAAATACCAATTTTTTGTTCAATTTAAAATTGGCCAGTAAAAGGAATTGTGTAGCGATTGATTATGAAAGTGGTGTAAGTCGAATTTCCATAGATATTTACGAAAAAAAATTTCTTCTATATGCCACAGGACTATTATGGTGTTATAAAGCAATGCTGAAAAAATGATAAATTTACATTACTCGAAATGAGATGAGAGAAATTAATTTCAACAACAAATTTATAAAGCGCAATTCAAAAACGGATAAGAAAAAATATTAACGGAAAAAAGGTAAACCGGTTAAAAATATGTTGGATGAGGTTCTGAAAAAGTGCACCGTATACTATTTTATATAAAGCATCGACGGAGCACACAAGGATTTAAGACACTATATTTATCAGCTCAATGTCGGGGTGAAAGATACCTGTATAATATGACAGACCATTACATACGAAAAATATAAACATATTGAACAGTTATTACCTCATTACTCCTGTGCAGATAAGGAGCATAAATTAATAATAGCAATATCTTATGTTAAATTTAACAATATATAAATACACAGCAAAATACTCTTCCAAGTTATCGGTTATCACGTTATGTTATGATGAATTTGTACAATCTGTACAACTAAATAATATTAACGTACTATAGAGTGATCTGAGTACGTGCGTTTATTGATATTCGGGTGTCAGAAGCTGAAAGTTTGCTTGGCAGTGGTGTAATGTGCGACAACGTATGAATGTGTATGTTGTAAGGATTGGTAGAGCGTACTTTGTTTCAGAGCACAGAGTGAAAAAGAGATCGAATGGAGTAAAGGAAGCCTTCTGAACGAAAATGTGTTGCTTAACACTTAGCGAACCGCGCACGTCACTTCAAACTCTCTGCTGATTTAGCACCGCGCATTTTTTGCAAGTAGCGCAACTGATCTTAAATAGTTAAAAGACGGGAAGAAGGTATAAATATTATTTTAACGGAAAATGCATGAAATTAAATTTAAATGACACGATAAAGTATTTTTTGCTGCTTATGAAAGACGTAAATTTAACGATAAATTATATTATTTAAATGCGAAATTAAAAATATGTAACATACTTTAGTATTTTTATTTAAAGACATGAAATTCAATTTAAATAACGTGATAAAGTACTTTTGTTGTTTATCTAAACCTAAGTTTAATGATAAATTACATAATGTAAATGCGAAATTTGAAAAACGTACTTTGGTATTTCTTGAAGCATGATAACGTGAACGTTATATAAAATATATATTGACATTTCTATTAGTAATATAATATTTCAATGTATATAGCTAACGTGATAACGTTTCGCATTAACTTGAATTGAATTTTTGTGACAAGTTTCATTGAATGGCATGTTTTACAAAAGCATAAAAGGTTTGACGATTTGCGCATAATTTCGATACAAGCCTGTCTAAATAACATGCGAAAAAGTAAATACCATAAAAGCCAACGCGTTATTAAGGAAAAAGTGACAGACCTCCCCATTCGGTCATATAGCAATTTACTTCAAAACGTTCAAATCTCTCTATTCGGTTGGTTAAATGTTAAGAAATTATATTTCATATTTACTTTTCCTTAATAATTGTTCCACTGTGTTATTATTTCTTACATAATATACAATACTTTATCCTATCTTACTTATATGTGACCACAGTACTTATATATACTTAGTATTTATATGCACATTTTTTTAATTTGCTTTTATAATCTGCCATTGAGTTACTGTTAATCTCCAAAGTACACACAGAAACAATAATACATTTGAAATCGTTTTCGTGTCCGGTAGGAAACATGTCGCGCAATTTATTTATTCGGTCAATATGTGTGCATGTACGTTGGCACGAGATGAAGGAAACGTGCATGTATTAAATTGCGTGGAAAAAGATAGGCGTATCGCGAGTGTAAAGAGAAGCTGCATTCCGGGGACATTGATCATACGTTTACTCCAACAATGCAATGCAACAATCAGTTTCCTTCAATGTCCGCCACGCATACGCCATCACACCGTAATACTACTGAAATGACCTGCATCTTTTCACTGTGGCCTTAATTATAGTAAGCAAAAGTTTATAAAATGCCATTGTGGTTCGGCGATTGTTAAATATTAATAGTTAACCTCGTTTGTAAATGTTATCATTAACAGATTATGTGAAAAACGTCTGAAATTTGGGTTTTCCGTTTGATGTGATATTTTACGGTTAATTATATTGAGGGAAATGACATTGCGATTGGAATTTGGAAATGTCTAAAGTTTTGAGTGTCGTTTGTTTATAATTCTAAAAGGCAAACTGTTGGAATTAAATATATGCTGGATCTGGCAGCAAAGTTTCAAAGAAAACATAACTTTATAGAATTATTGAAAAACGGTTATTCGAATAATAATAAAATCATATATATTTATATGTTCGGAGAAATTTTAGGTGTGCATAATATATAAAAATGGTTAAAATTGAAGAAGATAGTATGTTTCAACAGTAATTTTTTTTTCATATCGCCATGCTATGTACTGGGCATAAATCAATAGTTCATTTTGGCAAGAATTTACAAAATGCGTATTGACAGTTTACGCAAAAGGCGTACTTAATAAAATTAGGCCGAAGCCGAAATTGAAAGGTTTTATCATAAATTACATATATACATATGCGTATATATGTATGTATTATAATCGTATGTCGTAAGAGCATTTTTCACACTATGCTTCACCACAATTTAGAGACTAACATTGAACAACATTTCCGCAGAAAACAATAAAAACCTGGCATTCACCATGCATGCCACTAATCTGCCGTGCATATAAACAATTTCATAATTTTACCAATGTGCCATTGCATGAAAAGCACCTTGAAATGCGAAGCATTGAAACACAGAATGCAAATACTTAAAAATATCTCAAAATTGTAAATGCGACCCACGGCAGTGCGCTCAGGTAAATATTTTACAATCGCAGGTACGATTCACAATTACA
Organism: Cryptocheilus praepositus; assembly: GCA_033815515.1. NCBI lineage: Eukaryota > Metazoa > Arthropoda > Insecta > Hymenoptera > Pompilidae > Cryptocheilus > Cryptocheilus praepositus. The sequence goes on from JAWWQZ010000153.1 coordinate 1,359,762, forward strand.
GTAGCACACAATCTGCAAATCCAAACCATAATCAGCCGAAATGTTTGGCTCTCAATACCTGTTGTTCATCTAATCCTCTCTAGACCATTTTTAAGCACGAATTGCCCCACCCAATCCCATTACTATCGTTTTACCAATTTTTTCCTGTAATCCACCGAATATGAAATTATTTGCATTCGCTCTAGACACTCACGACTCTAGTCACGACATTGTTTGACAGGTTTAAACATATACAGCACGGAATATTATCTAAAAGTCCACTCACTACACGATACATATGCAAGCAAACTTTATGGAAGAGATTAAGTTGTGAATTCCAGAAGACTGCATACATTTCGAACAATTAGCCCTTAGATGATTAAGTTAAACTACGAATAATATGATGAATATGACAACGACCGCTGCGAATTATTCTCTAGTAGAAAAGTTAATTTCTAGAATTAATTTTAAGTAAAAGACATTTAGTTATACTTTGGTAATGCTTCATTACTGTTAAATGCATTGATTAAGTATCACCTAGCAATTCAACGTTTCGACGGTTTCATGGGGCTATCAACTGGAAATATTTAGTTTTATGGGTATTAAACTAAGCTGGATAGAGCGTGAAAAGAGTTTAAACAAATTGGAAATATATTTCTCATTTCATATCAAGTTAAAATGAAAAGAAAACGAAGAGAATCGAATTAATCATCAAATTTATTTATAATTTCCCACTAACCAAAAAATGAATTAACCCCTGGCGATCACAAGATAAAAATGTCGAAGCGTTAAGTTAACACGTAATATCTAATCAACACACTTAACAATAATTAATTTCTCACCGTAATCCAGCCATAATTTATTTTACGCAATTGCCAATTTAAACGTATTATAAATCTCTCTTTCACGTCCGTAATTCGATCACTTTCGAAATATGTGGCCGCATGAAAAGTAATAGAAAATTACGAAGCATTTAAACCTCTACAGCAAGCATCGCTGTTAAAAAACGGCGATTCGCGTGGTTCATCAGTACTTTGATCGACGAATTAATAACCTGATCAGAAAAAGTGCTTTCAATCTGCATATCGTACAGTGCACTTGAGATACCATATCGATGCCTGCATCGCACTGTCAGTACCGTCGCATTGTATTCTCGAGATGTCTCTCGCCTGACTATACATCTCACATATGCGGAACGTTCCTAGAGTGTTTGCCCCATTAGCGGACATCCGAAGACAGCATTTCTAGTACACTTTTTCCTGCGCTGTCGCGATGGACATAAAGGGGTGTGTTTTCAGAATGTCTTTTGTTAGAAACTCTCAGATATATTATGATGACCCGCCTAAGAGGCAATTGTACGGGGTATTTACGTTTAACTCTTCAGGTTATGTGTGGAATTTGTCTACTTAACCACTTCGAGACAGACTTTTTTTGGAGGAAAAAAAAGAGGCATGTTACATTTCTAACCCTTTGCACTCGGACATGTTTTCTTCACTTAGTAGTGAATAGCGCAACATTTCGTTTAAAATGGTATAGTTTTGAAAAAAAATACTCTGCTCAAATCATGTTTTGCATACAACTTTGCTGATACATTTATGTTGAAACAAAAATGAAATTTTGTAGCCTATTCTTTTCCAATGCGTCATAAATCATTCACCAATGTGCATTGCGGGTTTATTCAAACACATGTCGCAGTAGTAACTTGTTTATGTTCTTTCACGTGTCATTTTTTCTTCCGAGCATATACAATGTTTATACAATAACTTGCAGTTTATCATTCAGCCTATTGCAGGAATATATAGAAGGTTGTTCTTGCAGTCGCTAGAATTCCCCTCTCAGTTTATTGACCACGAATTTATTGAATATTAAATAGCACAAACATTATTAATTCTATCTCATTGCCTTAACTTGTAACTCCGCGGAAAAATCTTAAGGAAACAAATATTTGAACAAACGTTTTCTGTACAGACATTTTCCTCAGTAATAACACGAAGTATCTTCGTGTCCCCTCAGAGGGGACAGTCGAGTGCAAAGGGCTAATTCTTCAGGCGAAGAATTTATTCATTATCCTAGGGTAAAAGAAAAAAATGATTTTTTTTACATTAGTGCAAAATTGAAAACTGGGACATACAGGGTGTCCCACGTAACATGCTCACCTGTTTTATTTCTAAAGTACGCATTGTATGAAAAAACTTTTTTTTGTATTTGTATGGTTCCAAGGGCTGCATTATTAGATGAATTATTTTTTTGGTGGAGGCGTTTCGGAGATTTCAAGGTCAACTTCATTTTTTTTTAATGGAACCCGATATTTTTTACATTAAGATCAGAATATAACGAAATGGAAACAATATAACTACTAATTTTGAGAAAAACAAGTGCTACTTTGGAATAATTTAATTCAATTTTACACATACTATGTGTAAGTGGAAACGGTGTAAACAACCATTTTTCCAAAGTTGGCGCTCTTTAAATGCCCGAAGTAAAACTTACTACATATTTTCTCCGCTTTAGTGTATAAAAATTCTTCCTCCACATGTTTCCAAAAGGATGATTTTTTCGCCGGGAGTATCCACATTTATACTTTCACATTGTCTCACGATGTAATTGTTTATATGTATACATAGGTTATTATTCTTGCTGCAACTGTATTTGTGTTAAATATCCTCCGTAACAGTTAATACTATAACACATTGTTACTGACTAACTATTTGGAAAATGGGAAAGTGAGTAGGGGCTGTTCTACTCATTTGTTATGCTTTTATTTGATTATTAGCGTTATTGATTCACACATACTAAAATAGTATATTACACAAGTTCCATATAATCAGTGCGACAGTCTATCAATAACTATTGCTTAGTAGTCTTATTAACAACAATCAGCAGAAGACGAGATTACGCGACGTATTTAATAAATAAACCTTAGACACAACGCGTAAAACGCCACATTGTTCACAGGTTTATGCATAAACGCTAACAACATTATGGTGTCATGACATATGAGAGTCTGCATATGCATGCGCACTTGAATAATGTGAATCGTAGATGCAAACTGCACCAGACAAAGTACCCATTGTTAATGCGTCATATGACATAAGAATCAAGTATGTGTAACGTGTATTACATTCAAGCATGTGTAAATGTACACGCATCAAAAGTGTTGTTACACATGATGTATGATAGAGTATCTACATATGAGTAAATTGCATCACTTGTTATCGTTGTAAATGTTGAATTAAACAAAAATATATTGGTGACATGTAAGATGAAATGACATGCCAGTTTTACGTTTAAAAAAAATGTGGTAAAATGTAGTTTTTTATTCGAGTTTGAATTTATTTTTCCATAAACCACATGACACCGGCGCGTGTTGTAAACTTAGCACAATATCAACAATATTCATTTTATTTCATGTATGGTGATTTTCTATATATGTACCATTAAAATCGTTCAGTTTGATTACCAACTATTATATATCGCATGGTAGTGATAGATAAATATTTTACTTGAAATCCGTTACAAATGAATGCTTCCTCTCTATTTCGAATTTTTATTGATACATCTTGGATTTAACGAATGAAGATGCTTATACAGGTTACTTTTGTGTTTTTAAATTCTGAATATAACTGTATGCACTTTTGTAAACACATACATACTGTGTCGAAAAACCAAATCCTTCCAAATATTTCAATGACGTCGCAACTTTTGCTATGGATTGCATATTTTCTTTACCTTAGTACTCACAACATAGTTAACTTTTTTACGAAACTCTATGCCGTGGAGTATACAATACATTAATTAACTAATGTAAACAAAAAACTGAGAAAATATGGAATAACATTCAAAATATTACCATAATACATATTCCAAGAATTAAAATGGGTTAACTATTAAAACATTAATAATCAGCATACTGCCCACGTGTGTATGTACTTTTGGATAGAATGTACAATGCGTTCGTCATCTAACAGCATGCAAACGTTTCCTGTGAAATGGTATTCTGGATCATTTGCGTGCTTTGTTTGCCATCTGTGAATTCGAGATTATAACCGTGCATATGGCAGCTGTTCCGTTAGGGAAATACTATCTCGTTCGAAGTATAGGTAGAACAACTGCAAACACTTTACGTTGGGTATCAGAAATTGGTTTCACCTGCTGCAAGTGTTAGACCTTTAGTAATCGTCGCAGAAATCAAACTGTAACCACACCGACGATTTTTATGTCAAATCCAGCTGGATAATCAATATGAAGAAATTATTGAATTTGCTCTGCAGATAATAGAATTAATTCCTTGAAAAAATGTATGTGGTCATAAAAGTGTTGTGGTTACATATTTGATTTTGCGTATCATGAAAATTTAAGGTCTGTGGATTATTACTTTTAAGGAAATGTGCTATTCAGAATAATGACAAAAGTAGCTTATTTCAGTTGTTTCGTGCATAGAGAATCTAATAGTTTGAACGATTATTTTTTGAAACGGTACATTTGGGTTACGTTGAAATGATTTATATTGATTTGATCGACCTCACTTATTAATCACATACTCTTTTGTTGCACCTATAAGCGACAATGTTTTTCGCGAAATACTTTTTGAGCGGCTAAATAAAAATGTTCACATTTTTAATAAAAAATAAAAATGTTTTTCACACTGCAAAACAAGCACACTATATTTATATTGAAATCGTGATCTGATTGTTTACGTACACGTAAAAATGTTCGTCAACATGTGTTGAAGACAGCACTAAATCACTTTTATGCTCGATACAGGCAAGATTAAAAGAAAAATGTCTTGAAAGAAATAATCAATCAAAAATTTAACGTTCTCACACACATCACAACTGTCTTTAAATTTCTTCGAACATTTCATAAGATTACTTTCGGGAGTGACTTACAACCAGTCACCAAAACGTTATGAATTTCAAGATTCCTGGCAAAACACAATATTACTACCTCCTTTGGCTGTTATGGTTGCATTTGTCTTATTTTATCCTATCGTTGCTCCTCATGTTTAGAGGCCCATGAGTCCCCTCTTCACAGACACTATGGTGTGGATACAAGTCCGCTCCAGATGGAAGTCTATAAAATAATTTCAATCATAAGATGAATATCTTCTATAGTAGACTTGTAACCAAACCACAGTGCTTCTGAAGAAGAGGCCAATAACACTCAAAACATATAGAGCGTCAATAGGATAAAATAAAACACTTTCAACCATAACATAATATCGCATTTGATATCCCACTTCTAACTGACTGTAAGTCGAAATGTCTATGTCGCCAAGACGTCCCTTTTTTATCTTAATGTATGCGTCCAAAGGATGGCACAAAAACGAACGAAGTGACGAATGGCGGGAACGAGAGGAGAATGAATTAAACGTGTGCAAATTTCAATAATTCAACGTCAATATATATATATATATATATATATACATATCTCCCCATTGTGTACATAATTTTTGTCTGATCATTAATTTCGGCAGGGCTGTTTCCAAAATTATCATAATAACATATTCTCCAAGTCAATCAAGCCATCGTCTCATTTTGCATCTTCCTTTAAGCTATAAAATTTCATAACGCTCCGAAAGTATCTTAACATTTGCTTCTATAATAGACTTTTATTACTACCCCGGGTAATTTGAACGAGATACACACAATCTTGCATATCATTATACTTCAGTTCGCAGGACTTTAGACGATCATAAAGTTCGCATCGTGAATACGCAATTTTTGTCATTCTGTACTCAACGTAATTAGTGACGCTAATTTCGACAGGGATATTTTCGAAATTGTCATAATAACGTTTCCCCCCAACCGATCGCCTCGGCGTCTCAGTTTGCGTCCGACCCTCTTGGTTTCCCCCTTTAAGCTGTAAAATTTCATAACGCCGTGAAAGCGTCTTAAGCTCAGGATCAGCTCTAAGCACTGACCCAAGAAATGCGGAGAAAGAGCTGCGATGCGAACACGCTGGATATAAAGAGGTGCGTTCAAAATCAAAGAGACGGAGTTCGCCCCGTTAACGTAATATTCTCTTTTCTTACTTTGCCACGTCCTTGGCGCGTCGAACGTGTAAAACCGAACTCTGAAAGGAACACTGAGATATTTAGCGCGCAGAAACTACTGCAAGAACGTCACGTCGTTCTGTCGGGGAGAAGCTGCTTTAATGTTCCGCTGTAAGTGTTCATAAATTAGTGCAAATATAATGTAGATACTTCTGACGCCGTTCTAGTGGAACCGGCATATTCTTGTGTTATACGACGATATTTCCGGCGAAGACGTTTTTATGCGTAAGAAAGGACAGCCTGTTTTAGTAACGAATACGCAAGTTGCGTAACATTGGGTTTTATGGTGTATGGTCAGTTTTTTTAGTGTAGCAATGAAAATGTCTGTAATAGTCTGAAAACGAGACACGAGATCATCGTAGCGTAACGATAAAGTTTATGTAGTGCTAATGTTTTAACATGCTCGTAATACCGAAATGAACATGTATGAATAATCCATAAGATTACGTAATATTATTTGAAAAATAATGCAATGCAGACAGTTACCCGATTTGTTCCAAAACAAATTTGTGTTATTACTTGTACATTAAAATCGCCGTCAGTTGTTATACATTAAAATCGCCGTCCCAAAACAAATTTGTAAAGACAGCATTTGCTCCAAACAAATTTATGCTATTACTTGTACACTAAAATTGCGGTCAGTTAGCTTGTACAAATTATTCAAAAATTCACGCGCCTTCCGCGAAATAATTATATATATTTCTATAATATCCTTCGAAAAATAATGCAATAAAGGCAATTATTCAAAAATTCACACACCTTCCGCGAAATAATAATAACTGAAATATCACACCTATAGTTGCAATGCAATACAGGCAGTGAACCGATTTGCTCCAAAACAAATTTGTGCCGATACTCATACATTAAAATTGCGGTCAGTTACTTTATACCAATTATTCAAAAATTCACACACTTTCCGCGAAATAATAATAACTGAAATATCACGCTACAGTTGCAATGCAATACAGGCAGTTAACCAATTTGCTTCAAAACAAATTTATGCCAATCCTCATACATTAAAATTTCAGTCAGTTAGCTTATACCAATTATTAAAAAATTCACACACTTTCCGCGAAATAATAATAACTGAAATATCACGCTACAGTTGCAATGCAATACAGGCAGTTAACCGATTTGCTCCAAAACAAATTTGTGCCGATGCTCATACATTAAAATTGCGGTCAGTCAGCGTATACCAATTATTCAAAAATTCACACAGTTTCCGCGAAATAATAATAACTGAAATATCACGCTACAGTTGCAATGCAATACAGGCAGTTAACCGATTTGCTCCAAAACAAATTTGTGCCGATACTCATACATTAAAATTGCGGTCAGTTAGCTTATACCAATTATTAAAAAATTCACACACCTTCCGCGAAATGATAATAAAATAACACGACCCGCACGGGATATTTGAGATAACTGAAATATCACGCCTACAGTTGTGTTCAAGCAGAGACTGATCTCCACGGAAATGTCAAATGCGACGTCATACGTCGATATTCGCAGTTGAAACGTCTCATCCAACTGATCGCGCTGCTCAGATTGGTGGGACGGCCCGGACGTTTTCTTCTGAAGGAGATCAACCGTAGATAATGATTTTCTCGAAAACGTCAAGCGCTGCGTTGCAGGTTAATATCTTCTAGCAGAAAATTCCCTCTAATTCACAGTGCCGCTTGGATAGGTGACATTAAAAAAAGACTCTCTTTGGAGCAAGTTAAAGCGTTGGACAATGAGAATCTCTTAATGTCTCCATCGCACAATGGAATCGTTTGAATCTAATCCAACCGCGCACTGCGGCTGCAAGATGATTTATTCACGTGTGACGTCAATGCATTAAATTGGAATATTTCTTCCGGACACGTTTCACGTTAGCGGACGGTTTATCTTGCCTTGTGTGAGACTTCCGTGCTCCAGTTAAAGCTAGTTTAAGATGAAACTCTTTTCTTTTAAAGTTAATTTCCGATGCGTACATTTATCATGTTCGCTCGTGCGAAGGTTTGCCGACCAATTTATTGCGTTATCGCTTTACGAATTCTAATGTCGCACAAGCGATCTTGGGTATGTGACGTTTTTGCGCATTCTGATATGGATGCGAAGAGGGGTTTCTTGTTAATTGATAAAGTTATATCGGAAAATTGCTTTCGATCATTTAAAATGAGTCTCTAAAATTTAGAAAAGCAACAAAATGGCATGAATTTTGGCTTTGCAGTTAAAAATGTTTATTTTTGTATACTTCCTCGGCATTCTAAATGTTATAAATGAAACATGACGGTGCTTCAAAATGTGAAATTTGAATGTATTATAATCGGTACGTATAAAAATCAGCCACGGACTCCTGTAGAGCGTACTATCGCATCGCATTGTTGAAATTGTACCCGAACGGCAACTTCAAACCTGTCGACGAAAGTTTCGTGGCAAAGCTTTATAGCCGATAACTTTTCTGAACTGTCCCTTTCGAGAAAGTTCAGTCTGTAACGATGTCGCGGAAGTGCGTTGTCTTAACCCGGACAGACTCGAAAAATGAGTTCTATTTTCCAGAATCCGTATAAAACAGTTTATACTTTTCGCACAATAACCACACAATATATTTGATACTTGTCACACAAATAAATGAACTCAATTCATCTAGTTGTTGATTTATAAGAACGAAAGAACGAAATCCATATGACAATGTATACTAATGTATACTAAATATATTTGAGAAGAAAAAGCTCTGTAGCATCTATCATATGCAAGTTTGAAGCAAAAGGATGCATCAGATTTTGACTTCTTAGAAAGAAGAAACGAAATCTGTAGAAGATATCTAGCATATAAAAAATATATTAAAAAACGAGAAGCGCTGAATCATCTAACATACAGAAGAGCGAAACAAAATGATGCATCAGATTTTGATGTTTAAGAATGAAGAAACGAAATCTGTACAAGATATCTAGTACATATATAAAAGATATACTAAAAAATGAGAAACGCTGAATTATCTAAGATACAGAAGAGCAAAACAAAATGATGCATCAGATTTTGACTTCTAAGAATGACGAAACGAATTCTGCAGAAGATATCTACCATATAAAAAATATTATAAAGAATGAGAAGCGCTGAATTATCTAAGATAAAGAAGAGCAAAACAAAATGATGCAACAAATTTCGACTTTTAAGAATAAAGAAACGAAATCTGTAGAAGATATCTAGCATATAATAAGTATACTAAAAAATGAGAAGCGCTGAATCGTCTATCACAAAGAAAAGCGAAACAGAATGATGAATTAGGTTTTTATTTGTAAGTATAAAGAAACAAAATCTGTGTAAGATATCTGGCAAAGAATAAATATATTAGATAACGAAAAGCTCTGAAGAGTCTGCTATCAAAAAGTGTGAAATAGAGAAGCGCATTACATAAGGAGTTATAAGAGGAAATAGCGTGTTGTGACGTCTGCAATGTTACATAACCATTGATGGCGTTGCGATTGTATTTCAACAGGTGTGATGTTCCACTAATTAATAGATTTTGTTCTAAAAAAACTCTGTGATAAAAAAGAATTTATAAACTTGGAAAGATATGTTAGCAAATAGTTGTGGACAGTGAAGGTAATTATGTTGAATACATAAACGTTCTTATGTGCCATGTTTCATAATATGAACTACAAGAACAGAAACATCGTTGGTTGCCTGATACAAATTATATAGTCTGAATTATTGAGAAAATGATCTGTACAGAAAACCGACAATCAGCTCGTTGGAAACGATTAAATTATACAAATTAACTATAACGTTAATAAATGCAGATTATACCATAAATTACTGAATATGAAATATTCATCAGCGTAGATGGAACAGATACGATCGAAAACTGACAATTCCGCATACACAACCGAGTTATGGCATTATCAAGATTCCTTTATGTGGGGCTGTTCCTTACTATTTTTAAACAGTCTCAAGTTGCACTTACTCCTCTCATTTTCTACTGTTCCAAAAAAATAGTTCTTTGGGGAATTGATGAGGACTTAGTTATATTTTCTTTACTCTATGCTACACGTATTTACTTACCGAACTACACAATCACCCTAATTGTTTATTCCATTCCGTGTAATGTAAGCACAAGGGCAAGAGAGAGAGAGGGAGAGATCAGTACATTCAAAGGTACACTCAAAACAACAATTGACGAAATGCACATTGAAAATTCGCCCTGTGTCCATGCACTCAACTAAATCAGAAGTTTGAGTCTCGCCATATTCGCGTGCTCTAATTTTCTATTATTGCATTGTCATGGTTTCCATTGTTTCACATTCTGTCGATGTTAACTACGTTCTGACCAAAAGAGAGCATGAAACAATTCTAACCAGAGAACCTACAAATATTGGATTAGAATCTTTAATCAAAATGCAATCTTAAGAAAATGTCAGAACAAGCGTTCATCAAATTTTGGTACACACATGTCTGGTTGATTGAACAACTATTTATGTCGTCACTTTTGTGATATTTTCTCCTAATAACACAACTATGCATTTGGAAGAATAGGAAGATCAACAATGTAACACAAATATAGATGAAACAATTCTAACCGGAGAACTTACAATCATCAGATTAGAATCTGTAATCAAAATGTAACCTTAACAAAATGTTAGAACAAGCGTTCATTAAATTTTAGATAAACATGTCTGGTTAACTGAACAACTATTTATGTCGTCACTTTTGTGATATTTTCTCCTAATAACACAACTATGCATTTGGAAGAATAGGAAGATCAACAATGTAACACAAATATAGATGAAACAATTCTAACCGGAGAACTTACAATCATCGGATTAGAATCTGTAATCAAAATGTAACCTTAACAAAATGTTAGAACAAGCGTTCATTAAATTTTAGATAAACATGTCTGGTTAACTGAACAACTATTTACGTCATCACCTTTGTGATATTTTCTCCTAATAACACAACTATGCATTTAGCAGAATACGTAAGATCTTCAACAATGACACAGCACGAATGCATATTGAATAATTCTAACAGGAGAAGCTACGATCATCGAACTAGAATCTATAATCAAAATGTAACCTTAAGAAAATATCAGAACAAGCGTTCATTGAATTTTGGAACAAACATGTCTGCTAAACTGAACAACTACGTCGCCACTTTTGTATGGTATTTTCTCCAAATAACACAACTGTGCATTCAGGAAGATAGGTAAGATCTTCAACAATCTAACACAAATTCACAGTTTTTTTTTATAATAAGATCCGCTGACTCGGAACCTGGTCTTTTCGAGGCATTTGCTTATTTGGGGTTCGCAATCTTCCAAGTTGCACCACGGCTTGTGGAACATGCTATATGCACGTCATAAAAACACAGTAGAAGCCTGATTAACTAGGTAAGCGGAGGAATAGTTCAGGCGGATAAATCGAGCACCGTTTACCCATTCGATTATCCGGTCGAAACGTTTAGTTTGAGTGGAAGGCAAACAGCTTATTACGCAAAACATCTTTTCTGGTTTGTTTGCGGTGCTTCGATACGCCCATCTCAATGGTCTCCACTTACTCATTGCGGAATCCGTCTATGCTGATTTCGGAAGCCGATTTTACAGTGCGATGTTTTCGTGCGCACTAGTTTTTATTCTTTTTTTGCGGTTTCAGAAGTATTTGAGCCGTTCGCAGGCCACGGCAATTAACTTCGCTGTTAGATTTCGTTTTTAATTGCACTCAGAAAGCACTTGGTTCATAACGGTCTATGTTTAATCTCTGTCGCTTTGTGGAATGAATGGATTTGACAAGTGAGTGGCCGGCTCATTTGTCATCAGTACATTGGACAACGCAGGTACGGAAGTGTTTTGGCACATCGGGTGCAAGTATTTCCGATTGTATGCTCGGATAGTCGAGAGTCGGGGTATCAATACCCGTATAATCGGTAATCCGGATAATCCTTGTCCGGATAACCAGTCTACAGATAATCGCAGACCCATCGTACATTTAACTTCTAACCTTGTATTGGAGTTCAACAGAAGTGCCTATGCATTAAGATGTACAGAAATAAAGCAGATATTAACCTTATATGGTAATTGATGTTCAAGAACGTAAAGTAATTTTACCAAGTATTTTTTCGTGGAAGAGATGTTAACGAGTTCTTTTACTATAGTACATTTTTTCTGGTAATTGATGTTAACGAGAATCTTAAGTCGAAAAGGCGTGTGAGTACTTATAATCTTATATTGGAGTGCCACAAAAATGCCCTGTGCATGCATAAATATGCACAGAAGTAAAGCAGGTACCTTTACCATAGTATTTTTTTCCGTGGTAATTGGTGTCAACTAGAATCTTAAGTCGAAGAGGTGTGTGAGTATTTCTAACTTTATATTGGAGTTTAACAAAAGTGCCTATACATCAAGACGCACAGGAGTGAAGTAGGTATTTTTATCATAGTATTTTTTTTGTGGTAACTGATATTAACGAGAATTTTAAGTCCTAGAGGTGTGTAGATACTTTTAACCATATATTGGAGTTTAACAAAAATGCCCTATGCATGCATCAAGACGCACAGGTGTAAAGCAGGTATTTTGACTATAGTATTTTTTTCGTGTTAATTGATGTTAACGAGAATCTTAAGTTGAAGAGGTGTGTGAGTATTTCTGACCTCATATTGGACTTGAACAAAAATGTCCTGTGCATACATCAAGATGCACTGGAGTAAAACACGTATTTTTACCACAGTATTTTTTTTCCATGGTAATTGATGTTAACGAGAATCTTAAGTTGAAGAGATGTGTGAGTTCTTCTAACCTTATATTGGAGTTCAACAAAAGTGCACTGTGCATACATCAAGACGCACAGGAGTAAAGTAGGTATTTTTACCATAGTATTTTTTTCGTGGTAATTGATGTTAACGAGAATCTTAAGTCGAAGAGGTGTGTGAGTACTTATAACCTTATATTGGAGTTCAACAAAAGTGCTCTATGTATGCATCAAGACGCATAGGAATAAATCAGGTATTTTTACCATAGTATTTTTTTTCGTAGTAATTGATGTTAACGAGAATCTTAAGTCGAAGAGGTATATGAGTATATTTCTGTGGAACGGATAACGTCGTATAATTGATTACTGAAGGAGGGTGTGCGCTTGTTTCTACGGGTTACGTTATGGTGATTAACTGATTTCCAATGCAACTGTCAGACCTTGCGGCAAACACGTTTACTCATGTCTTTCGTTGCCCTCGTCGCTTGTCATTCACTATGCATTCGCCACATGCACACCCACATACTTATGCGCTCGCTTACGTCACTCCTTTGAAGACATATTCCAGACGTCATGACAAAATGCGGACACCGCAAGATAAATTAGACATTTCACTTATTGCCAATATGATAGACATCGAGAAGAACTTCAATTTGACTGATAACTATTCTGCGCATAGTTATTATTTTTTATGTGAACCATATGAGCAATATATTTTGTCTCCAACTGCCATTATTTTCAATTATATTTTCAATAAACACAATTGCCATTATTTTCAATTATATTTATTCAATAAACACAAGTGCTTTTGCATCGTTTGGCGTTTCCGAACATAAGTTGAACCAAGCATTTGGTACTTCTCGACAAGATTTTCTAAACTATCTCTGTCACTCGAACAAATATACAAGGTTTTCCTATTTTGTATCTTCAATTCTCAGAAATTTATAATAAGCAATTAATGCACTATATTGCATTATCCAGAATTCCTTGTGGCCTGTCCGATAGTCAACTAACAACTACTTATTAATCCTCTCAGGAACTAATCTTCACAAAACCTCTATTTAATTTATCAAAAGCAGACACGAAATTCATCACATTGACTGCCACGGGGGTGACCGGCGCAAATGATTTTACCAAAAATGCAAAAAATTCGCAATAAAACCTATTTGCAATCTTGCAACAGCAATTGATATTGAAACGGTGCTTCAATACTTTGACTTCTAACAACTTTGCGTTACCTTTATTTTGCACGATGTAACCATAACCTGCAGTATTTCATTGTATCGCGCTTCTAACATAGCAAAATACGCTTGGCAGTCAACGTGTTAAAATGGATAAAAATATCGAATTTTTGTTACCTCAAATTTTGTGTTGCGAACGAAATTTCTTATGCTGAATCGTTGAAGATGTTAGAAAAGGCATACGGTGAGTCGGTTTAATAAAAAATTATAATTACAATCTCCACCCATTACCTGAACAATTCCAAACTAATTTCATCTAGGGAAAAATACACCTAACGTGACCGATTTGTCATGGGGTTAAGGTCAACGATAAATTTGGCTTCATCCCTTTAGGAGCAAACGTCATCCACGACGCGTACTATTTCCCGAAAGAAGTCACGGGCACAGGCACATATATATACACATATATATCGGTTGCTGCGACATGGTTTGGTGGTGCAGCAATTTCACACAACGATATCGAACCGCCCCAAGAGGCCAAGGCTGCCTTTATTTCGAACACGAGTGGCAAACGGCAGTATCGTCGACGTGCCAATAGCTTCACTGCATTGGTGTGTGCCCCTTATTTAATTGAAATAAGAATTTCGGATACGTAGACACATAGGACGTGTGTAGTTGTCTTGACCCACCGAAAACCGTGACGTGCCAATTGCGTCAGTGTATCCTTGTATATCTTGGTGTACTCCGATCAACGAGACTTTGATTTCCAAGGAAGAAGTTTCATCAGCGCCAGCCGTCACGCGATCGTTAGCGATCGACAAAAATGGAATGCACGTGCAATCGACCTCAAGAAAACTGCACCGAATAATCCTCGGACCCGCTGAACCGCGATATGACAAAAATGACCGGTTATAAATTCTGCCCTGTCGTCGGTTGGCACGTGTCAGGGCGTACCAGTCGTTTTCGGTTCCGCTTTCGTGAGCAGGGACGTTCATCCTGTCGATCAGTGAGAACGCTTTGTGCCGGACCCATCAAACGCATTTATCGACAGACAAAATTAATCACGTTCACCCCACGAGTCTTATCATAGTCGACAGTTTGCACCCATCAGAGGCAATACGCGAGACTATGTGTCTCGCGAAATTTTTACTGGCAAAAAGTGGCAATTTTCCGCCTTGCTTGGAATGAATGTGTCGAGCCTCGGGCGAAATCAACGTCCGAATGGATTGGATAAAAACCTGCGCGCACTCACGAACTCCTGGGTATTGAAGCGGTCTTTAACGTTTCTTCGGAGGAATTTTAACTGTTGATAGATTCGGGGTGGCGTGAAAAGCGTTAATGTACGTGTGGACCCTGTTTACTTTGTGTGCGCAGTGATAGCATGACGGGTGTAGGTGTAAATGCGGACCGTGTCGGTTCTTCACGAGCAGAGTGTGGTTCAAAGTGGAATGTTCATGAGACATCAAATGATCGCCTGGAATCTTTTATCTTATCTATTTTCGCATAACACTAAACTCAACCGTGGCGTTGCATGGAAACATACAGATTTGTTAATGTTACTTTGCACCGTGGTATTACATTATTAGGTTTACCTAGTGGAAATAAGAATGTCGAATAAATATAGATGTAGGATTTATATAATAACAACACACTCAAGACACTTTAGTCTTGTTTCCTCATCTTTTGTCGTTTTGTCGTTTCCTCTTTACGTCTTTTCGTATTTACGTTTCGTCGTCAACTAACTACTACGCAACCAATCAACACAATTCAACAAGCATATACGATTTATTGAGTCATGTTCATCCGAATCATGATGCGTATAAAACGTGATCCATATTTTCGATCCACATCATTTTAAGAGGATACTGTCTAAAACGTTGCATGGAAACAAACAGATTCTTTATGAAAATTTGTATCTTGGTGTTACATTATTAAATTTATCTAATAGAAATAAGAATGTCGAATAAATGTAGATATACGATTTGTTGAGTCATTTTCATCCGCATCATACTGCATACAAAGCGCGATCCATATTTTCAAGTATAACCCCATTTTAAGGGGATACTACCTAAAACGTTGCATGGAACACACTGTTGACCGGCGCAAAAGATTTTACTGAAGATCCAAAATATTCGCAATGGGTAGCAATAATTATTTTATAAATGCAGATGTTGTTAGAATAGTGATGCGATTGTTTGGATACTGTCTAATACCTGAAACAAATTATTTACATTTTGCTTGGTATTTTATTATTAAATTTATCTAATAATTCAATAGATAACGATTTGTTGAGTATTTTCATCCGCATCATACTGCATTCTCTATACAACATAATTTTAAGCGGATACTGTCTAAAACTGCATGAAAACATACAGATTGTTAATATAACTTTGTACCTTGGTTATTAGATTTATCTAATAGAAAGAAGAATGTCGAATAAATATAGATATACGATTTGTTGAGTCATTTTCATCCATATCATGATGCGTACAAAGCGCGATCCATATTTTCAAGTATAACACAATTTCAAGCGGATACTGTCTAAAACGTTGCATAGAAACCTACAGATTTGTTAATGTAACTTTGTACCTTGGTATTACATTATTAAATTTATCTAATAGAAATAAGAAGATCGAATAAATGTAGATATACGATTTGTTGAGTCATTTTCATCCATATCATCCTGCATACAAAGCACAATGCATATTTTCAAGTACAACACCATTTTAAACGGATACTGTCTAAAACATCAAACACAACGATGTGTTGATATGAAAATGGACCCGTCAATGTGACTTGATACTCGGCATCATTTTGCTGGACTCCTCTTATCGAAATATACATTTCAAATACGGAGATACGTAGGATTCATAAGGCTATTTTGATCCACTGCATGCTGTGTATAAAGTGCAATGTGTGTTTTCATGCGGCGTATGTTTTCGCGAAGTGATATGCATCCCAAAACCGTCACCATGGATATACCCGTCGTTTTAATGGACGCGTATGAATGCGTATGCATGTATATATGTAGATGGGTATACGAGGATGCCTGAGGAAAGTTATGCAATTCTTTTGTTACCGTCTTTAGTGTACCCCGAGATATGCACGAAATATTTGATGCTCGCAGTTTGTGAGAAACTTTTTAAATAAATTTGGACGAACTCTTCGTTCACAATAAGAAGCAAGTTGCTCATTTACGTTTCGCGCAAGACCTTCAAGAACTTGACGTATGTATTGTATAATTTTTAATAGTATTGAAATAAACTAGCATTACGACGGAAGTTAAGTAAGATCAAATTATGACTTTAAAACGACGATTACGTTACTTCTGATAGAAAATGTAGAAATCAAAAGAAACCAATAGAAAATAGCGCCGCGTGTACACGACTTCTTGAAAATAAAAATAAGTCTTTCGGCGTTTAAAAAGAAAGGTTATTGATTTTACATTCCAATATACTTTTCAGTGATTATGTGTATCGGCAAAGTTTAATAATATTTTGCCCAATGTACTTTTGTAGTAATAATACAATTTTTATTTGCCATTTCGATATTCATAACCTGCCAATATAAAATGTTCGATGGCTTTGTCAATAAATAATAATTACGTACTCAGTAGTACTTGTTAAATATTTGTTCTAATACTTTACAGATGAACAAATTACCTGCACCGCCTTTGCCGCTTCTTAAAATGTTTACGTGGTATTATTATATTATATTATTGCTAAGAAAGATGTCAATGGTCTTATGTCTTTATGATGTATTACATTACTCGGAACCAAACAGAAACAGAAGCGGAAATAAATAATTTAATGAAAATACAATTAACACGACAGTGATGACAACGTATATAGCGGTAAATACTAATTACATGTACTCGTTAGCATGAAATTAATGTAGAAAGTATTTGTGCACCAATCAATTACTGTGTAAAATGTTAATATTTTAAATAATTTTGTATAAACAAATTCTTGCATATTATCGCAAGTCTGTATAATAAGTCCAATAAGTTGTTTAAAAAATGTATAAAGTTAACAAGAATGCATGAAAAATGGACAGAAATGTAAGAGCAATAGTATTCGTACAGTTCCTATTACCAAACATTTATAGAAGAGTCGATGCTGTAAATAGGTCACATTATTGCTTTCTAAATATAATTGACACCGTCAATATGTACGTTTGGCGACGCTGTATCAACGTTATTCCTAACGTTATAACTCTGCCATAGTTAGAAACTTCGTATTACTGAAATTCATAATTGATAAATGAAGCGGAAACGTGCGAAAACTATAAATAAATAGAAAATTCAAAAAGTAAAAATTACATACAAATACAATACATTATAGAAACAATTGATTGGTGTACGAGGGAAACTATTTTAAATATTCAAATTAATTTATAAAAATATGTGTTTAATATTAATCATGATACATTTAATGTGTTGTATGATGAACAAACTTGTTAAATGTGGAAAACATGGATCGTAAAACATCATTATCAAATCCAAATCAATACATTATAGATCCCCAAAACAATTGATTGACAAGTACGAACGTTTACAATATCTTTCCCAAATACAGCACATACATTTTTAATATCTTTTTAGATTACAAAAAGTGTCGTCAATGCACTTTATCTACTGACATGTTTTTCACTTTAAATATCACAATTAAATGATGAATCGGTAAAAAAGGATTATATTATACAGGGATGAAACAGATGTTTTTTTTATTTACAAGAACAATTACCTGCCTATTAAAAATACGACAGAACTTTCCCTCCAACCTAATACTTTTTAGATTAACTGCACTTTCCCGAATCTTGCAAACTATCCTTGAAATCGGATTATCAGTGGGAAAACGTGCGCTGCAGACATTTTATTTCGAATATTCCGAATATGTTACGTCAACGTATCCGTGTGATCGTTCGTACATTTCACGTGTCCTTATAAGGGCATACCCAGCAGTGCGTTACGTCACTGTTCATGCATTCCATGCATATTCTGGTAAACCTCACACGACGGTTGGGCAAAAATCGTTCAGCGGCGTCTCATTTCCATTGGAATATCGAATATTTTCTCAGCCAAGTACCGGCATACTCTGGAAACAAACTCCACGTGAAAAAATGCAGAAAATATAGGTACACGTGTACATTTTTTTATTTCAACTGCATAGTCAGGAAAAAGCGAGTATCGAATTGAGTAATTGTGTATGTTGCATGTAACTATTTGCTGAAGTAGGCCTTTCGAAATACAAATACAAAATATGGTAAGTTACAAATTTATTTTATGTCGTGCATTAGCTCGACAATTTGAATCATTCAACTCTATTGTATGGCGACTTACGTCTAGCTTAGGTACACGTGTACATTTTTTTATTTCAACTGCATAGTCAGGAAAAAGCGAGTATCGAATTGAGTAATTGTATATGTTGCATGTAACTATTTGCTGAAGTAGGCCTTTCGAAATACAAATACAAAATATGATAAGTTACAAATTTATTTTATGTCGTGCATTAGCTCGACAATTTGAATCATGCAACTCTATTGTATGGCGATTTACGTCTAGCTTCATACATATGTCGTATTCACGTAGATTTGACTTTCAACTGCATGGCATGCCTGCAAGCTACATTGCATTTAATACTTTTGGCGCTGCGTGTGCATTGACTGATATAAATGCGAAAATAATGAATTTCACTGGCATTCGATTTTTAATTTGAAATTTTTATTGATACTCCAGTCAGACGTACATATTGATCAGACATCGTTATGTCAAATTCTTTAGAATATGATATGTGTGCTGCGCCCTTTAACTCTTTACATTCAAGAATAATTTCGATTTTTCCTAATTCCATAATTATAGACATAATCCATCATAAATAAATATGCAATAAATTTTCCGTAAAATGCGAAACATCATGTAACAATATTTCTGCATCAATTCTTTCGGCAAATTCGATTTTGTTAAACGATGTTCAAGATATTTTTATTACAGCGGCCTGTCTTTATTAAAGTTGCTATCTCGAGATTGGTCATTGCTATCTTCTTGTAATCTTCTTTATTATACGTATAATATAATACAACAAAGTTACTCGTCCAACTGTAATACCAAGTCTCTCAAACCTAGAATCAGTACAAGGATTTTCTAATAATAGTGTTGTCGAAGTTTTCGCCCGAGAACAGCTCTACTACGTTGTGTATTATTGAATATAAATGTGATGTTTTTAACCCCGTGCACTCGACTGCCACTCTATGTGTGTAAAGACAAAATTCATTCCAATATTTGTTTGTCTAAAACATTTCTGATCCATAAAAAGTAAAATCAATGAAACCTTCGTTCAATGTACAATTTGTACAATTTTTAGTCAGTCAGTTGAGAGGAGATTTCTGGCGATTGTGAAATTAAATATTACTCGTGCGTGAGGAAATAAACGAGAGTATATTGTATGTTCAAAAAGGGAAGTGCCGAGCGAAACGCAATAAATAACTTATTATTGCGAGACTTGTTTAGCCAAACTCGTAATGTACATTGGTAACTGTTTCGAACATTATCAGACCTTCGAAAAGTATAAGCTATAAAATATCAATTTTATATCAGAAAATATCTACCAGTAAAGATTTCTGTAGAATATAGTTTAATCAAAATAATGATTTGAAACTATACCTTTTTCTACGAAATGATGCATTATTCATTAGATCGTAATGAAACATTTCCAAGTGCAGATGATTAAAGACGATTGGGGTAGAAAGAAAACTGACCTTAAAAACTACGGGAATTGTGTTTCGATAGTATAGAAAAATTTCGTTCTATCCAACAACTTTTAGTTATTATGTTATAGATTTAGGTACCAATGCGATTTAAGGAAGAGATACAAGAAATAAAAATTCAACCCGGAAACAAGGGCTGTTTTAATATATGTACATATATATAAATTAAATTCTTATTTTCTTAAACTCTATTTATTCTCCCAACATATTTCAAAACCACGTGGCTTTCTCATTAGAAGATTGTACGCCGATACATGTAATTGACATTATGCAACTCCACTAAATTACTAATCAGATGGTTGAGTACATAATAATGATCATTACATATTGTGCAGACTTTTTATAAGAAATTCGCATTCTTTTATCATAGATAATTGATGTAATGTACCAAACTGTCCACGCGATATCTTCAGATATCAGATTAATTATCTCAATTATACATATCACTGTGCAGACTTATAACGAAAAAAACCACATAATTTTGAAACTTAGTCAAATTAAGTGGATAAACAGATGTTAAAGAAATAAGAATTGAATTGGAAGGAAACTTGTCTTCAGTGACCTACATGCCAATGTTGAAATTTGGCGCTGTTTAGTAACTGATATAGTTTGTCGAACAAATAAACTTTCGTTCATCCTAATCGCATTTTGCTTGACATAAAAATCCTCCTTGTGAACATTTTGGTTCTAAACATAGAAATAATTCTTGACGCACCAAAGCCTTTGTTATGTCAGACATAAGCCAGCAGAAACATTTTCGTTGCCGTGTTAAGAATCGTTTACACAAAAGTTCAGCAGACAGATGACTATTCAAATTACCTTAAGTGCCACGCCAGTGCTTTTCAATTTATTTATCCCACAGAACATTTGAATCTATAGTTAAACTTCCGCGTGCTTTAATACTTTGGCTTCTAACAACTTTGCATTACCTTAATTTTGCACGATTTAATCACACTCGCAGTATTTCATCGCATCGCGGTTCTAACATAACAAAATAAGTTTGGCAGTCAACGTGTTAATATTATTACACAAATTTATTGTGCTCTGGAGTTTTCTGTAAAGTAACTTAATTGACGATCTTTAAACATTTTCGCGGCACAACGCTTTAAAATAATTATTTTATGCAGTGTAACACAAATATATCAGTTAATTAGCACTCACGCGTATAACTTTAATAAAAATGACAAAACATCCAAAACATCCGCTGGTCAAAGTTTTCGAAAGTTTCCGCGAACTCAGGCACGAATCTTTGTTGGCATCGTTTATTATTCGTTTATTTCCTCCATGAGGGTAAAAGCAACGCCATGCGCGGCAGATGTTTCATAAACGAAAACCGGCAAAAATATCTCTGCCGGGCATAACTGGGATTCCGATTGCCGGCGTTGATGCTCACGGTCGGATTAGTAGCATTCCTAATTACCCGAAAGAATGCCCATGGCGGCAGGAATGGCATTTCGACTTCGCACAAAGAATGTTCATAGCGGTCCAAGGGACTCCGCGAATATAAGTGAAGTGGTCACTTATATTTGAACATTACGATTTACTCTAGATTTCCTTGATCTTGGTTAATATTAATAACTCCTGTAAGATATATTTGTCCCGGGCCTGTTGTATTTTATTACTTTCGGTCTATTTGGGTATTTGCGAGTGAAGATATGTGGGTGGTTTGCTCATTGTCATTCCGTAGGTCTGTTCCTTCTGTTTTTCGACACATGAAGTACACATGCGACCGAGTAACTTATTTTGGCATTTATATACTTTGGCTTTGCGGTACGCCATGGACTTTGTGTATGATCCTCAATTATTATATTGATGTATCATAGACGAGTTTGTTGAATTGTGTTATTTGGTTGCTTAGTAGTCAGTTGACGACGAAACGTAAAGACGTTAAGACGTAAAGGTGAAACGACGTAAAGACGAAAAGGCGAAACGACGAAAGATTAGAAAATAAGACTAAAGAGTCTTGATTGTGCTGTTATTGTTTATAAATATTATACTCTCTAGTTGCACGTGTTTAACTCCTACATATATTTATTTATTTATACTGAATTTTAATTATATATTTTTCCTATAATTCTATAATTCAATATAGTCAATTTATTATATTCAATAATTCTACGTCGATATATATATATTATATCACATATATATTATATCATATCACAATGGGGTTTCATAGCTGTTTATATTTTTTCTGAGTGAATAATATCTATATGTGAGTTTGTATGAGTGGCGATTTTATTAACACATTGACTGACATGCATATTTTACTATATTAAGACCGCAACGTGATGAAATACTGCAGAATATGATTGAATTGTCCAAAATTATAATAATGCGAAGGTATCGGAGACCAAATAATTTAATCACTATTTAATATTCATTGTATTTACAAAATTGTAATTGCTACCGATTGGGTATTTTTTTAATTGTTCATGAGACATGTTGTTGACATTTGTTGTCATCGTGGAAGAGTTTTGGAGGCGCACCTTGAATTCCTGGAATCGCTATTGAATCTTGACATTTTAATACGCGTCATAAGGTTCTCGTTTGCTTTTGAATATTTCAAGAATAGTGTTTTAACCGGTCTTCTTCGGCGCAAAAGGTTTTAGCTCATTGTGAAATGTGCCACGATCACGCACGTACATTGGAAACGATGAAATAGAAAAGGCTTGGACGTATAGAGTCCGGACTGAATGAGAAACATCTTCGATTTCCAATATTACCTGTTATAGAAAGGATTATAGATACCATGGACAAAGGAGTATAAATGCCAAAATTATCACTTCTGAAGCTGGCAAGTGGACCATTACAGAATCGAGCATATTAATTAAAATCCAAAACATTTTTATTGGAATTATCACTACTCTAATTATTCTGGTTGTTTCTGCACTAGGGTTGACAACGCTTTTGTTAGTCAGGTAATTCGCAAAGTGACTTTTTAATTACTTCCACGACAATTCGCTTTACCTAGTGCAAATGATTCTATACAAAAACGTACTGAAGTTAGAATTATTGTTTTGGACAATTGTTGAAAATAAAATTCTACTCAATGGACTGCTTTGTTTCAACATAAAGTCACCTGAATGCCATGTTCATATTTCGCCAAATTTGCCTTTGTAGCAATTGGAATACTGTGGTCATGAAAATGTGATATTCATACCTATTGAAAAAACTCAGGAAATATGTTTTGTTACATTTTCCTGTACAATTATGACCGACTCCACGCGAATACTAACTGCGATGATCGATTGGCACAGTTAATAACAATGCACACTTTAACGTATGTCGTTAAGACTTGTTTTTATACGAGGCCACTGTAATTGATAAACTGAGCAACTGTCATTCGCTGTTGCTGACTAGAGTTACAAAATGATACAATATATTATGAATGTAATACGGGACGATCGTATAACACATACGTACGATACTTGTATGCAGGATTTAGATACATGAAAGTAAAACGTATAATATTTATAAACAATAATAACACAATCAAGACATTTTAGTTTTGTTTCCGAATCTTTTGTCTTTTACTCGTTTCGTCTTTTACTCTACGATGCTTGTATGATATATTTTAACTTGTCTACGATAAATGAGGCGATATATTATAATTTTTATACGGAGCAATCGTATAAAATACACGTACGATATTTGTGTGTAGGATTTATATACGGGAAAGTAGAAAGTATAATATTTAAGTATAAACAACAATAACACAATCAAGACACTTTAGTCTTGTTTTCTAATATTTTGTCGTTTACTCGTTTCATCTTTTCATCTACGATTTTTGTATGTAGGATTTAGATACGTGAAATTAGAAAGTATAATATTTATAAAGAATAATAAACAATAATAACACTTTAGTCTTGTTGCCTAATCTTTTGTCGTTTACTCGTTTCGTCTTTACGTCTACGATGCTTGCATGTAGAATTTAGATTCGTGAAACTAGAAAGTATAATATTTATAAACAGTAATAACACCATCGAGACACTTTAGTCTTGTCTCCTAATCTTTTGTCGTTTACTCGTTTTATTCTTCACGTCTACAATTCTTGCATGTAGGATTTAAATACGTGAGACTAGAAAGTATTATATAACGAAAAACGTGCGGTCCCAAGCGTATTTCTTACAGATTTCTTAGCAGTCCTTAAAGTATTAATATATATTTTTTCCGTACGTATTGACGATTATGAAATAGCATATATACGCCATTATAACACTGGTGGATATCAGAAAGCTTATACATACGTTTAAGATACTCAAATGATTAAGCCTTGTAAAACGCCAAAGCACTAGATGTCCCAAAATGTGCATTTCAACATTTGCACGAGTCTACTAAACCGTGTCATCGCCTCTGGACTGTGTAATTATACTAATTACGCTGTGCCTTCCGATGTACACAAGCATGCGCTGGCAGAATTTTCCATCATTGCCATGAACGTGTTCCATGGAAATGCTGATGTTCCGTGTATTTACGCATCTGCGCCGAGTTTAGCGCCTAGTTCACTCAATGCACCGTGCATTGGGATGTATCACGTGTTCACAAGGACGAATTTTCCGGATAATGCGAACTGTGTTCAGGCAAAGTAACTGAACTTGGCAAGCTGCGAAAAACTTGCATGCATTTGCTCGCTACCGTAATTAGACGAGGAAATTGATTCTGAGAGTTCTTTGTAGGAGACGAACTATTGTGAGAACTATCTTACTGGAGGGTGGTATTCACAACGACCGGAACGACTTGCAGTAAACTACATTTAAACGTAGAATCTTACGGCTTGCTTTCATACTAAGTGATTGCTATTGACGAGGTGGGCAATAGAGTTCTGGAATTTGCCGCGACTACATCTAGGCGAGACAAGTTATTGTGAAGAGTCTTTTATAAAAGGCGACCGATTATGAAAGTTTTCTAACAGGATGCACTTGTTTGCGGCGTCCAATCGGGATGGCTTGTCATAAAACGTTTTTAAACATGGGATTCTACGGTTTTCTGTCATACGAAGCCATTGTATTTGCCAAGCTGAGCAAACAGTTGCTTGCAGTTGCTTAGTATTATGATTATACAAGGCAACTAGTTGCTGTTATTCGTAACGCGCGATTTTTACCCTTGTCACTGCTTTTACGACTACTTTTCTAATAGTCTGCAAAGCGATAAGGAAAAATTCACTGTTGCAAACAATAAACAAACTTGTATTAACATTGGAGGCGCTTATTTGCGGCATCTAATCAGGATAGCTTGTCATAAAACATATTTCAACATGGGATTTTACGGTTTTCTATCATTCGGAGCCATTGTATTTGATAAGCTGAGCAACAGTTGCTTGCAGTTGCTTATTACTGTGACTATATAAGGCAACTAGTTGCTGTTATTCGTAACGCGCGATTTTTACCTTTGTCACTGCTTTTACTACTACTTTTATAATAGTCTGAAAAGCGACAAGGAAAAATGCACTGTTACAAACAATAAACAAACTTGTATTGACATTGGATGTGTTTGTTTGCGGCATCTAGTCAAGATAGCTTGTCATAAAACGTATTTCAACATGGGATTCCACGGTTTTCTGTTATACAAAGCCATTGTATTGGCTAAGCAAAGCAAACAGTTGCTTGTACATAGTTGCTTAGTATTATGATTATACAAGGCAACTAGTTGCTGTTATTTGCAACACGCGATTTTTACCTTTGTCACTGCTTTTATTACTACTTTTATAATAGTCTGAAAAGCAACAAGGAAAAATCCACTATTACAAACAATAAACAGCTTGTATTGACATTGGATGCGCTTGTTTGCGGCGTCCAATCAAAATAGCTTGTCACAAAACGTTTTTAAGAATGGGATTCTGCGGTTTTCTGTCATACGAAGCCATTGTATTTGACAAGCTGAGCAATAGTTACTTGCTACTATGATTATACAAGGCGACTAGTTACAATCATTCGTAACGCACAATTTTTACCTTTATTACTGCTTTTACTATATATATATATATATATATATAATGTAACATATATATATATATATATATATATACTATAAGTATATATACAGAAATGTATAGAACGATTATGTGGAAAATAGCTTCCAGACTTGTCTTGTAGAAACTATGAGCCTGGGTTTTGCTATAAATTAGTAAATGACGACAAAAAACTTACGTTATTTCGAGCGACATCCTTTTGTAAGTTCTGGGAAAAGAAAGTGATTCCAGGAATTTGCTGACATTCCCTTCCTTAGATATATTAATTATACGATATACGTTATCGCTGCATTGAAGAAATTATTTAAGGATACTCGCGACAATGCAAATGGTTAAAATGTATCTTGCGATGAGTTCAATGTTGCCCACGTGTTCCATCAGATATTTTATCCCCTTCTTCTAAAATTGTTCAACCATAGACATTACTTGTTATAGGTAATTGCCTTCTCTTTGTTATTACGTAACGAAGCTAAACATCTGCTTGCTAGTAGGTTTATTTAGGCTTCTGCGTAAATCCAGTGAGGAAACAAAACAAAAAATAGCTGCAAAACTAGAAATACCAAAAGAATCAGGGGTACAACATACCGAACGGAAGTGCCATGAATGGGTAAAAACGGAGAATTTATAATTTATTGAACCTAATGCGTGAGCAAATTAACTAAAATAAAAGCATTTCGAAGGAGAGGGTTTTTATGGGTCTGTACTACGTAGAGTACCAGGTTTAGTTTAAATAAATAATAAACAGGACGTCAACTAAGAAAAAGCCCAATTTCCCATGCCAAATTTCATCCCCTTTATACCGAAAGGTTAGTCCGACAGAACATTTTCTGCTAATTCAAATTCCGAGAATTCAACGGAACACGTTTTATGGCGTGAAACAATAAAATGCTTGGCACGTACCGTTCAGCAGATCCCTAAGATTTGGCATATGGTTCCAAACCGCCTTTACAGTTCTATTTTAAGACCATGGGTTCGGGTTTGCCACGTAACAGTTGCGGATAGCCAAGTGCTGAACTTAGGGAAGTACTCTGCATAACAAATATGCAGAAATGAGTAGTGAATTAATCAATGCACTTGATTAACACGCAAATTCAATTAAAGGGTATCTCAGACCAGGAGTTGTTTCGAGGAATTATGAAAATTTGTAGGAATTTTAAGCATATTGAGTAACCCTGCAATAAGAACATGACATGATTAACAAAACTCATGGTGTTGGTCTTATTAATTATACAAGAGCAAGTCATCTGTGTAAAATGTTTTTTTATTTCTGCTCGTTAATATCTGTGTCTGCACTACATATTTGGATGAAGAAAAAGTTCCTTATACCTACATATTTAAAATGAAACAACGGAAAATATTTCAAATGATCCATTTTGATGAACTCTCTATACACAGCATCTTTTTATTTGTTGAGGTAATCGAGAGTGCATCATACTACATCATAAAAACAAAATGTCTTTCGTAATAGATTCTACTTTCGATGGAAACGGGTGAGACATTGTGTGACTCTTATGAAAATGTAGCGTGTGAGGCAAATTTCTTACATAGCATGTTCCCCGCCGACATAAACGCTACTACATGGTTCGAAGTTATGAGGAAAGTTCTCGGCGGTCGGTTTTACATTTATCAGCGCTGAAAGGTTCCATCTCGATAATATGGGTGCCATTAGTTTTTGCAATAAATGATTTGAAGAAACGTATTGATTTAAAAGTCGTTATTCACTAAGTAGGATAACAGAAAGTTGCGAGAAAAGATAAATCGAATCTTTATGCTTATTTGTTTTCAACAATTTTTAATTTTTCGGATCATACGTTGTAAAGGCCAATACTTTATCATATGACATGTAATCATTAGTTACCTGTGCATTTGAGTTGTACCTTGTGTTGCGCAATATTGCAATTTTACACAAACTTTTTCTCGAGCATGCCGCTAATATTTTGCGAAAGGGTTGACGTCCATTTTTGCAAATAATTGAATAAATTTACGCAAAATTGATAATCCCGATATTTACGGACGAAAAACAAGCAACATGTGTTTTCATAAGCATTACATTTGCAAGCACGTTTGACGGGTGTAAAACCAACATAAAAAAGTCCAATTGTGACAATTTTACAAAATTCAAACCGTATATAATATTCGTTACTCATAACCAGTGTGGAATGTTTCAAATCAACCGTATCTAAAGTTGTGAAACAACACACAGTCGACGTTTATATTGTTAACTGAATAAAATGTAATAAACTTGAGTTCTCTTTACAACATAGACAAGCAATATAATGTCTGCTGATTTTTGCATATTCAAGTTCCATATTTAGATGTTCAACAATACACAGTGGACGTTAATATTGTTAACTGAATAAAATGTATTAAACTTTCTCTTTATAACATAGGCAAGGCGTATAATAACGTCTGCTGATTTTTGCATGTGAAAGTTCCATGTTCAGTTGTTCAACAATACACAGTCAGCGTTAATATTGTTAATTGAATAAAATGTAAGAAACTTTAGTTTTCTTTACGACATAAGGAATCCATATAATAACGTCTGCTGATTTTGCATGTTCTAGTTTCATTTTCAGATGTTAAACAATACACAGTCGACGTTAATATTGTTAACTGAATACACTGTAATAAACTTGAGTTCTCTTTATACATAGGCAATCCATATAATAACGTCTGCTGATTTTTGCATATTCAAGTTCCATATTTAGATATTCAACAATACACAGTGGACGTTAATATTGTTAACTGAATAAAATGTATTAAACTTTCTCTTTATAACATAGGCAAGGCGTATAATAACGTCTGCTGATTTTTGCATGTGAAAGTTCCATGTTCAGTTGTTCAACAATACACAGTCAGCGTTAATATTGTTAATTGAATAAAATGTAAGAAACTTTAGTTTTCTTTACGACATAAGGAATCCATATAATAACGTCTGCTGATTTTGTATGTTCTAGTTTCATTTTCAGATGTTAAACAATACACAGTGGACGTTAATATTGTTAACTGAATAAAATGTAATAAACTTTAATTCTCTTTACGACATAGACAAGCCATATAATAACGTCTGCTAATTTTTGTATATTCAAGTTGCATGTTCAGCTGTACAACAACACACAGTCGACGTTAATATTATTAACTAAATAAAATGTAATAAACTTTAGTCCTCTACGCAAAATTGATAATCCCGATATTTACGCACGAAAAACAGGGAACATGTGTTGCCATAAGCATTACATTTGCAGGCACGTTTGACAAGTATAAAACCAACATAAAAAAAAGTTCAGTTACGACAACTTTGCCAAATTCAAAACGTATGTGTTACTCGTTAGTCATAACCAGTGTGGAACGTCTCAAATCAAGCGTATCTAAAGTTGTACAACAACACAGTCGTCATTAATATCGTTAACCGAATAAAATGTAATAAACTTGAATTATCTTTACGACATAGGCAAGCCATATAATAACGCCTGCTGATTTTTGCATGTTCAAGTTTCATATTCAGTTGTACAACAACACACAGTCGACGTTAATATTGTTAACTGAATAAAATATAATAAACTTGAGTTCTCTTTACGACATAGGCTTGCCATATAATAACGTCTGCTGATTTTTACATTTTCAATTTCTATGTTCAATTGTTCAACAACACACAATCGACGTTAATATTGTTAACTGAATAAAATGTAATAAACTTGAGTTCTCTTCAAGTTGCATGTTCAGTTATACAACGACATACAGTCGATGTTAATATTGTTAACTGAATATAATGTAATAAATTTTAGTTCTCTTCAAGTCGCATCTTCAGTTATACAACACACAGTCAACTTTAATATTGTTAACTGAATAAAATGTAATAATCTTGAGTTCTCTTCAAGTTGCATGTTCAGTTATACAACACACAGTCGACGTTAATATTGTTAACTGAATAAAATGTAATAAACTTGAATTATCTTTACGACATAGGCAAGCCATATAATAACGCCTGCTGATTTTTGCATGTTCAAGTTTCATATTCAGTTGTACAACAACACACAGTCGACGTTAATATTGTTAACTGAATAAAATATAATAAACTTGAGTTCTCTTTACGACATAGGCTTGCCATATAATAACGTCTGCTGATTTTTACATTTTCAATTTCTATGTTCAATTGTTCAACAACACACAATCGACGTTAATATTGTTAACTGAATAAAATGTAATAAACTTGAGTTCTCTTCAAGTTGCATGTTCAGTTATACAACAACACACAGTCGATGTTAATATTGTTAACTGAATATAATGCAATAAATTTTAGTTCTCTTCAAGTCGCATCTTCAGTTATACAACACACAGTCAACTTTAATATTGTTACCTGAATAAAATGTAATAATCTTGAGTTCTCTTCAAGTTGCATGTTCAGTTATACAACACACAGTCGACGTTAATATTGTTAACTGAATAAAATGTAATAAACTTGAATTCTCTTTACGACATAGACAAGCCATATAATAACGTCTGCTAATTTTTGTATATTCAAGTTGCATGTTCAGCTGTACAACAACACACAGTCGACGTTAATATTATTAACTAAATAAAATGTAATGAACTTTAGTCCTCTACGCAAAATTGATAATCCCGATATTTACGCACGAAAAACAGGGAACATGTGTTGCCATAAGCATTACATTTGCAGGCACGTTTGACAACTATAAAACCAACATAAAAAAAAGTTCAGTTACGACAACTTTGCCAAATTCAAAACGTATGTGTTACTCGTTAGTCATAACCAGTGTGGAACGTCTCAAATCAAGCGTATCTAAAGTTGTACAACAACACAGTCGTCATTAATATCGTTAACCGAATAAAATATAATAAACTTGAGTTCTCTTTACGACATAGGCTTGCCATATAATAACGTCTGCTGATTTTTACATTTTCAATTTCTATGTTCAATTGTTCAACAACACACAATCGACGTTAATATTGTTAACTGAATAAAATGTAATAAACTTGAGTTCTCTTCAAGTTGCATGTTCAGTTATACAACAACACACAGTCGATGTTAATATTGTTAACTGAATATAATGTAATAAATTTTAGTTCTCTTCAAGTCGCATCTTCAGTTATACAACACACAGTCAACTTTAATATTGTTAACTGAATAAAATGTAATAATCTTGAGTTCTCTTCAAGTTGCATGTTCAGTTATACAACACACAGTCGACGTTAATATTGTTAACTGAATAAAATGTAATAAACTTGAATTCTCTTTACGACATAGGCAAGCCGTATAATAATGCCTTCTGATTTTTGCATGTTCAAGTGAAACATTTGACGTTCAGCGAGCATGAAATCAGCGGCAGGAAAGTCCGGGTGCAACAGCTTTTTCTTCGGACACCGCAACGTCCATTTTCTTGTGCATTTTCTACTTGAACCGTGAACAGACCGTCGGCCGGATTACTAGGTTTAATTACCGTTATAAAAAGCTCCTGCCATTCGCAGTGGAAGCGTTAAAATGTCATGACTGAGCAATTAGAGGGACGTTTCGACGCATCGCTCTATTTGCTTTCATTTCCGTTCATCAAATTGCCTGCTTCGAGGCATTAGGCAACGTTTCGCATCATATTTCGCGGTTTGCGCTGGCAATATTTTCGCTACCGTTTCGCGTGTATGCCGCGTGACACGTTCATTTTCTTCTTCCAACGAGTATTCGACGTTCGACGTTCACTCGAGCGTGTCGGAAGTTTCTGCGTCAGTCGACTTTCCGATTTCCGCTTACTCGCTTCACGCCTCTCCTTCTAACCTACCCGCGCTCGCTCCTTCACAAGCTTCCCTCCCTTATCGATTTCACGCAGCATCTCCACAGGGAGTGGGGCGATTTTGTATTTCAACGGCTTTAAGTGCCGTTAAGCACTTTTCGGTGGCAGCTTAAAGTACACGAAACGTTTCATGTTTCGCTTATTTTTAGGTGTTTTATTAATTTCAACGTAGGTTCGTGGTTGACGTATAACACTGATGTGCGAATCTGAAATTAAGGTGTTTCTGAGTATATTAATGTGTAGTTTAAAATTAAAAACTATGATTTTGGTTCGCTGAAATATAGCGGTTCATTTCAATGGCTTTAAGTGCCGTTAAGCCATTCATTACACGTTTTGCTTATTTTTATGTGTTTTGTTAATTTCAACATAGGTTCGTGGTGGACGTATAACACTAATGTGTGAATCTGAAATTTAAATGTTTCTGAATATATCAAACCATAGTTTAAATTTAACAAATAAATTTCGTGGCTTACAGTACACGAAATGTTAAACGTTTCGCTTATTTTTAGGTGTTTTATTAATTTCAACGTAGGTTCGTGGCCGACGTATAACACATGTGCGAATCTGAAATTTAAGTGTTTTGGAATACATTAATGTGTAGTTGAAATTTAACAAATAACATTTTCGTTCGATGAAATATAGCGATTTGTTTGAATGGCTTTAAGTGCCGTTACGCCATTCATTACATGTTTTGCTTACTTTTATGTGTTTTATTAATTTCAACGTAGATTCGTGGCCGACGTATAACACTGATGTGCAAATCTGAAATTTAATTGTTTCTGAATACATTAATGAGCAGTTTACATTTAACAAATACCATTTTGGTTCGCCGAGATATAGCCGTTTATTTCAATAGCTTTAAGTGCCGTTGTGCACTTTTCGGTGGCAGCTTAAAGTACACGAAACGTTCCACGTTTCGCTTATTTTTAGGTGTTTTATTAATTTCAACGCAGGTTCGTGGCCGACGTATAACACTGATGTGCGAATCTGAAATTAAAGTGTTTCTGAGTATATTAATGTGTAGTTTAAAGTTAAAAACTACGATTTTGGTTCGCTGAAATATAGCGGTTCATTTGAATGGCGTTAAGCCATTCATTGCACGTTTCGCTTATTTTGATGTGTTTTATTAATTTCAACATAGGTTCGTGGTGGACGTATAACACTGATGTGTGAATCTGAAATTTAAATGTTTCTGAATATATCAAAGCGTAGTTTAAATTTAACAAATAAATTGCGTGGCGTAAAGTACACGAAATGTTAAACGTTTCGCTTATTTATAGGTGTTTTATTAATTTCAGCATAAGTTCGTGGTCGACGTATAACCCAGATGTACAAAACTGAAATTTAATTGTTTGTCAATTTATTAACACGTTGACTGCCGCGGTGGTCGTCGGTGACAGGCGCAAAAAGTGTAAACATTAAAAAAATACCCAATTAGTAGCATTTATCATTTTGTAAATGCAATGTATATTAAATAGTGATGAAATTCTTTGGTCTGCGGTACCTTCGCATTATTTTCATTTTCCACGATTCAATCATATTCTGAAGAATATCACGTCGCGGTTTCAATATAGTAAAATACACACGGCACTCAACGTGTTATTGTGTTGTTTAAATTTAACTAATACCATTTTAGTTTGCCGAAATATAGCGGTGTATTACAATGGCTTCAAGTGCCGTTAAGCAATTTTCGGTGGTGGCTTAAAGTGCACGAAACGTTACACGTTTTATTAATTTCAATGTAGGTTCGTTACCGACGTATAACACTGATGTGCAAATCCGAAATTTGATTATTTCTGAATATATTAATGTGCGGTTTAAATGTAACTAATATCATTTCGGTATTAATTATATAGCGGTTTATTTCAACAGTTTTAAGTGCCGTTAAGCACTTTTCGGTGGTGGCTTAAAGTATTGTACGCAAAACGTTACACGTTTTGCTTATTTTTATGTGTTTTATTAATTTGAATATAGGTTCATGGCCAACGTATAACACTGACGTGGGAACCTGAAATTTAATTATTTCTGAATAATTAATGTGTAGTTTAAATTTAACAAATACCATTTTGGTTCGCTGAAATATAGCGGTTTATCTCAACGGCTACAAGTGCCGTTGAGCACTTTTCTCTGGCGGTTTAATACAAGCGAGACGCTACGTGAAAATCGTTGTATGAAAGCCCTGCAATTGATCTGCTTCACGTACTCTCATGTATATTTACTTCTCGGCATATGTTCCTTACGAATATATAATATTGAATATTTAAGAAATGTTACTTGGTTATCATGCAGGAAATAGTAAATTGCTATTTCGTTGAATAATAGAATGAATACATAGTATTAAATGTACTTACCACTTTTTTATCCGAAGGAACATATTTTCGCACCTATTATCAATTAAGAGTATGTAAGCAGGTAATCTTATACAAATGGGCGGTCATAACAGTTTTCATATGCCGTTAATGTAAAAGCTTTTGTTACACTCCTGCTTTACTATGTGTACTCGCGTAAAGCTCCCGCAGATGCAAATATGGTGCTCTCAGTTATTCCTTCCGTAAATCATAACAATACAGCCTGCAATACGTTATTTTATATCCAACACAGAATATTTTCCACGATTTACTTTGGCGTAAAACTTCATTTAAAATAGACTGTTCGTAACAGTACTCATAATTACAAACGAAAATCAATAGAAACCAATAGAACAATACCAACATTACATCGCATACGTCCGATTTTTCCTCCACGCAGGAAAATATAATTTACTTTGAATTATAGCTCTGCCCGAATCGAAATATTCAGATCTGTGTACAGAAAGTGAAATAAAACGTTCGTTTGCGTGCGCTGCGAAAGTTGCAATTCTTGAGTAAACATCTTTGGTTTTCGCTTGAAGCTCCGAAATGTACAGTTTCCGAATAAGACGTGTGTGCAGAGAGTTATATCCAACACAGAATATTTTCCACGATTTACTTTGGCGTAAAACTTCATTTAAAATAGACTGTTCGTAACAGTACTCATAATTACAAACGAAAATCAATAGAAACCAATAGAACAATACCAACATTACATCACATACGTCCGATTTTTCCTCCACGCAGGAAAATATAATTTACTTTGAATTATAGCTCTGCCCGAATCGAAAAATTCAGATCTGTGTACAGAAAGTGAAATAAAACGTTCGTTTGCGTGCGCTGCGAAAGTTGCAATTCTTGAGTAAACATCTTTGGTTTTCGCTCGAAGCTCCGAAATGTACAGTTTCCGAATAAGACGTGTGTGCAGAGAGCACTTATTTGAAGTGATAATATCGAGCGGGGCATGTGCTAGTCGAATCACGCCGGAGCTAAAGAGATAATAGATGATTTATTGCTCTTCGGCATATTCATGCATTACGGCAAGCCTTCACATTAATACGTCTGCTGAGCATTTCGACGTTCTTTCCACCGCATTTTGAAATTATAATGAAGTATTCAGAACAAAAGACAAGCCGACTCGATCCTGAATCCTAAGCGAGCTCTTTCCAACATTTATCCATTAATCAAGATGGCGCGCCATTCGTTATACCGTTTTGAAATATTCAACGGACTGCGTCAGATTTATCAAACGACCTGATCGTTCGTAGATTGCGAAATACTGTGAATGTCCGTTTATGAACGTGTTTCAGTCACTTACTAAAGCCAAATGTATACAACGTTTAATGATTTCCGTGAAGCCAATTGAATAGTATTAGCATTTTGAAGGAATCGGAAATTTTCCGACAAACATGTATTGCATGTATGTTGCGAGAAAACAAAGTGATACACCAAACTAATACAAAATATTTACAGGATGCAATAATTTCTGTGAATACAACTGAATAATGGCAACATTTTAAAAGAGGGCAAAGTTTTGTAACAAATATATATGATGCGTCTGTGGAAAATGGAGAAAGAATTAATGAATTAATTAATTGAATAAATTAATTAATTCATGATTTAATTAATGAAAGAATTAATGAATGAATGAATACACCCAATAATCTTTTATCTAGACACTGCACTAAATTAACAGAAAGAGATAGTTCTAAGAGTCCTTTGCGTTTTGTTGCTAAACCTAGGAGTTTCTCAAACTATATCAAGTAGTAATATATATTCCATAATAATTGAATAAGTGTTAGATACTTTCCCACCTGTAAATTATTTTTTTAAGCATCTCGTATATGCACATGTAAAAGACTCATGCCGGGTATATATGATGACTATATTTTACGAGAACATAAAATAACTAATTTTGCAACATATTAGGGACATTAGACATAAAAAAGATTGGATCGGCGTACAGCTGTAATAGGGAAGACGGAAAGTATTCTAAACCCCTGGAATAGTTTAATATCTCACAACTAGGCGATACATAATTCACGCACATTTGTGCCCATAATTATGAAAGTGGTCTAAGTCAAAATTTAAAAAAAATGAGTTTATCAGTTATTTCATACCACATTATTTTTAACTAAATTTATTCAATGTAATTTTTACGAAATTGTCAAAAATGAACCATTAGATAGTGGTTGTAATTTCAACATTATATGGAATTCATTTAGTTTTAATTATGAAAGTGGTCTAAGTCAAAAATTTAAATAAATTATATAAACAACTCGAAAATGGCACGTGGCCTTCTTTGACGCGTTTCTGAACTACATAATAAAATAAATGACAATCAAATTTTAATAATAACGACAACTTCATTCCGGTTTATAATCAATAACAAGAAGAGTAAAAAATACCGCGGGTGAATCTGTCTCTTGGCTACAAATTCAATGGATGAGATTCTTGAAAAATGAACCTTATAAAATGTTCTATAAAACATCTTTAGATGATTCTAAATTTCACGTTTTGGATCTTTCACCTAAAAAAGGAAGACCAAAAATATACGGAAATATTAAATTACTTCCATTATACACCACCATTAGACCAGTATCGGAAGAAAAACATAAAGATATTATGAGTTTACTACCGTACATCCCTCCAGTTTTTCAGGAACATTTTAAGAATCTTAAATACTCGAAATAATGATAAAAATGGATTACTGTTTAAAAATAATTAATAAATGTAATAAATGTTCACGAATTATTTCAATCAAATTATTGTTTCAAATAAAACTCAAAGTTCTTTATTGCTTTAAGTCATTTATAGGACATTCAGTTAATTTTGAAAATGGTCTAAGTCAATTCAATCTTTAAAAATAATATTATCGTATAAAATTCACACAAAATTTCATATTCATAGTAAATTTCCATTAATTAAGACTAATAAAATTATAAATTAAAATGTCGCATAATGTAAAAATATTTTTTAATTTATTCAAATGCAATTCATTAAATATCTCGAAACCAGAAATATATGACTTAGACCACTTTCATAATTATGGGCACATTTGCCTAAAACCGAAACTAATACATGAGCTCTCAGGGAACGATCAAACACATGTGGATGGACCCTCGTCCAGGCTGAGCTTATTGATAGGTATGACGTCATGCATTGATTTTACAATTACCTGTGCTGCACATTGAAATGAGAATTGACGAACATAAGCTTCAGTGCGTGCAATTAGACATGGAATCCTGACATTGACTACTGATTCGTTCGGTGACTATTGAATGATTTTCTTTGAACATCCTGCATATATTTATGTGAAAGATATATACCGTCCAAATGTTATATATATATTTTGTGGGATCAAAACACGACAAATACTATGACGAATAGTTACGAAATTACGAAATTTTTACAAACAACGAAATGCTATGAAAGTTGCATCACATGCGTGAAACTGTGGCTCTAGAAAAGTTTATTAATCATCTGTAAAAATGGAATATATAACATCGACGGAATATTTAATTTGTACGAATATACACATAATATATGCATATATTATATAGTATAATATAAGCATATGTGTATATATGTATGTACTATATATATATAAATTAAATATTGTGTCGATGTTATATATTCCATTTTTACAGATGGTTGGAATACTTTTCAGGTATTCCAACAGTTTCATGTATTGATGCAACTTTCATAGTATTTCGTCATAGTATTTGTCGTGTTTTGTTCTCGCAAAATATATATACATAATATCTGCACGGTATATATGTTTTACTGTAGATTACGGTAGAATTCTTCTACTGTATTATTTATATACATATTATGTATATATATATATATTGTATATATCCGTACAAATGAAATATTGCGTCGATATTATGTATTCTATTTTTACAGATTATTAGAATACTTTTCAAAAGCCACAGTTTCAAATATGTGATGCAACTTTCATAATACTTCGTCATTCGTAGCGATTCATATGCCTAATATTCATGATCTCTGATAATTTGACCGAAACTCACCTTGATAGACAGTTGCCCAGGCGAAATTGAACGCCGAACAATATAACAGCGTACATTGAAATGAGAATTGACCAATGTAAGCTCGAATGCGTGCGGTCAGTATGGAATCTTGTCATCGATTATTGATTCCCACAGTGACCTCGATTGATGTTATATTCGCAGGATCGCACTTACGCGAAACTTACGTTCCGCACACGCGTCTAGATAGCGACGTGTGTACATAATACAGGCGAAACTTCAAACGCGGCACGATACACCAATCTCAGATCCGAGAATGCCGCTTTGACGTGCAACTACGCGACGAAGAGCCACAGATGACGTTCAACTGTTCATCAATCAGAAGCAGAAACAGATGTCAAACTCTTCGACGTTCCGGTGAAAGGATCAAAAGTCGCAGAAGTGATGAGATCTGAGAGTAACACCTTCCTTGCAGAACGGTCTTAATGGAATATTCGAGACTGACACGCGAATTTATCAAGAAAGCCACCCCGATGTAACGCGCGCTTTCAATGTCAGAGTATGCAGCATCTAGTAGTGCATTGTAAGGAGAATGAATCTATTATAAATCAGCCGGGGCTTCCTGGATCACTTTAAAATGTATACGTAGAAATATGGAAAATTGCAAGAAACTTGTTCATATAATCAAGACTATCGAACACTTAAAAATCTTACTTCCTGGAACACTGTAAATGTACACGTAGAAATACAGAAAAATGTAAGAAACTTGTTCATTTATTTAAGAGTATCAAATATTTAAAAATCTTACTTCCTGAATCACTTTAAAATATAACGTAGAAATACAGAAAATTGCAAGAAACTTGTTCATGTAATTAAGAGTATCGAACACTTTAAAATCTTACTTCCTGAAACACTTTAAAATTTATACGTAGAAATACAGAAAATTGCAAGAAACTTGTTCATCTAATTAAAAGTATCGAATACCTAAAAACCTTACATCCTGAATCACTTTAAAATATATACGTAGAAATACAGAAAATTGTAAGAAAATTATTCATGTAATTAAGAGTATCGAACACTTTAACACGTTCACGCCGGCGTGACCCACCGGTGGGTCACGCTCGAAATGTCCCATCGGGCGTGAACATTTGTTTACACGCCGCCCACCATCAAAAATATAGTTCGTTTAGTAAGTGGACAAAGTTGCCGTATAGTTGAACATTGAAATAATACATTTTAAATAATTGAAACAAGTAACAATCTTGCGCCACCAAATTAAGTGCTGCATGAATTCGAGCGCCGCCTCACAGCGAAAAACATGAATATCGGCCCCGGCGTGAACGTGTTAAAATCTTACTTCTTGAATCACTTCAAAATATATACGTACAAATACACAAAATGGCGAGAAACTTGTTCATGTAATTAAGGGTATTGAACCCTTTAAAATCTTACTTTCTGAACATTTTAAAACATATACGTAGAAATACAGAAAATTGCAAGAACTTGTTCATGTAATTAAGAGTATCGAACACTTTAAAATCATACTTCTTGAATCACATTATAATATGTACGTAGAAATACAGAAAATTGCAAGAAACTTGTTCATCTAATTTAGAGCATCGAATATTTAAAAATCTTGCTTCCTGAAACATTAAAATATATACGTAGAAATACAAAAAATCGCAAGAAACTTGTTCATGTAATTAACAGTATCGAACATTTTAAAATCTTACTTTCTGCATCACTTTTAAATACATACGTAGAAATACAGAAAATTGGAAGATACTTGTTTATGTAATTCAGTGTATCGAACACTTTAAAATCTTACTTCCTGAATCACTTTAAAATGTATATGTAGAAATACACGAAATTGCAAAAAACTTGTTCAGGTAATTAAGAGTACGGAACACTATCCAATGGATGTAAATTGTAATGTCTATCAGTAACTTATCGCTAATTATCGAAATGTGGATGTGGAATTAAAGTTACAAGAAAAATATTCAGAATCATCCGCAAGAGTTTCAAAGTCATAAACTGTGCATTTCTTCCATTTTTGGCTTCGCGTCGTTCGAATTGTGAATCATCAAGCAACAAATACTTTCAATGTGTAGGTATGTAACACATAATATTAGACTGTAAGGAAAACGAACCGACTACTTCCTGAGTCACTTAAAGAAATCTTTTGAAATACAGAGAGTATTTGGAAACTTATTAATAGAATAAAGAGCAAAGAGACACGGCACGACTGCATATAAAGAGCAATATCTTCTTGTATTAAGATGCAAATGTAATATTACATTTTTAATAAAGAATAAAACAGTTTCTGTAAAACAGATATTCGACGCTGACATGGCCTATTGACGAACATGTCATTGATCAATGATTGTATGTTTACTTACTTGTTATTTAAATGAAGCTTTGGGAGCAAAGTTTTCGGCATTGATCACTTATCGATGTGACATGAGGTGAAATGTAGTCTTCCCAATTCTTACTTATCATTAAGGGTATTTTATACATTTATTAGTACGTCTATCTAATCAGCTACATTGAAACTCGTGGTTAACGCATAATAAGCTAATAAAATCGTGGATTCTGCAAAAATTGAATCCCCTCGTCGATTAACCTGTACAATACGCCAGAGAATTGTGAAACTTATTCATGGGTCAAAATAAATTTTAGACTGACATATAGACTCTGCAAGTATTGGGAGTACGCGAAAGTTTATAACGTTAAACAGGTTATGGTTAGTAAACTACTGGGGCTGACAGCTTAATTACCACGAAGTAACGTTTACCCGAGATATAAATTAGCATAATGGATGTTATGAAGAAGGTATTTCCGTACCCTGTGTGGATAAACAAAACATTTTTAGCTAAAAATGTAAACAGATTTGTACGTAATACGTCGATACTAATCGTTTCCCACTATTCTTGTTACACTTGTACTGATTCTCACAACTAAAGTATCCTGAAAAAAACAAAGGATATCGTTTCTTCCTATTGCCAAATACGGACACTCACACATTCTAAACCGACGAAAGAAACAGAATTTAATACATTTTGTACTATACGGTTGATTGTATATTTTGGCGAGCGATTTAGATTGCCTTACATTTAAATATTTACTTGCATGAGGTGTCCAATTCATTGCTGTTATACGTTACTATTATGGTCATCACGTATAAATAAATTGCTAAAATGAAAACTAGGGTTGATTCATAAAATGTTGCCTGTAAATTGAATATATTCAAGAATATTAAACAATTTCATGTTTCTTCATGTAATATTATCGTCTTCCATCAAAACTCGCAAAAGATCCGGATCCTGTAATATCTTTGAATTGCATTGTACAATTTTTAATTATAAAACGACTGGCTTCTCAGAAATTTTCCAAGGCGCACCCACTTTTTATTACTGTCATAATAGGTACACAACTTTGCTCCCGCCGTTTTTCCCTTTCGTCCAATGCAAAAAACGGCGGGAGCAAAGTTGTACACCTATTATTTGCCATCTACAAAGGAAATCATGGATCAATGAGTAAGTATTAATATTTTGCATCCGATAGTCTAGCTGCACTGGACAGGCAAGTTGACGCGATCCACTTGTATATCTCATGCAATTCGATGAAGCGTTCATTGACTATTTATGAAAACGTTTTGTCGGAAAAGCAATGCCCATCGTAAAATACGTTTTATTAAAGTTTCACGAAAAAAATAAAGAGAATACGACGATCCTCGGATGAAAAGTTATACTAAAAAAATTCATACATTTTTTGTTACTTTATTCTCTACGCGAATTACTTGAAATATAGCTGAAAAATTGTATTTATAATCATGCAT
Source organism: Cryptocheilus praepositus (assembly GCA_033815515.1). Lineage (NCBI taxonomy): Eukaryota > Metazoa > Arthropoda > Insecta > Hymenoptera > Pompilidae > Cryptocheilus > Cryptocheilus praepositus. The sequence goes on from JAWWQZ010000153.1 coordinate 1,402,423, forward strand.
ATGTTAATAGCAAATATTAAGTATCATTTTTTCCGCATATTGAATTACATTAATATAGTTCAATAAAATGTATTGCCACATTTAACGGATTTTATTGAACAGAATAATATTAGCAGATTTGTCTATTCAGCCGTGTTTCCAGTTTTTACACAATTTTATGGTGTAAATTATTTTAAACTGTGGGAAACTTACTGATAACAATATTTCGATAAATCCTTGCAATATTATTGCAAGACGCGCCGATATAATTTGCAAGTCAGCACAATAGGTCTTATTCTTCATTCTGTAACGTAAACAAAATTAATGTGTGCGTGTATTTCTCAAAATTATCAATAAACCGTGCATTATTAAAAGAGTCCGCATATCCTGCATAAGTTAGTTCAGTTAAACGCGTCGTCACGTGATTGGTCTATTGGCCCTACGTGGTACTCGTTAGTAAATTGACCTAATTTAAACAAAAAACTAACCTCGTATACATGCAAACTTAGTGGGTTGGTTACTTAGTGGCTAATGCTAGCGCTTGTAAACTAGCCTATCTGTATAGCAGTCTGCTAAAAGGCTGCACGATACGAAAAAGAAGAGGTTCGAACGTAACAATGCGTTCAGATTAGTGTCCAGCGCTTCGTTATTAAACATTAACACATTCGCGACCGTGGACATGAATTCACGTTTTCTCAAGTTCTATTCCTGGTTACTGCTGACGTGAATTCATGTCATTTTTAACACATTGACAGCCGGCGACCTAAGAGACATTTAAAGCCTGAACGCCGGCAACACATCGGCCACTTAAATCCCAAACGCCAACCTAATTCACTTGTTTCTGATCAATGAATGGTCAAAAAAATATTCAAAACACTATATATCTTCGTTTCTATTTTTATCTAATAGGTACACAACTTTGCTCCCGCCGTTTTTCCCTTTCGTCCAATGCAAAAAACGGCGGGAGCAAAGTTGTACACCTATTATATTTCATTATATATCGTCGTATCTACATTTTATTTGCATACTCATTATATACAATTTAAAGGCAATTAAAAACTGAAACATAATCGACATTTTTAATTTATGATTACAGAAAAAGATACAGTTCCTCATTTCATGGTGGATTATTGTATACATATAACTTAAATAGAAAACAAAAGTTTTAATATTTAAGGCAAGTGTGGTATTTCTCGAAACATGGCAAGTAAATACAAATCGATGTGTAAGACACTCATACCAGCAAAAAAAATCCACAACACCGTAGGGCCGCCACTCAAGCGACTGATTCAGAAACCCGCGTTTTCACGGGGCCGGCTGTCAATGTATTAAGTCTCTATGGGCTCGCGTAACTTTGAAGTCACATATCGATAAATCGATATTTTATTAAATAGTTTAATTTTTTCCGAGATGGCGTATATATCTTGTTATATAATGTTTTCTTAATAACCAATAACATGCTTGATGCGGTTATCAACTCAAACCTGAAATGTCAAAATAAATGCTTTTGCAAGTTGTCTGCAAATAGAAGCCAAAGGAACCGTCTTGTGCAATTGTCATTATTTGTTCTTCTATCGGTGTATGTTAAACAAAAAAAGCATACGTAATAGCTTTCAGTTTGTATATCAATAATATCTTATTTGCTTGCATTTAAACAATCATTTTATTTCTATATTCATGTGATATAGCTTTGTGACTTTGAAGACACAATGGGCTATAATGGTAGGGTTCGGTGTATTTGCGATAACATTTATGTTTTCTTTGCTTTTCAGTTTTATATGTCAGAAGCCCAAAATATGGATACAAATCATATAAAAATAAAAGTGGAATAAGAATAAGAAGCATTAGCAGTAATAAATCCGAAGATTCCTTATCAGTTTCTGATTCTAAGGAAAATTATCAAACAGTATTTGCCCGACGACGTATAAATATTATTGATAGCGACGATGAATTTAGTAGTAAAAAATCATCAGATAAGGAAATGCAACGTATATCTATGTTTAATGCCAAACGCCAATTGTTTTATGGAATTCCATGCTTAAGCTATTATACACACAAGTGCAAACGTTGTAAGCTGTTGTTACTTCAAAGTTACAAAGTATGTTCCTTATAATAAAATTGTTGAAACTGCTGAATTCATTGTTAATATGTATTCCGAGATTGATATTTGTTGATTTCACGTTACATAGATTTTGTATAGCCACCAAAATAAAATTCGGTCCATAGAGGGCTAATTTTATTCCTGATTGCCGCTGACGTGAATTCACGTCCAGCAATTTTTTTCTGAATATGGCAACAGCGCTTCCGATAAGAACCGCTATCTCAAGGAAACAAGTGAGAATGGCTCAATTTGTTTACTAAGTGTTGGCCAGCGCAATCGGACAAGTCAAAATATCCACAAAAACGTTGTAGATTATGCAAAATTCGCGGACAACGTCGTGACACTACATATATATTCAAATTACGTAAAGTTCCTTCATACAAAAGTCATTATTTTTCGATTCATGACACTAACTACAAATATTAAATTTTGTTTTTATTCGGCTTTCCCAAAACACCGGTAATATAATGCTAAATAAATTCAGCACAATTATAACAAGTGGTCCATTGTCTACCTCCAAAATGAGCACACAAATTATAAATATCTTTTTATTTTAAACAACACGTAATTTCAACATTGGTATTTCAAATCATTTTTATCCTTGCTTCAACGACACAATTTTGCGGCAACTAGCTTCAGTATTTCATTATTTTTTACGGTAGTCAGTATCAGAAACGGAAAAAATTTGCCGGTCGCGAATGTGTTAATATGTAAACCGCATATGTTAAGTAACTAGTGATTACTGTTTCAGTGCTTTTAGTAAAGTATAGTATGTGATGCCATAACTATGATTACATAAGGTTCTTGACAAGAGCGCAATCTAGTATTACACAACCAATGATGTAGCAAAGTATGAACTTAAGGCTCTTCCGTGAAACTACTTATTTTGAATTTGTTGAAAACGCAAAAAATGGTCGATATTCGATATAAAATTTCGTATAAAATAAAATATTCGATGACAATGAGTGGGGTCTCAAATATTCATGACTCAAATTATATTCAGCTTAAAGCGAAGCACCGAAATTGTAAGGGTCAAAGTACGGTTGCAAAACTAAAAATATTATTTAACATATAAAAACGAGGCACAAGTAATGGAACGGCAGTGACAACGCTTATTCTTTGAAGTATATACGTGAACGGGAAGTAATTTTAACCAGTATTTTGCGTCTATTATACTTATATTACAACGCATCATTATTGTATAGGGTGACCCATCAGAAACTGTACACCTAAATATTTGCACGGATTCAAAAGTAGAGAGGTATGTCATAATAAATATGTGTTCTTAAAGCATACATTATAACATTCAAAGCTCTTCAATCATTTTTTCTTTTTCTTTTCTGTTCAAATTTATTTCCATTTAATTCGGTTCATTTTTCAATTTAACTTTATATAAAGATAATCTCGTAATGATAACACGATCAATGTTCCAAAACGTCGAATTACGATTTATTGCATTGCCAGTACACATATATTTTTTTACCGGAATACTAACCACAATTTTATATATACATTAAAAATTTGTTTCACAAGAGAATGGCACTGTTTGTGCAAAAGATGCGATCGCGCAATCATTTCTAATTCTAAAGTATTATTACCTAGATGTCGAGATCATCAATCTTCCTTCGACATAATTTCGTTAACACAACGGTATAGGTCATAAAGTGACGTATTCAGGTCACAACATTATCATTTTTTTTCTCCCGGAAAACACCGAAACAACATGTCTATCGGATTCCGCTACACCTTGTAGTATATTGGTATATTACTCTAGTTGATCGCGATCAGCAGTTTGCACACGACTGCCTCAACCGAATGGCGTACTTAGAAAACCACCACAGTGAACATTGGATACTCCCACTTTTGTTTTATCCGTTTGAGTGTTCAACGAACATAAGGACAAATCCAACAATACAACGAGCACTTTGTTAAAAGTATTCTCGTTCCACTTTTGTTTATACCTCTTAGGTTTCAAGGAATGTAAGTGCAAATCCAACGATATAACAGACTTTGCTTAAAGTATAATGTGGTATAATAGATTGCTGCTTACCGATTTTTAAATGTTGTATTTTAGGTAACAGTCAATATAGTATTTAGTTCACTCACGCGTATCTTAAGAAAACTACGATGTAGTACAGAACTAATTATTATAGAATTTCGCTGAACCTTACACAATACTTGATATCAAAATCTGTTCTTCTTCTTTAAGTCAGATTAATTCATGACATATTCATCTTTTTTTTACAAGAAAATACTAATTTCAGAAGAATAAATACAATCTAAAACCAAGAAGAAATTTATTGTTGTTTACTGTTGACTGTACTTAGAACAATTTCATGCAAGTATTACATACATTACAGGAAGTAGCATTTGACACACACTTGACTTCCAAAACTAATAACACTTTCTATACCTTTCAATGAATTCAAAAGCAACCGCACACGCTTTAAACGCAACGCACCTTACCAAATACAACTAAACCTGCAAAATGTAATTAAAAAACCTGTGCCGATTCCTAACTGTCTTGTTTCTCTTCACACTTTCCATAAATCCAACGTGCGGAATAAAAACATAGAAATATAACCTTCAATGCGGTTTTGCATGAAATCTGAAGCACCTAAACCTTCAAAATGTAATTAAAAGACCTGTGTCGATTCCTAACTGTCCTGTTTCTCTTCATACTTTCCATAAACCCACCGCGCTGAATAGAAATATAAAATAGAAACATAGAAATACAACCTTCGATGCAGCTCTGCGTGAAATCTAAAGCAACTAAACCTTCAAAATGTAATTGAAAAACCTGCGCCCATTCCTAACTGTCTTGTTTCACTTCGCACTTTCCATAAATTCACGGCGCAGAATAGAAACATAGAAATACAACCTTCAATGCGGTTTTGCATGAAATCTGAAGCACCTAAACCTTCAAAATGTAATTAAAAGACCTGTGTCGATTCCTAACTGTTTCGTTCCTTTTCATACTTTCCATAAATCCAACGTGCGGAATAAAAACATAGAAATATAACCTTCAATGCGGTTTTGCATGAAATCTGAAGCACCTAAACCTTCAAAATGTAATTAAAAAACCTGTGCCGTTTCCTAACTGTCCTGTTTCTCTTCATACTTTCCATAAACCCACCGCGCTGAATAGAAATATAAAATAGAAACATAGAAATACAACCTTCGATGCAGCTCTGCGTGAAATCTAAAGCAACTAAACCTTCAAAATGTAATTGAAAAACCTGCGCCCATTCCTAACTGTCTTGTTTCACTTCGCACTTTCCATAAATTCACCGCGCAGAATAGAAACATAGAAATACAACCTTCAATGCGGTTTTGCATGAAATCTGAAGCACCTAAACCTTCAAAATGTAATTAAAAGACCTGTGTCGATTCCTAACTGTTTCGTTCCTTTTCATACTTTCCATAAATCCGACGTGCGGAATAAAAACATAGAAATATAACCTTCAATGCGGCTTTGCGTGAAATCTAAAGCACCTAAACCTTCAAAATGTAATTAAAAAACCTGTGCCGATTCCTAACTGTCCTGTTTCTCTTCATACTTTCCATAAACCCACCGCGCTGAATAGAAATATAAAATAGAAACATAGAAATACAACCTTCGATGCAGCTCTGCGTGAAATCTAAAGCAACTAAACCTTCAAAATGTAATTGAAAAACCTGCGCCCATTCCTAACTGTCTTGTTTCACTTCGCACTTTCCATAAATTCACCGCGCAGAATAGAAACATAGAAATACAACCTTCAATGCGGTTTTGCATGAAATCTGAAGCACCTAAACCTTCAAAATGTAATTAAAAGACCTGTGTCGATTTCTAACTGTTTCGTTCCTTTTCACACTTTCCATAAATCCAACGTGCGGAATAAAAACATAGAAATATAACCTTCAATGCGGCTTTGCGTGAAATCTAAAGCACCTAAACCTTCAAAATGTAATTAAAAAACCTGTGCCGATTCCTAACTGTCTTGTTTCTCTTCATACTTTCCATAAACCCACCGCGCTGAATAGAAATATAAAATAGAAACATAGAAATACAACCTTCGATGCAGCTCTGCGTGAAATCTAAAGCAACTAAACCTTCAAAATGTAATTGAAAAACCTGCGCCCATTCGTAACTGTCTTGTTTCACTTCGCACTTTCCATAAATTCACCGCGCAGAATAGAAACATAGAAATACAACCTTCAATGCGGCTTTGCCTGAAATCTCAAGCAACTGCACACGCATTAAATACCCCCATACGCCTGCCCAGAATACAAACGAACTCTGAAAGCATGATTAAACGAAGCCGCGCACGTTCCCGTCCGTTGATCGGTCCTGATATTTTTCAAAACTCTGATCCGAGGCGGAAAATACAGAAACGCCGAGGATTAATAACGTATCCAACGTCTGAAGCGTCTGCCTGAATTCTAATGTCTCGTTATGACCGGCGAAATAAGTTCTGGAAAATACGAGGGTCGAGCTGAAATGGAACGCAACGGTGAGGAATGTGTTCGATGAAACGTGTAAGCCCTCGCGCGGGTCAACGGGAGAAGAGCATGGCGGACTTACCCCAAACCGCGAAGCCGCCGTCGTATATTCCAGGGCTGTCGTATTTACCGGGCCACACTTTGGCCGAAGGACGCGCGTATGTGTATGTCTGCTATTCAGCTCGCTACAAATGTTTGTTCATGGTCTTCACCGCGGTGATATAGTTCAGCGGCTCCCAATATAACGCATTATTACGGCCGTTTTATCGGGGAAGGTAGCATACAATAAGAAACGCCGTCGTCACCGGGATCAAGGAAAACCAAACTCTACGAAGCGACGTCTAGGCGCACGTGAAGGAGTAAGTATCATGAGGGGTAAAGTGTCATTAGAGCAGTGCTGAGAAAATTGAACGGTTGAGCGTAGATGTTGTTTCATGTGGGCATCGAAATAAACAAGGAGGGGCATGAAAAAGTAAAAGAAGTTGCGTGAGTTGACAATTATCACGTTCGCGGACGTGAATGCTATGGCATTCATTTTCATGATGATGCAGAATGACATGAATGCTATAGCATTCAAATCTTAAAGTCAATTATTTTTAATTTAATTTTATATAGCCCTACCGGGCCACAATTTGGCCTAAGGACGTGCGTATGTGTATGTCTGCTATTCAGCTCGCTACAAATGTTTGTTCATGGTCTTCACCGCGGTGATATAGTTCAGCGGCTCCCAATATAACGCATTATTACGGCCGTTTTATCGCGGAAGGGAGCATACAATAAGAAACGCCGTCGTCACCGGGATCAACGAAAACCAAACTCTACGAAGCGACGTCTGGGCGCGCGTGAAGGAGTTATCATGGGGGGAAAGGTGTCATTAGAGCAGTGCTGAGAAAATTGAACGGTTGAGCGTGGATGTTGTTTCATGTGGGCACCGAAACAAACGAGGTTGGGCATGAGACAGTAAAAGAAGTTGCACGAGGTGATAATTATTGTAGGGATATAAGATGTTAGGTGATGTCGAAGTGTGATGCGGAATTATATTGAGTTGAATAATTTATTAAAGATAAATAGAAGCACTAATTATACATATAAATACAAAATTAAAGTAAAACTATGGCAATTCGACTACGATTCGGTAAACGGCAAGAAAACGTATCTATACTGACTGAACTACATTCTGAACTTGACTGACTGACAACTCAACATTCAAATCTGAACGACAATTTTAAAACTTTAATACTGAACGACAACTTAAAACGTGCGTATTTATGTCTGGACCTCTACCGCCTTATCTTAATCCGGTAGGGCCCGATGGCCCAACGACAGTTTTATGGGACGCATTTACGGCCGTTTTCCTAATGCTACATTATTATATATAAAGATTTTGGGAACGAAGTTCAAATGTGGTTGGAACGTCTGTGCACGCAAGATGGAGTTGTCGTGGGAAAAATGTCATATTGTATGGCAGCGCTAAGAAAATTGAATTGTCGAGCATGAATGGTATTTCATACGAGAATCGAAATAAATGAGGTGGGGCATGAGAAAGTGAATGAAATTGCAAAAGTTGATAATTATATAAAGATTTTGGGAGGGCAATTCAAATGTGGATGGTACGTCTGTAAGCGCGTGAAGGAATTAACCTGAAAAAGTGTCATATTCTAGAGCAGTGCTGAGAAAATTGAACGGTCATTATGTAGATGTTATTTCATCTGGGCGTCGAAACAAATTAGGTGGGGCATGAGAAAATAAAAGAAGTTGCGTGAGTTGAGAATTACATAAAGATTTTGGGAGAGAATTACAAATATGGATGGTACGAAAAATCGAATGTGTTAGCACGTTTTCGTACAGAGAAGCTGATGGTGAGAACGATGATACAGAAATGGACGGCTACGCGGAAATAATGATATCACCACCCTCTCAAGAAAAGATCAAGTCATCATTTTTCGATTGAGCATTGACCGTACCGAAATCTCCTGCTAACATTTTACACCGAAATGGGGTTTCCAGAATGCGATTCATGCAGGACCAAAGTGGCGGTGGACCTCCTATTTCTCACCTGCCCTTCAACTCAAACATTCAATTAAATCTGAAAACTAAACTCGCCGCCGAGGAAAACTTCTGTGACGTCAATAGAATTTATCAACTGTCAAAATTACTGAAGCAAATTAAATTGCGTTAGCTTGTACCCGGTGGTAGAATAGGGTTCATGAATTATAGGGTAGATGGTGCCTGCGAAATGCTAACGAATGAACGCTCCTAATATACGTCAGTCGAGAAATGAGTATTTTTGAAGTTATAAACAATTCCTCTTCGGATGACTAATTTATACAGAACGATAGAAAGCATTCGCAACTTTTGGGATAATAAATATTTGACGAAAGATGCAAAAAAGTTATGAGAAATATAGGCTGAGGAGTTAATATTTCCAAATGTACAAACAATTTTTTGTCAGTTAAAGCGACTGATTAGTTTTCACGTTTTGGGAGCTGATCACTGATCATGAAAATACACGGCTGACATCTCTCTGGCGACGCGACGTCTCATAATAAGATAATCCTGCGTTATGACACGTGTGCAGAGTGGAAAGACAGCTAATCCATTGTTTTCATACGGTATTATGTTCCTCGGAGCGAAAAAACTACTCGCTTCATCCGAAAAAATTTCTTTATACTTTTAAAAATAGTACCATTTCAAATCATATTGATTAAAATATTTATTATCACTCGACATATACTCTCTACGCTAGAAGTTAATCCCTTTTTATCACCTTGTGCAAATCCACTAATCAACATATATCTGCTTGTCACTGATAAATACACATGTTGATACGACGCTAAATAACAAATAGGAAATAAAAAGTAAGAGACGCTCTTCTGCCCATGGAAGTTTAACTCATTCGCTACCAGCGTCGCATATATGCGACGTTTCAGTTCTTGTTTCTGAACCCGACGTCGCATATATACGTGGAACTACCAAAACAAGATAGACTGATATGCCTATGCTATTCCTGGTAATAAGTCGCAAACGACGTTGATCGTAAGCACCGCGTTAATAAAGATGATATACTGAGATTATTATAATATTTTATTAAAAGGAAATTCGCGTGATACAGAATAAGTTTTGATAAGCAATTCTCGTGGTGGTGTTCTTATTTGACTGGTGTTCTTGTTTGGTGTTCTTGCTTGACTGATGTCCTTATTTGACTGATTCTTCATGTATGGGTGTGGGCCTTATAAATGAAAATTGTAGTAAGGGTGGTGGAAATGCAGTGAAGGTGATCGGTGGAAGGTGGGTTTGGCAGCAGGTGACACTGGGGTTGAAATTCGGAGAATCGGTGGTATGTGGAAGAGGAGGGAATTGACCTGGAATATTAACACGTTGACTGCCGTTCGTATTTTGCCGTATTAGAACGGCGATACTATAAAATACTACAGCGTTTAACTGAATTATGCAAAATGTAAATAATGTGCAAGTATTGGAGACCAAAGAATCGCATCACTATTCTAACAATAACTGCATTTATAAAATAATTATTACTACCCATTGCGAATATTTTGGATCTTCAGTAAAATTTCTTGCGCCGGTCACCGGTGACCCCCACGGCAGCCAACGTGTTAATTAGGAGTGCGAAACGGTTTTTAATTAGTGCTGGTTAATGGTAGGGATTAGGGCTTCGGTCTAGTACTGCGGATTAGGTCTTCGGTACGGCAATAAAACTCAATCACTGTGTTGGGGCCTCTTCCTGGGTCCGTTGGGTCGGACCAATACAACATGTCTATTTTATCAGTTTATGATAACATGCTGCATGAATTTTTTGCAGAAATAGATTTATTGGGCTATAAAACAATAAAATAGATATAGGTTGTTGTTGGTCTGGAGATTGTTACATTTTTAAGCTAGTGAGAAGCAGTGAATCTTCAGTGAAAATAGTAGCATTCTAGATCCATGCCTACGTCAATGCATTAGCTGCTTCGCTTTATGCAGACAAGACACACGTTGTAGAAACACTTCACAAAAACCGCAAAGGCAATCCCAAATTTGTAAGTGATGAAAAGCTGAAAAAAGGGGAATCTATTTTTGCTAGGAATAGTAGTACTTTTGTGCAGAAATGGAAAGATAAACGAGAAGTCTTGATAATATCTACGAAACATAATGCATCATTCAAAGAAGTAAAGTCTAATAATGGAAATTTAGCAAATAAACGTTCTACAGTTGCAGATTATAATGACAATATGTCGGATATCGACAGAACAGATCAAATTATCGCTTATTATTCTTCTCCTAGGAAGTCGTTACGTTGGTATATAAAACTTTTTTTTCATATAATCGACATTACAATTTGGAATAAATGTTGGATATACGACAAAATTCATTCAATTATAATTAATTACTTAGATTTTAGAAATGATCTTGCTAAAAAATTAACTTGTATAAGCAAATTAACTGTGTTTCTATATAATAATACCTCGAATACAAAATATTTCCGTAGAAAAATTGATGAAAGAATAAGATGTCGTGTATGTAGTATGCAGAATCTGCGCAGAGAAACTTTCTATACGTGCGGAATTTGTCAGACGAATGAGGAATTACCTATTGGGCTATGCGTAAATGAATGTTTCAAAATTTTTCATGAAAAAAATAAATAAATAACTTCTATTTCGCTTTAAAAATGTTTTTATTTTTACGTTCCTTTCCTATCTAGTTAATTTCCTTTTTACAAAATACGTCGCATATGTGCGGCGTGTGGTCTATAAAATAAGTTTCTCATCCCTGGCCCAGCGTCGCATATATGCATCGTATGAAAAAATGCTTATTTTTTATATAATTGGAATGTTATAAATATATATACTCAAAATCAATGCCAACTGAAGTCATATTAGAAGGAAAAACATCATGGTCTGTGAAGCCAGAATTTCTTCTCAAGGCGTAGTAGCGAACGAGTTAACCCTTTCGCTACGGCAGCCCCGTCCGCCGAAGTACTGTCACTGAACGGAAACTCGCGCCGGAAATATGCACAGTGCGCGTGGTTTCTGTATATATGTTGTTCTAAGTCTTAAATCGGAACTGTGCCGAATACATCGGAAAGTCTCAAAAGTTTTAAGAAATTATTAATCCAGTATGTCAATAAAATCAACGGAAAACGCTCTGCCGATAACGGAAAATGTTGCCATCGGCTATAGATGACACTTGTACAGATTATTTCGATGCCGCATATATGCGGCGCTCGTACCCAGAAGTCGTGGCGTGGATGCCGCGTATATGCGGCGCTCGTACTACTTGGTCGTCGAGTGGATGCCGCATATATGCGGCGCTCGGCGCGAAAGGGTTAATGAAAAATGTTCGTGCTTTGTAATTCTTGCAAGTGGTGTGCCGACATATAAAGCCATTTGGAGGTGCACTGAAATGTTGGGAACTCGTAAAATTAATTACACACGCTTACGGTCTCTAATACCTCTCGTTTACTTGATTCTTCGTGGAAGATGGTTCGTTTTTGACTGACTGGTCAGTGGCAACACCCTTGTGACCTTCTGGTCGACGCTGATTGGTAGGACAACCACGCAACATCCCGCTTTCCCGTGTACTTGGACTGGAAGGTGGAAAATTACGCAAAGGTGCATATGCAAGGGAAACTCAGGGTGATTCATCGGTCAGCGGACTGTTCCACAGATGTGCCCTTCGGATGCCAACAGAAATAGCATGTTCTCGAGCTATTGACCGCGAGAGGTACAAATTACGAAAAACCCCAGCCTCATCGGTAGTCTTATACATATACTCCTATACAGGGTGTCCCACGTAACATGCTCACCTGTTTTATTTCTAAAGTATGCATCTTACGAAAAAAACTTTTTTTTATATTCGTATGGTTCCAAGGGTTGCATTATTAAATGCATTCTTTTTTTCGATGGAGGCATTTCGGAGATTTCAAGGTCAACTTCATTTTTTTTAATGGAACCCTCTATTTTTTACATTAAGACCTGAAAGAGCGTGATATTTTGAATAAAAAAAGTATTTATTACGTATTGAGTATTATTAAGAAAAAAATAATGCATTTAATAATGCAGCCCTCGGAACCATACAAATGTAGGGAAAACTGTGAAAGGTTAGAATAAAAAATGAATTTTCTCTTTTTTTAAAAGAAAAATAAACAAAATAGTTTATTGTAAGAAATGTAAAGATGACACAAATTTTGCACACACGGGCGAAATTAAGAAAACATTGAAATACGTCTCTTCGACATATTCGCGTCTTTTACGTCTTTAAGTACCTCTTTCGGCTTTGATCGTCGGGCTTCGACTGACTAATATGAAAACAACATCTTTGACCTTCTTTTACTCTCCCTTACACGCATTCGATACACACTGTCCTTTTGCGAATTTTCGATCCTACACAAATATAAAACGAAAAATTTTCATATGATGCGTACTTTAGAAATAAAACAGGTGAGCATGTTACGTGTGACACCCTGTATATACTCTTATATATACTCTTATATCGATAATCTTATCGACACTCGCCAGGACGAAATTTAACACATCCGACAATAAGAGAGATCATGAACTCAAAAATCACCTTTGTACCACCGTGCCATGAACCATTACACAAAAGTCTTAACAGGTGCAATAAACACGTTTGAACAGGGGAACGCGCCATATATCACGAATAGCAGGAACCATGGAAGAGTGGAATCGGAAGCCGCTCGCGACGGAAGGTTACAGCACATCAAATTGTAATCGTTTTAATTACGCACGCCTCGTATTAATGAATTTACGTCTGTCGCCAGAGCTAACAACGTGACGGTCCTGTCAACGGATATTACGAACAGATGCGTAAAATATTAATTGCCGCAAATACGAGTGTCACGATGTAATCTCCGGGATGAGTAAATGAACGGCTGACAAATTGAAGACACGAAAATAAATCTGTACGTTTGCCAAGTCAATATATTCGATGAATATGAAAGGACGGTCATTCGACACCGGCGTTTGGCATTTATCGGGTCGTGTGATTTGAAAATTAATAATGCCGCAAATGGGGGTATGAATAGTAAACGGCTCACTAACGATAAAGTAACATTTTACTCGCGATAACTGCGATAAACGTGCGAATGACTTTAAGGGAAGTTTAGTTAATCAAGGATCCGGCGGTATGAGGTAATATTTGACAAAGTGAAAGATGGAGACGGAGAGCGGAAACTGATAAAATGAAGCTAACAAGATGAATAAGGTGCGGAACGACAACGTGATATAGCGAACGATAAAGTGCGATGTAAGAGTCAGTTGAAAAGGTGAAGAAACGCGCGAAACGACCCTGAAACGAGGGTCGCTCGATCGGCGAGCAACTGTGCTTTTCGTGATTCCTCAACTGGAAACGGAAAAGGAAGTGCAAGGAAAAGCCTTCTCAAATCTTTGAAGGATGGCGTGAAGGATAAACGACCAAAACTACGAAGATTATTGACCTGATAGACTTCGAAGGGAAAGATGGAGATCTTACATTGCCGATTGCAAACTTTTACAAGAGTTGCTAAGACAGAGTTCCTCCAGCAATAATATAGATATTAAGTTCGAGACAACGTAAAAAATTAACTGAATCATGTAGCGAATTTTTTCACAGGGTAATTCTGCATTTGCATAAAATATTTGGATATCAAAACGATTTTGGATACCAAAAGAAATTATGGACCAAACTACGAAGATTATTGACCTGATAGACTTCGAAGGGAAAGATGGAGATCTTACATTGCCGATTGCAAACTTTTACAAGACTTGCTAAGACAGAGTTCCTCCAGCAATAATATAGATATTAAGTTCGAGACAACGTAAAAAATTAACTGAATCATGTAGCGAATTTTTTCACAGGGTAATTCTGCATTTGCATAAAATATTTGGATATCAAAACGATTTTGGATACCAAAAGAAATTATGGACCAAAAACTACGAAGATTATTGACCTGATAGACTTCGAAGGGAAAGATGGAGATCTTACATTGCCGATTGCAAACTTTTACAAGACTTGCTAAGACAGAGTTCCTCCAGCAATAATATAGATATTAAGTTCGAGACAACGTAAAAAATTAACTGAATCATGTAGCGCAGTTTTTCACAGGGTAATTCTGCATTTGCATAAAATATTTGGGTATCAAAACGATTTTGGATACCAAAAGAAATTATGGACCAAAAACTACGAAGATTATTGACCTAATAGACTTCGAAGGGAAAGATGGAGATCTTACATTGCCGATTGCAAACTTTTACAAGACTTGCTAAGACAGAGTTCCTCCAGCAATAATATAGATATTAAGTTCGAGACAACGTAAAAAATTAACTGAATCATGTAGCGAATTTTTTCACAGGGTAATTCTGCATTTGCATAAAATATTTGGATATCAAAACGATTTTGGATACCAAAAGAAATTATGGACCAAAAACTACGAAGATTATTGACCTGATAGACTTCGAAGGGAAAGATGGAGATCTTACATTGCCGATTGCAAACTTTTACAAGACTTGCTAAGACAGAGTTCCTCCAGCAATAATATAGATATTAAGTTCGAGACAACGTAAAAAATTAACTGAATCATGTAGCGAATTTTTTCACAGGGTAATTCTGCATTTGCATAAAATATTTGGATATCAAAACGATTTTGGATACCAAAAGAAATTATGGACCAAAAACTACGAAGATTATTGACCTGATAGACTTCGAAGGGAAAGATGGAGATCTTACATTGCCGATTGCAAACTTTTACAAGACTTGCTAAGACAGAGTTCCTCCAGCAATAATATAGATATTAAGTTCGAGACAACGTAAAAAATTAACTGAATCATGTAGCGAATTTTTTCACAGGGTAATTCTGCATTTGCATAAAATATTTGGATATCAAAACGATTTTGGATACCAAAAGAAATTATGGACCAAAAACTACGAAGATTATTGACCTGATAGACTTCGAAGGGAAAGATGGAGATCTTACATTGCCGATTGCAAACTTTTACAAGACTTGCTAAGACAGAGTTCCTCCAGCAATAATATAGATATTAAGTTCGAGACAACGGTGCCGCCACTCAAGCGACAGACTCAAAAATCCGCGTTTTCGCGGGGCCGGCTGTCAATGTGTTAACTTCACAACGGGAGAAGCAAATCGATTCGTACAACATACCTCTTTTACGCAAGATAATTCACAAGTTCATATAAAAGATGCACGTACACCCGAAATGATTTGCAACCAGCATTTTATCGCGAAATCTATTCTCACCGGCTATGAGTCGAAGGCATCTGCGTCAAACGAGAATTCCTCGCCTCGCGACGCACCGTATAAAGGACGTTTCATACGTTCGGTGCTCTTTTTCGTCAAGATGCCAAGTAGTAATGCCTCTCTCTGTGCTGGAGTGTCGACGCAATCGTAAGGAGATAGCTTCCGGTACTGTGAGAATTTCATTGTTAGGCTACCCTGCGATTGGCACAAATCTCCCATGCGAAATCTCGTCACGACTGGTCGGAGTTACGCGTGGAATTCGATTATCCCAGTAAGAAAATAGAACAAAAGAGGAGAGATGGAGAGCGGCGAGGACAGTCGACATTCGCTTACATGCTGATATAGCAGAGGGAAGAAACGTGAGACACGCTCTCTGATCGATGCGTATCGAGTGCCCAATAAGCGCAAACTATGCCGAGATTCGCGTCAAAGCGACGTAAGATTCACAGAGTTCGATAAACCGGAAACCGGTTGGCGAAGTACTCGTCTTCTGTAGGTGATAACGCGTGCCGAAAAGTGCTATTCGCCAAAGGACACGGGTTATTTGTTATCTGATAATATGGAAATGTGCGACGTACACCAATTATTAACACTCAGCCACCTGCACGCGTCACAACAAACTGTACGGTTTCCACAACACATTTTTCGCAAGCGGACTGATATTCACTATTTGAAATCAAACAAGTTCGAAAATTATTTAATACTAAACGTACTGGTACTTTACACGTACCTTATTCTTACTATGAGGGGTCATTTGACTCCTTATGAAATAAACGTTGATTTTCAGAAAAAAATTCCTTATTATTGTTGAATCGGTGCGTTTAAATTCGCGACCCACGATTCCGTACCCTGCTATGTAAAGTGCTGGTTCGGTTGGGCATGGGTACGATTGGTAAGTTTAAAGTGGACTGTATATGTTTAAAAACCGGATATATTTACAAGAGCTACGTTACAGACTGAATAATGTTTGAAGTGTTCTCTACTGAATTCCTAAAATGCAACTAACTTAAAGGCTAACGCATGTAATAACGAAGGGTCGGTAGGCGGCCTCATACCCCCACCTTTCCTTACCGGACCGTTAACTCCTCCCTTGAGGGACCAACCAAATATCTGGAAATATTCAATAGAGACCAGCCGCGACAATTTCCTAAGTAGACACGTGTTTCCGATAAGCCTTAACACGTTGCGTACCGCGTCACCCATACTTGGGTGACGGACATGTCGGGCCCGTGTCACCCATATATAGGTGACACTTTTCTTGTTGAAGTTAAATAAGATTTTCAGTTGCATTTTGAAAACAAATTTAATGGAACAAGTTCTGAAGTATAAATATAGAATATACAGCGTAAAAATATAAAAAAGACACAAATAACACTCTACTTTTTATTAATTTATATAAGATAACATATTATATTATACTATGTCGCATGGAATTCGTTGAAACAGTCCAAGCACACTTGTGGTGATTTTAGGCAATTCAAACAATACGTTGTTGTATTTTTAAGGTTTTTAATTGCTTGTTAGCGTTCGACCATTCCAGGGAAAGCGATAAACGTTTCCAAATCCAAAATAAGCTACTTACCAATAAGATTATTTCGGAACAAAACAATGTATCAATTACATAGGTCGATAGCACTGTAAATGTAAATAATCGACAATGCATGGATCTACTCGAGTTACATTGTTGGTTTTCCCGCATATCTCTCCGCTATCGTTCTAGTGCGCCGGGATAAAAACTTGGGCCGGTAGGAAACAAAACGTAATCACGCTTGGTACGCAACGTGTTAAACAAAACTTCTGATGCTTTGTTCAACGAAACAAAGACTTATCGGGACCGTACGGACCGTCGCGACTGGTCGTCGGTCCCATCGAGGGCCATGTGTTTACGACCGGCAAGCTGTGGTGTAAAACGGCGGCAACAATTATTATTCTTATATTTTTAGAAATAATATTGTCCTATACCTTAAAGCGTATTTCATATTTTAGTGCAATCATCTTGTGCCACCAACTTATCTTTCATTAATGTCCAAACCTCATGTTTTAGGCCCAATACGAAAAAACTTTTGAAATATATCCACCGGAAACAAATTATACTGTGTCTCTTAAGTACCTACACAAAAAAAATCTTGTCCTACACCTTAACACTAAACGTACCGGTACTTTACACATACCTGTTCTTACCATGAGAGATTATTTGACCCCTTATGAAATAAACGTTGACTTTCAGAAAAAAATTCCTTTTTTTATTAAAGTGAGAAATTGAATAATTAGATATAGAAAGAAATAACAATGAGATTAGATGATAATTAGATTAGAAAGAAATAACAATGAATGTATGATTTTAAAGTAAATTTTGAAAGGGCCATTTTGACCCCCCTTGGTACGTTTAGTTTTAAGTGGTCAATTATATCTTACGGTAACAGTTTCGTTTAATGATATTAAATATTGTCTATACAAAACATGAAATTAAAAGTATATAACAATTCTTTTTTGTAGGGTATTCAAAAAGTATAGATAATAAAGATTGAAAATTAAGAACATTAAAGATGAGTAAAGAGAAGTAGGACAACCTAAGCGTGAAATAAAAAAATAGTAATGCATTTTAATATTTTTTCATTGTGGTATTGTTCACAGCATGCCAGTTTACACAATGGATTGTGAATTTTTTAATATTTACTTGTCACATCTCATACCGCTATAACTTTATTGAGTCACAACTGATTGTGTAATTTTTAAGTAATTTTCTCTACTAAATTGGTGGATTTTATTATGTACTGTGCTTTATAGAAACAGTTCGTCAGTAATTGAGAGTAACTCTAGATAAAGGTAACTGGTAATAATAGGAAAAAGGAAACGCATTGCTAAGGTTAAAGTAGGAGATCTCCCCGATTTCGCGCATCGATTTCCTTTAAAGTGGGAAGATCTCCCCGATCTTTCAGCTAAGCGTTAAGTGCGTGGAATTAAAGCCTTGCGATAACGACGTATTCATAGGAGATAGTTATGTATTTCAACTAAATTCATTTCGTGTTAACACATTGTTGACCGGCAATTTTCGGCAAAGGCTGTCTCAAGTCACCGGCTATTATTTCGTAATTAAACATGGAAGTGAAACGATGTAAATAACTTTCAATTAAGTTTGTTCGTGCGTAATGAATTCAAATTAAACTTTGGATATACATTTTATGTAACTTTTAATATTTTTTCGTATGATTAACTGTACAGCAGTCATTTATGCGTAGATGTAGACAAAAGGTTTTGCACATATATCTTGTTTCGTTGCGCTTTCCTTTTAAAGCGCTAGATTATGCTCTTATTATTTCATTTTTAATAATCATTTTCGAAATGACTGCAACTTATTTAAAAATCACTCGGGCAACTATATAAAGCATTCACGTACAAATTATTGAAAAATGCGTCACCGTCATGTTCCGTCGTTCTTGACACTTTCTAATACTAGAATTGTAATAAAAGCCTGAGTACCAAGAAAAGTATACTTTTTTATAATAAAGCAGACGCGATTGAACACAATGAACAAAATTTTGCTATATTCTATATTGCCCTGCGTTTCAAAAATTAAAATAGCGGACGCAAGTGCAAACACGAGTTAACTCGTGACCGGTCAACAACGTTTGGCCATGAAAACACGAGTTAACTCGAGACCGGTCAACAATGTGTTAACTGGGGAATTCAATGTGAAAATTATGCAGACTACAGATTTCACGAAATTGTATTTTTCTTATACTTGCGTAAAATTGTCCAAACGCTAATTTGTAATATTCAGTGTTACGCGTTTGAATACTGTATGTAAAGGAATCGTTAATACAATCATTATTTCCGCGTGAAAATCGAAACTATAATGCATAACTCATTTCTGAAATATGAATCGATGTAAAACAAGTATGCAAATGCTTATATCTAATGTTTGTTTAGGCATTTAGTACATTTAAATCGACTCGTTGTTTTCATAAATAAAGTTACCCTTACAAACCGATCCCACCTTAAAAATGTACATTTTGTTAATTAGCATATATTTGGGTTGCAGGTTAAAGTCGGATCATGAAGTAGCTCGCACGCATAACTTTGGTATGTAGATCACTTATTTTTCTCTTGTAAAATAATTACTGGGGCACTGACAAAAAAACTACATATATTTATAATTTATTTTCTGTGAATACTTTTTATAAAAAGAAAATGGGGTAATGTTATAGAGATTGACAGCAGCCTTGATTCTTCGTGCATTCATCGAATAATGCTTTCTCGTAATTGTTCGTATATAATTACACTGCGCATAAAGCAAGTCATTATTTCCTTTTATTGTTCAAAGGTAAATTAATTTAGAACCGGTGTACAAAATAAAGACTAATCTAACTAAAGAGGTGCCTAATGCATCCCTCAAATCCAAAGCTTTTCTGGCAGACTCTGTAATTTGCGTTAATTATAGTTAATCCTGTTAATCAGACCTTTTAGCATATTTATTCATGTAGAGTTTTATAAGCGAAAAATGAGCAGAAATAGATCCGGACTAGTGGATCAACGCATAAGCCTGTAGGTACTTACAACCCAGAAGTAATTCTCACAATTACCGAGAATTATTTTCTTTGCAATGCTATTTTTATTTTCATAAAATGTACTCGGCTGTTTGCCAGTTTCTCATCCGTTACGGTCTAAAATGCCGATGTGGTTATCGAATGCAATTTACTCTCAGTCTGATTACCTGGTACTAAACCAATACTCTACAATATATAAGTATATAATGTAATTGGGCTGACAGCCAAACATTTGAAAAATATGTAAATGATCGAAGGCTGTTTCTCTTGTTTTTTTTCGCATTTATGACCGGCTTATTACAAGCCGTTCAATTTCTCACAGTTATATAAAAATTATGGAATCTGCAAGTAGTGTATTATTTTGCACAACGAAGAACTATTTTCCTTTTATTTAAATTAAATCTTATTACATATTTTCTGTTCTTGTCTACCTATGCTTCAAATGCAAATAGAAATTCTTGTGCGGACATATCTACATTATGTTGACGAAGGAGATGAACAGCGCTCTTGAATATTTTGTCGCACCTCAACTAACAACATAACAGTTTCGCAAACGATTCTACGAATTGAAAAAGAACCGTTTCCACAAAGACACGCTCTGTGACTTACGAGCACAAACTGAGACAGTCGCTGTACTTTTATGAAGGCCATTCCGCGGTACGTTTAATAAGTGGTTTTATATAGAAACTTTCGGTTCTAAAAAACTTGATGCACAGTGGCGGCGATGATATAACGCTTAACGCTGCAATTAACGGTTTTACGACCTTTCAGTACGATCGTAAAACATTAAACAGGGACGTTTTTCCGACACGTGCACGGTAGCGTGGACTGTTCAATTTTTCTGACACCCTGCGTCTCCCTGGGGAACGCAAAAATATTATCATCACGAGCTCAGCGCCAAGTTTCCACATTTGTAACGATATCCGTAGAGTAGTCTTTAATATCAAATCAGCTGTGGTATAGCTCCCTTTACCTGCGTGCATTCATATGTGCAGTATACGACATGCACATATATGAGACGGGATATATGTAAAATCGCAATGGCCCTGTGTGCAACCCATTTCACGCGAATACTCGTTCCTGGAGTGACTTTAGCACCTGTAGCATTTGTCATTGCGGGTAACATGGTTTATTGTGGACGAGAGACGTGTTTTATTTTAGTGCAGCACGTACAAATGAAGCCGAATGAAGTTAGTTATATTCGGTACACACTTTCGTCAGTCTTCGCATCAACCGATGTCTAAGGAAGAGTGGCAATTCTGAACGTTTTAGGTTTTTTATACGACAGAGAAAAGTTCAGTGTTACGATATAGAGAGCGTAGTACGTTTCATATCATCTATTTTGCATGGGTATAGAACCCACTGTAATAAAAGAAAAAGCTTCTTCTTTTGTTTTTGCTTTATGTCGCATCCACTGCGAGATCATTAACGATGGTGTCAGGGTTAAGTGGATTATACTTTGGTGTACGTGCGCGTTTCTTTGTACTAGTTTATTGTATTCCTTACGTATTTATGTATATATATATATATATACATATATACATATATGAGCCGTTTATTTTGAAAATGGCCTAACACCATTTATCTTCAAATCGAGATAAATAACATTTACTGATAAATAACATGAATTTATACATGTAACCATGGTAACCGGAAAGTATTGAAAAACGGAGTTAGGCCACTTTAAAAATAAATGGCTCATATATATGTATATTCTACTGTTAGACCTGTGTCTGGTTTCATGTTGAATTTCTATCTTCGTGATTCTGTTTTTCTGCATTCGTATAGTATGCATATTATATATTAGGTGTACAACTTTGCTTCCGCCGTTTTGCAATAGATGGCTGTAGCGGTAAGTGGTAGTCGAAATAAATAGATCGTAGATGTCATACAATAAGCTTAGGCATTTGTAAACATAACGCCATCGAAATATTAGTCGATTTGTGTCTGCATCATAAAGTCATTCTCGATTAAACATGTCAGCTTACGAGCCAAATTCTCGTCATTTGCGGGAAGTTTTAATTTTCTGCTTTAATATGAAGAAATCTGCGGCTGAGGCTCATCGAATGCTCTCAAATACCTATGGTGAGGCCGCTATTAGTGAAAGAACGTGCCGAGAGTGGTTTCAACGCTTCAAGAACGGTGATTTTGACGTCGAAGACCGGCAAGGCGGTGGAAGAGAGAAGGTTTTCGAAGATGCAGAATTGGAGGCATTACTTGATCAAGACTCGTGTCAAACGCAACAAGAATTGGCAGTATCATTGGGAGTGACGCAACAAGCCATTTCAAAACGCCTGAAAATCATGGGAATGATTCAGAAACAAGGAAATTGGGTGCCGTACGAGTTGAAGCCGAGAGATGTTGAACGGCGTTTGTTTGCTTGTGAACAGCTGCTTGCAAGGCAAAGACGGAAAGGATTTCTGCATCGCATTGTGACTGGGGACGAAAAATGGGTTCATTACGATAATCCCAAGCGCAGAAAATCATGGGGATATCCCGGCCATGCTTCCACGTCGACGGCCAAACCGAATATTCACGGTTCCAAGGTCATGCTCTGTATTTGGTGGGACCATCTCGGCGTAGTGCATTATGAGTTGTTAAAACCGACTGAAACAATCACAGGCGATCGTTATCGAACGCAATTAATGCGTTTGAGCCGAGCATTAAAAGACAAATTATAAAAAGACTCTCTAGTTTCACGGCCGCAATACAACGAGAGACATGATAAAGTGATTTTACAGCACGACAATGCTCGACCCCATGTTGCGAAAGTGGTCAAGACATACTTGGAAACGTTGAAATGGGAAGTCCTCCCCCACCCGCCGTATTCTCCAGACGTTGCTCCCTCGGACTATCACTTGTTTCGATCAATGGCACACGGCCTGTGTGACCAGCACTTCCGGTCTTATGAAGAAGTAAAAAAATTGGATCGATTCGTGGATCGCTTCAAAAGATGACCAGTTTTTTCAACGCGGGATTCGTACGCTGCCCGAAAGATGGGAGAAAGTAGTGGCCAGCGATGGACAATACTTTGAATCATAAACGTATAACCAGTTTTTTACAATAAAGCCTCGAATTTCGGAAAAAAACGGCGGAAGCAAAGTTGTACACCTAATATATTAACTTTTTTCCATAATTTATTTGAATAAACTCTCTCGTCCTTTCGTTTTACTACATGGCGCTTGTTCACAGATATTTTGGACTGCATTATATATTCTTGTTTTTCTTTGGTAGTAGTACAAGCTTTGTTCTCTTCTTCCTAAAATATAAAACTGTTTGTTCAAGTCTTTCAGAAGTCGTCTACCAGTTACGATGCAAGAATACTTAATCTCGCCATAGGCAGTAGCTTGTAATCTTGTGGCACATTTAGTGTATGGCTCGATGCGATTGTCCATTATAAACAACCTGAAACTATGAATGGTAGTACTTTTTTTCGAAATATTTAAAACAAAATTTAATCATAATAATAAAACATTTCAACATTTCTATAACCTTTCCCCCATCCAATTAAAATTGAAATTGTGTCATGTTCCTTATACAAACGATTATCTTCTTTAGTAACTCACTACCAAACGAAAGCACCCTGTAACATGTCACAAAAACGTGTTAATTCAAAAGCTCACTGAAATAAATCATATACTGCCTAAACTTATCTTCAATTTTTCCCGTCGGCAGGTTTCCAAACTTTCCAAACGAAATTTGTTTAGTTACTACCGTTCGGACATTGACCAATTGCAATTCTTAGATTATTCAAACTACAGGAATTGGACGTGTGACGGTGAGTCACACGCTGTCGAAAAATTTGCTGCATCGTGCATTGAAATAAAGAGTTGAAGGCAAATACCGAAAGAGGCAAAACATATTCATATTCGATGTAAATTGTATATCTCCCAAACAAAATAAAGTTTCATTAGCTCGTAACCAATTTCCCGCAAATGTTCGGGGGTTGCCCGAGATTCGAAGGTCCTACAGAACATGTTTATTCACCGCCACTCCCACTCTTCCTATCTAAACAAACGACAAATGCTGAAAGAAGCAAAATATACGCAGTGTGCGTCGCGAAGTCATTGATTATATTCGACGAAAATTGTATATCTCCCAAACAAAATAAACGTTCATTAGCGAGTACCCAATTTCCTACAAAGTGTTGGGGTTTGCCGAGATTCGAAAGTCCTACATTAATGTATTACAATACTTCATTACATTGTTTTGTAAGTTACTATAAATACTACTGCTGTTTGGTTAACGTTCTTTATGTATATTTACCACCACTCCCACTCTTCCTATCCGAACACACGCGAAATATCAAGCACGCAAATTTCCGTCCGCAGCAGAAGCTAGTTCGTACCAGTCGTCTTGCAAATTGTTTTTCCCAACGCGTCTTCGCAACCTTCATTCCATTATAGTGCAAAACTGTCAGTCTCCTTTTCGCGCACTCATACCAAGAGTTCCCAAAATGTCCATTACACGGACATTTCCGCCGTTCTCAATAAAGGGTAATCAGCCGGCGCGGCATAAAAATGTAAATGTAATTAGCTCTTTCAGGCGGTCTTTCGAGCAGTACGTGGCATGGTCGTGGCGTAACTACGGGATTCCGCGTAAATAGAGATGCGGCTATGCATTGCCATGAGCATTCGTAGGCACGCGTGGCGTGCGAATGGAACCGACAAGATAATGGAACGGAATTACGATCGCATCAATGAAAACAGTGCCCCTGCCCGCTATCACTCTGCCCTCTATTCGCGCACACGGTACGGATCCGACTTGTTTTCGAATATGCCTTAAAATGGCACACGTTCCCAACTGACCATAAACTGTGGTGGGCTAAACGTATGTCGTTGTTTAGAAACAGCATCGGAACGTTGAGTGCTTTTAGGCCGAATGGCTGAAAGAAGTTCGATTTCATTGAAATTGTGTTCAGATGAACGCTACGTTTCGCAATGTTGTGTTTTGAGGCATTGTAATTTTTTTATGCAATGTTCTGTCTTAAGACATCGTTGACTGTCACGAGTTAACTTGTGTTTCATGTGCAAACTTTGTTGACGGGTCACGAGTTATCACGGGTTTGCACCTGCGTTAGCTATTTTAATTGTTAAAACACAGGGCAATGCAGAATATTGCAAAGGTTTTTTTTTCATCGTGTTGAAACGTGTCCGCTTTATGATAAAAAAAATATACTTTTATTGGTATTGAGGTTTTTTTTACAATTCTAGTATTACAAAGTGTCAAGGACGACGGAACGTTACGGTGAAGTATTTTTCAATTAATTATACGCGAATGCTTTATCTGGTTGTCCGAGTGATTTTTAAATAAGTTGTAGTGATTTGAAAAAATGATTGTTTGTCAGAAAATAGTTATGAATCTGATACTATGCTCAATGGCATAATCTAGCTCTTTAAAAGGAAAACATAACAAAAGTAAATACATGTGCAAAACCTGTTGTGTACAACTACGCGTAAGTAACTGCGGTGTAATTAATCATACGAAAAAATATTAAAAGTCATATAAAATATACGTCCAAAATTTAATTTCAATTCACTATGTATAAATAAATTTTATTGAAGTTTATTTGGATTGTTTCACTTCCTCGTTCAATTATAATATAATAACCGGTGACTGGAGACAACTTTCGCTTAAAATTACCGGTCAACAATATGTTAAATGCCGTACGGTCAGAAATATCTACGAAACGTGCTACGAAACGATAACACCTTGTCTTCAATAGGCTGTGTTCATACAAAGATTGTAAAAGGGTGTGTGTGTGTTATTTTTATAAAGTAATGTGGAGATATGATACCGACTTTTTGGTATAAATGTATAGTTGTTGCAAACATTTGACGGTGCAGTGATTAACTGTGATAATATAAATTGATCTATCACCGAGAAGGGATACATAATTAGGTGATTATATATTACTCATGAATTATCGGAGCTTGTTGTGCTCACTTTGCGTTACGAAATAAAAAGGTGCAGATGCGAGAATTCTATATTAATAAGCGTAACGATCATAAGTACGATATTCGTAACAACGACGTCTGCTTAATTGAATAAAATCATCCGAGTAGAAATAAAAGTTTCCTTAATAATAACTTTCCTACGCTGTTCATGATCGAACACGAGTGTATTTATTGCTCGTAGTATTAATTAAATAAACCCTCGCTACTTCAATCAAAAATGAAATTGTGTTTCACAATTTGAAATAATCTTTCGTATCAAACCATAAACTATGATGCGTTATGTACAAGTTGATTTTTAGAAACATCGGGATTTTTAATGTTTGGATGCAATGGCTGGAAGAAGTTAATCGACTTTTTAATATGAATCCGCGTTGAAAACAGTTGGGGAAAAAGTAACTAACTCTGCTAATTTCAATTGATGTATCGCAGAGCAGTGGTAGGTTATTAAGCGGGTACTAATTACTCATGAGTTTTCAGAGTTTCAGTTTACGTCAGGAACAGAATAGTTATAAATGGAAAAAAT
This sequence comes from Cryptocheilus praepositus, assembly GCA_033815515.1. NCBI lineage: Eukaryota > Metazoa > Arthropoda > Insecta > Hymenoptera > Pompilidae > Cryptocheilus > Cryptocheilus praepositus. The sequence continues at coordinate 1,429,268 of JAWWQZ010000153.1, forward strand.
TTTATATTAATAAAGGTAATGATCGTATGTACGATATATGTTGCACAGATGTGAATTTAATATAGGATTTGGCCATATAACTCGAGTACAAGTGTAAATTTTGCCAGTTTCTTATTCCCGTAATGACCGAGTATAGAATAAGCAAACACTGTGCCCGATATTAATTACATAAACACTTCCTACATTACTCAAACATCGACTGTTGCTTTACAACGTCAAATTTTCTTTTCATACTTTTTACCTGTAATTGATTGATTTTATATTAAATCCGTCATCATGCTTTTCTTTCACTTCCTTTCTGAGACAAACAATGAACTTGCTCCTTTTCACGCAACACATCTACTCTTTCACTTCTGAACTTCTTACGTTTCTCCATCAAACGCAAGAAATTGTTTACTTTCTTTTCACATGACGCACGCCACTTTTCCTTTCTATGTTTTCACTTCGCCGTGCTTCTTCGAGTATACTTTTTCTGAAGTATTTCCTTTGTATACTTCACACTTCCGTTACCACGCATTCTTTACGCGAACCTTTGTAACTAGCGCTTTAAATTTCTCGTCAACGACGAAGAAAATGCATTCGCATGGCTCAAAGAGCATTTATGAATATGCCGACGATTTATTTTCGAAATGCTGCTTTAACAGACGCTGCACGATTAACAGTCGCTTTTAAGTTTTTATAAATTGACATTCTGGTACAAACGGTGTACGTCAAAGCGTGATTAAACGTCCTAAAGGATAGAAATTGACTTGTATATATTGCCTGGGTACACATCGCTAGCACGCTCGAGGGAGAACCGTCAAACAACGTATATATACGTCTGACAGGCCTGTGTGGACCTGTTCCTGCCCAATTTCAGGGAAATTCAAAGTGCGAAGCCGGGCGTAGAAAATCAGGATAGAAATTCTCGTACGGGAATTTCCTCTGACATCCGCATCAGAACTGTCACCATGATTTTTGTAGGTATTATGTCAACAACTTTGCTAGTGAAATGTGCAATTTCTTAAGTATGTACTCAAATGCGACGCCAATTGCGGGGCTGGCAGATTTTGAAAATACGTGCCCAATCGCATTGCCACCTGCGGTGTTTACGAATTGTCTAATGTCTGAAATAATAATAGTTGCACTGCAATTAGTAAACTGATCTTCCGGTAAACCGAATTTCTGAAATAATAATAATGGCACTGCAGAAAAGAATGAAACAATGGATTTTAACACGTTGGCTGCCGTGGGGGTCACCGGTGACCGGCGCAAGAGATTTGACTCAAGATCGAAAATATTCGCAATGGGTAGTAATAATTATTTTATAAATGCAGTTATTGTTAGAATAGTGATGCGATTCTTTGGTTTCCAATACTTGCACATTATTTACATTTTGCATAATTCAGTCAAGCGCTGTAGTATTTCATAGCATCGCCGTTCTAATGCGGCAAAATACGCACGGCAGTCAACGTGTTAAAAACATATATTCGGTTGCAATGTCACTAATACTTTTGATAGGACGATAGAATTATAAAACGAACATTTTATTGGCAGCGTGTTTTTACGGTTACTGGTATCTAGGAAATACATTATATAACAACATATTTGCTTCCTACATATTTAGTAAATGGTCAAAACATGTAGTATCGGTATTTAGTTACAATGTTAAAAGCAATGTTAGGGAAACTTGAATTTGCAAAATTAAAGAACGTGGTTCATGTCGGAAGTCGCAGAAGATTTCACTTACCACAACGGCCAGAAAAACCTTAAATAATTAATTTCCTATTATTAATTAAAAACCTTAAATTAATAATTTCGTATTTGAATATTTTTTGTGTTTGCGTCTTAACACAGTAGGACATACTTTATAGTATGTTATTATCGGTGATATCTTCATTTGTTTATGCAATCATGATGTAAAAGTGCATAGAGAAAAACTTAACCGACATAATATTGTAGCATCAGAAAAACGGCCGTAGATGTGTCGCATAAATGTAGGAAGTGTGTGTGTGTGTGTGTGTGTTAGTGGCTGCGACCGATTGTTGCGAGTGAAGGTATAATGATAGCGTGGTTTTGTTTGAAGAATGCGTGACGTATGTCTCATTATTGCGCGTGTCGACTGTAACGCATTTAGAGTGAGCGAGAGAGAATGTAGGTAAGAATGAGAGGATGCGTGTTTTTACGAATGATTGGATGCCGAACCCTTGGGGAAGGACGGGGGTGCATAGCAACGGCCCGGCGAGGAGATAGAGTTTTCGTTTAGAGATAGTTGAGTAATAGGTCAGAGAGTTTTAAGTTGTCGTTCAGTCAAGTTCAGAGAGTAGTTCAGTCCAGTATAGATACGTTTTCTTGCCGTTTACCGAATAGTAGTCGGATTGCCATAGTTCTATTTTTATTTTGTATTTATATGTATAATTAGTGTCTTTTATTTATCTTTCAATAAATTATTCTACTCAATATAATTCCGCATCACACTTCGACATCACCTAACATCTTATATCCCTACAATATTATCAATAAAAAAGCATACACATATACTGGAATGCTCGTTATTTTAACACCGCACGTGTTGTCACATTAACCACCTTTATACAGACCGATTGTATTGTATATTAAATTTGCGTTCATTCATTTAAACGTTTTTCAATGCTCTGCTGACCTCGCGCTATTCTTCACATTGCGCCCAGATTCACATAACAATAGAAGTTCATAAAGTCGCAAAGCATTAAAAGGGAAACAAATACGTCATTGTTAATCCGTCAATGAAAAAGAATCGTTCGTAACAATGAGGAAGGTCGTGAGACATAGGCAGCACGCGAGATAACAGTGAAACGTAAAAGGATTTCGCTGCGGATGAAAAGTTTCTTCGGTGGCGTGAGATACGAACTACTCGTTTCTGTACTGTACGAATCTACGGAAGGACGCGCACGTGCTTTTACGTTTCGAAACGTGAGCGTTCCCAAAGACTAGAGTTTATTTAGCTAGTCTGTCTGACAATAACTAGCTGCGGCTGCTAGATCTTCACTTTACACTTTGGTCAGATTCGCCTCTTTCAGGTCACAGTAATACATCCCAGAGTGCCTTTGAAACTTACTGTCTCGCTTGAACAATGATCTACGAAATGACAGTTAGGAACGTCCATGAATCGGTATGTTCGACATTTTCTATGGATTTATGTGCAATGAAATAATGTTTTGAATGTCTAAATTAATTATTACCTATACTTTGTGAACAACCTATAAAAAATAATTGTTATACACTTTTAATTTCATGGTTTGTATAAACAATATTTAATATCGTTAAACGAAATTGTTACCGCAAAATATAATTCAACACTTAACACTAAACGCACCAAGGGGGTCAAAATGACACTTTTCAAAGTTTACTTTAAAATTGTATATTGTTGTTTCTTTTGCTCATTTGACTTACTGTAAATTCATATATCATCTGATTATTCAATTTCTCGCTTTAATAAATTAGACATTTCTTTCTGAAAATCAACGTTTATTTCATAAGGTGTCAAATGACCCCTCATGGTAAGAATAAGTAGGTGTAAAGTACCGGTACGTTTAGTGTTAACATCCTAAGGACCGCGTATATACGTTGTCTTATATTCGTCAATATATACGGAAAACATACATATTAACACTTTAAGTACCGCTAAGAAATCTGTAAGAAATATACTTGGGACCGCACGTTTCTGGGAAACTTGTACGTTACAATAAATCAAAAATTTATTATTTATGAAGCTATTTTTGTGAAACTTTCAGGAATTGTATAATTGGAAATATTTCAGGTACTATTAAAATAATTATGTTTTTTAACACTTTAACGACCGCTAAGAAATCTGTAAGAATTACGCCTGGACCGCACGTTTTTGAGAAACTTGTACGTTACAAAAAATCATAACTTTGTTATTTATGAAGCAATTTTTATGAAACTTTCAGCAATTGTATAATTGGAAATATTTTAGGTACTATTAAAATAATTATGTTTTTTAACACTTTAACGACCGCTAAGAAATCTGTAAGAAGTACGCCTGGACCGCACGTTTTTGAGAAACTTGTACGTTACAAAAAATCGTAACTTTGTTATTTATGAAGCAATTTTTATGAAACTTTCAGCAATTGTATAATTGGAAATATTTTAGGTACTATTAAAAAAATTATGTTTTTTAACACTTTAAGGATCGCTAAGAAATCTATAAGAAATACGCCCAGGACTGCACGTCTTTGGGAAACTTGTACGTTACAAAAAATCGTAACTTTGTTACTTATGAAGCAATTCTTGTGAAACTTTCAGAAATTGTATAATTGAAAGTATTTTAGGTATTATTAAAAAATTATGTTTTTTTGATAATTGTCATTACTTTTTTATTTAAAAAATAAATTTGCATGAAATTTATGAAAATTGTAAAATAGGATGCAATTTAGGTATTATTTAAAAAAATGGTTTAAAATATTATTTAAAGAAATTATCATAAAATTTTATTTAAAAGTCAATTTTATCAGAGTTTCTAGTAATGTTTTAAAGTATTGTATCGCGTGAAGCATTTTCGTCTATGAAGAGGAACCATACAAAATTTCCATATGTATCGTGATTCTCTTCGTTTTCCATTGAATATTGATGTAAATAATTAAATAGACAAAACAGATACAACGTATCAAAGTAAGTGACGTCTAAAGACAGCGTGTAAAAAACATGAGAAAACTCGTGCGCGGTCCTTAAATAGTCAACATAGGCGGTTTTGTATAAAAAACTCTTCCGCAAACTCTATTGAGAACATAACGTTTGTAATGTCAAAAATTAATCCGTCAGCATCACATTAATCTACGTAAAACCCCAGAAATGTTTCTTCCTTCCTTTCCTGTCCTGCAATTTTTTTCATAAACCCCCGTGCATCGAGTAAACAAGTATAACCGAGTTAAGAAATCGTTGGAGAGCTTTCCGTTTACGCAACATTACACAACTCCTTTCTTCGCGGATATATACTTGGAAGAAAAATAAGCAACGGCCCTTTTCAGCGGTGTGGTCTCTTCGCTTGAAGTTCCGAAAGGAAACACCCTTCTGAGGAAAATCTAAGTGGCTTGCAGGTGGAAGATATGTGTTCCCGCTGACTCACCGAATGCAGTCTCGTTTCGTGCCCGTGTTGCGTGGCTTTGGATTTATCTACGGATGACCCCGATATAATGGACCCGCGCGTGAAGCGGAAGCGGAGAACACTGTTTGCCACTTTTGTTGGCTAACGGAAATATCCAATTCATGCTTTTTATTCCGCCTTAAGGCTGATCTGCCATCGTAAGGCCGACACACACGTCCGCGGTCCAAGAATATATGAAGTTGGAAGAAGTGCGGCACACGTTTCAGTGGTCCGAATTTATTGTGTCGCCGAGTCTGACGTGGGGGGTTCAAGTCGGGAGCTGATCGCAGGAGGATGTTTCGCTTCATCGAGTTATACGATGAAAAATGGCGGCTTTAGCGTTCACTCTTGGGGAGTTTCGCTATGCGGTCGACCCTCCTATAACGCTATTAATTCGGACCGCGCTATAAGAAACCCAGAATTGGTGGGGATCAGATTAATTTGTACCGCGATAAAGATTTTGCAACACCATATTTTCTCTCCGTCTTTTAAATGATAAAAACGATTCAGATTTTGTTTTTATCAGAAATATACACCTATGGGGTAAAACGTTTTCAGGGGAATGTTATTATTTGACAACATCAAGTAAAGAATATTACATAAGGTATGCCGTATTATTGTCCAACTACGATAACACAAATTAAGAAAGCAAAAAGCACTTTATTAACCAGTTAAGTGTGTTTGACAACTACATCCGTCATACAGATGTGGCAGAATTTTGTGTAATGATGATTATATCCGTCATGCGTACAATTTTGTTACAATTTGATATTTAAATTGTAATTTTAGCGAAAAATAAACTCTATTCGTGAATTTTAATATATTGAAAACGTTTAGAGGTCAAGACGAAATTTAAATGTTATTCTTTGATAACATCAAGTATAGAATATTACCTAAGATATCGCGTAATATCGTCCAACTAGGATAACACAAATTAAATAAGCAAAAGGAAATTTATTAACCAGTTAAGTGTGTTTGACGACTATATCCATCATGGAGATGTAGCAGAATTTTGTGCCATGACGATTATATCCGATATGCGTAAAATTTGGTTACAATTTGATATTTGAATTGTAATTTTGGCGAAAAATAAACTATATTCGTGAATTTTAATATGTTGAAAATGTTTAGAGGTCAAGACGAAATTTAAATGTTATTATTTGATAACATTAAGTAAACAATATTACCTAAAGTATCGCGTAATATCATCCAACTACGATAACACAAATTAAATAAGCAAAAGACACTTTATTAACAAGTTAAGTGTGTTTGCCGACTATATCCGTCATGGAAATCTAGCAGAATTTTGTGTCATGACGATTATATCCGTTATGCGTAAAATTTTGTTACAATTTTATATTTAAATTGTAATTTTGGCAAAAAATAAAATATATTCGTAAATTTTAATATATTTAAAATGTTTGAAGGTCAAGACGAAATCAAACAAACAAGTAAAAATTATAAATAATTTGAGATGGACTCATAACTTCCTGAAAGCTAATTCATGAGCAGCGTAGTAACATTGTATTTTTGATTATTCCGAATTTCATCATGGTATATTAAACCCCAAAAAAGTGTATTGGATTCTCCATCCGCGGTGATTCCTGGAAAGTGCTCATATGCGCGCCATCTCACTTCTCCTTCTTTTTACTGGTCATAATTTCGTGCAGTCAGAATTGCCTTTGTAGATATTTAATTTTTTTTTTTAAATTTTCCGTTTATTATGTACATAATATATGTAGGATCTCAAGTACAGGGTCCTGTAATTGGCGAACAACGGTCACCTATGATCCTCAATTATTATATTAGTTTGTTGAATTGTATTGTTTGGTTGCGTAGTAGTGAGTTGACGACGAAACGTAAAACGAAAAGACGTAAAGACGAAAAGGCGGAACGACAAAAGATTAAGAAATAAGACTAAAGTGTCTTGATTGAGTTGGTATTGTTTATAAATATTATACTCTCTAGTTTCACGTATCTAAATCCTACATACAGGGTGTAGAATACGCTGACAAAGTTTGGCCGGAATAAACTGGAATACCCTGTATATGCTCATGTTAAGGAACCGTGTAAATATTAGATATAAAATTGTTCATTGTATAAAATAAAGCCGTCTTTTAGACTCAATATTTCAACAGCGACACTTACTCTGTGTTTTGACGACTATATCCGTCATCACTTTATTATCGCAATACACACTGGTGCGCGCTCTGCAAAAAGATCGCCACAGTTAACTGGTCAAATAAGCAAGACACACTTTATTAAACACGGCTCTTACTACGCCTGTTTTAATAAAACGAAATCATATTCTGAATGACCCTCAAAACAGATTGCACAGGCAATAGCAGTGACAGCAGCAGTCCAGCAGCACTATTGCGAAATGAGAATTTCTGCGTCCCAGGAAAAATTGGTTGAAACAAAGAGGTAAATGTCTTCGGTGTATGTATTTGGCTTGCTAATTCGAATACTTGGGTGAGAAGTTGGGCGTATGCAGGTAAATAAAATTGTTAGACGATAAGACCCTATAGAATTTTATAATATAATAATATTTATAAAATATAATTTATAATATAATAATTTATATAACTTATAAATGTAATTATATTATTTTATTGGGGAAATACATAGATTTAATAAACTCTAAAAAAAAATAAACATAAATAAATGAATAAATGATAGGATTTAAATTATAAATTATTAAAAGAACAAATTACCTTAGGGATAACAGCGTAATATTAATATAAAGTTCACATTTACCTTAATGTTTGCGACCTCGATGTTGAATTAAAGTTATTATTAAGTGTAGAAACTTAAATAATTAGTCTGTTCGACTATTAAAACTTTACATGATTTGAGTTCAGTTCGGTGCAAACCAGAACGGTTTCTATCTTCAATAAAACAAATACTATACTGTACGAAAGGACTTAGAGTATATAATAATTATTAAAAAATGAATAAAAATAATTACCAATTTGTCTTGGCAGATTAAGTGCAATAATTTTAGAAATTAAAAATACATTTTCCTTTAATGTAGGCAATATAAAATAAATTAAATATATTTATTTAATTCTAATAAGTATATATAATATATAAATATGGTGGTAAGGGTACACATTAGCTTCCCGTATAATCTCTTACATCGCTATGTAGAAGGTCGAAAAGTCCACTCTCGCGGAAGTTACCATACGTGCTTGCTCAGCTACGCTAGAATTCGGAAGCGGTAAAAGATGATCAAAGGGCCATGGTAAGAGTGGGGAATGAAGCGAGGCGATGAAAATATTGAAGAAAAATGGTGGATGTATTTTTATTGCGTTTGTTGTGTTTCGTATTCTCTCCGCCTCTCTCCCGTTTCATCAGGTTTCCCTTGTTTTTCAGCCCTTTTGATACTCTTCTTATAGTAGAGTTGGAAATGAACCCCTATAGTAACCATATCAATTTGTGAGGAACCTGAAACGTTTGTTTTGGCTGAAATAATTTATCCTTGTTTTTGTTTACACATGTATATATACATATGTAAATAAAATAATATAAATGAATATAAAATAAATATACATATACATAATATTATATATACATGTAAAGGCTGTCTCAAAATGGACTGACTTTTTAATTTATTAATACATGTTATTATTATGTAGTTAATTTATTTTTTCTATTATTGACTAAACCTCAATAGTTCCTGATACCAGTTGTCAAAGAAGAAAAAAATGGTGCGGTAATTAAAATATTAAGTCATCTTGAGACATCCTTTATATATACATATATATTGTATAAATATATATTTTAGAACCTTCTCTTCAGGAATGTAACATAAATAGTAATTGTTTCATTGATGGTTTGTTACAATTTTGGTCGTTGAACTACAAGATTACAACTTACGAGACTATAAATTATCATCACGTAGCCCGTACAATAAATTTGCAAACAACCGACAATAAGACTCTTTGAATATAACACTAAATGAATAGTCTTATTCTCAACCAGTTACAACTCATTTTTATCTTAGACTTCTGAAGTAGAATTACCAGGGGCCCAAAACACTTCAAAATACGTTTTGCAACAACAAAAAGCAAGAATAAATTACTCAACTAGCGCAATGCGTTTGAATTTCCACATAAACACAAGGTTACATTCAATAAAAGCGGGTCACATCAATCTAGGCCACGGAATTGTCACATATTCATAAATTAGTAAATTCTGTAACAAAGCCCATACCTGTCAATATAAGGAACCAAAGAAACTTCGTTCTAAGGAACCAAACTGTGGAAAAGACTGCAATTCGGCGACGTTGTTAAAATGAGAAAGCGCGCTCGTTGGAAAAGACAAAAGATATCCACTATCTTACGGAAAATATGGGTTGAGATGCGTGTTATTTCCGTTGCAGGTATTTCAGTAGATGCAGGACCGCGTATTGCCCACATATACTGTGGCCGGAAAACTTTCGCAGAACATTTGAGCGTCTACCTTTGTGAAAATTGCACTTGTGGCGGGAAGACATGTAATTGTGGCCACTTCGCTTTGACGCAGCAAGAATACGTAAGCCGAAAGTAACGGCGACGTTTCGATGCAGATGTCTGGCAAGTTTACGCCGCATTTGCTGGCTGCCAACAGTAATGGCAAATCAATATTCTTTCGTTAGAACGTTGTAAATAGAATAAGGGCGGTCGCCCTTAAGTTATAATGCACGTGATAGATGTTGCATCTTATAAAATCATTGTAGAAAAGTACCGATGTTAAATGATAATGCAGATACTGCAGAGTATGATTAAATCATGCAAAATAAAGGTAATGCAGAGTTATTAGAAGCCAAAATATTGAAGCACCGTTCCAATATTAATTGCTTTGACAAGATTATAAATGGGCTTCATTGCGATTTTTTTGCATTTTTAGTAAAATCTTTTGCACCGGTCACTGGTGACCACCGTGGCAGTCAACGTGTTAATAGTCAATCGACGATCTTCCATTGCAGTTTGATGCACTAAATCGAGCATTTGGTCAGTTGTCGCGGTTTTCGGGCGCTCGGAATTTTCCTCGTCTAAAATGCTCGTATGACCACGTTTCTACTCGGTCACCCAATGTTTGACGGTTGTAAATGAAGGGGAGGCTTTACCGCATGGAGAGTCTAACTCATCTTTTATTTCTTCAGTATTTTTCCCTTTCAAATGAAGGGATTTTATGTCTACTCGATACTACATTTTCTCCATTCTTGATAGACAATGTCAGCTGGCAACTTTGGAAGAGTGCCGTAGACAAAGTAATGATCAGAATGATTTTTACGGTTTACATATGTCAACTCTGTCTATTGGACGGCGGAAACTGCTTTTTTTACAGTTAGTTTATGTCGATCAGGACGGAAAGTTTGCAAATGGCCCTCGTATGTTGGCCGATAGGAAGAGTTCGAAGGCGGGAGAATCACAAAACCAACAATTGGATGTTAAAAACTATAACGTTTTTCGTTCAATCACGTTTTTGTTCAGTTTACTATTGTTACGTAACTCTTCTCATTAAACACTACACTCCGAAACTGAATAAACTCCTACGCTACGCACTACATTTCACAGAATTTTCTTTTCCGCGTTCATTAACTCAGACGCACAAGCCAGAATGATGCAAAAATGTAAGATTTTTACGATTATTATTACAGTGGGCATTAGTTTTGGTTACCTTGAAAAGAAGAGTAATTTTTGGAAACTTGAAGAATTAATGACGACTCGACAGCCTGCATTGTGCTTAATGAATGATCATGCAGGGGGGTATCTTTATGGTATTCTCGTATTGTGTTCATTTTAAACAGGTATCCCAAAATGTCTCATATGATTGACTATGCATTCTACCCTGTACGATCAATTTAGATAAGTACATATCAAGCGTTGAGCCATCTAGTGTCCAGAGCTCTATGTTTCATGTGAAGTTTTTTTATCGGTCTTTGAAAAACGAGCGTAATTCTTCCAACGTCCAAGTACAAACTGCAGTGGACGCGTTTTTCTGTAAGAAGATTAATTTCGATCTTTTATCAGAAGATATTTCGAAGGTGTTAGATAAAAGTGCATTTGCTGTCCTGTTGTTTTAATAATAACAAACATTTACGTTCCGTGAATTCATATTAAGTAATTACTATTATTATGTTATTATTATTTTAATAATTCGGTGAAATAGCAGAAACGCCGTAGTATAATAATTAATTTTCTAATATTATGATTTTCCTTATAATTCAATACTGTTTGGTTTTAAAAGAATGCAATTCATCTTTTTCCTTCGTGTATCTTTTTTATGCGTCGAAACAAAATTACTGAGCAGTGATGAAACAATTTTTAATGTGTTCAATGTAAACTATTAGTATTTATTCGCGTATTTTTTTATACGTTGAAACAAAATTACTGAGCAGTGACGAAACAATTTTTAATGTTTTCAATGTAAACTATTAGTATTTCTGTCGCCCTTTTCATACACTTGTATTTTAATAACTGCACTTGTCCCGAAATTTTTAATTGTTACAATCTAATTTTACATACAATTTTATATGATCAAGAGAACACGGTGCTTAGTACAGTGTAAGGTAGAACCATATTGACATTATTGATTTAATTTATTTGTAAATGTTTCATTTATTATTTACTATCATTACTGATAGTATAAATCTAACGTCTACCAGTACCAGTCGAAAATTATAGCACTCAATACTGAAACGTTGAGATTGATTCGGACGAAAAGTATATGTGTACTTTTCTATTTTTTTTCTTAATAAAGATGTAAATCATCTGCATTCATATAACGTTTCTGTTATGTTTATACGTATAAAACGTATTAACACGTTTATGATTCGACATCTTTGGGACCGCAACTATAAATTAATAACCATTCTTCATTGAAAATTATTAGAAAATTTGTTAAAATTATATTCTGTCACAGAACGTTTGAAGGTATCGAGGTTTTAATCATTTGTGTTACCACATTACTGTACGCAAAGTGGAATTCTTATGAAGAAAGATTTTGTATTTTATGTCAATTTTAAACATTACACTTAATCGACACCCTATTGTCAATCTAACAATCACCTCATTAATTTGAGCATATTTATTTATAACACACCCGTTTTGCATAGGATTCTCTCTAAATTTGACTTTGCGGTGGCCAAACATAAAATACTCATAATTATGTTTTGGTAATTTCGAATTGCAAGTGGAAACGCCTTTATGGATTTATGTAATGAATTATTTTGTGAATGTAATCAATTTACCTGATGCAAATTATTAATATGATATTGCTTTTACCAAAATGTAAACGTAAGTGTCTGTGCTCCAAACATCGTTGCACATTATACATTACTTTTCCACATTTGCAACGTTATTCATAAATATTTAAGTGATTTTGTGAAAGTATGAAATGTACGTTCTGCATTTAATGTTATTGATGCGAATTCAAAATGTAAAACAGTCTCACTTTAAAGAATCTGAAGAGCGTGGGAAACAAACGTTGAATATTTATCATTAATTTTGTTAATAAATTATAGGTTAATAATGAAATAGAGAAATACATGGCTTTTTAAATCGGTATCTGAGTCGTTCCAAAAAATGGTACAATGTTATATGGCAAATGGTACAATAAGCACAAATAATTTAAAAATAATTTTTAAATTGCCCAAAACTGTTCAAAATATGGAATACGAATTTTACACATAAAAAAATGTTAACAGCCATTGCAATGTTTTCAACGTGATGTTTTTTGAAAAAATCTTCTCTCGATCGCCATTCAAAGTGATTAAATTCTGTAATAATATGTTTGGTTGATTCTTAACTGGAACTATATGTATCACCACTTATATGAGAATAATTCTTGTTGTACTACTATATTTAATTACATATATACTGTTGCAATTATAATCGCATTTAGTAGACATTGATTCTAATAAGCTTTGATTCGTATTCTACGCAATTATAATTTTGCATTGGCTATTTTCTTTACTTTTCCAAAACTCACAAGGCGGGAATTTAATGGGTTAGACCATCATGTTTACCTTTGAATATTTGTCACTTACAATTATATTCTAATTTTACTTAAGTCGGACGATATTTGATTTATTAACTTAGACAGATTCAATTTAAAGGAAAAATTGTATTAAGTATTCGGCATTAATTAATTTTACGCCTTCGCGATCATTGCTACATAATATACGGAATCATTAATATTCTTTTTCTAAACTTTCAAACGTCCATGTACTTTCTAAATTCTTTCACGATTAAGGGACGGCAATGACGATTTTCAGACATTTCCCCGTCAGTTGCATTGCACTTTTTCGACATTGGAGGTTGACTTCAAAAAGAACTCTATTCAGTGCCAATCGTCAAAGGAATCGATAATGATCATTCACAGCTCGACTCGCTTCTATGGCTGACCGCATCTTATCTGTTCTACAGTTCACAGTCCGCAGGATTTTCCGATAGTTCTATTCTAACAAAACCCGAAATAAAAGTGAAATGCTGCCAGCGGTCTAATCCAGGCACCGTAGTCCAGGTTATGAAACCGATTTCCCCAATATAATAGCGCGCAAACTTTTATACATTTTTATCGTTTAAAAATCGAAAAAAAAATCCTGAAAATATTCAGTTACGCGACAGTGAAGAGGACTTTTATTTTGACGTGTATAGACACAAGATTATGGGCATTGCAGTTAAATTTAATAAAATTATTTATGATACTGAAAGCAATAGGGACGAAATAAAATAGTAGTGTCAAAAAAACACATTATATAGATAAGAGATTGCAGACGACGACAAAACGTGAAATTAAACATTTATTCTGTACACAGTTAATTAAGATAATAAATATGTAAAAAGATTTTAAATATAACCATTGCATTGTAATGAAATTATTTATGATACTGAAAGCAGTAGGGACGGAAATAAAATAGTAGTGTCAAAAAAACACATTATATACATAACATATTATAACGACATCAAAACGTGAAATTAAATATTTATTCTATACACAACTAATTAAGATAATAAAGATATAAAAAGATTTTAAATATAACCATTGCATTGTAATGAAATTATTTATGATACTGAAAGCAGTAGGGACGGAAATAAAATAGTAGTGTCAAAAAAACACATTATATACATGACATATTATAACGACATCAAAACGTGAAATTAAATATTTATTCTATACACAACTAATTAAGATAATAAATATGTAAAAAGATTTTATATATAACCATTGGATTGTAATGAAATTATTTATGATACTGAAAGCAGTAGGGACGGAAATAAAATAGTAGTGTCAAAAAAATACATTATATACATAACATATTATAACGACATCAAAACGTGAAATTAAATATTTATTCTATACGTAACAAATTAAGATAATAAAGATATAAAAAGATTTTAAATATAACCATTGGATTTTAATGAAATCATTTATGATACTGAAAACAGTAGGGACGGAAATAAAATAGTGGTGTCAAAAAAATACATTCTATAGATAACATATTATACTGACTTCAAAACTTGAAATTAAATATTTATTGTATACGTAACAAATTAAGATAATAAGCATATAACAAGATTTTAATATACTCGTTTAACGTTGTTTTTATTGCCAGATAATATTCCGTTTAATGATTACGGGAGATATCAGAAAATTCCTCGGAATTATTGCTAGGTCACGCAATAAAATTAACTGGAATGCAAAGGGTTAATTTGGATCTTTGTAATACCAATATTTTGTGAAAATATTTACGCGGAGTTAATACCTAATGAAGTAACTGTGTTGCTTTTATTCATCTTCTTTTATGTCTTCGGAGAGAAAGTTTGAGAAAGATGAAAAATATACTACATTTTCTTGCGGAAAGAGTTTTCCCCCAATATGAAGCAACTTTTCCTTGGAATATTTGAAATAAGATGGAACATATACTTGGTACCCATACACTTTCTCTCCCTTGACGTTTTCTTATAAGACTTTCTTAATCTATTTTCCTATTAAATGTCGAGCCTTACGTGATGTGTATCAGACGCGATGTAAGAAGTTTCTAAGCAAAAATATGGAATATATTGCCCAAACCTCGTATTTCGTACTGATCATCATACCTACAAATAAAGATTAATTCACGTTATTGTAAGAACTTTTTCCAAAGTCAACTCCAATACCACTGGACATATTCATCGCACAATAATATTTATGTCGTATACCTTTCACAATGTAATTCAAGTCATCATTAATTTTGGATAATTTGTAATTTTACCATTTTCATGTCACATACGTGTACAACGTTATTTAATGTAAAGTTGCTCAACTTTAGGCAGACCATTGATATTAATGAGTGCCATTCTTCTTGATTGAAATATTTAAATTCAGATTCGTTTTATCGTATTTCAAAAGTAAAACAGTCACTACTGAACCTGTTTTAAGTATTGAAAAGTAATAGAGAAACACCAAGTGTATCGATAATTCGTTAACCTCAGGATTTAACATTTTGCACTCGGACATGTTCCTTCGCAAAACAGTGAATAATTTTGTGTAAAATGGTACAGTTTCGGGAAGAATTATATTCAGCTTACATTTTGCGTACGTCTTAAATTAGAAATTGTGTAGTTTATTATTTTCGAAGATGTGATAATATTCAAAACAATGACCGATATGCCTTGCAGGTTTTCTTAACCCTTTGAGTGCTGAATACTTTTGGCCAAAGCGCTCGCTGGGGACGAAACACTTTTTGCTAGTGTGAACTTTACTGATCGATTATTTAAGGCGCAAATAAGTTTTAATGATAATTCTGTATTTACGCCAAATTAAATAATGTAAGAAAATCATTTGATAAAGAACGCATCTGTATTCATCTCATACATTTATAATTGTGGCTACAGTAGGTGAGAAATCGAAACGATTGGGGACGCATATATGCGCCCATAGTCGACACCGATAGATTTCGGCGGACGCATATATGCGTCCATAGCACTCAAAGGGTTAAACGAGTAACGCAATAATAACTTATTTGTTGTCGCCACGTCCACTTCCTCGCGCACGACTGATATGTAATTTGTCGTTCAGTTTGAATGTATTGCAGAAGAATAATCTCACAGTTGCCGGAAATCACCTCTCAATTGACAGATCGATCAGATTATATAAAATTTAACTAGGACAGCGGTTTTCCTTGTTTCTTTACTTTTACTTGTAATGGATTGGAAATATCTTAAGCAAACAAATACTTGAATAAGTGTTGTGTTTACATACACTTTTCTCTGTAATGACATGCAATATCTCATGACCCCGCAGATAAGATGATCGAGTCGAAAAACTTAAGATTTAAACGGGACTCCGAACCATATAAAGTTTATTTTATACAATAACCAACGATAAAGAAAATCAACAAAACAGCAGTAGTATTTGCGTGTAACTTACAAAACTATATAATGAAATATTGTACTATACTAATGTAGGATCTTAGAATCTCGACTGAGATGCCAAAATTTGTGGAAAATGGTTACTAACTAAACGAAACTTTATTCTGCTTGGGAGATATATTAGGTTGGTTCATATAAAATGTCGGATTTTGAAGTGAATATGTAAACTGCATATCTTTTCTTAAAAACTATTTATTTAATCAAAATATGCTCCTTTTTCTTCAATACACTATTCCCAACGACATTTTAATGCATAAGTCTTAAAGAAATTCTGAGCTTCAGAATCAATAAACTCTGATATGGAATTTTTCAGATTGCCTTCAATTTCATACTGTTTAGCCCGTAAAAACTGGGCGTATAATTTTCAATTTTTCATGCATTTCATCCATGTACTGACAGTACTTTTCGGCTGTAATTGTCTCCCCAGTTTTAAGGAATGAGTAGTGCATTACTCCAGTCACATTCCACCAAACTGTTATTAACATTTTCCGTGGATGAAGTGATATCTTTGAAGTACGAGCACAAGCCTCATTCCTATAAAGCCACCGAGCACACCTTTTCCCATTGTCATGAAGAACCCATTTTTCATCACAAGTAATAATTCGATCGAAAAATGGCTCTTGATTGAAATCGGGTTAGTAACGATCAGCATTATTCCATTTTTTCACCTTGCCAATTTCAGAAAGGTGTCACAATATTGTTGTATGGTCAACTTTCATTTTGGTAGCGAATTCCCTTGTAGATACAGCTGGATTCGTTTCCACCAATGCTTTCAGAACATAATTTTTACATACGTTTTGGGTCTTCCACACGGTTAATTTTGTAGGGAAAAATCGCCAAACCGACATTTTTCTAAGTAGCACTGCGCTTTTCCTATTTGCCTATTTGCAATCTTGTAAAAGCAATTGATATTGGAACGGTACTTTAATACTTTGGCTTCTAACAACTCTGCGCTACCTTTATTTTGCATGATTTAATTATACTGTGCAGTATTTCATCGCATCCCTGTTCTAACATAGCAACATTCGCTTGGCAGTCAACGTGTTAACAGAATTCTTCCCAAACGCCTAGTTTATATTGCATGCAGCTTTTGAAGCATTATTACCAAGTTTATACTCATATAAAAAAATGACACGAATATCGATTGAATTCATATCCTTACGAAATTCGAAACAAATAACAAAATGGGACACGTCTGAGAAAATCTTTGTTGAAATGTGATTCTGGCAATGAATAGTATGACTATGAACGATGTTGTGACAAAAACGAAAGCATAACGAAAACAGGGAAACAATCGTTCCCATGTAAAGAAAATCCGACATTTCATATGCACCAACCTAATACAATTGACGTCGAATATAATCAATGACTTCGCGACACACTGCGTATGGCCTGTGTTTCGATATTTATCCTCAACTGTTTGTCTAAATGCGCAATTTTTTGCCTTTTGGCAGCGTGCGATTCACCATCACATGTCGGATTCCTACATTAATAACGATTTATAAGACAATAGAACATATTTGTTTTGGTTGCCGTTCACGTTAATCGCGATTAAGTCCTTTGGAGCGCCCGCTAATTAACCCTTTCGCTAGGATTATCTTGTCCACAATCTGGTTTTATGCTTACGGTTAACACGTTGACTGCTAAGCGTATTTTGCCATGTTAGAAACCGCGATGCCATCAAATACTGCAGAGTATGATTAAATCGTGCAAAATGAAGGTAACGCAGAGTTGTTAGAAGGCAAAGTATTGAAGCACCGTTCCAATATCAATTGCTTTTACAAGATTGCAAACAAGCTTCATTGCGATTTTTTTGCATTTTTAGTGAAATCTTTTGCGTATTTCGCTCAGGTGTATTTTGCTATGCTAGAACCGCGACGCGATGAAATACTGCAGAGTATAATTATATGGTGCAAAATAAAGGTAACGCAGAGTTGTTAGAAGCCAAAGTATTGAAGCACCGTTCCAATACCAATTACTGTTACAAGATTGCAAATAGGCTTCATTGCGAATTTTTTGCATTTTTAGTCAAATGTTCTGCGTATTTTGCTCAATCGTATTTTGCTATGTTAGAAACCGCGATGCCATCAAATACTGCAGAGTATGATTAAATCGTGCAAAATGAAGGTAACGCAGAGTTGTTAGAAGCCAAAGTATTGAAGCACCATTGCAATATCAATTGCTTTCACAAAATTGCATACAGGCTTTATTGTGAATTTTTTGCATTTTTAGTAAAATCTTTTGCGCCAGTCACCGATGACCACCGTGGCAGTCAACGTGTTAAAAATGTTTCGATCTTCAGCCAATAGCGGTCGATAAAGTGTTAATATGTTATGTCTTAACTGCCTTAGAAAGAGACTTTTGCAGAAGGGGCGCTACCATAGCCTTAGTAATGGCTTCATGAATATGAACATTGCGCCAAATGCGCACTTCTTCCTTCCATGCTGCTTTAATCGGTGTAAATGCCGATACGTCAGCAGGCTGGAGAATTCTAGTTGCATTTGTATACAAAGCAATTAAAATGATTTACAATTCCGAACATTCAACATTCCAAATTTTTATATTTGAAACAATGAAAGTATACCTACATAGCAATGTTCAGATATTCGTTCATGAACGCAAAACGATCAATCACTGTGTACTTTATCCTATTTCTTGAGACTTTGTTCGTGTTAACTGTATTTTAAACCGTTTCGTTCAATAATTAGATTTAGTTTAGAGAAAGTACAACAATATTCAGTACATTTTCAAATATGTTGCCCCTCAGACTGACTGCTACCATTACATGCAAACTGTTGCTCGTATTTCAACAGCACTAAGTGCTTGAAATGTGCAAGGTATTATCATTACGTCCGCCATAGCGCGACATTCAAAAAGTCTCGCATGCTTTGTGCAGTCTGAGACGTCTGGTCCGCATTTTAAAAGCACTGAGTGCTTCAAATACAATCAGTTCTGCTCTTTTATCATGTTCGCTGTAGTGCAACATTAAAAAAGTCTCGCTTGATGGGTTCAGACGTACCACTTTCAGTATACTGTGCATTCCAATATTGAGCACACCAGACGGCAAGTTTGATATACAAACGAAGCACACTCACCCGTAGGAATAGGTCGTTTACATCATAGCGTGCTTGCCATCGCCGACTAGTATTTTTACTCTTTATTCCAAAAGCTTTGCATACCTCGAGTGTTCAATACCTTTCCGCATACCGTGGGAAGGTTTCTAGCTCGCGAACCAGGGTTTGCTACTCTCGTACTGGGGTCCAGAAGAACCCACAGCCACCATTGAGGGCACTGTAAAAGATGGGAATGAATGAGGGATTCTTTAGTGAGGATGATATGAAATGAATACACGAATTATTAACGGTACACAAACTTAAAATGTATTTAACTCTCTACGTGACAAACTATAAAATGATATTTTATTAAATAATTTATTTTTTTTACTAGACGTATATATTTTGTTATATAATGCTGTAACTAATAACCTTGATGGGGGTAACCTGAAATGTCAAAGTAAATGCTTTTGCAAGTTGTCTGAAAATGACCAAAGGAACCGTCTTCTGCAATTGCCATTAGTTTTTCTATCGATTGTTAAACAAAAAAAGCGTACGTAATAGCTTTTAGTTTGAATGTCCATTTAAACAAATATTCACTTTCATGTGATATACGGGTTTCAAGATACAATGGGCAATTATTTTATTTTATATATGCGAAAATATGGATACAAATTATAAAAATGAATAGGAATAAGAATAGTGATGTGATTCTTTATCAGATTCAGTCTCCATCCAATATATTTGCCCGACGACGTATAAATATTATTTATATTTTGTAAAAATTATCATACGTATATCTATGTCAAACGCCAACTGTAGTAGCTCTTATACATACAAGTGCATCGTTGCCGTTCGTTATAATAAAATTGTTGAAACTGCTGAATTCATTGCTAATATGTATTTCGAGGTTGATATTTGTTGATTTCACGTTACAGTCAAAAAAAATTTGGTCCATGTTAATAAAACTAATCTAAAGAATATCGATCATTCGCTTCGATTCGTGTACAACGTCTGTGTTTTTACAATTATCCGGTGGACCGCTCAGGTGCCAAGGAATGCAACACCTTCTCACCCCTTTATTTATTCTCCTTCCCTTTTCCAAACAAACATTCGTAGCAAAGGAGGCCTCTCGCTAGAGGTGCGCATCACAGGTATTTCAATTGATTCCTCGCATTCCGCACAACAATGTTTGCTCCAATGCCGGACAAACTCATTTACATTCACACACTACATCGTTCATGAATATGTCTCCACACTAAATTCATCTACCCCATAAACAACCATCTGGGAAAAGATCCGAGCGATGAAAGGTTCAAACCGGCAAATTATTATCCCTGGCCTGACCAAAGGCGATGATTCGCTTACATCAAAATTAAAAAAAAAAACATTTAAAGTCTTAGCAATCAATTTTTAAGAAAATTGTACTGATAAAAACTAGACCAAGTAATTCCAACACAATAAGCGAGATTTAGAATTCAACCAACTGACACTCCCAAATACAGATCTCGACTGACCAAATATTTTTGCTCCAAACTCAACGTCTTTACTCGACGAACTGCTATATTTCCTAAGCAGAGTCACAAACACTATCCCAGGAGCAGGTAGAATTTCGGGCATCTTTCTAACCATCAATGATATCCTCGATGAAACATCAGAACCACCCTTACAGATCAGGAGAAAATATCTAAATCTGGAGTATGCAACCAAGATGGGCTGCTCATCCACAAAACTCAGTATACCACGATACCTTCAAACCAAACATCGTTAATCGGCTTCCGTCATAAAAAAAAATACCAGAAGCGAAATTTTGAAAAAATTCTCATTTTTATCGAATCCTAAAATTGTGCTTTTCGTGAAGACAAAAATGATATGCAACCGTTCGTACCACTTGATGCGTGGTTCAGATTAAAATTCCATTCAAAGATACCGCCGGTGTCCAGATGACGCCGTCTAGAATGTCACTGCGTACAATTATCCGCAATAATAATACAACATATGCAATAAGCACATTCACAACATATTGACCCAAATATAATTGAAATTCTTTATAACCGCAAAATTCACATCAGTCGTTCAAATCAATTATTATTACTATAACTATTAATTATTAAAAACTAAACTAAAATTAACACATTGACTGCCGTGCGTATTTCGCTGTATTAGAACGGCGATGCTATGAAATACTACAGCGTTTGACTGAATTATGCAAAATATAAATAATGTGCAGGTATTGGAGACCAAAGGATCGCATCACTATTCTAACAATAACTGTATTTATAAAATAATCAGTACTGCCCATTGTGAATATTTTAGATCTTCAGTAAAATTTCTTGCGCCGGTCAGTGGTGACCATCGCGGCAGTCAAATTGTTAATAATTAATTAAATTACATTAGTTAAAGGTAATAAGGACGACTGCTTTTTATATACCGCGCGTTACTGTTTATTATTTGCCTGCTTCTTCTCGTCGTCTTAGCAATGAGAGACCGTGTTTCTTTTTTTTTTGTTCCGAGTCCCTTGTCGTCATTGTTACGCGTTGGCCACAGTAAACAAATCCTTTTGATCTAGCACCTGCGATTCGTTTTATTCATTTAATCCAGCCCATGAACACTATTCACGATGCAATTAGAACTAACCAACTTTGTCACTGTTCGTTCGCAAGACGAACGAAAACCGGACTCTTCACCTCCAGCTCATCGACCACCGTTAGCCAACACCGTTTAGTCTCCCCTTGTCCTCCGCATTTCAATAGATCCCGAAAAAGTAATCAACATCTACGCTCAACCTTATCGCTCAACCAAATATCGCCTAATACTTCCTGTCCTTTCTGGTCATACCCCTCTTTCTTCACGCATGCCGAGCCTGCAGTTCTTTGTTTCGATCGTGATACCTATCCGATCCCATACACACGACACCAATCTCCGCATATCCCCAGTTCCTTTCCGAATTTCGGAAAATCCACATATGAACGCACGAGGAAAAAGATGGGCTGGAGGGGAGAAAGACGTTTTTGCATACTGAAACAAGGGTCTTGGACTTCACTTGCTCGAGCACCTTCACCAAAGTTACAACAACGCAGCACGAACTCTTTCCATAAACTCACCACGAGTACAACATATTTTCTGTTTGTGTGAACCTTATTAATTTTGTGAACCTTATTAAGTTTGTTTGAAAATATATATTATTCGTTATTCCGTTGAACATTTTCTTCGTACAATTTACACCCTTCACCTCCGTAAAAGGTCGTGAAACAGATTGCGTCAACATAAAACGCGATTAGAAAAATTTCAGTCACGAAAGCTATAACAGTCTAAAACGCCTACGTTTGAAAGAGAACTTTGAAAAGATGAGTATTACGGTAAAACTGTTCAAGTGTTTGACAAAAATCGATACGCTATACCGAAGCACTGTGGACGTTTTATTCAAATCGGCAGTATTATCGCGGCAGTCAAAGTGTTAATAATTAATTAAATTATATTAGTTAAAGTAATGTCCTTCTATATACCGCGCGTTATGCTTATTTGCCTGCTTTGCGAAACACACACGTCTTAGCAATGAGAGACGTGTTTTTTTTTTTTGTTGGATCTTTGTCGTCATTGACGTTACAATAAACAAATCCTTTTGGTCTAGCACCTGCGATTCGTTGGCGACACTATTCACGATGCAATTCTAACCAATTTGTGAAGCTATAGTTAAAACGCCTACGTTTGCAAGAGAACTTTGAAAAGAATATTACGGTAAAACTGTGTATTTGACAAAAATCGATACGCTATACCGAAGCACTGTGGACGTTTTATTCAAATCGGCAGTATTATCGCGGCAGTCAAAGTGTTAATAATTAATTAAATTATATTAGTTAAAGTAATAAGGACGACTGCCTTCTATATACCGCGCGTTACTGTTCCTTATTTGCCTGCTTTGCGGCCTCTCGTCGTCTTAGCAATGAGAGACCGTGTTTCTTTTTTTTTTGTTCCGAGTCCCTTGTCGTCATTGTTACGCGTTGGCCACAGTAAACAGATCCTTTTGATCTAGCACCTGCGATTCGTTTTATTCATTTAATCCAGCCCATGAACACTATTCACGATACAATTAGAACTAACCAACTTTGTGTGTTCGTTCGCAAGACGAACGAAAACCGGACTCTTCACCTCCAGCTCATCGACCACCGTTAGCCAACACCGTTTAGTCTCCCCTTGTCCTCCGCATTTCAATAGATCCCGAAAAAGTAATCAACATCTACGCTCAATCTTATCGCTCAACCAAATATCGCCTAATACTTCCTGTCCTTTCTGGTCATACCCCTCTTTCTTCAAATGCAGTTCTTTGTTTCGATCGTGATACCTATCGATCCCATACACACACCAATCTCCGCATATCCCCAGTTCCTTTCCGAATTTTGGAAAATCCACATATGAACGCACGAGGAAAAAGATGGGCTGGAGGAGAAAACGTTTTTGCATACTGATGGTTTGGACTTCACTTGCTAGAGCACCTTCACCAAAGTTGTAGCACGAACTCTTTCATAAACTCACCACTTAACATATTTTCTGTTTGTGTGAACCTTATTAAGTTTGTTTGAAAATATATATTATTCGTTATTCCGTTGGACACTTTCTTCGCCATTTAAATTTTTCCGTAAAACGCATGGCAGATCGCGTCAACATAAAACGCGATTAGAAAAATTTCAGTTACGAAAGCTATAACAGTCCAAAACGCCTACGTTCAAAAGAGAACTTTGAAAAGATGAGTATTACGGTAAAACTGTTCAAGTGTTTAACAAAAATCGATACGCTGTACCGAAGCACTGTGGACGTTTTATTCAAATCGGCAGTATTAGAAACGGTGTGAATGTCCATCAACGACGGAAACACACACAACAAGTGACTGTCGAGTGGATTTTTCAATCAATTATTGGCGAATGCTTATATAGTTGCACGAGACCGAACCAAATACACCTGATGTGTGTTAAATAAGTTGTAGTCATTTGGAAAATAATTACTCGCCGGAAAATTAAATACGAAAACGATGTTTCCGTACATCTGTTTCCTTGCACGCAAGCTCAACGAAACAAGATATATAATTCAATGAACCAAACTTATCGGGACACGATTTGCCCGTAAATGATAAGCTTTCAACAAAATTTAATCATACGAATAAATATTAAACGTGGCAGCTCACGTCTTAACAAGTTTGACCGGTCACAGTTGTATTGGCCATTTAAATGTTTGAAACACATGGCAATATAGAATATAGCAAAATTTTGTTCATTGTGTTCAATCGCGTCTGCTTTATTATAAAAAATTATACTTTTCTTGGTACTGAGGCTTTTATTACAATTCTAGTATTAGAAAGTGTCAAGAACGACGGAACATGACGGTGAAGCATTTTTCAATCAATTATACGTGAATGCTTTATATAGTTGCCCGAGTGATTTTTAAATAAGTTGTAGTCATTTGAAAAATAATTATTGCAAATGAAGTAATAAGGGCATAATCTAGCTTTTTAAAAGAAAAACGCAGCGAAACATGATATATGTGCAAAACCTCTTGTTTACATTTACGCGTAAATGACTGCTGTACAGTTAATCATACGAAAAAATATTAAAAGTTACATAAAATTTATGTCCAAAGTTCAATTTGAATTCATTATGCACGAGCAAACTTTACTGAAGTTTTACTTCCATGTTCAATTACGAAATAATAGCCGGTGACTTGAGACAGCTTTTGCCGAAAATTGCCGGTAAACAATGTCTTCAGATTTATATCGTGTCACGGATAGTTTGCAAATACGACAGATCAATTGTCTAAGGAGTGTTTGGCTATTCACGACCAATGTTCACGGACCGAATCTGATTGGCTAGCGATTTGTGCTCTTCGTTGGAATTGAAACAGTGAAGTAAATAACTGAGTATTTGTGATTTTTGTTTTACGTAGCAGCGTCACGCGTGGTATTTGTTATAAATTAATTGTTAATATAGTCCATACACATAGTTTGATAGAGGTATTATAGATTCATCAAGAATAATGGAATAACTACCAGAAACGAAGATTGAAGTAACGTCACTTACACCGTCGAAAATTGAATCTACAGTCTTACTATAATATTCATCTTTCGCACTGGGATATTTTCTGGCCTGAAGCTTTCTGCAGATCGGACTGCCTTTTGCTGTATCTGGCCTTGTAATGTGTTATTTATTTGAAGGTAAAATATGCATATAAAATTTAAAAGGCAAGATAATTTTAATGTTATTTTATTAATATTATATGAACATTTTGTAAATGAAAATTTTAATTATAAATTACTGTAATTTTCAAGTGCATGATATCGTTTAAAGCAATTAGCAGGATGTAGACTTGGTTGACCATCCTGCACATTGTTCAAAGGCATAGTTCCCATATTCAATATGACACCGATAAGCGCTTTAATTTTCTCTATTGTTACATCTTTCCAATTTTTCCAAATAGAACGGCCAGTAATAGTTTTCTACTAATAATATGTTGTGCATATAAATTTATCTGCTTTACAATGTTGTCTATCAAATCACTTACGAAAAATAAACTAAAATCTTCAAAGGGTTCGTTCAAATTACGTACCTGTGGGCCACATGTTTTGTCTTCACTTGAAAAATCAAATCGTTCAGGAGTGGTGTTTTCTTCAATGATTTCTTGCCAATTACTAAATGGATGATTTTCGCTAACACTATCTAAATTTTTCGACACGTTTTCATCGCTTTGACCAGAATCACTATATTGCAAAACTTTCCTTTTTTTCTTCACTGGAGGAATAATGTCGCTGTCATCAGAATCACTTTCATATTCATCCACACTAAATTCATAATCACTGCTGTCTTGAAACAACGCTTCTTCCATTACATTTTTCGGCATGTTGAATAGTATTTTATTTTCTTTATCGGCCAAACAAATGATCAAATACTGAAATCAACGATACACGTGCAACCAAAATTTACCTGTAAATTACAACTGCTTGATCTTCAGTGCAGTATACTATTGATGTGCCTTGAAGGCACACTTTGAGTACAACGCCAAACTTTAGCAGTACCTGCGAGTAGTACTTCGAGTTCAAAGGGTTCAAATAAGCTTACCATATTACTTATATAGCACACTATCTGTTTGATCATTTACTTTTCTGTACTCAACCATTTCAATTTCTGTTTTTGTGTTTTCTTAACCGTTGTTTATTTCAGATATACATAAATATCCGACGATGACAATCAACACCTGAGGTGAAATTATCCGGCCATATTTACATGTTTCTACCAACAGCTTAATATTTTCTGTCCCATTTACGGTTACCGACATTAATATTTGGGCATTTTTTAAAAGAGATTAACAATTTGACAATGGAACAAAACGTCTTGAATTTAGACAGACGTCGAAAAAGTTAATTTATAGGAAAAATGTCATGATAAATTTCAATTTATCGGAATTACCTAAGAAATAGTAAATGTTGCGTTTTGCAGTGTTTTTCTCTGAGTGTGTAATTAAAATTCCAAGAATCTGTTTTGTAAATGTGGGTCAATTGCATGCATTCTGAACATTTCATTGAAATAAGTTCAGGTGCCTGTGAGTTTTGTTTTAACTATTGATGGAATTTTCAGCATATGTGTAACTAACCCGAATTTATCAAACGTATGGTTTACATTTTTATTATAGGCTGTAATTAAAAAAAGTTTTCACAGCGACATTTGCTATTTTTTGTCGTAAATTCTGTACATTATATTTTTTTAAATGTCATCTAATGGACTAACTCTTTACATGGCTGAAAAAGTCAATTTATCCAATTCAGGTTTAAAGAGTGATTGATTATTAATGTGAGTAACCATACATATCTGCAACATTTTCCTACATACTTCTTATAATTACTAAGGTACAGTGAAGTTTACAACTTCCGCTCTTTTGAAATGTAGTGCGTCCAGATACGGTCGATTTTTGGCGAATTCTGTTTCAGTTCGTGAGATTCAATCTCACAGAATGTGATAGATCTATCCATACCTTGTCTCTGATGCAATCTTTTCGTCTTCTGTGACAGTAAATGCATCAATCGTGGAAATATGTACTGATACAATCACCGCTTCTGCCGCGCGCATCATCGACTGATTGTACATATCAAACCAGTAGTTTCCGCGTTCAGCAGTACGCGTCCAACCCCATTGCGACTTATCCAAAACAAATACTACATCGCTATATCCTGTTCCAGACACCACCGCAGTTTTCTAATAGATTTCCCATTTACTGTTTTCACGAAAATTTACTGATCACGCCCGAAATAAATTTTCTAAAACATGTTTAGCAGTCTCGGTGCCAAATCTCTCAGAATTGGGAGGCGATCTTATTTATTTAACGAGAAACAATTTTTGTATTCGTTTGTATGTTTGCTTAATACAATAGTAATGTTGCAATTTTTATGGTATGGTATATACATATGTACAGACGTATGGTATGGTAAATAATGTATAGACGCATTTACAAATGGTAGCCCCCGAGTTGAATATACACCTTATTTTGCAGTAAAATGTTATAACATATTTCAGTGTTGACGCATTAAAAAAGTGGTTGACCAGAAAGATCAATGCCAGTGTTTGCTCAATAATAATTTAACACAAATTACGGTTCCAATTTCTGTGAATTAATACGTAAATCTGTAAATTGTAGTGTAGACAAGGCATATGAGACAAAGAAAGCACGTATTGTCGTTTTATTGACATGCACGAGAAAGTGGCGAAAAATGAAAGAAATGTTATCTAGGTATGCGTGGAGATTTGTGGACTTTTATGTCCCACGGAAAACGAAATTAAAATAGGTCTAGGATGCAAAGTGTTAAACATCATCGATACTGGACGATTTGGGTTTTATGTGACCCGAATTAATTTTGTGACGCAATTAGAAATTATATATAAGTAAAGCTTTGGGTAATAACTTTTGTATGAGTAAATCTTTTGGGTAGGCATTACCGTTACATTAAGTTCCAACTGAATTTTACGCTGATCTGTTTGTACTTCACGGCCAAACATAATAAATTGTTTATTTTTCCAGCTTTTACTAGATTTTACAAATTTATTGCCTCGGTAAGGTTAAATGTTCTAGTTATTATAATGTCTTAAAGACTCTACGTGCTTCGAGAGCATCCCGTATCCTTTTCAGAAGATTACAAATTTCTTGTTTCGTAAGTGTGTCCGAAATGCGCCTGTACGATTTTGTAATAAAAACAGGAAGAATTTTCATCGCACTTCCGGGGTTTTCTTGGTAATTTTTATTTTGGCCGATTTTTGACCTGTCTTTGTAATAATGAATTATGGAGGGGAAGTGTTTTAGGGGTAACATGTACAGGTTTTAAGATATTTTTATAAATATAGTTTTCAATTATAATAAGGAATCGAATTAAAAAAAGGCTACAAATTAATGAAATGTCATTAGTCAAGACTGCTCACTAACGGAATGTCACAGCTGTCGGTACTAATTTTACAACTCTTCGTTGTTCAATCTTTCGGCATTAGAGTATTTATTTTTCTACATGTTACGTTCGTTTAATTGTGATTTATCGATAATTAACGAGTTTATTATTACAGTAATTCGTTTTCGCATGTCTGGTAACAAAAGTACAGAATCAGCAAGCTAACACAACAAAAGTACGGAACTTAAAAAAAAATAAGATACAACATAATCACCGAACCTGAAATACTTTGGTAAGCAATAATTGAATCGTGATTTACCAATTAACATTCGTGAACAAAATGCGTCGTACTAGATCATCCACTTCGATGCGCAAAATTACGTGGTCCAAAGAACCGTGCCCAAACATTATCGCAACGAGATATATGCATATACCCATAGATCCTGGGTAATGTGATGCTATAACAATGTGTCAGAGTAAACTGGAATGCTAATTTCAGGCTTCCAGCGTGTCCGACAGTTGCGACGCGAATACGCGCTCTGATAAATTAGTTGGAAGTTCTGAATATGGTCGAATACATAGTTCTTATTAGTTCTCACCGGTCAAAAGCGAAGACCTCAAAGCCGTTCGTCGCTTTACTCGCTCACGTGAGCATGCCTTTGCTGACGTTTCTGGGTTGAAATGTCGCATAATACGAATTATCGGTTGACGTTAATATCGCCTGCGCACCTGGTTTTTTTATTCAGCCGTGCCACACAACGGGTTAAGCATTAACGTGTGCATTCGCATTCTCTCGGTGAAACTACTTCCTAGGTGATAACGTCAATTTAGGAGGACGCGTTATGTGCGTCATATAAATAGCGTGTGAGCGAAAGATAAATTACGACGAGACCAATTGTGCTGCTAACGGAAATTATTATATTTTTTTAAGAGACGAGATGAATATATTGCGCAAGCTGCGCTGTTATATACATGATGCCACGATATATATAGTATGTAGGAAAAATAACGGAACTTTTTATATGTACGAAAAATTACTAACGCCATCACTTAAAACAATATATAATTTGAGAGCTGCATGTTTCCGTTACAGAACTTGCCCGCGATCATTGTTATCGATCGACGGATTGTTAAGTTATAGCACTTAAACTCAGACTACCTTTTGTCACCTCGTCGCAAAAACACGATGGAGCAAAGAGCTAATATCAAATGTTGTTTGCAACTCGGTAAAAGTTTTACAGAAACATTTGGAATGACGAAAAAAGTGTATGGTGATGATTGCTTATCCCGTACACGTGTGCTCGAGTGGTATAAGCAATTTCAGGACGGACGTGATGCTTTGGAAGACGACCCAAAGCCAGTCCGACGAAAAAAAACAAAAATCGCGATGAGTTGGTAAAAAAGTGCGTGAAACGATCGTCCACGATGGAAATTCAACTGTGAGCTGGATAGCGGAGGAATTAAATACGACCAAAGACGTGGTTCACGAAATTTTGACGAAGGATTTAAACAAACGGAAAGAACAACCACGATATATATAGTATGTCGGAACAATAACGGAACTTTTTATATGTACGAAAAATTACTAATGCCATTTCTTAAAACAATATATAATTTGAAAGCTGTATGTTTACGTCACAAAACGCGCCTGCGATCATTGTTATCGATCGACGGATTGTTAAGTTATAGCGCTTAAAGTCAAGTACGATTTGTCAAATAAAACAAAAACACGATGGGAAGTGCTAATACCATCCTCTCCGAAATCGAAAAAATTGCGTTTCCAGAAATCACGAGACGAAAAAACAATGTTGATGATTGTTTTTACGACTCTAAAGGTATAAGCAATTTCGGGACGTTGCTTTCGAAGACGACCCAAATGCCAGTCCGACGAATAAAAAAACAAAAATCGCGATGAGTTGGTAAAAAAGTGCGTGAAACGATCGTCCACGATGGAAATTCAACTGTGAGCTGGATAGCGGAGGAATTAAATACGACCATCGGACGTGGTTCAAGAAATTTTGACGCGATTTAAAAAACGGAAAGTCTGTGTTCTTCGATTTATTCCTCCGTACTCACCTGAAATTGCCTGTGTTGAACATTTTAAGGATCTTATTAAAACAGCTAGATGGAACCGCACATTCCCGGAATCTGTTGTAACTGGTTAGGCTTAGTGCGTCAAGTACGATCTTCAAATAAAAGGCCAAATTGCTACGAAAAACGACCATCCTAAAAAAATCTATTCAAGGATTGGTTGAACGTCA
Organism: Cryptocheilus praepositus; assembly: GCA_033815515.1. Lineage (NCBI taxonomy): Eukaryota > Metazoa > Arthropoda > Insecta > Hymenoptera > Pompilidae > Cryptocheilus > Cryptocheilus praepositus. The sequence continues at coordinate 1,460,518 of JAWWQZ010000153.1, forward strand.
CGAGAGGTGATCGTTGAATTGTATTTTGAATAAAAATATAGGAATTCGTTAGGGTGCCAAAATAACTGGCGAATATTATCCTGGGGTTTTTTTTAATCGTTCGAATGAGGGGAGAATTAAAAAGTTCCGTTACTCTGTTAACATACTGTGTAATTTACGATATTTTGAAAATGTGCATATATGCATCCCAGTCGTTTCGATTTCTTTGCTATCGCACCCACAATTATCAAAATAACGTTATATATATGTTACCACATATCAAAACGATTTTGAAAATGTGTCGCAATCCAGTATTTAGATACAAAATATAGTACATTTAAACAATATCGCATGTCTTTAATCATTTGACTGCTATGGACGCATATATGTGTCCGCCGAAATCTATGGGTCTCGACTCTTTTTTTTTATATGCATCCTAAAAAGTTCGATTTTGCTATTGCAGCCACAATTACTAAGGTACAAGTTATATATATAGTATAATACCACGATATCATTTATGAGATTTTGGAAATGTGTCATAATCCAATAGTTGGATGTAGAATATAATACATTTCAACAATATCGCGTGTCTAACCCTTTGACTGCTATGGACATATATATGCGTCTGCCAAAATCTATGAGTGTCGACTAAGGACGCATGTATGCATCCCCGGTCGTTTCGACTTCTTTGTTATTGCAGCCACAATTATCAATGTACGAGATGAATACAAATGCGTTGTTTGTGTCTTACTTCTTAACTTCGTCGCGTCTTACATAATCAATCCATAGAGTTAAAATTATCGTAAAGTATCTCGTCCTCAGCGTGTGCTTCGGCCGGAAGTATTCACCAGGCAAAGGATTAAATAGATTACGTTTGGGAAAGTGGATTGGTGAAATGTTTTTTTACCCATAGTACATATAAAATGTCATTAATTTTTAACTTCAATTGTCTTTCTTGATGACATTTTATGATGGTATAGTACACAGAAACGAACTGTAGAACTAACTGCAAAAACAAACGGTAGAAGCAAAGGTTACATAGCGTGCGAACATCTAATTTCCCGAGGAACGTGCTTCCTCCGGAAGTGCAGCAATTTTCTTTATAGTGCGTCGCATATTTTCTTCACATAAATCGATACATCTGAATATTGTGCTCGTAAAAGTGTTAATGTGAAGCTATCGAAAAGTCAACGCCCTGGGATATAAAAGATATTAGATGAGGTAGTAAACACGCGGTCGACAGACTGTAGAGTTGCATTAAAGTTGCGTGTGCGTGATACTCTACATATTTGACCCAAAACATTCAGTATCTCGTAAAGCATTTATTTTCCGACCATTGCCCTCTATTATTTTCCCATGCAAAGTAACAAAAACGATGTACCTCGCGAAAAACTGGTTTATTGATAAAAAAGAGCAGGCGCTTTTTATATGTGCAACCATTCCCTTGTCGAAAAAGTAACTTTGTACAGAAATAAATGTTGCGAGGTCACACTCCATTTTTACCTCTTCTTTCCGTAGTTACGAAAAATAGAAATTGTAGCTTGTTACAGTCTCTAGCCGCAACTTATTCGCTTAAAGTTTGATATGAATTGCATTTATAATCGGAAGCATGCAGAGGTTGCTACGTCATGTATGTCAACTTGTCACAAAATCACGTGTAAAAACATCCTAGATGTGTGAATGGATTATATGAAAGCGGATTTTACTAACTCGCGACTACGTGATAGACAAATTTATTGAAAATATGAAAAATTGCAACAGTTGTTCCTGTTATAGAGGTAAAAGGTTAGAAGCATTAATTACAAAGTCTGATTCATCGATGTTTTCAATATTTGCAAAGTATTATACCAGTTTTCTTTTATTCACGGCAGTTAGTCGAAAGAGATTTATTAAAGCATAGAAGCTTGAAACGAATATTCTTATGAAAAAAGTAAAAAAACCGACAGAAATTGAGTCCTTAATTGAGTTCTTTCTTTCGTTATGTTGTGTAGCTCTTCATTTATGTTTATTACAAATTTCAAATACGAAAATTTACCAAAAAAAATGAAAACATTTAGTCACACTTGATGTAATGAAAGAAAAACTAAAATCTTGGTTCCTAATGAACATGCAATTCATTAATTTAGTGTAATATTGATGAACCACAGAACGTTCGCAGCGACCATGAAATTTAACCATAAATGTGCACATTCTGTTCAAGAGTTTTAGGGCGTATTTTGAAACCGTTTTGAAATGGAACTTCAGGAAGTTTTAAAGGTAGTATATAAAAAACTTAATTTGACGCGTTTGTGCCGGAAAACTGTAACTTATTTAAAATCTATCACAATGATTGTAGCCAGTTTCACGGAGAAGAAAAACTAATTTCTGCAAAAACAGCTCGAAATTTTACTATTTAACCGTATTACGTTTTCGCATTAATTAATATTTGTAATTCAATACAGATTGCATTTAAATAGTAAATAGGTACTAATAGGAAAAACTAATTTAGTTCCATTCACGTCTTTCACTTCTCAGGAGATATATTCCCGGACACTTTATACCTCACTTAATACTATAGATCCAGCTTTAAAATTTTATAACCCAATTTCACGTAGCCTGCAGATCCAAGTTATCCAAACAAATGATACGTACTTCCTTATATACAAGAATACAATCACATCAGATATTATAACGTTCGTGAAATTGCATTCTAAAAAATATTATTTAATTATTCATCAATTCCCAATGTTATTAATACACGTTCATATATATATATATATATATTGTAGCATCAGAAAAACGGCCGTAGATGCGTCGCGTAAAACTGTCGTTGGGCCATCGGGCCCTACCGGATTAAGATAAAGCAGTAGAGGTCCGTATAAAAGGCGGACCCATTTGCGACGCGAGTTCAGTCTTAGTTACAGTTCAGTTCAGTTATATTTCAGTTCAGTAATAGGTCAGAGTTTTAAGTTGTCGTTCAGTTTAAGTTGAGTTGTCAGTCAGTCAAGTTCAGAGTGTAGTTCAGTCCAGTATTGATACGTTTTCTTGCCGTTTGCCGAATCGTAGTCGGATTGCCATAGTTTTACTTTCATTTTGTATTTATATGTACATATTAGTGTTTCTATTTATCTTTAAATAAATTATTCTACTCAATATCATTCCGCATCACACTTCGACATCACCTAACATCTTATATCCCTACAATATGTATATATATATACAGTAGTATTTGGCTTTACTTATTATAAGAACAGCGTCACACAAAGCCGGTGTTGTGTAGAATAGTTTTGGATTTACATGCATACGTTGCTTACGTGCATATAATATTAGATTCATAACTAATATTAGATGCAATCACATACCTACATGCATACTGTTGTTTCTTGGAGGCTTCGGCATTTTTTTCATCATCTACGAAAATAGCATTAAATCCACCTAGTGTATCCATGCTAAAATTCATCAATTTGTGCCAATTCCCCTGAAAACGTTAACTTCGCAATTACAACAATTAAAGTAGGAACTAACCTAACCCGTACACTTGACTAATCATGGAAGGCCTCCTCGAACGTCTACGCAGTTTCGAATACATTTAAACACATGGCGCCAATTTAAGACAATGACGGCATCGTCCGGTCTTCCATAAATAATGATCTAGATCTTAATTGAAATTACGCCTTTTACGTCGGAGGCACTAATTAAGTCTACGAGTGACGGGGAAGACATTTTGTGGAGTGAAGGTATTGTCCCATTTCCTCCCTGCAAATACCCTCGTGAATACGATTCGAACCCTTCGACCTATGTTAGTGCGTTATCTACCTATCCATCTACCTTGATTACCCCGTAATCCCCCACGATCTCGCAGAATCTTCCGCGATTTACCACAATCTTCCGCGTCCTATATCGCGCCACGGTAATTTGCTCCGATCCCCGTGACGCCCAAATATTCCACAACACGTCTGTCCGTGTCTAATTTCCGAGGATTCTTGCTAAATGGAATGAGCGATCGTAGAAGGAATTGCCGTCTTGACGGTCAGCAAGACCGAATTCTGTTGTACACCTAAAAAGATTATCGTTGAGCTCCTAAACCTGCAGTTTCATTGCTATGGCGGTTTTATTTGAGAAAACAGTAATATTGGAAGTAAATGTATACACGTATGTACTAGACAGATTTTATTACTTGCTTTCAATGTTACGCTTTGAAATGCTATATTTTTGTAGCGTATTGACACATTTGCAGTCGACGATTTTAAGATGATCTTATAGTTGAAGGTCATAGGGTTTCACTCTTTAACACTAAACGTACCGGTACTTTACACCTACCTATTTTTATCATAAGGGGTCAATTGATCCCTTATAAAATAAACGAAAAAAAGAAGTTCTTGATTTATTAAAGCGAGAACTTGAATACTCAGATCATATAAGAATTTACAGAAAGGCAAATAAACGAAAGAAATAAAAATGAATGTACGATTTTAAAGTAAATTTTGAAAGGGGTCATTCGACCCCGGTTGGTACGTTTAGTGTTAAATGACCGCGAATGCACAAAATTTCCCTAATCGCTATGGCGGTTTTATTTCAGAAAACAATAATATTAAAAGTAAACGTATACACATATGTATCAAACGTATTTTATCACTTGCTTTCAATGCTGCGCTTTCAAGTGTCACACTTTCGTGCTGTTTTAACAGATTTACAGTTGGTAATTTCAGGATGATCCTATGAATGAAATGGCTGAAGGCCACAGGGTTTTACTCTTTAAACGGCCGCGAATGCACAAAACTTCCCTAATCGCTGTGGTAGTTTTATTTGAAAAAAAAGTAATATCCGAAGTAAACGTATACACATATGTACCAGACAGATTTTATTAGTTGCTTTCAATATTGCGCTTTGAAGTACTACACTTTCGTGCCGTATTAACACATTTGCAGTCGGCGATTTTAGGATGATCTTATAGCTGAAGGTCATAGGGTTTCACTCTTTAACGAATTTTAAATAATCAGTACAGTGTGTAGTTTCAGTATATATATTTCTTATTACACAATTATTGTATGAATCAAATTTGTCGAAGCGCGTGGGACCAAACGATTGGAAAACTGTGAGTAAATGTCCGAACAATAGCTGACTGAAGCGTATGAAAAAGGGGATACGAGTTTGTGTATCCGAACAAAAGAGGCGTATTTGGAACAAAGGTATCAGCAACGCAGCAAGGCAGAAGATATAAAGTAAGCGAAAACAATGAAAACATCGAAAAGTCAATGTACATACACTCCATTTACTTCAAATTCTGATGGATCACCGACAAAATTCTGTCGTGTCCGTACTGGATAATATTATTTACATATCAAATGATCGTACTCATTACAGTTCTAGTATTACCTGTGTGGATAGAAGGGAAACTGCTGCTAAAAATAATCGTTTTTATTTCGTGGCGTTCAGTAAAAATATGTTAGGTCGTATCAAATGGAATCTTATATTATCAAACAACTTATTATTATGATTCGCGTTTAAAACCAAACCCACAATGCATATCAGTCATTGTTTTAAACGTTATTACCTTAGAGAAGCATAAGGTATGAAAACAAAATTTTCTTTTATAAAATATAAAGGAATTCAACTTTAATATAAAATGTCATTATAATCGAAAAATTATTTCTGAAACTGTCATTTTATGCGAAACGAAGCGCTATTTACGACTTCATGAAGAAACATGCCTGAATGTAAAGTGCCAAAAATTTAGTTTTATCACATTCATTCAGAGTTCACACAGTTCTCAGTAACTTACTGTTATTTATTTTCAATTTTCAAATAAATTTAATGTTTGGCTGAAGTCTTGTTCAACGGTGTCAAGTAAAGAATAAAATATTTTTTTGTGTGCGTTCAAATTGGATAACAGGGTCACGACGTTTTGTACCTGTTATCAACGGATTACCATTTTTTCGGAGTTTGGGACACAACGTACGAAATAACACTTGCCGTAATGTGTTTGAGGTCAAAAGGATCTTTACAAACTTCGTGTTCTCCGAACAGCGCAACTTTTTCGAAAAGGGAACTTTTTTTCGAACGCGGTCGTAAAAATGTATGGAGGCAAATGGTGCACGTTTTCATGAATAAAATCTTTGCCATAATTAGAAAAGTAGTTGTTCTTCCTCTTTGAAGATTCTGGAATTTCATATTACACGTACCGCTGCTAATGTGAGAAAATATTTAAGTGCACTTTGGCTGTCGCGTTCTTTAATCACATGGTTCATTGTATTTGCTATTAAAATGTTTGTATCAGGCTCATCGTGATTTTGCAACGTCACACATTGGTAGCAAGTATATCATTGGCAAAACGGAAAAAAGTCGAATTCCAGTTTGCTATCATATGTGCCCATAATTATGAAAGTGGTCAAAGTCATATATTTCTTGTTTCGAGATATTTAATGAATTGCATTTGAATAAATTAAAAAATATTTTTACATTATGCGACATTTTAATTTATAATTTTATTAGTCTTAATTAATGGAAATTTACTATGAATATGAAATTTTGTGTGAATTTTATACGATAATATTATTTTTAAAGATTGAATTGACTTAGACCATTTTCAAAATTAACTGAATGTCCTATAAATGACTTAAAGCAATAAAGAACTTTGAGTTTTATTTGAAACAATAATTTGATTGAAATAATTCGTGAACATTTATTACATTTATTAATTATTTTTAAACAGTAATCCATTTTTATCATTATTTCGAGTATTTAAGATTCTTAAAATGTTCCTGAAAAACTGGAGGGATGTACGGTAGTAAACTCAGAATATCTTTATGTTTTTCTTCCGATACTGGTCTAATGGTGGTGTATAATGGAAGTAATTTAATATTTCCGTATATTTTTGGTCTTCCTTTTTAGGTGAAAGATCCAAAACGTGAAATTTAGAATCATCTAAAGATGTTTTATAGAACATTTTATAAGGTTCATTTTTCAAGAATCTCATCCATTGAATTTGTAGCCAACAGACAGATTCACCCGCGGTATTTCTTTTACTGATTCTTCTTATTGATTCTTCTAAAAATGAAGTTGTCGTTATTATTAAAATTTGATTGTCATTTATTTTATTATGTAGTTCAGAAACGCGTCAAAGAAGGCCACGTGCCATTTGCAAGTTGTTTATATAATTTATTTAAATTTTTGACTTAGACCACTTTCATAATTAAAACTAAATGAATTCCATATAATGTTGAAATTACAACCACTATCTAATGGTTCATTTTTGACAATTTCGTAAAAATTACATTGAATAAATTTAGTTGAAAATAATGTGGTATGAAATAACTGATAAACTCATTTTTTTTAAATTTTGACTTAGACCACTTTCATAATTATGGGCACATATGTTTATCTCCTACAGAATATGTAGAAATGTTGTAATATGATAACTTTCTTTCCAACTTGAACCATCATCTTACGTAAGATTATTAATGTGTATATTTAATAATTAAAGAAAAATTATATTTAATAATCCAGTGTAGTTTGTGATGTACTATTTCATATAACATCGTGTAATAAAGTTAGTTATTTACAGCAAGCAACGTTATTATGTTGTCATATAATTTTTTTTTCATAATTCGCGATGTATGCCAATCACCAATGTATGTTTTTATATCGTGTAACATTTTTAGATATGTGTATGTTTAGATATGTGTATGTGTAATATCAGTTTAAAAATAAATCGAAATGAACATATGTACAATGATGATGCTGTAATGTATTGTAAAAAATGCTAATTATATACTGATGTGCACATAAACCGTTACGTTCAATTCTGTCAATGTGTTAGAATAAAATCTTCTATTTCTAAAATATGTGTATTTGTATATAATTATCATTATAATGTTTATAAACGTTGCATAATATTTTTGTGACACATACATAAACCATTACGTTCAATTCTGCTAATGCGTCAGAATAAAATGTTCTATTTCTAAAATAATATTATGTGTTTGTATATAATTATCATTATAATGTTTATAAACGTTACATAATATTTTTCTGACGCATACATAAACCATTACGTTCAATTCTGCCAATGCGTCAGAATAAAATGTTCTATTTATAAAATAATATTTGACTATTTTTGTATAATTATCAGTATAACATTTATAAACTTTACATTATATTTTTCTAACTTTATGAAAGTGTATCTGTGGATATGCACGTGTCTCTATATTTTTATGCACGTGATTGTATTGTCAAACAATTTGATATGGTGGAATATTCTGAAACCATGTTCGCTATGCATATAGATAGAAGCGTCCATTAAACTTTCGGGACTTCTGTAAGGCTAATACTAAATATTACTATCTTCCATTATATTGTAATGATAATAATCAAAGGATTCGTAGAGATTCATGACAACTAAACTTCCTCGTATACGTTATCAACTACCGATATGCTAATATCATGAATGTGATTACGTCCAGATCTACGAATATTCTATATAATAGTTCGTGCACATATATATGCATATACATATAATTATCGATACAACCGTCAAAATATAGTATTATATGTGCCAAGACTTGAATTATCTGTTACCACCACATTGTGGCCATTATCGCAAATAAAGTAACACGGTTAACTAATAATAATTAGTCCCATGCTTTACGGTGGACGGTTCCGAAGTCGGCAAATGCATCCAAAATTATTATTCGATGAAACGATATTCGACTTTCTCTGGCGCAGCAGTATTAATTAACGTGCTTACACGCATGTTACGAAAGGTGTGGTGCATTGTTTGAATGCCATACATATTTGATATTTTATCACGCATGTGCGCATAATATTAACACCGTGCACAATTATACATTTGTGGTACACCTAACGAGAGTCATAAAGCGCAGATTCTCATTAAAATGCTTTTCTAGAATTTCAATATTTGGTGCATTGTACGCGCAGAAACTCATTCGTAAGCACTTTGATTTGATATGTTACTTGCAAAAATGGTAAAAAATCGTGCATGCACAGCAGCCAGATTATTTTTAATCGCAAAATTAATAAAAAATATAGATTAAAAATATCTGCCAGCTTTACAAGCCGATGGACTTCCTATATCGTTTTCCGTGACTTTTTACGATTTGTCAATAAAAACCCTCCAATTTTCAAAGCTATTAAAAATATATGATATAACTTTGCTTTTCGATTTGAAACCGAAATAGTGTATTTTTGTACTCTTTGTAATTTAGTTTCTTTGATCTTCGGGTACACAATTTCGCGCGTATTCTTCAATTTCCTAAAAGACTGTATCAAACACGTATCACTACACGAATTCTATGTTCGATTAGAAAGGAAAAAGCGAGATATGAGGAAAGTGAGTTACCGAGCAAATAATTAAGTAAAGATGTGAAGGTAAAGATGTAAAGCAAGATAATATGTTTGTAGGCAACTATTTAAAAAGGAAGTCAGTACACGAATGCATCAATTTTAAATTTGTGTTTAATTTTATAAAAAGCGCGATGTTAAAAAGATAGGTTATTGATAAAATAATAGAATGTAAAGATCTAAAGTTGAATAAAATAACAAGTGCAAAAAGCGGGAAAGAAATCTAAGTATGTAAAAAATTAAACGTAAAATTTGAAATTGTTCAACCTAGTAATCACAAAATGCATTGTACTAGTCAGAAGGTCATTATAGCATCGATTACTATTGCAAATACTAAACAAACAAAATTATGTAAACGAGTTTTGTATATTTCTGTGTACGCGTGTGGGAACTTTGATTTTTTCTAATAGATTCCATTAAAAGTGTACCTATACATTGATTAATTTTTATATTTAAAATTATACAAAATAATGGTTTATGAGCACAACAAGTAACAACGGTTGAATATATGACACAATTTTCCAGCACATGACTTTTTTTTCTTTGTTCTTTTAAGATTACTTTATATCTAAATGTTACACGTGTTGAATAATTTCTGCGTGTATTAATTAGGCACGTAACAAATTCGTAACAATAACAAAATGAAATAACGTACATACCCTTATTGATTTTTGCACATACATTTTTGCGGATTATATGTATAATGATATCCTACATGAGTACTGACATGTATGTACTCAAAAAAAAAACGGTAAAAGCACTAGAAAATTATTACGGATATTCGATTGCTTTTATTTCCCGTATTTGAAAATTTATCTTTTTCGTATTATGACGCAAATGTATATGGGGTCTGCTCGGAAAATTGCGTTACCAAATCCCACATTCGCGTTTCGTTGAACGTCTTCTCTCAAGCTGTTAATGGAGTTATATTTCAATGGGTGGTACGGGTAAAATGAATCAAAAATATGTGTCAAATGACACAGATGAATCTTTTACAGTTCTCACATGTATGAGTACCGCTATGGTTTATAAAAGGACGCATTTACTTTGAGGCATAAAATGGTTCGTTCATTTGTGCCGATGAAGCATTAACAGAAACAACAGAGGTTTTAATGAAGTGTTAATTATTTAGTGTTGAAATGTAAAACAATCAGATTGCAACAATTTACTTGAATAGATTACCGAATTTTTTATTTTTTTATTTTGGAAGCATCCGCGTGAAAAAATTTATGACGAGAGTAATTATAAATATTACGTTTCCTTGAGTATTGCATTAAATATAAATCGTTGTTAATTCGAACGTGACCCCTATGTTTAAAGTGTCATCCATTCATATCAAATAAATGAGACAGCATCTTATTCCGACTATTCACTCGCCGCTTGACTCCTGGCAATAATATTTGTACGTTTGATTTTCATGAGCACTTAATAGCGATTTCTTTCACATTTCTTTGGGTATTAAGCTTCACTAGATAATTTTTTCTTTATCATATTCCGAAGACTATGGTACTTTCTACTTTAGTCACTATGAACATTGACGATAGTTTGCTACCTTCCGTCAACGATATGAGTGTTGACGTAATTTGTAAATGTATACAACCACTGTATGCAGATACAGTAATTACGTAATAAAATAACGTAATTACAATTAAATAATAATACAATAAATATAATAATAATACAAAAACAATGCAATAATAATACAATAAAATAACGTAATTACAATTAACTTCGGTTAATATCAGCCAATATTTTTTCTCTGATCTTTTTTCGCAATTTAAAATGCAATGCATAGTATTAGTCCAAAGTACCGTAAATACTTATTTGCCGCAGTTGTCGTCTAAAACCTGTAAGGAGTCTGTGTGCACGTAGTGGTATTTTCAGCGACACAAAGTAAATTGAGAGTCTTGTTATTCAATTCCATGTATGCGTGCTTACGCCGTCCAACGAATTGCGTCATAGAATTGAACCACACAAAGGAGATCGCTATTTCCTACGACGATTCATCTGACAACGAGATGAAAGCTTCGTCCACGTTTAAGACGTCAGCAATTCCTTTATGGTTAACGCACCCTTAGGTCAGCAAGTTGAGAGAATCTTTTTCGTAAATTATATCGCCTATCCTTTCCTTCCGACGGCAAATTCATCTTTGCGGATTAATTAACGTACTGTTACGGAAATAAACGGCAGTTTTAGACAGCGTGGAACTTATTGTCTCAAATATCATACATCAAACTTGTCGTTGTACGATCAGTTCGATATATTGTAGGAAATAATAAAAATTATTGCAATAATGCAAATATTATTGTTGATGCAATTTGAATCTGTCAAGATTATTTAATACATATATTATAAAATATGTACAATTCGTGCAGAATGTATGCACACCCGGTATAAGTTCGAGCAATATTTGATGAAATTGTATTTTATTCGCCAATTCATTTTTATAAACAACGAGTTCGTGAATATTCTCATAAACCTCCATAAAAAGTACCGTGCAAAAGAATAACTGCAGATTGATAATCATTTTTGGTTCTTCTAACGCAATTTTGTACGTTTTCGCCTGATTAATAGTAATTATGAGAAAAAAATAAATGTTGATACACGTTCCTATAATTCCGTTAGTAAACGCCAGCGGGAAGTTCTAGAAAATAATATAAACAGTGCCTGTTGACATCGAGATCTAACCGGTAAAGTGGATGTGCAACTCTGCAAAAAAGAGTCATTTGGCACGATATTATATGGCCAATTATAGTTTTTATATATTTTTAATTGTTTATAATTATTATATAATTTTTGTATTAATTATAATTAATTATAATTATTACATATTTTACTAAGGGTTTTTTTATTCAGTATAGTATGTCCTATATGCCATATAAACTTTGAATGGTTGTTCTTGAACACCTTATATTTACCGCTCTAATAGAATATACAAGCGTTAAGTGTGTATGTTGTCGTAAAATAGTTTGATTAGGCGCGCGTGATAAATTATTTACTTTGAAATATAGGACCGAACTCTTTTAAATGATTACCATTCGTTCCGGCATATTTGTACATTATATCGGATTCGTGAATTGGCTTGTTCTTACAGTAGAAAAGAACAACATTTAAATCTCCGATACGTCTGAAACTCTTGAAATCACTCGTAAGTACCGAAAATGTTTTGTCATTGATATAAAAGATACCAGACACGAATTTTGTGAATATCTTCGCCGTAACAGTGCTATGAAAAATGCGCACGGTTCATAAACGATAATAAAAACCTTGATTCCGCTACATAGCGGTGTTTGGCACAGAACGAAGCGTATACGAACTTTAGATTGACTTCTGGCTTGATTGCTAACAATCATTCGATATTGAACGTTGAGGCGGTGAAAAGATAAAAAGAAAGCAAGTTAACTTTGGGATCTTTCGACGGTTGCAAACAACACGGAATACCTTCAACTTGCACTTTTTTCTTTGGTGCCTTTACATCGCATTTTTATTTCGTATTGTGCACAGCGGTAGCAAACCTCTTTGATTGCTAACAATCTATCTACAACCGATGCAAAATCTCTTGACTAAAGCTTTTATTTTAAATATTTGGATTACGAATACATTCGATATTGAACGTTCAGGCCGTGAAAAGATAAAAAAAAAACAAGTTAACTTTGGGATCTTTCGACGGTTACAAACAACTCGGATTACCTTCAACTAGCACTTTTTTCTTCGGCGCCCTTACATCGCATTTTATTTCGTATTGTACACAGCGGTAGCAAACCCGCTTGATTGCTAACAATCCATCTACAACCGATACAAAATGTCTTGACTAAAGCTTTTATTTTGAGTATTCGGATTACAAAGATATTCGGTTGAGGCGGTGAAAAGATAAAAAGAAAGCAAATTAACTTTGGGATCTTTCGACAGTTGCAGACAACACGGATTACCTTCAACTCTCCGCACTTTTTTTTTCTTCGCCCTTACATCGCATTTTTATTTCGTATTGTACACAGCGGTAGCAAACCCGGAAGAGACCAAATAAACGGAAGAACGATTGACAGAACAAAAGAACCGTAGAGCCACGTGGCGATCGCGGTAAGCTTAAAACGTTCTCTCCAACCAACCAGAATGTTCACCTTCTTTTTGCAAAATCGCACAAAACCGTTACCGTCCACATAATTTAGCAGTGCGTTCGCTTCCGTACCTCGCTGGCAGCCGTTCGATATAATAACATCGCTAACAACGATTGTGTACTCTAGAAAAACACTGGCATGTGAAAGCTCTTCTTATAACGACCCAATTAATTCGGGCAATTACGCGACAAACATAGAAACTGTCATTGCCGGGATGGAAAATGAATCTGGTGCTCACGGAAGGAGAATCGAAGATGCGACACACTCGAAACAGATTCACCCTGCGTAACGGTAATTGAGTATAAAAACGCACGGATCCTGGCGCTTCCAATTAAGGGGATCAGAAAACTTTCAACCACTGAAAACTGGGTGAAATTCGAATAACGATTGTGGACGGACGAATAAACATACACAAATTTTCTTTTCTGCAGGTTTTTATGCATTCTTGACAAACAGATAGGCTTTAAAAATTAAAAAAATATTAATAATTAAAGGAAATATTTATATCGAGTTGGAGTTTTCCGATTTTCTTAGCGCCATTTGGTTGGTGAGATTTTTCTCTGTAAACTGAACCTAATTTCTGTGATAAAACGTCGCAAATTGAAACAATGGCGACCAAAAATCCAAACGGTTGACAAATTTAAGTTATTTGTTGTTAAAAATGATATTAAAAAATTAAGTTCTATATGCAGACATCGGTTCAGTTTATGGAATACATATTTATTTTCAATTTAAACAAAAATCAAAACGATCTTGAGTTATCGTGGCAATACTAATGGAAAATACTGTTTTGAGAAAAACGTGATTAAAGTTTGGAAACAGGGTTACGACTACTTGATCGCGGGACGCTTTGGCCACCGTGCACGACCTCACATTTTTGGCATTCCTGAACTCAATTTTGCGAATATTGAAGTTTTCCTTTGCGCGAATATTTTCTTAAAAAATTGTACTAACCGACTATGTAAAAAACCAAAAACGATTTATTTGAAATTTCAAACCTTTCTGGTCCTTTTAACTCGTTCGCTACCAGGCCTTGAGAAGAAATTCTGGCTTCACAGACCATAGTGTTTTTTCTTGTAATATTACTTCAGTTGAGATTGATTTTGAGTATATACATTTATAACATTCCAATTATATAAAAAGTAAGCATTTTTTCATACGACGTATATATGCGACGCTGGGTCAGGGATGAGAAACTTATTTTATAGATCACACGCCGCACATATGCGACGTATTTTATAAAAAGGAAATTAACTAGATAGGAAAGGAACATAAAAATAAAAACATTTTTTAAAGCGAAATACAAGTTATTTATTTATTTTTTTCATGAAAAATTTTGAAACATTCATTTACGCATAGCCCAATAGGTAATCCCTTATTCGTCTGACAAATTCCGCAGGTATAGAAAGTTTCTCTGCGCAAATTCTTCATACTACATACACGACATCTTATTTTTTTATCTATTTTTTTAGGGAAATGTTTTGTATTCGAGGTATTGTTATATGGAAACACAGTTACTTTGCTTATACAAATTAATTTTTAGCAAGATCATTTCTAAAATGTAAGTAATTCATTTTAATTGAATCAACTTTGTTGTATACCCACCATGCATTCCAAATTGTAATATCCATTATATGAAAAAAGTGCTTTATATACTAACGTAACGACTTCCTAGGGGAAGAATAATAAGCGATCATTTGATCTGTTCTGTCGATGCCCGACATTTTGTTATTATAATCTGGAACTGTAGAAGGTTTATTTACTAAATTTCCATTTTTAGACTTTACTTCTTTGAATGATGCATTATGTTTCCTAGATATTGTCAAGTATTGTCAAGATATTGTCCATACACAGGCATGGATCTAGAATGCTACTATTTTCACTGAGGATTCACTGCTTCTCACTATCTTAAAAATGTAACAATCTCTAGACTAACAACAACCTAAATCTATTTTATTGTTCTATAGCACAATAAATCTATTTCTGCAAAAAATTCATCCAAAATGTTATCATAAACTGATAAAATAGACATGTCGCATATATGCGACGTCAGGCTCAGAAACAAGAGCTGAAAGATCGCATATACCAGGTTGTTCAATAAGTTTTGTTTTGTTTTGTTGAGGGCGTTGCTACTAGTCCAAATTTGTTTTTGTTTTGTTGGTTCACTCTTCTTATCAACGTATGTGAAGGTTCATTTCAATCAGTCAATTCATTCTTTGTTTACAAGCCATTTAGTGTCGTCGTGTCACAGTATTTCTGACAATGGAAAAAATTGAATATCGTGCACTGATAAAATTCTTATTTTTGGAAGGTGTAGCACCAAAAGAAATTCACGAACGAATGTTAAGAGTGTGTAATGAATGTTCACCTTCAATTAGAACAGTAGAAAGATGGGTTGCTGAATTTAAACGTGGTCGTACAAGCCTTGAAGACGATCCACGTGAAGGACGTCCAAAAACCGCATCAACACCAGAAATCGTAGCCAAAGTACAGGATATGGTTTTGGAAGATCGTCGATTGACTGAAAGGGATTTAGTAGAGGCTCTACACATCTCATTAGGCAGTGTGAGTCATATTTTAAATGAAATTTTGAGTTTTAAAAAGCTGTGTGCACAATGGGTGCCGCATTCGCTAACAATTAAACAAAAACACATTCGAATGCGACTTTCTCAACAACATTTGGAGCGTTTTAAAAAGGATAAAGTGGATTTTGTGCGTCGATTCATCACTATGGATGAGACTTGGGTCTATCACCATGATCCTAAATCAAAACAAGAGGCTAAAGAGTGGTGTGAACCTGGTTGTTCGGCTTCGAAACCAGTTCGTGTCCAGAAATCGGCCAAGAAGGTTCTGGCATCAGTTTTTTGGGATGCGAAAGGAATTTTATTTGTGGATTACTTGCAAACTGGTAAAACAATTAATTCTGAATATTATTGCAACCTTTTGGACCAGTTGAAGGAAAAAATTCGTGAAAAAAGACCCGGTTTGCAGAAGAAAAAAAATCCTTTTTCATCAGGACAACGCACCGTGTCACAAGAGCATTTTGACAATGGCTAAAATCCATGAATTAAAGTTCGAATTGTTGGAGCATCCGCTGTATTCACCAGATTTGGCCCCCAGCGACTTCCATTTGTTTCCAGAACTCAAAAAATTTATGCGTGGCAAGCGTTTTTCGTCAAATGAAGAGGTCATAACGGCTGTTGAAGCGTATTTTGCAGACCTTCCGGAATCTCACTTCAAGGATGGGATCCACAGATTGGAGGATCGTTGGAGCAAGTGCATTAATGTTCAGGGAGATTATACTGAATAATAAAGTGTATTTTGAACCATAACATTGTGTTTTTCTTATCGAACGACAAAACTTATTGAACAACCTGGTATGCAACGCTGGTAGCGAACGAAGTAACGTGCCAAACGTGACACGATAAACGCACCCGCCGCGAACATTTACTTCGCAATTATACCCGCGCGAATCGAAGCGTCAATAGCTTTCACCGTGTCTTTCGGATTCCAAGGGAAATCGGATTTGGCGAGAAAACGGGATCCACAAATAATCCCGGAAAGATCGTTATACCGGGTCACGGCTGCATTAACTAACCGTCGGCGTAATGTCGGTTAATTGGAATTCGATTCACCGGATCGTTATTCATTCGCGTCTTTCGCTGAGGCGAAGTTGACAGGGAAAACTGAAATTTACTCTAGCGTAACTAAGCCGGATATCGTGAGCTGCGGTAATCGAAAGTTTGAGAGTCACTGGCGAGTTTGTAGTCGGTATCAAAGGGTGGAGCTCGTGATTTATGGCCGGCGCACGGTAATGGCGGTATCCGTTAAAATTCCGGAACATAGGCGAGACCGGATGAAAATTTACCTGCTCGTGTGACACCTCCGTGCGATGTAACGAAGGTATGTTGGAAGCTCCCGACCAGCTCTCTGATTCTCGCACAACTTCAGACCGCGGGATGTTTCGGGCTAGGGTTACCGAAACTTTCCTCTAACTAGCCGCCTCTTCGCATCCCGTTTTCACCGAATTTTAAGTGTGAAGCCGTGTAAAAAGGCTTTGCACCGGTAAGTAGCTTCTTTTAGAAAATCTCCGAACTTTCGACGTGCACAAGTTGCTTTGCAATAACAGCGGTTCGACGTTTCGCGAACCGTGGATATGAACTTTTAATAAGTTTTCCGATCAAATTTGTTGCCTGATCAGGGTTGTGGGTATATTCAAGAACTATGGAAATTAATAAGTAATATAATGGTTATTATACACATATATATATATATATATATGTGTGTGTGTGTGTGTGCGTGTGTATAAATTAATAAGTAATAAATGTAATAAAGTATAAACTAATAAGTAATATAAGGGCCATTACTTATTCATTTCCATAGTTATTGAATATACCCACAACCCTGATCAGACAACAAATTTGATCGAAAAACTATATAGATATGTTTGTTTGAATTCGCAGGTACTTTGTTTGCAGAAAAACGGAATGTGCAATTATGTCATTATAATCCGTAATGCGGTAACGAGTGGGTAACTTTTACTTTTATTTTATATCTGATGTTCTATACGTGCTTATCACTATTTCCTCTCTATTATTAACTTTACTATCTTTTGTTGAGTTTGACGCGTTCAAATGGATGTTTTAACAGACACTTGAAAGGGAAATCCAACTGTTTCGAGACCCCTCGTGGAAATTATAAAAATGTAGGATCTCAAGTACAGGCTCCTCTAATTTGCGAGCAAATGTCACGTATAATTCTCAATTATTATATTGTGGTGTCATAAGTGACGAGTTTGTTGAATAATATTGTTTGGTTGCGTAGTAGTCAGTTGACGACGAAACGTAAAGACGAAAATGTAAAACGACGAAACGAGAAAAGATTAGAAAATAAGACTAAAATGTATTGATTGTTTTGTTATTGCTTATAAATATTATACTCTCTAATTTCACGTATCTATACCCTATAAAAATTACAAAAGCACACCAGACAAAATAAGGCGTTCGTCTGAACGCACAAAACTAGACGTACAAATGTAATGTATATTGTTAGAGATTCATTCTCTGGCACCGTGTATTTTTTGTGCACTTTGCCCTGCATATTTCACGTTGAAAAAAAAGAACGTTGAACAATTTGGAAAGTTTAATTCTGTATTATAGAATTTATCGTTTCACCGACCTCAAATTACAAGACTCTAGCGACACCGGGGACACCGTTTTGCTTCGACGAATCACGTACTTTCCACTGAAGTTTAGAGGACCCTAAAATAGTAAAAGGAAAGGAGGCGATCACGCGAGAGTTGTTCGTTCGGAAAATGCGGTTTCCGTGCTCGTAACTTTTCAAAGATTAAAGCATACCTACTGGATTTTCTTATCTATCATACATATGTATAAGATCATTCCATTAAGATGTTTTCAAATTGTATAAACAAAGTTATATTATTTCTGTGTTTAAATTAGATGAATACAGACGTATTTGCCAAGAGCTTTAGAATCATAACAGAAAATTGTAAATATAATAATTATAAAATAACTAGGTGTAATAGATTGACTCGATGTAAGCAGTAAACTAGCTTTGTAGA
This sequence comes from Cryptocheilus praepositus, assembly GCA_033815515.1. Lineage (NCBI taxonomy): Eukaryota > Metazoa > Arthropoda > Insecta > Hymenoptera > Pompilidae > Cryptocheilus > Cryptocheilus praepositus. The sequence goes on from JAWWQZ010000153.1 coordinate 1,479,532, forward strand.
TAATCAATGAGTGCATTATATACATTACAAATGAATATTATGTAAGCAGAACACGAATTGGGAAACGCACCTTGCATATTAGCATTCTGGCGATAGGTGTAAATATGTAGGCATATTAATAAATAAATGACATCAATCTAAACAGACAACTGTGGAACTTTTTTAACTCAATAGTCACCTTTGAAACAATTTCATATCGCAACTCTTAAACTTTTCGTCAATGTATCTATATAGCACAAGATTCAGTTCATTTCGTTTAAATATGTGCATAATACAACTTTGTTCGTACAATTTGTAACACTTTAATCAGCATTTCGCAACGTCAACGAGTCTACGTTTTTCGATTTTATAAAATACATCACGCTGAAGGATTCCTCAAGGTTAAAGTGTTCTGGAAATGCTAGGTTACTTCGCTGAAAGCAGTAACACTGCCGCCACAAACTGCCGTCACTGGAGCAGGTATTCTTCAATGCCACCACATAAGAACCCGTCGATTCCTGAGGGCAAGGCGTGGTCCTCGACTTATGTATTCGTCTTTCACGGCGGTTAATTCTATAGAGTGGCTCCCTCGCCAATACACCAACAAGACATATTTTATACCGCCGAAGGGATTTTAAATAATGCGCAGGGTTTATTCAACAAATTGTCTCCCGGCGAAACGAAAACTATTGATTTAAACCGTTTCTTTTAGTATCTAGCAGATCGTGCCGCATTGGTAATCTTGGAATTTTGTGTCACGTTTTACTAGGTTCAGAGATTTAGCGCTTTGTAGTGAAATTATTTAATGTTTTGTCGGATCATTGTTGTTATTGAAATTATAAATTTGTTCGCGTTTATCAGTTAGAGTGTTTTGGAGAAAAACAGTTTGTAAGCAATGCTTTTGGGGAAAAGACAGATTTCAGATATTTGAAAAGTGTGTCTTGTGGGATAAATATGAATATCTTAAATGGATTCTTCATTATAACTTTAGAACGTTACAGATCCATGATCCTTACGGCGCCTATATAACAGACACATAATTGTTTCCCATTTCTCTTGACATTTCTGCCTGTATATAAGCAAACAAATTTCAAGATCTCGAAACGATACAAAAATTGAACCTTTTGATCTGGGAATTTACCCAATGTGGAAACGTCAGGTTTTTTTGGACATTAAATTTCAAGACATTACTCAGCTGACCAACAGACGCCAACCATATTTTCAATTCGTTTGTATTGAAATGCAGTTATGCGTAAGAATATGTCTATATATACGCGTCCAAATTTCGAGATCTTAAGACGGTACCAAAATTGACTCTTTTGACACGGACATGTACCCAATGTTGATATGTCAGGTTTTTTTAGACATTAAATTTCAACACATTAATCAGCTGACAAACAGCGCCAACCATATTTCTCATGCCCGTATTGAAATGCATTTCTGCGTAAGAAAATGTCTGCATATACGCATCCAAATTTCGAGATACTCGAAACGATACAAAAAGTCACGCCCTTGAGGACATGCATCCAATGCCGAAATATCAGGTTTTTCGGACATTGAATTTCAACAGATTAATCAGCTAACCAACAGACGCAAACGATATTTCTCATTTGCTTCTAATGAAATGCATTTCTGCGTAAGAAAATGTCTGTATATACGTGTATATACTGTCTGTATATACGCATCCAAACTTCGGGATACTCGAAACGGTCCAAAAATTCACGCCTTTGACAAACACGTACACCAAATGTCGAAACATCAGATTTTTTTGGACATTAAATTTGAACACATTAATCTGCTGATCAACAGACGCCAACCATATTTCACATTCGCTTGCACTAAAATGCATTTATGCGTAAGAAAATGTCTGTATATGTGCATCCAAATTTTGAGATTTTGAAACGGTACAAAACTGGACTCTTTCTGACACGGACATGCACTCAACGTTGGAATGTCAGATTTTTTCGACATTAAATTTCAACACATTAATCAGCTGACCAACAGACGCCAACCATATTTCTCATTCCATTGTACTGAAAAGCATTTATGCGTAAGAGAATCACGTACAGTCGTCCATGCCAGTTACGTATCGCATTGATTACAGAAGAAACAAAATATACTAAAAAATGTACGACCCCTGTGGAATATAGGTACGCGCGTACAGCGATTCGTTGTTCGTATTTCCCCACTCAATCAGTAGGTAGTCGTCACCGTTACTCACTCTGTAGCTTCGTGTTCAGTTGTTGTCGGAAGTTCATTGTTTTCACTGCTTCGATGAAGCCCGTCCCGTTCCAAGTGTGTATCACATGCACACACAGACGAATTTCAGACAGAAATCACCCACCAGAATCTGCGATCTTACACATGCAGGGGTTCAGTGCTATTGTCGAAGCGCTTTGCAAGTTTGTAGTTACATCGGCATACAAAATTGCCTGAACATGTTGACTGCCGCGGCATCCGTATTCGGGTGACGGCAAAAATCAGAATCGGCCGCGTCGCCCGCATTCGGGTGACATGATTGAGTACTTACGGCGTAGGTTAGTAGGTATTACTTCTTGATAAATAATTTTTCTCTATAACAAAAACATACATCTCGGTCATTAACGATGTCAAGTTTGAACTTGTTACATAAATAAAGTTGAAATATGGTTTATTTCTTAAATCACATAAAGGTGTTTCGTATTATTTTCTTACTTAATTCATCTTAATTCTTAATTCTTGAAGAAATTTGAAAAATGTAGGCTGGTGAAAGTAAGATGCATGTAATGTAGTTCTTTTTAAATCGGGTTCATGCGCATACTTCAACGCCCTATCGGGTTTCTGTTTAATACGTTGACTGCCGTGTCAACAGTATTCGGGTGACGGTAAAAATCTTGATTTAGGGTGACGTACGTTTGAGTACTTCCGAGGTAAGTTAGTAGGAATTTGGAGAGATATTCCACAGGATATAGTAACACTATTAAATTATTATAAAAGTAACTTTAACCATGTGTCACTAGAGAAAACATATTTGAAAAAGAAGAAATCATTTTCGGCGCACACACGCTTTCTTAGATACTTCGTTCTTGAGGAAAGATTTTCAACTTATTGCATGTTTCGAAATGTTGCGATGTAAACGTGCTTATCTTCTGCTACGATAAGAAACAATAGGTGCAATACGATGTTCTAATATAGATTTTCAACTCGATCGAAATCCCTAGGGATTTTGTTAAAAATGTAATAACCTTCTACTATGATAAGAAACAATTCGCTTGAGTAATTATGAGGTAAGTTAGAAGGTATTTGTAAAGATATTCCACAGGATATAGTAACACTATTAAATTATTATAAAAGTAACTTTAACCATGCGTAATTAGAAAAAAACATATTTGAAAAAGAAGAAATCATTTTCGGCGCACACACGCTTTTTCAGACACTTTGTTGTTGAGGAAAGATTTTCAACTGAAAACGTTTTGTAAACGTGCTTATCTTTTGCTACGATAAGAAACAATAGGTGCAGTACAATTTTCTAATATAAATTTTCAACTCGATCGAAATCCCTAGGGATTTCGTTAAAAATATAATAATCTTCTAATATGATGAGAAACAATTCGCGCATGGTATAGCAGCGCGCTTGGCCTCATGGAGATTTTCTTACAAACTTGCATGGCAATCAACGTGTTAATAGGGCTGTGGTTTGCAACGCACACAAGTTCAACATATTTTCATTGATTTTCTAAGAGTATACGTGAGCGTTTGAAAATTCGTACGTATAGTCACGTTAATGTGTCATCGAGGATGTAACTTTTGATTCTCTTTTTTTTTGTAGAGTTTCGAAACAAATGTAAGTAAATGGCTTTACACCATACAACTACTGTTATTACGACAGCCGCGACCTAAAAATGAAGCCATACGACCTGCTTGCTTTTTCTGTAATAAAGGAAATATCGCACGAATCACATTATCGTTAAAAAATTTGAAACAGGAATATGGGCTTGATTTGTGATTCAAATATCACATGGTCCAGGCCAATAGTTTCAGAGGAATGACAGCAACGTGGGCCAAAAATGTTGTTTCGCGTTCCACGCGTGCTCGGTCCTTTACGAAACCAATTCCGACTAGCGAGATAATCATGTAAAGAGCAATGCAGCTGTGCCTGTTTTCTACCTACAGTTAGCCACATTCATTCTTTTCCCTGTGCTCGTATTTTTGAAACTCTGCACATATGGCCATCGTCCTTACAGTACCTTCTGCCTTCGAGTACATACCATTCTCCTTGCAGCGACTTCCTCTCAGGGCTCATATAGCTTTGAATCTTTATTCCACCCTTTCGAGACGGATTTTTTTTTAAGAAAATAAAAGAGGCAGGGTACCTTTCCAGTACTTCTGGTGTTATAACATTCCGTTATCACTTTCGTCAATTATAGCATTCCGTTATCATTTTCGTTGTGAGTTATACCTGAGCAAATACTCTGCGATGATAATAAATTAATATTATTCAGTGCAGAAGCTGCCAACGACATCACGCCTCGTGTATATCTTACCTTCTATATTAAATAGCAAACTCTTCTGCAGTGGAAGAACAAAGCGATTGATAACCTTGCTAGTTTCCAAATACTTAATCCTTCCGAAACAGATTTTTAAACAAAAAAAATAAAAGCGACAGGTTAAATTTTTAATACTTCAGATGAAGAATTTATTCATTATAATAGGGTAAAAGAAAAAAAAAAGATTCTTTTTACATCAGTGCAAAGGCAAATTCTGGGATATATATGTCCCATTAGTCTTATAGAGATTATGACAAAATTTAATCTGAATTGATACACATGTAGGGTATTATATGTAATAGAAAAAAAAGTAATATATTAACAGCGTTTGCAAACTATAAGACTGCTGGGACATTTTTATCCCTGTTTGAAAGACGACTGGCATATGTAAGTCCCACCGCTTTTCTACGTAAAGAACTAAGTCATTTGAATTGGCTACATAAAAATATTCAAAAGAGAGCTAATAAACTATAAAGCAAGAAAGTGATCGGTTAATTTTATCTAAATACCGTAATCACTTTTTGAAAACTACATGCAAATTATGTTATCGCGCTGATATTTTACACTTAATGGACTTTTTGACAGCAAGAAATTGTGGTACTAGATTTTAAGGAATGTGACAATAGGGCCCATTCACAATGAAGCAATGTGCAGGAAATTTTAGTAGATTGATAGTTAAAATCTCCGATTAAACTTGACTGGGACATATGTGTCTCAACAGTCTCGAAAGGGTTAAACAAGATTCGACTAAAAGGACAAAGCGGTAGGCATCTGGCGAACATGCAAGGTTCGAATAGACATGATGATTTAACCTACTTGGCATTGTAAGAAAGGGATGACAGTAGTACTTCCATTCTCGAAGGGAATTTGGTTCTCGAAAGGATTGATTTCAAAGACACCACTGGCATGTCTACCATGTAATCCTTTTGTAAGTAAGAAACGAAATAAAATAACCTATTCTTTTGAATGCTGCTTTAGCAGATACGGGTGATGATATAGACGGAACATCGTCTTTAGCCCTTATCATACTGCTACTGCAAAAGGTAGTCTTAATAAAGTTTACAGTTTTATATTTTGTTGCCGATTCACTTTCAAACTGACACATCGTCATCGTAATTGCGTTTTGTACATAGCGCCTATTAATTTCTTTTTTCTTCCTACGTTAGTAAAAGTGTAGAAACACAGCAGCTATTCGTTTCCGTATGCAGAGATGATATTTTTTATACATGTCGAATCAGAAGCACCTGGCCTCAAATGATTAAGTTTTCCTGACTCACAGATGCAAGTCGTTACGTCTGCAGTATGTTCACAAATCACCAGAAAAGTGTTTAAAGTTTCAGGTTTCAGTATTCCTGCTTGTGTGGCATAACCAAAATAAGCATTGCGTATTGTTATTTTTGCACATAATAAAATTTACATATTCTTTCAACGAACGCCAAAGTTCATCTTCGATTTTCAGCTTACACTTACTTTTAGATATTATTTCGAAGATACCATCGAAATTCCATCGGGCACTCCATCAGTGCATCACTGCATGAACTGTTGGTCATCTTCCGCCGTTCGTAACACTAAACTTTATCGGATATTTGTATTAAGTTAGAAGGATTTAGTCGCATCGTAGAATAGTCGAGTGTTATGAAATTCGAAACTTCCCAGTTGGTACTGCTGATGTGCGTGCGGTTTGCCAATTGGGCAACTTGTAATCGGATTTGAGCTATCATTTAACGATGTAACTTTAACCGTATGGCTCGTACAACGTGTACAGTGCAGATGTCAAAGAAATTAGTTCTCTACATTGTTATCAAAGTAAAAAGAAGAATGAGAATATTTAGCATGGAAAAATAATTTGCCAAATTATATGAAATAACACGGAAAACCGTAAATAACACTCGCATATGAAGAAAGCAAGAATGTCAAGATAAGTGGATTGAATGTATAAAGTATAAATAGCGTATGTACAATTGAAAGGGACAAAAGAACGAAATTGAAAGACAGGAGTTCCTATTACATAGGGTGTCCCAACTAAACGAGACTATGGAAAATGTTTATGGCCCAATGTAATTGCCTTAAGTAAATGAATATAATGAAAACTAAACTTTTTATAAACTTTTTAGATGTCTTTTCAAGATTGACCGTATTTTTTACCTACAAAACGCGTACTTTTCTCTATTGCATATTGCAAACGATGAAGAAATGCATTTGAATATATCTGCATCATGACCTTCAAATGACCGTAAGACCGAATATCATTATGAAATTGTAGTGGCTGAGATTAAAGTCACTCCTTTTATGATACATTTTCAACTTCGTGTCAAGTATTAATACAAGTAATAATTGTGCGATTTTTCGTGCCTTGTGATCATCTTCATGTCACGCCTTTCTTTAGTTTTCCCCAAACAAAAATACCTAGTCTTGTCAGATTTTGTAACTACGCTGGCCAAAGTATAATTCCATAACGACCAATTCAAAGTTTTGAAAATTTGCGATTTAGTATTTGATTGATTACACACAAATAATGAGCGGAACAATCATCATGCTGAAATCACATCACTCGACAGACACTTAACAGCACTTCTGTCTATACATTCAGATCGGTGAATAAGAATGTGGCATCTTTTTATCCATTCAATAGTCCGTTGATTAAATACGTTCCAATTAAATTGTTGCTAAAAATTCCTCACCAAGCATTCACTGTCCATGGAATTGTCTATCTACTTCACTATCGTACATTGTGGATTTTCTACATTCTAGTAGTAGATCGTTCTACGATTTACTAGACCATGATTTGTGAATGATGCTTCATCCGTAAATTGAATTTTTTATCACACGCTTCATCAGCTCGAAGCTTCTGCAACGCTCACGTTCAAAATAAAACGATTTTCAAAATCGGTGCTCCGGTGTTCTTGATACAACGAGAAATGAAATCGGTGCAGTTTTTATAGGTACATCATTCTTGATATGCCACAGTTACTAATATTTTACTAATATATACTTTATTATATTACTAATATTACTAATAATAACACAGTTCCTGCTCTAATTCTCTAATACCGACGAGTTTATTTTCCTTAATGGCAGCAATAACAGGTCTTATATTTAATTTGTGTACAATAAATGTTTGGTCAGCATTTTTTTATCGATGTAGCCTACATAGAACAGGGTAGGCACTTGCGATTAAAAACTCAAAGTTTGTATAATTGTGTCGTTTCTCTTACATATTGATCCACACCATAATTATAAATCAGTCCGATTCGTACTCGTTTCGAATAAGTGTAGGTCATTACGAAACGAGTATTGATAGGCTCATGATCTTCTTATGATTATTCTTATCTCAGATCTTGTTGATAAACATAACTTATTTGAAAGAACAATGCAATACATATTTATCATACTAAGAAGTGTCTCACTGCCAACGTACATCAACTTCAGTATCTAGGATATATGCAATGAATTTATATTTAATCTCATATTAAGCATAATTTCATAATGATATTCTTTCTTGAAGGCGATTTGAAGATCAAGATATAGGTATGTTCAAATGCATTTTTCATCGTCTTCAATATATAATACAGAAAAGCACACGTTTTGTAGATAAAAAATAGAAACGACTTTAAAAAGCCCTTAGAAAATGAGCTGGTAAAAAAAACTTGATTTCCATCATATTCCCCTATTTAAACCAATGACCATTGGGACATGAACATTTTTCGTGTCACGAAGAAAAAAAGAGATACTTAGGTAGCCTCTTTTAGCTGGACACCCTGTATATCATGTTCTGTACATGACGACTTCGATAACATAACGGATTCGACATTCTATTAAAGGGAAAGCTATGATTGAAAACTGCAGAAGTCGAAGACATACGGCTTTTTAGTTGAATATTTTCATATTCCACACTCATCGCTCAAGATATCTATTGAAAAACGCAGTCAGAATACAAATTCCGCCTTTCTTCCTTTTTTTTGCAAACGTAAAAATCCGAGTTGAATTAAAATTTGCGGGAATTTCGAAAAGCGACAAATACGTAAATGCTAAACATAGTAATTTTATAAGCTTGATGATTGTCTTTGGGATACATTTTTTTTGTTTATAACAACTGCCAAGTCTGTGGCTAGTTCTTAGTAACATATCTTACGAAATAAAATAATGATACTAATTATTTACTTATTTCCCATTTTATAACCCTGTTAATAACGTGCATTTAATTAAAAAAACTCAGATGCGACCTCAACACCTCTAGATAACTTCAATTTAACTCAACAAAACTGATGCATAATATGTCCTTATTGATATCAAATAACTTGCACAATGAATATGTCATACAATAATTTATTCAACAGATATTTAAATAAACTTCATTTGACTTTGACCCTGTTTAACTATAATACATGAAAATGTAGTATGCCGAATATAGTTAAAATTAATGATTATAGATAACCATTTTTCTGGTGGGGCGGCGTTGCTGAGTTCATAACATTTCATCTTCTGTTCTTTCTATTCACTGACAAAAGCAGAGGATTCCGTGATATTCTCGTAAAAATTCAATACAAGAATTCAATACCTGAAAAAATTCACATATCACAAGATTTTATTAATGCTAAAGTTGGGTGTTAGACGTATTTCCATGCATAATTATTACAATAGGTTCTGGGCATACATAGTTATACGTTTTACTCTGTTTAACAGTAATGTAAATAAACAAATGACATCGAATACAATTAAAATCGATGGTTACAAACGACCCGCTTTTATAGTGATACGTTGTTGACAAACTCGCTATATTTCATGTTCTCGAATGATGCATCGGTGACATAAATTTAGCACAGGAAACTGGCGAAATATCTCGTTCGCCGTAAAATGACGCCTATATATACGAAAGACTTTTAATCAAGCGGAGAACTCGTAATCAGATTATACATTCACCTTTAACTGGGCACCGCGCGTGAATGAACACAAAGCTTTTCATAATTTATCGTCCAGTTTATACGCTTCCTGCTTATATTGGATTAAAAGTAACACCTTGCAAAAAGTTAATGTCAAGCGTATACTTGTTACAGAGTTCCGCGAACCAGAAGAAGAGTTATTTTTCTCGGAAAGTGGCATTGTTGAGGTCAGAAATAATGAGGATGGAAACGCGAATAATTACGTGCTTTAACCTGAGCACGTTTTATAACGATGTTAAATACTTTTCTAATACCGCGATATGCGAATGCTCTAACATTTTTTTATTAGAAAACGCGCTGTGCTAAGTTTAGGTGTTATAATGAAAATAATTATTATCTCAGAGAATGGAAAAACATCTCTAGTTGTAAAATTGTCAAGCGATTAACTCGGACGTTACTCTATTAAACAAGTACGTATATTTACTTATTGTCTATACTTTACAGATTGAAATTAAAAGAAATGGTGTTAAAAAAAAAGTTGTATGTTCAATAATATGCCTCAAGGATGACTCTTCTGTAATTAATAACTATGCTTTCGTGTACAAATAGTCGGACCGATGAGTTGTGCTTTGAAATCTTTTGAAATACTATGTTCGCGTACAAAGAAGCAAGTAATGAGAAACTGTGGCAGCTGGAAAAAAATTGAATCGATCGCGACGAATACAATGAACCATCAAAGCAAACATAACACACAGCGAGACTGCATTTGATATATATATATATATATATATATACGTATATGTACATACATATACATGTGCGTGTACATATGCATATGCATATAGACATACATACACGTATATATACAAATACATCTATATATACAGATAAATATACATATGCATATACGTATATATATGAATACGCGCGCGAATGTATTATATATATGAAAGTGGTCTAAGTCATATATTTCTTGTTTCGAGATATTTAATGAATTGCATTTGAATAAATTAAAAAATATTTTTACATTATGCGACATTTTAATTTATAATTTAATTAGTCGCTATGAATATGAAATTTTGTGTGAATTTTAACGATAATATTATTTTACCATTTTCAAAATTAACTGAATGTCCTATAAATGACTTAAAGCAATAAAGAACTTTGAGTTTTATTTGAAACAATAATTTGATTGAAATAATTCGTGAACATTTATTACATTTATTAATTATTTTTAAACAGTAATCCATTTTTATCATTATTTCGAGTATTTAAGATTCTTAAAATGCCTGAAGAAGAGGCATCAGTAAACTCATAATTCTTTATGTTTTTCTTCGATACTGGTCTAATGGTGGTGTATAATAAAATTTAATATTTCCGTATATTTTTGGTCTTCCTTTTTTAGGTGAAAAATCCAAAACGTGAAATTTAGAATCATCTAAAGATGTTTTATAGAACATTTTATAAGGTTCATTTTTCAAGAATCTCATCCATTGAATTTGTAGCCAAGACATCGACCGTTCGTTAATTAACGGTCGTTATTATAAAATTTGATTGTCATTTATTTTACGAGTTACGCGGAAACTCGTGCCATTTTCAAGTTGTTTATATAATTTATTTAAATGTTTCACTAAATGCATATAATGTATAACTAATGGGACAATTTCGTGTACATTGAATAAATTTAGTTAAAAATAATGTGGTATGAAATAACTGATAAACTCATTTTTTTTTAATTTTGACTTAGACCACTTTCATAATTATGGGCACATATATATAAACACCATTCGCATACGTATTTACACATCACGCTCGCGCAATTAACATTTTACCAAAATTTACATAATATAGCACTGCATCATCGATGCATCGAATGCATCAGCGAAGTTGCAATGCCAGAGGCATCAGCAATGCATTCACCATAAAAATCTCCGGCCCTTATTCGTTCGCTCGCTGTTTTTCCGCAACTTTTTGCGAAATTGTGCGCGTACAAACATCGACCGTTCGTTAATTAACGGCGATCTCCAATATCGTGAAACCTGATACGCAGGCATCCTATAAAGGGTTCCGAGATTGAGTTAAACCACAGGACTCCAGGACAAGGGACGGTTGGTTTACCAAAGCCATCGCGAGATACACGCCTATAAACGTTGGTTAGCGCGAGTACACGGCCCGAAGAGTCGAAGAATCGATCACTTTCGCCCAGCGTAATCGAATGTCAGCCCACCGATTCTCTCCTAAAACGATGATGGACGTTTCAAAAAATGGTCTCTGGAACTGGATTACAATTGACAAATATAATGGTGCGCTCTTTTGGATGTCAGGTGCTGTGATGTGGGTCTAGTGGCTGTAAGGTCTTCGGTGTTACTGTTTTGTATGATCAGCGATGGATGGGCTGTGTTTCTCTCGTTGTTTCGCGTCCGATACGATGGATCCAATGATTGACTGCATCACCGAAGGTTGTAAATCTTCGATCGGAAATTGCCGATATGCGGATTGCGCGATGAGAGATACTACTAAGTCCCTTTCGGATACTTAGGATGTTTAATGATGGAACTTTGTTACTGTGTATATGATTGACTTTGCTGAACTGTGGTGATGGGTGTGAACTGGTTAACCCATTCGAGATGACGATTTTTTTCCAACACGGTCCCCAGGAGCGAAATTTTTTTTTCTTTATATTGTTTATTTTTAATAAAAAAAAAACATGTTTACTATGGAAATCTCCCAATTTGTAAGTGAATTCACATAAATAAGATCATTGCACACTAGGTGTGCAGCTCGCTCCTCGGAAAATTTTTATTGCGAGGAACGGATTGAACACCATGTGTGCAATGTAAGGTAAAATGAAAATACATCATTAAAAAATGTATGAACATTTATTTCAAAAATAGTTAGATAATATAAAATCGTTATTTTGTTTTCAATAATAAAGAACAGAATATAATGCAAAGAAAATGTTTAAAAAGTAGTAAAAAGTTAAAAAAAGATAAGTTGAATAATGAAAAAAATAACAAACGGGAGATCAATTTTTATAAAAATGTCTACAGATAACAAAGTAATGTAACTCAGTAATAAAAAAGAAAATATAATTTGTAAATACACTTTTAGCAAATAGTACACTGATCGTAAAGTGATTATACATTAGTTGGTTGATGGTAGCGCTTGAAACATTTTCCCAAACATAATCGAGGATTACCGACACAAGCAGGACAAGAGTAATTATTACGTTTATATTTTCCTTCTTTGTAGGACTGTCGGCAATTCATAGTATTTTACATGTAAGAAAGGCTTCAAATAATTTTTAGATTTTTGGTATACAGTAAAACCAATGCCAAATTTTGTTTCCCTGTACCTCGCAGATTTCATTAGTTCAAGGAAAATCTTATTTCGACGACTAGTTTACTCAGAATAACTGATAATTGCACATTACTGTTATTGCACACACGGTGTGCAAGCCGTCTTATAGCTTCAGAAATCAATTGCACACACGGTGTGCCATCGGTCTCGAATGGGTTAAGCGTCAAAAGATATGTGACTTGTGTGCTGGTTGACTGAGAAGTGACTTGTTCTGTGTTAGTAGTGCATTGCTATACCACAATACAAATGCTTTTAAGCAGCGCACGTGGCCTGACAGGGATTTCCTTAAAAATACGCATGGCGCTCAACGTGTTAATACATTGATTGCCACGCGTATTTTGCTATGTTAGAACTGCGATGCGATGAAATACTGCAAAGTATGATTAAATCGTGCAAAATGAAGGTAACGCAGAGTTGTTAGAAGCCAAAAGTATTGAAGCACCGTTCCAATATCAATTGCTTTTACATGATTGCAAATAGGCTTCATTGCGAATTATTTGCATTTTTAGTAAAATCTTTTGCACCAGTCACCGGTGACCACCGTGGCAGTCAACGTGTTAATGATAGAACTTTGTTACTGTATATGTGATTTCCTTTGCTGAACGGTGGTAATCGGTGTGAACTGTCAGAGGGTCAAAAGATATGTGATTTGTGTGCTGGTTGAATAAGAAGTGACTTATCTTGTGGTTCAAAACGAAGTGTTTCAGAGTTTTGTGGCAGAATGAGTAGTGTCCTTCCTTCCCCTATTGGAGTCTCTCTTATTAGAGCCTCCCATATTGGGTCCTCCCATAGTCGGGCCTCCCATATTGAGATCCTCCTTGTCCTTGCTTGCAGAAAAACCGATATAATTCAAGACCCTGTTAAAAATAACCCGGGCACTCATTCCTGGCCACATGGATAGTTTAAAGATTTATTGCAGTATCTATGCAAACTCTTTAAAAGCTTAACGTTGACCGTGTGTCGTCGGATACTTTCCAGAGACACTGCGCTTTTGTTTGCTTGCGATGAAACAGGGTGTTTACGGAATGAGCGTATGTGATAATGCGAATGAACAATATTGAAAGGTATTTTTGGATGGTTTCGGGAGTGCAGGTACAAATGCATTGAAGGACGGGTGTGGTTCGTAATACTCCAAAGTACAGAAGATTGTAAAACTGTCTGATCGGAGGTTGTGATTTTATGATGACGAAGAATTCATCGTAGTTTGTCGTTATTGAGAAGCTTGAGCTTATCGCCGCAACACGTGATATTCAGCCGAAATCTACAATATATCTGCGGCTTCCCACGGTTCCTAGTGCACATAAAAGAGAAGCTGCTTTTTTGGTGGAGCAAACGATTTCCATCGCGTGTCAAGCTGTACGTCTTCTGTTGCCAAAGTCCTATTCATAGCCTCTGCTACGTCTAACCGCATGCTTCGTGTGCATAGCTGGATAGAAGCCGATTTGAAGGTAAATCATTGCGTTGAAAGCTACCGTCTGTATAAAAATGAATCGCAAGTGCAAAGCCGATGTTGGGTATTGTTGTGAGCATTTAGTATTTCTTCTACAAAAAAGATGTCGTTGGAAAATATACGATGTTGATTTTGAGAATATGCTGTGAGTTATTGGCTAGTTGCAAACAAATTTTTATATTCGCTAAACTTTTGTAGTGCCAAACTCCGGGTATTTTGACTTTCCGAAGATTTTAATTCTATTTATTATGATTGCTAGACATACATATGTGGTACTACTATTACATTTGTGAATATTGTAACACTATTCAATGATAATTGTACTTAGATTCTGAAATTGCCACGTTCGTAAGCAAAAATTTACGAAATAGGTGTATTTTATGTATAAATCCCATTTGTTTATCATGATTACCAATTACACCTGCGTCATGCTTATCTATAATCCAAATCGACTCATTTCTTCTTCTGTATAAATTCCAATAATAAATTATACAACCAGACGTATGCGACTCCACAACTGCATTAAAAACATTAACAAAAATTGAATTGATACACGTAGGAGGTCAAACTGATTTTTTTAACAGAACTCTTATATTTTTATTAGGCCAGTCGCACTTTTTATGTTCCGTATGACCGTTCTCGGTTTATTAAACGCTACGTTCTTCACATTTGACACTCAGCCAATTACTTCTGCCTCTCGCATCTTCAATCTAATTCTAACTTGCGCAGTCTGTCAACGAGAAAAAAACACAGAATCCTCGGAAGGTCAGTCCGTGTTCTGGTTCCAGTTTGTTCTGATTGCAACCGAAAACGTGAGGGTTCCAGACGAAGTTCAATCTATCTATGTGTACACCTGTCGATAAACCATTTGCGTACTTTTCCATTTAATGGTTTATTGGACCTGAAAATGACCAACTATTCGTACCGGAAACAATATAGGGAGGACGGTAGATTGAATGACAGGCTCGGTTAAATTAGTCTTCCGATAATCTGTCCAAAACAAACAGATTGGTAGTTTTCAACTGGCATGCGTAAAAAATTCGACACGCCGTTGACAAATTGTTGTGTCATGTTTTCGATATGCTGTACAAATACTGTACAATTCAATCTGAAACACTTTTTGGACCGTAAACAAATCCTTACGAATATATGTACACAGAAAATTTGAAATTGATTTCAAATTTATCGCTATTCGTTGATAAACTAGACTAATTGCGTTCTTTTTCGTGATTTCATAAACATATCTCCCTGCATGTTTTATCGGAAAGCTAAACGTGTTAGCCGACTATGCATCCTGATACGCATAAACTGGCAAAGCATTTGGGCTTTGTTAAAAATTGAGAAGGCAAGTTGGCTCGAGCGGCAACGACATGAATTAAACTGTGACCGTTATGCTGGCAGATATAACAGGTGCCTCTAATTTCAGTCTTCTTCTTGGACCGCTTAATGTTCTCATACTGGGTTGTTACTTTTTAATGCCGGCCTGATGTGCCCCAGCACCCAACAGCAACACTGGACGATATAATCTTACGGCACTGTGCACGCAACGCATTATGATCTAATTCATTATTGTTGTCAAAGTGTAATCCATTGGTATCTAATAACAGAGACTGCATCTCATACTCAATTTCCACTCGCAAGTCGACTCCTACCATATTTTTCATGTTAAAGTATATTTCTCGATGTATTCGCGTAGCAAACATCAAAAATATGTTTCCACTGTAGTTGCTACTTAACTGAAGTTGCTACTTAATTACGCAATTTTGGTATTGTCAATAATATAACCGCGTTGATTTCTTTGTATTGGACATTTTGCAGGCGTTCCGACATTTTCTTAACAACTACTGTCATTGCCACAGGTTACTGTCTGAACAAATGAAACGTTTCTAATTAGCAAGTTGATCATTTCGTATAAGTATATTTGATAGGTAGTTAATTCCATTATATTTTATGTATATATATATATATATGTGTGTGTAAATATACATAGTATAAATATACATACAAGTATAAATGTATATATATTATATAAAAATTAATATATAAAAAAATTATATAAAAATATAATAGAATTAACTACCTATCAAATATACTTATACGAAATGACCAACTTGCCAATTAGAAACGTTTGATTTGCTGGGACAGTAACCTGTGGCAATGACAATAGATGTTAAGAAAATTTCGGAAAGCCTGCAAAATATATGCATATATATACATATATATGCGTGTGTGCTTGTGTGTGTACATTATACAGTACATTTGGTATTGTTATATTATAATAATTCGGTTTGAAACGTCTACAAAATGTCCAATAAAATAAACCAATGCAATTATGTTCTTGACGATATCGACATTGCGATTTTAAAAAACAAAGTTTTCTTTATTTTTGATCATTAGTCAATTACATTAATCAAAATGCATTAGAATTAAAATACAGTCATCCTTCTTTACGCCAATCCAACATTTTCAGCTAGAAATACTATTCAATTTTGTAGGTTGCAGTTGAAACGAATCTAACTAAGGGCATGTTTAGCAAAATGGATGCAGGAGGAAGAGGGTAACTAAAGATTCTAATCAGTCCTAAGTGCACTGCGAGAGGTTGAATGCGTCTTGTCGAAGGTCGTTACAAAAGTGAACGTTACAATAAATACAAAATGGCCGCCCAGGCCTTTCGGGCCTATCTTAATCCTTTCAAGACGGATTTTTCTTTTAAGAAAATAAAAGACACAGGTTACATTTCTAATACTTCGGGTGAATAATTTATTCATTATAATAGGAAAAAAGGTACCAGGATGTAAGGTACCAGACATCTAATCAATTACAGTTAGATATATGCACAGAATAAAACTAAATTCGATGGAAATATTAATGAAAAAATAAACGCATGTAGATTTGCCTTTCTGAGAAAGGTACATTTTATTCACATGAAAAACATAATAATACAGAGAAATCATAAACATAAAGACATGTTCAGTATCATCGGTTGAAATTCTAAAAATGTTTCTTATATCCCACAGCGTAAAACATGTCTTTTCGTAATTCCATCAAAGAGGATTTTTATCGTCCATCATAAATCACGAACAACTGAGTGAAATGATATAATACTTCACGCGCACATAGCCGTTTCATCAAACGCTGAAAGGACTATCCGCCGACGAATCTTGGATGGCGTCTGTGTCAGAAAGTTGTCGTCGAAGGGAAAGCCTTGCGGCAGCGGAATAGTTCGCCTTTGTCGCAACTCCCTTTTACCATGAAACTTCGAATATAATTACGCGCAATGTACAATTGTGCTTCGGAACATTAGTAAAAGAAATGCCATTAACTCGCTGAAACTGTCCTACATGTTACCGACAATGCGTTAAGGCGGAGTCAAAGGCAATTAATCCAACGCTATTCGGCCCTTGACAAATTTATGATCGTGATTTTAAGAGACGAAACTCTTGAAAAATTGAGTGCGGCGCCGAGCAAAGCTTGTCCTCTTCGATGACAAGTGGCCCGACATCACAGATGTACATATGTACGGTCTCAACGGTGTTTGCCGGTGCAAATTGCAGGCGTTACCTTTATTTGGGTCGCTTAACCCTTTCGAGACTGTTGGGACACATATGCCCCAGTCTAGTTTAATCGTAGACTCTAACTATCAATCTACTAAAATTTCTTGCACAATTGCTTCATTGTAAATGGGCCTCTATTGTTACATTCCTTAAGATGTAGTACCGCGATTTCTTGCTGTTAAAAAGTCTGTTAAGTATAAAATTTCAGCGCGGTAACATCGTTTGTAGATAGTTTTCAAAATTTGATTACGGTATATAGATAAAATGCGCCAGCAAGTTTTTTGATTTGAATTTTATTAACTCTCTTTTGAGTATTTTTATGTAACCAATTCAAATGACTTAGTTCTTTACGTAGAAAATGCGGTGCGACATATACATATATCCCAGTCGTCTTTCAAACCGGAATAAAAATGTCCCAGCAGTCTTATAGCTTCCAAACGCTGTTTATATATTACTTTTTTTATATTACGTATTATACACTACATGTGTATCAATTCAGAATAAATTTTGTCATAATCTTTATAAGACTAATGGGTCATATATGCACCAGTACGCAGGCCGAGTGGGACAATATGTCCCAGGCTTTAACATTTTAACCTTAGAACCTAGTACCACAATTTCTTGCTGTCAAAAAGTCCGCTAAGTCTAACATATCAGTACGGTAATATGGTTTGTAGGTAATTATCAAAAAGTCATTACGGTATATAGATAAAATGAACGGGTAAGTTTTTTTGCTTTGTATTTTATTAGCTCTCCTTTCTTTATGTACAAAAAGTGGTGGGACATATATATCCAATAGGTTCCAAACGCTGTTTTTATATTACTTTTTTTTGCTATTACATATAACACACTACATGTGTATCAATTAAAAATAAATTTTGTCATAATCTTTATAAGATTAATGAGACATATATGCACGAGTACGTAGGCCGAGTGGGGCATATATGCCCCAGGCTTTAACTTTGCACTGATGTAGAAAAAATAATTTTTTCCTTTTGCCCTATTATAATTAATAAATTCTTTATTTGAAGTATTAGAAATGTAACCTGCCTCTTTTATTTTCTTCAAAAAAAGAAAATTCATCTCGAATGGGTTAAGGAATGCATGCATGTGTGTGTGAATGCCGTGAGGTGGGGCAGAGGTGTGACAAAAGACGAGTGAATGATTCTTTAATACATAGCTTTTTCCATATTAACACTTTAACGACCGCTAGTCGATTAATCGAGTTTTTGGTTCCAACTGCTATTTACTGGTAGCCGATTAATCGGCGTTTCAATTGTCAACGGTTATATTAGATAAAATAAATACCAGATGATATTATGACAATTCTAAATGACAATAAAATTACACTGCTTTGAAACCAAAGGATTCTCAACAACACATTCAGTATTTTTCAGTTATAAAGCTTCACAAATAGACACATACACAATTCCTGCGCGATATCCAAAACAGAGTCGGTCGTTAGTGAGTGGCATCTTCAGTCAATAGCGGTCGGTAAAGTGTTAATAAACCCCTTACCGTACCATTTAACTCGGAAGAATTTGGACCCAAACAATGTGTAGAAATGATCACAAAAGGAGCCAAAGCCGCTGAGACGTATTATTGGAACTTGAACCAAATTATATCTTACGATTGCCTCTGAAGTAGTCGTCTGCGTACTAATTTCATACGATGATGCTCTTGTGGAATTGAAATGTATTTAAGACCAACAATTTTGAAAAGTACTCTAATTTTTTTTACATGTCCATATTTCTGATACAATATATAAATTCTGATCACGAGTCAGGCTCGTGATATTCATGTTTGGCCCGAAATTTTCATCACGAGTTAGACTCGTGATATTCACATTTGTCCCGAAATTCTTATCACGAGTCAGGCTCGTCAAAATACGGCAAGGGGTTGATACATAGCTTAATTCTTAAATACATAGCATTCTTTAGCATTCTTTAGTACATCGAATATACTTTATTTAATACATCTCACCTCGATCCTACATATATATATCCAAACTTTTCAGTGTCATCTGTTACTTTAACCGCACACCCACTTACCCTCTGTTATTCGTAGGCCGAGACCAGATCTTTTCCTACATTATAGATTATACGAAATTGTGTTAATAAATATTTGCCGTACGGACCGTTTACTGTTCGACGAGACACGTAGTTAAATGTAAATTTGCTCTAATGTAAATCTCGCCGAGTTATTGGTGAGTTTTGAAAAAGGGTGAAGTGACACTCAGCGAAACTTCGAAGTGGCATAAGTAACAAGGGAATTCTTTGCTTCATTATTCTTTTGCATATTCTTGAAAACGCTCCCCGGCAATGTTATACAGTAAAACCCACTTTACAATGGCAAGTGGTAGTGGTAAAGCTACCTTCACCTACGTAATAAATTACACCATTATATCACGGTGCTAATAACGTGACTTTGCACCGCCTTGTTTTTCTGAAAGAGGAAAAAATGAACACAATTGAGAGCACAGGGGACGATATAATTTATATCTATAAAACTGTAATATAAAGAGATCGAAAGCATGTTTAGCATGATCGAAACCAACTATTTCATGAAAAAAATATTCAAATACTTACTAAATAAATGTAATGTCAATGTTTCGTTCGACAACCTTCCTCTCGAGTCACTTATTTCAGTTTGGGTACGTATGAATTTATTATTGTTAATACGAATATTTTTTAAACAAACAATATTAAATTTTAAATACAAAAAGTGCCGCTTCTCAAAAGAAGATTCGATATATTTATATAATCACTGAACAGGCGCATCAATATATAATGAAATCTTGTTCAGACTTGATCGATTTTGGGTAAACTTCAGTACGGAGTTACTAACGATCGAGCAAATATTGGGTTGTCCGGAAAGTTCGTGCCAATTTTTAAGGAAAATTGAAATGCAGCTCATTTAAATTTTAGTACACATTTATTAAATTATATAGGTGCCATTCTGTTCCACAACCTTTCTTCATCTTTCATGCAATTTGAGAATTCCGTTCTTCCAGAACTTCTCAGGTTTTTCAGCGAATAAGTTTCCTAAATGAATTTATGTCTCGATCAAAGAATTTACATTTTTTTCCATTAAAGGAATTTCGTAATGATCGGAATAGGGGGAAACCTGAGAGCACGGCCAAACCACTTCCGCACAGTTCTTTCCCCATTAACAGCGCATATCTTGTTTGCCGTTTGCGTGACATTTTTGCCTTCACGGAAAAAAAAACGTTAAATGCCTATAATGCACTTTGTTTGCTACCATACTCTAAGGCGTATAAAACTGACAAAAATTAACGTATCGTAACCAAACTTTTTTTGTTCCAAATATGCCTGAAGTACCGCCATTTAGAATATGTACACATGTCATTTGTTTAAAAAAATGATGATGTATTGAGGTCTCTTCTCATGCCACCTACCGAAAATCCGCACGAATTTTCCGGACAACCCAATGCTAACAATCGAATAAATCATTTTCTTGTTACAATCGATTGCTTTTCAGTGGAACAGTAGCTTTGAATTTGTTCTTATTATGCAAAATGGATGTTTGCAACTCTCGGGTTGCACATTAGCAAACATAAATTTTGTATGTTTCTCCCTGGAGACAGTGACATTTCACTATCGTGAGCATATAATAATAAATCATTCTATTGTATGATTAATGGCGACTGTACAGTCATCAATAATGCACCTACTTCATTGGTGGTCACCCGTGATCGTAATTTACTCGGGCGCTGTTGACAAACAGCTATAAAAAAACTTGTGTTCTTCGATTAACACGTTGACTGCCGAGCGTATTTTACTGTATTAGAACGGCGATGCTATGAAATACTGCAGGGTTTGACTAAATTATACAAAATGTAAATAACGTGCAGGTATTGGAGACCCAAGGATCGCATTGCTATTCTAACAATAACTGCATTTATAAAATAATTATTGCTACCCATCGCAAATATTTTGGATGTTCAGTAAAATCTCTTCCGCCGGTCAGCGGTGACCATCACGGCAGTCAAAGTGTTAAAACCCGAAAAAATGCACCAAAAGGCAATAAATTGAAGAAAATTAAATTAATCAGTACCACCATCATTAATGCGGTTTAAATGTAATTGATCTTAAAAACTATTTCTGGTTAAGCATTACATTAAATAACTTTTAATTCAATTTAACATTTAATAACATTTAATTTAATTGTCATTCATAACAATAATTTACATATACATTATAATTGCATACATGAGGCAGTACTTTTTCACAGTCGTATTATTTTATTTACAGTGATAACAAAAACGTGCAATAATTATTAATTGCTGAACACCACACTTTCTACATTTAACTACTATCAATTAATTCGTGAAACATTGTAACCGGTGCTGCTCAACGTGTCGTAATTAAATTTGATTCACTTAATCTTCAATCCGTTTTCGTAATTTTAGGGATTACTTAATGTCCTTGCTTAATTGAAGTTACAGCCAACAAAACTAATGTGATCATACACAGATGTTTCACTATATGTAAAGTACAATGCATGGAACGTCTGTAAGAAATGTTGCGTACACCTTGCTATATTATCTCATGCAACATTTTCTCTCACTCGGGAAATACGTGCATTGCCATACGTTGCCAATGCACTTTAATAGGTGTACAACTTTGCTCCCGCCGTTTTTTGCATTGGACGAAAGGGAAAA
Source organism: Cryptocheilus praepositus (assembly GCA_033815515.1). Lineage (NCBI taxonomy): Eukaryota > Metazoa > Arthropoda > Insecta > Hymenoptera > Pompilidae > Cryptocheilus > Cryptocheilus praepositus. The sequence continues at coordinate 1,501,965 of JAWWQZ010000153.1, forward strand.
ACGGAGTGAGCAAAGTTGTGTACCTATTTGTAGAAATCATATCTGTTTTCTTTCGGACCAAAGACAGCTAATGCTGCGAAACTACAAGTGTTCTTACAATTTGCGAAACTAGCAGAGCTGTAAATTTCACCCTTCTTTCGTTGCACAACGGTCTGTACTTTAGTATGGGGGTAGGATTTACACGCGGTATCTTGTCGTTAGTAACTTCTGGGGTTGTGATGAATAAAATCCCGTTGTTATCATCGCCGGGTATTTACGCAACGATAGCTCACAGAAAATTTACAAAAATTTATCCTCAACTGTAGTAAAAGAACGATTCTAAAGCAAATCGTGGAAGTGCGGATAATGTTTTGTCTTGGTCCAACACCTCTCCCAATAACGTGCACAGTATGTCAGGAAACTAACGGAACTTTTTAAATATACGGAAAATGACTAACGCCATCTCTTAAAACAATATATAATTTCAAAGCTGTATGTTTCCGCCACAGGAGGACAGAGTTTTCAAAAATAATGAGCAATAAATTAAGACACATTTCGAATTGTCAGATTACTCGATGGGGAATCGTGAAAAGCAAATCCGATTTAAATTTGAGTATATAATTTATTATGTTTAACGCTGTTTGTATAACACGTTCGTCTCCTGCCGTATTTCGACGCAGAAGAAACAATACAAAAGCGTATGGTGTCCCGTATCAATGTCAGGGCCGTAGTGAACATAGATCATTATATTCCAACACAAATAAATCCGGTGTGCGTATTCTATGATGGATAAAAGATGGATAAAGGAAAATTGTACTGGTTGTCGCAGTTTTGCTTACCTGCCGATAGCGGGCCGATTCTATAATTCTTATGCGGACGAGAACAGCGTATGAAAAGAATAAAGGAGTTGCGTAGCCAAGGAACGGGCGTCGTGTTTCACAGAGATTCATTCGGTCTTGGACAGTTGAGTTGAACGTTTTGAATAAAGTTTAGAAAGAGCGAGAACTTGGAAGTTCGGGAGACATAGAGTTATTCGTTTTGTGTCTCGCCTTTAGGACGGTCTTGACAACCACGTACTATATATAGTTTCGTGCTCATTTAACACTAAACCTACAACTACCGGTCAAATTGACCGTTTTCAAACTTTTGTATAACTTACACATATTTAACATATTGACTGCCGAGCGTATTTTGCTGTATTAGAACGGCGATGTTATGAAATACTGCGGCGTTTGACTGATTTATGCAAAATGTAAATAATGTGTAGGCATTGGAAACCAGAGTATGTTTCATATGAAAATAGGTTTTACAATAATTAATTTACTGTTTTATTTTCTATAATAAGTATTTATAAATTTTTTTTGACATGGCCTCAAAATATTCCAACCTTCCTGCAGTCTAGGAGTGTATTTTAGTTTTAATAAAAATTGCAAAATTAACCGCCAATGGTCACTACTGAAGACGCATGACGAATATATTCGTCAGAACACAAAATTTTACAATTTTTCCATGACAAATATATTCGTCATAATGTGATGCCAACAGGGTATGATTGAAGTTAATTAACAAGTTAACACTTCAAGGACCGCTAAGAAATCAGTAAAAAATACGCCTGGGACCTCACGTTTTTCGGAAACTTGTACGTTACAAAAAGTCATAACTTTGTTGTTTATGAAGCAGTTTTTGTGAAACTTTCAGAAATTGTAAAATTGGAAGTATTTCAAGTATTATTTAAAAAAGTATTTAAGTATTAATAACTTTTTTACTTAAAAAAGAAATTTGTATGAAACGTATAAAAATTGTAAAGTAGGATGCATTTTATGTATTACTTAAAAAAATGGTTTAAAACCTATTTAACATATTGACTGCCGAGAGTATTTTGCTGTATTAGAACGGCGATGTTATGAAATACTGCGGCGTTTGACTGATTTATACAAAATGTAAATAATGTGTAGGCATTGGAGACCAAAGGATCGCATTACTATTCGAACAACTGCATTTATAAAATAATAAATGCTACTTATTGCAAAATTTTGAATCTTCAGTAAAATCTCTTGCGCCGGTCAACGGTGACCATCACGGCAGTCAAAGTGTTAAACGTTATCAAATCGCTATCAAATTGTATGACTTTTTTAAAAATTTGCATGCAATATATTCTTCAGTATTTCCTTCTAGTTTTTTTTTCTTTTTTCTAAGAAATATTTGTAGTCTGTCCTACCTACTGTGGTCGGTCCATTTGACCGGTCGACAAAATATTTTATTTACTGTTTTAAATATGTAGGGATTTATTTTCAGTAGGAATGAAATGGATCTGGTGCACTGACAAACACGTAATAGTAATAGTAACATATTTGAAGAGACTAATACAGTAATATATTTAAAAAAACGATTCCAGTTCATTCTCCCGGTCTCCGTACGACTGAATCTTCATGTTCCTTTGTCCCGATCGCACGAAAAAATTATCAAGTAAAATATTGTAAAGGTTACAAAGCTACGAAAATCTGTTCGAGATGCGAAAAATATGTGTGAGGCAAATGTTCATCTGAGACCAAAATAATTTGTAAAAAATGCAGTGGAGCCGAATAAGATATATGTGCCCATAATTATGAAAGTGGTCTAAGTCATATATTTCTTGTTTCGAGATATTTAATGAATTGCATTTGAATAAATTAAAAAAATATTTTTACATTATGCGACATTTTAATTTATAATTTTATTAGTCTTAATTAATGGAAATTTACTATGAATATGAAATTTTGTGTGAATTTTATACGATAATATTATTTTTAAAGATTGAATTGACTTAGACCATTTTCAAAATTAACTAAATGTCCTATAAATGACTTAAAGCAATAAAGAACTTTGAGTTTTATTTGAAACAATAATTTGATTGAAATAATTCGTGAACATTTATTACATTTATTAATTATTTTTAAACAGTAATCCATTTTTATCATTATTTCGAGTATTTAAGATTCTTAAAATGTTCCTGAAAAACTGGAGGATGTACGGTAGTAAACTCATAATATCTTTATGTTTTTCTTCCGATACTGGTCTAATGGTGTTGTATAATGGAAGTAATTTAATATTTCCGTATATTTTTGGTCTTCCTTTTAGGTGAAAGATCCAAAACGTGAAATTTAGAATCATCTAAAGATGTTTTATAGAACATTTTATAAGGTTCATTTTTCAAGAATCTCATCCATTGAAAAAGAAACCCGCGGTATTTTTTACTCTTCTTGTTATTGATTCTTCTAGTAATGAAGCTGTCGTTATTATTAAAATTTGATTGTCATTTATTTTATTATGTAGTTCAGAAACGCGTCAAAGAAGGCCACGTGCCATTTTCAAGTTGTTTATGTAATTTATTTAAATTTTTGACTTAGACTACTTTCATAATTAAAACTAAATGAATTCCATATAATGTTGAAATTACAACCACTATCTAATGGTTCATTTTTGACAATTTCGTAAAAATTACATTGAATAAATTTAGTTAAAAATAATGTGGTATGAAATAACTGATAAACTCATTTTTTTTTAATTTTGACTTAGACCACTTTCATAATTATGGGCACATATGTAGGATTCTAAGAAATGACGCGAGCGAACGAGAGTAATACAGTGAGAATATATGAGAAAAGTGAGAGCGAGCGATTGCGAACAGACAAAAGAATTCGGCAATCGTCAGAACGTAGACGACTCTCGACGGCGTAAGACGCATTTTTGTTGACGGTGATTCTTCTTCGACGATATAGACGAATATAGACGGAATTTGACGGTTGACGCGAGAGCTCGATGTTTGACGAGATCCGAGTTTCTCTTGATAAGACGACGCATTCAACGACATTATTAATCGACGTGAATGTATGTGTAAGCCGTATCTATTAATCCGCAAACTTTTGTGTACTTTCAACATTCCTTTTATTTGTATTTACCTAAACCTATAATAAATTTGATTTCTCTAAACGAAATCCTACATATATCTATATAAATAAAACTTTAATTTTCTTTTCTTTTCATAAATAAGTTTACATGTGCGTAATGTTAAGTTTGGTTTCTTAATTAGACACATTGAAAACTAATCTTTCAGAAATATCTGATATGATAAAAAAGAAGTTTTAGTTTTTTAAGTTCATAATTATAATTATATAAAAATAAATTTGGCTCGAAATATTATGAAAGTTCTTCATTTTATATACATCAAGTAATAAATTAACCATTGCCTACGTTCAATCATAAAAGCGATAACTTTTTTAATCACCGGTCATTTTGACCGAGTGTCCTAAGAATAGGTAACAAAAAGTTTCGATAAGTTTAGTGTTGAATAAAATATTTTGTACATATTTTTACATCACGCCATGTTTTGAAGTTACCTCTTCGATTTTATTTTAGTATACCACCCCATTTAGTTTACAGTTTTACCACAAACGACTTCAAACAAAAAAGGGCTTTCAATCATTCTTGAACGTAATTTAATTTTGGGATAACCACCGTCATAGTCGATACGCTACATAAGCGTCGGACCGAATGATAAAAAGCACAACGGTGAAAATGCAGTAAACAGATTCTCGATTCAGCCTAAATCGACCAGATAACTTTGACCCCGACACAGTCAGTTTCCAGCTTATGGAAACCGGATGCAGATGGTCGAGATGTGGTATCGTCTGACAGAGTTGCGATAACATTGTTTACGTGTACTTACTTTATCACAGGAAGACTGTCTCCTCCAATATCCGATCGACTCGGATGTTCTAACATGAAAACAACTGTATCTACAGAGACCCAGGGCACGTCATCTATCACAGACAATTTGATTGCATCAAGCAACGGAATCACTTCTTCGTTATGTGTAGTTGTGTCACTTGACCCTCTGATGCCGACAATGGTAGTTATCTTTTCATATATTTTTGTAACATTAATCCCCTTATAAAGAATCTACAAAAGTTTAACACTAGAACTACCGATAATTCACCAAACCTACTTCTACCAAAACCAGTCAAAATGACTGGTCTTAAAACAATACTTAATAATAGAATATTTTTAAATTTGTTTCTTCATTACTTTCTTACAGAAGCTCGAAATTCATGCAGCACTTAATTTGGTGGCGCACGATTGTTACTTGTTTCAATTATTTAAAATTTATTATTTCAATGTTCAACTATACGGCAATTTTGTCCACTTACTAAACGAACTATATTTTTGATGGTGAGCGGCGTGTAAACAAATGTTCACGCCCGATGGGACAGTCGAGCGTGACCCACCGGTGGGTCACGTCGGCGTGAACGTGTTAATAAAAACTTTTAATTTTTCTATACTGCAGAGTTGATTTCAAAGCATTCTCTAATTAGCGAATTTTCATTCAACTTTTACAATTGTATTTGATGCACTCCGGTACCTAATGACCACCATGGCGCTGCAGGAGAAACAAGTTGCGGTCACATATGACCGCCGTGGCGTTCAACGTGTTAATGGATTTTTGACAGGAAGAAATTATGGTACTAGGTTTTAAGGAATGTAACTATAGAGTCCCATTCACAATGGAACAATGTTCAAGAAATTTTAATAGATTGATAGAATCTACGGTTAAACTTAACTGGGACATACGTGTCCCGACAGTCTCGAAAGGATTAACAGTAAATTCTCGCGACGAAAAAGATGATCACTCATTCGCACCAATTATAAGTGAGAAGATATTAACAAGTTCACCATGTAATCTTCGGATTTCGGTTTAAAGACATCTTATACGCTTTGCATCATAAGTACTGCTAATGAGTCCACTCAGTCACTGCTTCAATAAATCAACCTTTTCGGGTCCCACTGAATTTTTCACGTTCATCTGAGTCAGGTCGAAATTTGCCTAATTTTCGGCGAAAGCTTCAACGTTACGACAAACAGCAGTAATGCGTTACTGGCTGAAACAGAATACTCTATGAGATTCAACTTGAAATAAGACCAGGCGGAATGAAATTCAATCTTTCCACAGAACGTCGAAATGGAGTGACGCACCCTCATATGCTTTTGCGCAAAAACAAAATAGCTCAATGACCCATGAAATTTCAGTAGATTAGCTCTTTAAACACATGTGGCAGATTGCAGTTTGCAAAATTAACCTATTGGGAAATCGGTGTTATGTGTCGCTGTCTGGCAAAACCTCGATAGCATCAGCGCGAATGCGGTACAGTGTGTAATCTTTATAAACGTGCACGTAATGCTGGCAAATTTCCAATCTCAAAATCCGATTATAGCATTTGTCGGCGTCGCAGAATTCACAGCTTTTCAAGGCGTTATCGCAAAGTCGAAAACCCTCCGAAATTACGGTTATGCCATATTATCATGTTGTTTTAACTGAACAACTATATCACGCTGTTTGGCAAACGTTTTAACTTCTAACGAAATATGAAAAAATCCGCCTGCTGGTAATGCTTGTTGTGGACGATAGACGACTTCAAGGTAAGCAGGGAAATCTTCGAATTAGTGGAATTTTGTAGAAATTCAGTAAATGCACAGAACACGAAGAATCGAGACAAAGACACGAATTTACGGTGTAAGTCTTTGTATTATGTAATATAACAAACACCTTGGAAGATTGAACAGCAATACTGAGCAGTCCTGTATGTTTACGACATTTCTATATTCTTAATTGTGTGTTCTTATGCTCAATTATTATTTTCTTAGATGTACACTATCACTCAAATGTGAATCACTGTCTGTTTATTTCTTTATTGTTACTTACATCAATTTTCATTTTGCTTCTTTGCAAATATATAGGTATCGGTAAAGCGATCCCTGGAACACTGCATTATAAATATTTGTAGGCGAATGAAAATTTAGGCAAAATTCTCGTAAACTTTATGGCACTCAAACACTTACGAAGTAAATAAAAAAAGTCCAAATTAGCACTTTTTTATTGAAGTTATAGTATAGTTATATAGTATAGGTATAAAAGTTATAGCATAGTTATATAGTATAGGTATAAAAGTTATAGCATAGTTATATAGTATAGATATACAAGTTATAATATAGTTATATAATTATAGTTATAGACAGTTATATTCTCATTAGTAAAATATGATTTTTTTGTCCACAGCACATATTTTCCTTCACCTTCAATGACACCTATATCCGCCATTTTACAATTTCAAACAGAGTAAATTATTATTTGTAGAATGGGAGAGGGGCTCAAACTAAAACGGAAAACGAGACAGAAGCGGCAGATAAAAAAACACATAAAATAAGATATGCGGATGATATAGGCGATGTATTTCGGTGTGATTTGTTCGTGGCGCGGTACATATTCAGACTTGATCTGCAGTGGTCACGACTGGCCAACAAAGGCCCTTTTCGGCATACTACCCGCACATGCACGAAACAGCGTGTGACATACCAGTGCCTTATCGCACGGTTTCTGCCCACCGAATTGCCTACATATTCAAATTATGCAAGATCCTAATGTAGGGTAGTAAATGGAGAAAAGGCCGGAAACATAATGTAGGACTTAGATAGGTGAAACTAGAAACTGGATTATCACTATAATATTTATAAATAATAGTAACACATCCTCGTAAAACATTTTAAATTGACGAAATTGATTAAATTTCTAAAATGTCAAAAATTGACGAGATTGACTGAACTTTCTAAAATGAGTTAGAAAATATAATGAGGAATTTTATACGTGTGGGATTTAGATAAGTAAAACTAGAAACTGGACTATCACTATAATATTCATAAATAATAGTAACACGATCTCGTAAAACACCTTAGTTTGAGGAAATTGATTAAATTTTCTAAAATGTCTAAAATTTACGAGATTGATTAAACTTTTTAAAATGAGTTATATTTGATTGATTGATTATAATGAAATAGGTAGGATCAGATGGCAAATAAATATTATTTTGTAATAATATTATTTCATGACGATTGAAAATATTTATATTATTTAATTTTAAATAAACTCACACATAAATAAAGCCCATGAACATAAACAAAAGAATAATCTTAGAATCGGAGGATGAAGATAATTCCACTATGAAAAACAAATTAACGAAACGTAAAAGAGAAGAATAATTATTGAGGTAAAATCTTCATCAGATGAGGATATTGTTACGGAGAACTGAGATTCTGCAGAACAAAGTAAAGGAAATGCAAAGTAAAGTATATGCAATAAACAAAATTAAGCGAAATACCAGACAAAAATACTATACAAAAAGAGGAAAATTTATTCCAGCAATCCAAATAAAATTTGAAAAAATTGCCCTGGCGCCTTTGTACCAAGATGCCAGACCTATTACTTATGAAAAATATAAAGATATCGAGCAGTTATTACCTTATATACCTCCGGTGCATCATGAATATTTCAAAACACTGCCTCATGCAGAGCTAAGTAAATGCTACCAATATCTTGTAATTTTAACAATCTAATTAACGTCTAAAATTAAAAATACTACTTCTATTTCATATCTTGTCATTATTTGTAAACAAAATTGGATTAATATAAAGTATATTTTAAGTAATATTTGATTTTTCAAAATTGAAATTAAACGATTTTTACAATTGTCTAATTTTGAAAGTGGTGTAACTCCATTTGCAGCCCGTAAATATGCATTAATTTAGTCAAATCCGCCTAAAACAAATTTACGTAACCAAATTACGTATTGATAAATCAGTAGAAACATTGCCAGACTTCATATAATTTGCCTAAATTTTTTAATTAACAGATATGCTAACCTTTAATTTTCTCGAAACAAGAGAAAATGGCCTTACGCCATTTTTTAAATAAACGGTCCATATCTCCTTATTACTAAAAACAGTTCAAGAGTTTGTTCCTCTTACAACAAATTTCAAATCCCCCCAAGCGTCGTAATTCTGGCGGCAATCACGTGGCAAGAATTGATAACTTTTGTTAGAATCGACACACAAAAATCGTTTCTCCGACAGAGTTACGCGCACAACAAATTGTTTTCCCTACAAATCTGTAAAGAATTAGTTTCGTCGGCAAAATCAAAAAGTCACATTACGCATCAAAATGATCACGGTATAATTATCAATATAATACGCAGTCGACAAAAGCGAGTATTCTGTTGCACGGCTATCTGGATCGTTCAACTGTCGCTTAGAGTCGGTTTTATGGCTTCGTAGAATTTTATTTGCTGCGTATTTTATAAAACGAGCGCTAAAGTGCGTATTGACGCCATACCCATTGATTTACAGGTTTTTCAATGCCTGCAAAATATGCATTGCACCCATGAATCAGGTTTCGTTCATTCTACCGTTTATCCTTACGTCATATGATTGATAGGATGTTCAATACGTTGTAAATTAGATAAACAACGAATTAAAGTATAAAAATACGAAAAACTGAATATAAATGTATTTCACATCTATAGAATACATGTATACCTGCAATTTTGTTCTTTTTAATCTTAATTGGTAATTTACATAACTGACAAAGTATTGAAAATCCTTTTAGTCGTACCAAAATTACTTATAATTCGGCATAAAATACGAAAAAAAGAACAAAAGTATAAATGCACGTATAAACTTATTGCACATCTATTGAAACCGTGGAGACCATTTGCCAAACTGGAAAGCAAGACTGCAACAAAAACCGGTTTCCACTTCGCTAGTTGCATTTATGATTTATGTGCAAAATTAAGCGACAGTTCTGTGCCAAAATTTAAGTACACCATATAATACAGCGCCGACATGTATCAATGCGATATATTCTAGTTTACTTGCTTTACCATAATTCCACGGTAATCGTTATGGCTAAGTTCCTGTTCGAATGATTTAACGTCGTCTCTTATAGGTGCTACTGGGACGGGATAATCACTGAAAAATCCCAATTAATTATTACACGGTGGCATTCCAGACGGGTACGGAGTGAAAACGTGTAGGGTGAATTAGTGGACAGATTTCCGCTAATTCGGATATGGGACAGTAACATATCAAATCTAAAGACTGAATGATCATGGTCAGACTTTCAGTGCACGTAATTAATAATGCGCTTACGGTATTAGTGGTGTCATTTGAGGTAGAGGAAAAATGTTTATATTGTGAAGCAAATTGGACAAGCAAATCTTGTCGATTGGTTGCTAGTAAGGTTGATCCTTTAGTGCTAACCGAAAAAATGTACTTAGACAGAAAATACAGAGCCGTGTTGATAGAGTTTTGTAGGATTTGGCAAAAAAAATATATAAAAATTCCGTGGAAAATGTAAGTATAAACATATAATACAATAAACAGGGAATACATTAATAGTAAATATATTTCAATATTTATATACACGAAATATTAGTAAATGAACAGATAATCGCTCTACGTCCATTACAATAAGGAAATTTGGTAAAAAAGAAGCAGTGACCTTTGAAATTTAGCGTCAATTTTAAATTTACTGTCAATTGCCCGTCTGCTAAATTTAGCGTATTTAAGCAACAATGTTTTTTTAGTCAACCATTTTCAACGTTCTTACCGCGTTGCATATCAATTCATACTGAATCTAATGCAAATACACATACTTATATATATATATATATGTGTGTGTGTGTGTGTGTAGTCTCTTTATGACTAAGAGAATAATTATTTAACAAATTAATGAATAGGGATAAATGAATTGATGAGAGTAAGTGTTCCTGTAATTTACGTCGTACTTCTTTTCGCGTTGGACGTCAACTCTCAACTAAATTGACGTCCTATTTCTTCTTGCGTTGAACCTCAACTGACGATCATCTCCTCGTTCGTTTGTTCTGTTTTCATCTCCATGGCAACGGATTCATTCTAGAATGTTCTCATTACCACATATATATATATATATATATATATATATATATGCGTGTGCTTTTTAATCAAATATATTTTTATAAAATATGTATATATATTGTAGCATCAAGAAAACGGCCGTAGATGCGTCGCATAAAACTGTCGCTGGGCCATCGGGCCCTACCGGATTAAGATAAGGCGGTAGAGGTCCGTATAAAAGCCGGCCCGTTCTGCGACGCGAGTTCAGTTTTAAGTTGTCAGTCAGTTTAAGTTCAGTCTCAGGTCAGAGTGATAGTTATAGATCAGTTGTCAGTCAGTTATAGTTCAGTTTAGGTCAGTCAAGTTCAGAGGGTAGTTCAGTCCAGTATAGATACGTTTTCTTGCCGTTTATCGAATCGAAGTCGAATTGCCATAGTTTTACTTTCATTTTATATTTATATATTAGTGCTTCTATTTATATTTAAATAAACTTTATTCAACTTAATATAATTCCGCATCACACTTCGACGACACCTAACATCTTATATACCTACAATATATATATATATACTAAAATAAACCTGTAATATTTTAGATTGGACGACAATTTAACAGTTCCGCCGTAAATGCTGTAGTCGTGTGTTTATATATGGTACATGTAGACTGTTACAGAATTTAATCCTAGATGATTTCGTTACTACATCGTTTGATGTACCATCTCAGTAACAAACTGTGTCGGGTTCGGTGAATAGTCCACAAGGTGTTCACTAACTGCCGCCAACACTAACAATAAGTTAACCAGCTATTGCAGAGTAGTTAGCGAACAATTTACGAACTGTCCATACGTGACAAAGACGTTCGTGTCCATGGTGTGGTGGGCACCTTTGAGCAAAGTTTCACCTCTGGCTTTCAGGCTTTCATTAATTTCCCTGAAGAAGTATTTTTGGTATACAACGCAACCGATTGTCATTGTAAGTCTATTTCATTGAAAATGAATTTAGTTCGTGTGGTCATGTATCGCGATGTGTACGGTGTAAGAGGTAAAAAGTTGTACACGGTATTTTTTTTGTCATTGTGAGAGTAATCAATTTGTTCCTCGTTTCTGTTTTGCACATTTCTCTTTATGCTATTTTTTTTATTATATATATAGGATCACAATATTACATTACTGCACAGTTAACCTAAATCGGGGATATTCGATATATATTATGCGATAATATATAGGGGTCCAAATTTTTTTCGGCCCAACTGCGGGAGGATGTTCTAAAAGTGGAAAGATGAAAAACATATTATTTGAAATTCTGTTAGAAACGCTTTATTACAAAGTTATGAATAAGTCAAACTAAAATAAGTAAGAGCGGATTTGTTTCTATGGCCTCCGAGAACACAAGGTTTAATTCTTCATGATTTTTACCCGCGGGGAATCTTAAAAGATAAGGATTACTGTACAAAAGTGACTCCACATGGAGAATTAGCACAACGAATCAATAATACAGTTTAGTGAAATGCCCAACATTATCACGAAATTCTGTAATAAGTTTCATGAGGTATCGATGACAAATTTGTATTCACGTTCACTGACGACACTTTCAAATGATAAAATAAACACGTTCGACGAATCATATTCTACAAAGTAAAATCGGCTGTTACCTGCTTCAATTTCATTTATTCATAACTTCGCAATAAACAATTTCTAACCAGGCTTTAAATAACATTTTTCTCTTTAAGCTTGTAGAATCTCTCCTCGCAATTTTCCCGAAAAGTAAACTCCGGAACACCCTATATATACAGTGCTAATGCAATTAAACAAAAACGAGTATACTCGTAATTAACACTGAATAGTTTAACACTAGATTGTCCGAGATTTCTTGTATACCTATATTGCCCAAAAACAGTCAAAATGACTGCATTGTGAAAAAATAACAAATATGTAAAGAAATTTGTTTAAAATTAATTTTTAATATTTTTTATGTTATTTACAGTTATATAACAGGTTATTAGTAAATATTAACTGTACATATTGACTGTTTTCAATGAACTTAACCCATATTTCCGAAAGCAAGGCAAATTTATTTGATTGTAGGCGCCTACTACATTCGGTTCTTTTGTCAAAATGAATAAATCGTAGGATTTGCTTGAACTTTTCTCTGGCCATAATTTTTCTAAAAGATTCGGGACCCCACTTCGCTGACCATAAATAACTCAATTTAAAATTTGTTGCCTCGTAAGCTCCACGAGCATATAGAATCCCAATAAATGCACGTATTTCCGGTAATGATTTATACTTTCTTATAATAGGTACACAACTTTGCTCCCGCCGTTTTTTCCCTTTCGTCCAATGCAAAAAACGGCGGGAGCAAAGTTGTACACCTAATATGTTTGATAATATAGTTATCTATTATCGACGATAATGCACTGATAAGATTATCTGCCACAATGTTCCTTTTTGCGTAGCCTGTTGGCCCTTTCACACTCTTGAAAATACAAGCAGATGGTATCCTTCCAGGAATACCACCTTCGTCAATTTTTGTCCACACAGTACCATCAGCAGCTGTTTCGACCCCCTGAAACGTATTTTCAGTTTCTTCATCAGAATCTGAACTAGTTAGCACCCTACACCTTTTCCTGGGCATATTGATGACACTTTCATTTTCATCATTGGTGATCGACTCTTTATTTCTATCTTCAGCGTCAGATGTTTCACTTTGAATATAATCCGCTTCATCTTCAGATGATAGTTCAGAATTTGTTGCATTTGATTCTATATCGGAGCACTCTTCACTTATGTTCGTTAGCTTTTCCAAGAACTCATTTCTGTTCGACATTTTTTTCATAAAGTTAGGGCGCAAAAGAAATAAAATAAACAACTTGTTAGAACAACACTTTATAAAGATTCGAATAACTAGTACTACTTTAGCTTATTGAGCAACTAACACTTATCAAGTATACGCCCAAATCGACAATTTATCATGCATCGGTATGTTAGCGTAATCGAGAAAAAAAAATGTTATTTCAATACAAAGCCGGACAGGTCATATAAGAAATTTACTCAATTCAATAAATAAAAATCTTTTGATTATTTAAAATTTACCAAGCAGTCAAAATGACTGCTTCTGGGCAATATAGGTATAACACATATATATATACGGAAATAAAGGAGGGCGGAAGTAACTATAATTATTCATAAACCCATTTATATGTTATAGAAAAAGTCACCAAATTCTAAGAAATTGTGTCATCAATTTCATAATTGTTTTTCTAATTGAAATTAAAAAACAGTCAAAATGACTGGCTTGGGCAATCTAGTGTTAAATACACGTTTCAGAGACTCGACAATCTAAGAAGCGTAAAGTAAGTCACCAAGAGCATTTAAAACAGTGTTACATTATAGGAATTCCCAATTTTGTATGATCTGGACGGACTTTTACTTGAGTTTACTTACGCTTTTAGATCTGGTTGGCAATTTCGCACGTATTCCTATGTCAGTTGCCAGTGTGAACGTCTCATTTCGGTATCAATAAGGACATTTTCAGATCCTTACCCTAGCATCTGTGGAAATGCATTCGCTGCGTTCTCCCATAGGAATTTGGGTTTAACTTTTCGTCCCACCACAACTCAGGCACATGTAAGACCTAGTTTAACACGTTCAGTGCCATGAATCACGCATGTATGACACAGCGGAACGTTCCAAGAGCCTTGTGTCACATATGTAGGACATTCATACAGAATTTAAAGTAAAATTGCTAAACCTTGATTAATATGTTGGTACAAATGGTTGGCGTTCTACATGGTTGATATTTATTTTATTGTTTGCAACGTAGTAGAAAGGTTGAACTCCAATCATAATGATGCTGCAATCAATTATTTTAACACTTTAACGAACGCTAGCCGATTAATCGACTTTTCGATTCCAACTGCGAAAAAATTAATTTTTATATGCAGACACCGGTTCAGTTTATGGAATATATATTTTCTTCAATTAAAAAAAAAAAATCAAATCGATATCTTCAACCATTCTTGAGTTATCGCGGCAAAACTAATGGAAAATACTATTTTGAGAAAAACGCGATTAAAGTTTGCAAACAGGATTACGACTATTTGATCGCGGGACGCTCTGGCGACCGTGCATGATCTCAGATTTTTGGCATTCCTGAACTCAATTTTGCGAATATCGAAGCTTTTCTTGCGCCGATATGTCCTTAAAAAAATTGTACTAACCGATTCTGAAAAAGAAACAAAAATTCATTTTTTTGAAATTTCACACCTTTCTGGTTCCCTTAACACTTTGACTGCCGCGATGCAAAACATGCGCAATGGATAGCAATAATTCTTTTATAAATGCAGTTATTTTTAGAATAGTGATCCGAATCTTTGGTCTTCAATACCTGCACGTTATTTACATTTTGCATAATTCAGTCAAACGCTGTAGTATTTCATAGCATCGCCGTTCTAATACAGCAAAATACGCACGGCACTCAACGTGTTAACACATTAATGACCGCTAGCCGATTAATCGACTTTTCGATTCCAACTGCTAAAAAATTAATTTTTATATGCAGACACCGGTTCAGTTTATGGAATATATATTTTCTTCAATTTAAAAAAAAAATCAAATCGATATCTTCAACCATTCTTGAGTTATCGCGGCAAAACTAATGGAAAATACTATTTTGAGAAAAACGCGATTAAAGTTTGCAAACAGGATTACGACTATTTGATCGCGGGACGCTCTGGCGACCGTGCATGATCTCACATTTTTGGCATTCCTGAACTCAAATTTGCGAATATCGAAGCTTTTCTTGCGCCGATATGTCCTTAAAAAAATTGTACTAACCGATTCTGAAAAAGAAACAAACATTCATTTTTTTGAAATTTCACACCTTTCTGGTTCCCTTAACACTTTGACTGCCGCGATGCAAAACATGCGCAATGGGTAGCAATAATTCTTTTATAAATGCAGTTATTTTTAGAATAGTGATCCGAATCTTTGGTCTTCAATACCTGCACGTTATTTACATTTTGCATAATTCAGTCAAACGCTGTAGTATTTCATAGCATCGCCGTTCTAATACAGCAAAATACGCACGGCACTCAACGTGTTAACACATTAATGACCGCTAGTCGATTAATCGACTTTTCGATTCCAACTGCTATTTACCGGTAGCCGATTAATCGGCTTTTTAGTGGTCAACGGTTATATTAGATAAAATAAATATCAGATAATATTGTGACAATTCTAAATGACAATAAAATTAACTGCTTTGAAATCGAAGGATTCTCAACAACACATACAGTATTTTTCAGTTATAAAGCCTTACAAATAGGAACATACACAATTCCTGCGCGATATCCAAACAGAGTCGGTGGTTAGTGAGTGGCATCTTCAGTCAATAGCGGTCGGAAAAGTGTTAATATACGAGGGCAGTCCGATAAGTACTTAGCCTACAAAAGAAAAACGAAAATTTTGGAAAATCGACGATTTATTTTTCAACATAATCTCCTTTTAACTCGATACACTTGATCCAGCGATGCTCCAACTTCTTCAATCCGTCTGAAAAATACGTTTTCTGGAGATCTGCAAAGTAGGCCTCCGTGGCGGTGATAACCTCCTCATTCGACTCAAATTTCTGCCCAGCGAGTGACTTTTTCAAGTTTGGGGAGAAAAAGAAGTCATACGGGGCCAAATCTGGAGAATACGGTGGATGGGGCCGCTGTTCGTAGCCTAATTCAACGAATTTGGCTGTAGCGACGGCAGAGGTGTGAGCCGGTGCGTTATCGTGGTGAAAGAGCACTTTTTTCTTCGCCAAATGGGGCCGTTTTTTCCTTAATTCGGCGTCGAATCGGCTCAATAATTCGGCATAGTACAGCCCCGTGACTGTTTTGCACTTCTCCAGGTAGACTATGTAGATCACACCTTGTGAATCCCAGAACACGGTGACCATCACCTTTCCGGCCGGTAGGACAGTCTTCGCCTTCTTCGGAGCACATTCGCCGGGCGCAGTTCACTGTTTCGACTGTCCCTTGGTCTCTGGTGTGTACCAGTGGATCCACGTTTCGTCGACAGTCACAAAACGACGTAGAAACTCTTTCGGATTGCGCTTAAACTGTGTCAAACACTGCTCTGAAGTGGTCTCACGGATGCGTTTGACATCCGGAGTAAGCAAACGCGGCACCCATCGAGCAGAAAGCTTTCTTATGCCCAATATTTCATGCAGGATTTAACTCACGCGGTCTTTTGAAATGCCTACTGTCTCAGCTATCTCGCGCACCTTCAGTCGGCGGTCTGCCAATACGAGATCGTGGACTTTTGTCACATTATCCTCCGTGGTAGCACCTGGGCGTGGCTCATCAAAAACTGAAGGGCGACCACGTTGAAACTCGTTAAACCAATTTTTGACGGTCGCCATTGAAGGAGAAGAGTCACCGTACACAGCATCCAAGCGCTCTTTGATTTCACTGCGCGATTTCCCTTCCAAAAACAAGAATCGAATCACCGACCGATATTGCTCTTTTTCCATTTTAGCAAAATCCGCGGACACGCCGGCTTTCAGACGCGATCAAAACAAAACTACAAATCCAATATGGCTGAAATTTTGACAGTAATCGTCTACGAGAATGTATTACACGATAGTAATTTTTTTTCTACGATAGTGGGGCCATTAGGCGGTGAGGCTAAGTACTTATCGGACTGCCCTCGTATATTATTTACATTCATAATGTGATATATAATATATTATTATAATATACTATCATATATTATAGTATAATATATTATTATATTATAATATAACATAATGCGATGATAATATATTATTTGCATTCATATAATAATGTTCAAAAGAGATAAAATGGAATAAAATACTTTAGCATATTCAAGTCAGTATTACTTACATGAAATCTTTTTCAGCAAGCAATATTGAACGAAATGTTATAAATAATTGCAGTAAAAATGGAATAACATTTCTAAACTGCTATGCAAAGTTTAAACTGACATACTCTTGGGCGCACTATGTAAGAATTTGCTCTCACGCGAGTATCCGAGAATATCAACATTTAGGCGAGTGCTCTCCGGCGAACGTGCAATTTCAGAGTACTCTCGAGAGTAATTATCGCAAGAAACTCTCAGGTAGACATGTCGCCGCAGAAGGAAATTTGTTCCGTCAGAAGACATGTATAATTACGGATTTGCCATTTTGCACAAATACTTTCCAAGCATCTGTGTTATCTCGCATTAATCATCATGAGTATATTGAGAACATATTTATAAAATAGCTACATTTTCCTTCAATTCTGCAAGGTAACATTGATACTTTGATGATCACCTAACATTAACAAATTTAATATTTTACAAGTATCAGTATTATCTTGAATTATCCACCATAGATACATTAAGATAACCCTCTTAGTTTGATTATCTTTTAACGCTGATAAAGTCAACACTTTGCGACTATCACCATTATCGTGTGTTAATCATTAGTATTAGGCACATCTGACAATATTAGATAACTAGTATTAGGTACATCTGACAATATTAGATTACTAGTATTAGGTACATCTGACAATATTAGGGCTTGCAAATCGCGCTTAGTTTGGACATGTTTGACTCGCCGAACTCTTATTAGCTGCCTTCAGGACCGTACTTTTGTCACTAACCGGGAAAGACATGCGATTAGTCATCACACAAACAATCCTACCGGCACCGAAGTCTGTTGTCGGTTCAGAATTAGTTCATTACGAGAAGTTGTCCGGTACAGAGTACATTCAGAACACCGCAACTCAGAACCACATAACAAGCATCTTGTAACGTTAGATTGAGTTTGTTAAATAAATTTGACAGAGGACTTGTACATTAATTATTAGACGAAAACCAAACCCACTTCTCCATAAAGCGTCGAGCATGTTACGTGTCGACCATTTCAGTAAAGATTAATATAATATATATGCAACTACGTTAACCCTTTTGAGCCGGATTTTTTTTTTTTAAGAAAATAAAAGAAGCAGGTTAAATTTGTAATACTTCCGGTAAAGAATTTATTTGTTATAATAGTTTAGTATTAGTATTACAAAAGTTAAAGCCTGCGTACTAATATATATATGTCCCATTAGTCTTATAAAAATTATGACAAAGTTTATTCTCAATTAATACACATGTAGTGCATTATATGTAATAGCAAAAAAAGTAAAATATAAACAGAGTTTGGAAGCTATAAGGCTGCTGGGACATTTTTATTCCGGTTTGAAAGATGACTGGGATATATATGTCCCACCGCTTTGTCTACGTAAAGAACTAAGTAATTTGCATTGGCTACATAAAAATATTCAAAAGAGAGCTAGTAAAATACAAACCACAAAACTTACCGGCTCATTTCATCTATACACCGTAATCACTTTTGAAAACTACTGACAAATAATGTTACCGCGCTGATATTTTACACTTAACGGACTTTTTGACAGCAAGAAATTGTAGTACCAGATTTTAAGGAATGTGACAATAGACTTCCATTCACAATAAAACAATGTGCGAGAAATTTTAGTACATTGATCGTTAGAAACTACGATAAAACTTGACTGGGACAAATGTGTCCCAACAGTTTCGAAAGGGTTAAGATAACGCAAGCCAAAATAATGCTAGACTCAGAATCCAAAATGGTGTTCCAATCCGGCTTATATATTACACTTGACGGATTTTTTGACAGCAAGAAATTGTAGTAACAGATTTTAAGGAATGTAACAATAGAGTTCCATTCACAATAAAACAATGTGCGAGAAATTTTAGTACATTGATCGTTAGAAACTACTATAAAACTTGACTGGGACAAATGTGTCCCAACAGTTTCGAAAGGATTAAGATAACGCAAGCCAAAATAATGCTAGACTCAGAATCCAAAATGGTGTTCCAATCCGGCTTATATATTACACTTGACGGATTTTTTGACAGCAAGAAATTGTAGTAACAGATTTTAAGGAATGTAACAATAGAGTTCCATTCACAATAAAACAATGTGCGAGAAATTTTAGTACATTGATCGTTAGAAACTACGATAAAACTTGACTGGGACAAATGTGTCCCAACAGTTTCGAAAGGATTAAGATAACGCAAGCCAAAATAATGCTAGACTCAGAATCCAAAATGGTGTTCCAATCCGGCTTATATATTACACTTGACGGATTTTTTGACAGCAAGAAAATGTAGTACCAGATTTTAAGGAATGTGACAATAGACTTCCATTCACAATAAAACAATGTGCGAGAAATTTTAGTACATTGATCGTTAGAAACTACTATAAAACTTGACTGGGACAAATGTGTCCCAACAGTTTCGAAAGGATTAAGATAACGCAAGCCAAAATAATGCTAGACTCAGAATCCAAAATGGTGTTCCAATCCGGCTTATATATTACACTTGACGGATTTTTTGACAGCAAGAAATTGTAGTAACAGATTTTAAGGAATGTAACAATAGAGTTCCATTCACAATAAAACAATGTGCGAGAAATTTTAGTACATTGATCGTTAGAAACTACGATAAAACTTGACTGGGACAAATGTGTCCCAACAGTTTCGAAAGGGTTAAGATAACACAAGACAAAATAATGCTAGACTCAGAATCCAAAATGGTGTTCCAATCCGGCTTATATATTACACTTGACGGATTTTTTGACAGCAAGAAATTGTAGTAACAGATTTTAAGGAATGTAACAATAGAGTTCCATTCACAATAAAACAATGTGCGAGAAATTTTAGTACATTGATCGTTAGAAACTACGATAAAACTTGACTGGGACAAATGTGTCCCAACAGTTTCGAAAGGATTAAGATAACGCAAGCCAAAATAATGCTAGACTCAGAATCCAAAATGGTGTTCCAATCCGGCTTATATTTTACACTTAACGGACTTTTTGACAGCAAGAAATTGTAGTACCAGATTTTAAGGAATGTAACAATAGAGTTCCATTCACAATAAAACAATGTGCGAGAAATTTTGGTACATTGATCGTTAGAAACTACGATAAAACTTGACTGGGACAAATGTATCCCAACAGTCTAGAAAGTGTTAAGATAACACAAGACAAAATAATGCTAGACTCAGAATCCAAAATGGTGTTCCAATCCGGCTTATATATTACACTTGACGGATTTTTTGACAGCAAGAAATTGTAGTAACAGATTTTAAGGAATGTAACAATAGAGTTCCATTCACAATAAAACAATGTGCGAGAAATTTTAGTACATTGATCGTTAGAAACTACGATAAAACTTGACTGGGACAAATGTGTCCCAACAGTTTCGAAAGGATTAAGATAACACAAGACAAAATAATGCTAGACTCAGAATCCACAATGGTGTTCCAATCCGGAAACCAAGATTACTTCCAGTATTTACCGAGGTACCCTTTAAATCGAGCAACTGCACTCTGACTGTCGCACAATAGTACGTTTCGACACTACTCTAGCTTGGCGTTGGATAAATCATTCTTTGCGTTGATCTTCCGTAGCTGTGAAGCGACGTGATTCACGCAAGTGTTGGTTGCAGCGAATAGCGTCACGATTACGGGAACGGATCTGTGGGGAATAGTTGAATAGAACTCTTCCGGTGCTGAAACTCATGGCCATTCTAAAAATGTCCCCTGTGTGATAGCCACGGATTTTCTTCTCAATCTTATTTCGCTGATTCAAGTCTGGGTGCCGCAGATGTACTTTTACGGAAACCGCACATTTTTCGTGTGAAATGGGTCAGCAGTTACTTTGCTGCAGTATAACTATGTTTTCTTTTAAATATATTTATTCAGTAACGGATCCTTGAAAGAAACTCTATCTATGACTTACGCTCCGTGTTAGTTATTTATCGGATGAAATTTGTTAGCAATCGCGGTGGAATTTATACGAAAACGGAGATGGCTTATTTGAGTGTACGCATTTTATATGACAATCACATACAGGAAACTGTATTTCTCAGAGACAGAGAAAGCGACTAGCTAGCAAATATGATGGAAGTTATCTGAGAATAGATATGGCTTCCTTGAATGTACGTATTCGACATAACAGACACACGCAAGAAACTGTAATTCCACAATTTACGATTCATGTTAGTTTTCTATGGTAAGAGACTACCTAGCAGGCATGATGGAATTTGTGTAAATTTAATGCCATAACGAAATAAGAGAGTAACATAAAAAGTATGCCAAATGTAAAACGGTAGATCTACAAAGGATTAGAAGAATTTCGCTACAGTTGCTGTCTGAATCACCCATCTGGAGGCTAAATTTAATAATTTATTGTATTAACATTATTATTATATTATACATATTTAGTTATTTTTCATACCTTACGCTTTATTTTGACAATTACTGTGGAAATACGCAGGTTTACCACAGATGCTTAAAAAGCGAGGAAGAGTGAGATTTTGGATCGAATGCTTGGGATTCTTGTATTTAACCTCTTAGGCACGGGTGAATTCTGCGTGTGCCTATTTCGAAGATAACAAAATTTTTTTTTCAACGCTACAGCACTGCAGTGTCTGACGGACAATGCCGTTCTCTACACGAGTACATTGGAAAGAAGTATTTGATAATTAAATTATAATATTTCTTGAAAATACATTGCACATTCTCTAACTTTAACAACTCACTTTAATAATTAATAATAGAATTAGGTAATATAACATGGTACGACACATAGACCCACGTCACAATCTTCAAACTCATAGCTTGATCTTGGTTTTACATCGTTTTTTTTAACATACGATACAATTTCGTAAAGCTTTTTTAGATTTTTTAGATTTACAATACGGTTGAAAATGTTTTTTGGTTAATTTAAACGGCTGGTCAACGATATATTTACTGCAGCTAATGTGAAACATGACATCCGCAAAAGCTACTATAGTGGCGTGTCGTTTTGAAAGATGATATTCGCGAAAGCCACTATAGTGGCGCGTCGAACCTAAAAGGTTAATTCAAGATGTCTAGGACTCTGCCTCATAAAGCAAAGGGCCGGTATTCGACCCTGCTAATTGTTTACGCAATTTTCCCGCAAATCAACGCTCGCTGTCCAAGTTGCCGCTTACTTTTTACTACTTTTCAAAATTGTCTTTGCATTATACTCTGTTCTTTATTATTGAAAGCAAAATAACGATTTTACATTATCTAACTATTTTTGAAATAAATGTTTATACATTTTTTAATGATGTATTTTCATTTTACCTTAAATTGCACACGTGGTGTTCAATCCGTCCCTCGTAATAAAAATTTTCCGAGGTGCGAGCTGCACACCCGGTGTGCAATGATCTTATTTATGTGAATTCACTTAAGAATTGGGTGATTTCCATAGTAAACATGTTTTTTTTTATTAAAAATGAACAATATAAAGAAAAAAAAAATTCGCTCCTAGGGACCGTGTTCGAAAATAAATCGTCGTCTCGAATGGGTTAACTGGTTAATTGTCTACAACCAGAAACGGCAGCTTTGAAGGTAAGAAATTATTTGCTTGTACGCTGACCGTCACCTGCAATTTTTCTCTAATTAAACATGCCGCCTGTAATTACATCCGCATAGCCACTCTTTCTAACAAATTGACACGAATCGGAGTAAAACATAACAGCTGAAACTATTCGTACGTAAGTCGAACTGCGAATTTTTAGTATCATAGTATTTGGAATAAACCCTTTCGCATAGACGTGCATGACGATGTAGCTGTGTAAAATATTGTTTTCTGGCAAATATCCAGCGGGTGAAAATAAAATGGCAAAATATTCGTTTTGAGCGTAACACTTACTATCCAGCAATTGATTGTCGCCGCGCAATTCGATGGCAACAGGGACTAAAAGGTTACTGGCAAATATGCCGAGCATTTTTCGATACAGATCCAACAATGCTAACGTTTCGTGTACTCGTTCGTTCGTGCAAACAAGAAGCCGCGCAAAAAACTTGACGCCATAAAACGTACACATAGAAATATTTATTCGTTGTATAACTATGAACATTCCCGTGCCCAATGTAATTACTAATGTCGCGCACAAGCTAATCATTGAAATCGCTAATGTCTAAATTAACTTAATTGCTCCAAAAACATATTTTAAAAAATCCATAATGGCATATCCCAGTAATCGGACTTATATAATTGACAAGGTTTAGATGATGCAAAGTTAATGACATAACAGTTAAAATAGTAAAATTATTACTGCAATCAAAGTATTGTACTGGTAACCCTCCTATAACACGGTATCTTATAACGCGGTTTCGCTATAACACGATTCGTAAATTGCGGGAACAATCCTACAACACGGCATTCTATAACACGGTTGTCCCTCTTATCGGGGCCTGTGTCCCCCGTAGGACATTGGGGACATATCCTTGTCGCTGAAAGAAATAAAAACATCAACCTTAAATGCGTGTTGGAAGAAGATATGGCCCTCTTCAGTTGAAACAGAAAACATGCGTGAAACGTCAGAAAATGAAATTGGTGTCATATTAGAAGTCGCTAAATCAATCGGAGGCGAAGGTTTTGTGGATATGGCTACCAAAGACATTCAAGATTTATTAGTGGAAGAAGAAGTTGACGAACCGGATTTGATGGAAATGGCATCCCTAGATGCAAATCAAATCGATTTTGAGGACGCTAGCTCTGATGAAGATTGTGCAGTTAAGAATTTAACATTAAAAAAATACAAGAAGGCCTATGCTTAGTGGAAAATCTCGAGTCATTTTTCTTGAATACAGACCCTTCCACGGAAAGAAGTCGAAAATTCAAAAGGGAGCTGCAAAACTGTTTAGCTCGATACCGCGAAATTTACAATGACCTAGTTAGAACCAGCAAGCAAAGTTCGATTACAGATTTTTTTAAGAGGGGAAAACATACAAAAACTTTAAATAGAGAAAAAAGTTCTGAAAGTGAAGGCAATATCGTTCCACCGAAAAAACGTTCTCGGTTGATTATACTGAGCAGTGACGACCAATAAATTCATTAAATTATGGTGGCGTTAGATTACATTTGTTTATTTACTTTGTGTTGTACGTACATTTATATTTTTAATAAAAATTAAGTTGTTTATGTCGAATTAAAAAAAATATTTGTTTTTAATAATGTGTGAATTTTTGGAACGTAACGCATATCCCCCCAGGCTTTGTAGAAAATTTTGATATAACTAGCTCACCGGGTCTCATGCATTCTTAACAAACAAATAGGCTATGAAATGTTTTAAAGTATTAATAATTAAAGGAAATATTTATAACCGCGTGAGTTTTCACACAACACGGCATTTTCTAGGAACCTAACTACCGTGTTATAGGAGGGTTACCTGTACATATTTTTCTTCAATTTAAAAAAAATCAAATCGATATATTGAACCATTATTGGCTTATCGCGGCAAAACTAATAGAAAATACTGTTTTGAAAAAAACGCGATTGAAGTTTGCGAACAGGATTACGACTATTTGATCGCGGGACGCTCTGGCGACCGTGCATGATCTCACATTTTTGGCATTCCTGAACTCAATTTTGCGAATATCGAAGCTTTTCTTGCGCCGATATGTCCTTAAAAAAATTGTACTAACCGATTCTGAAGAAGAAACAAAAATTCATTTTTTTGAAATTTCACACCTTTCTGGTTCCCTGAACACTTTGACTGCCGCGATGCAAAACATGCGCAATGGATAGCAATAATTCTTTTATAAATGCATTTATTTTTAGAATAGTGATCCGAATCTTTGGTCTTCAATACCTGCACATTATTACATTTTGCATAATTCAGTCAAACGCTGTAGTATTTCATGGCATCGCCGTTCTAATACAGCAAAATACGCACGGCACTCAACGTGTTAACACATTAACGACCGCTAAACGATTAATCGAGTTTTCTATTCCAACTGCTATATACCAGTAGCCGATTAATCGGCTTTTCAGTGGTCAACAGTTATATTAGTTAAAATAAATATCAGATGATATCATGACAACTCTAAATGACAATAAAATGACACTGCTTTGAAACCAAAGGATTCTCAACAACACATTTAGTATTTTTCAGTTATAAAGCTTCACAAATAGGCACATACACAATTCCTGCATGATATCCAAAACAGAGTCGGTCGTTAGTGAGTGGCATCTTCAGTCAATAGCGGTCGGTAAAGTGTTAAGTGGTCTGATTAAAAGTCGGCACAAGTGGTAGAAGAAAAGTATAAACGGCGTCTCTATTTTTCCTCTTGAAGCTTGAAGTGCGTCAAACTGTCGCATCACGTAAATCTTGTGTTAAAATGGGATTAGCGTAACTGAATTTTCCGCGCATCAACAAGTCGCCGGCTACTGACAGTTTGCTCGAAGTTTCGTCTCTTGTCCTTATAGAAAACGAAGCTGTGCTATAAAATAATAACTATCCTTGTACACACTCAGCTGATCTCTAGTTATTTACAAATCGGTCAACCAACCCCAGTCTTCCTTATGTTTTCTGATGTTGAACAATCTATGCTTACTAGTTGGGCACAACTGAACAAGTTCACACCACAGATGTTATATACAATGTAAAGCAGGAGGGTGATGACGTTATTGTCTAGGGCAGTTTTACACAGCAGGAGTAAGCAGTCTTGGCATAATAGATGGAAACATGACTAAGGAAATCCGAAATACCTCCCTAAAGCAATTTGTTGAGTCGGGCATTGATTGATTACGGATTCACTCCACAACAACATAAGAATTGGACATGGCGCGATGATTTCGAATATTGAACTATACGACAGATATGCCGGAACGGGAATTATGCTGTATCACTGAGGTATTATAGATGAATGTGGAGTAACTCATAAAATTCCGAAAAAGGAGACATTCATTTGAATTGGACGATCCTTCGGTATTTGTTAAGATACTATTTTTTACTGTGATAATTCGTACGACTGCATAACATTTAGAGGCAAGTTTTAGTAAATTAATAGACTTGAACAAATTTTGATGAGATTCGCATTTCCTACTGATTAACAATGCCTAATTATCAATTAATTACACATTCACACCCACTAATTTGAAAGCAAAGCTACAAGATTACATGATTGTACAGTACAGCAGTTTATTTCCTACTTAATTCATTGAAATTGAAAAATCGCAAAGTTATTCAGGTATACAGCACATTGGTTTATTTCCTACTGATTGACAATGCCTAATTTTCATTTAATTACACGTTCACACGCACTAAATTGATTGCAATACTTAATTTTCCGTTAATGTATATTTCGTAACTATAACGCTGTTCAAGTACGCAATAAAATTGATTTGTTACCGGTCGCTAGTGAAAGCCGCTACCATGCAACAAAAGAAAACATCACCAAACTAGTACGAATAATCGTATCACTTTACAAACTAATCTGAATTGAAGGTAATCGATTAATTCGCGAGTTACTCGTCGTACAATCAGCAGCATGAATGCGTATTGACATTCTGGATCATGAAACTTCCATCTTGATCATGTTCTCTCCGATGGTAACAGATTTATGTAAGTATGTCGAACTGACAGACATTCACCCCGTACGAGGCGGCCCCGCACAGATTAGTTTGACAATCCAGTTTCCACATTATCGACAATCACGTTATGAATCAGCATATCAATTGTGAATTGAGGTATGAGACAATCGCTGTGCGAAAGGACGCGTGGGTATGCAGCCTGAAACGATATTTACATTCCGCCAGTCGGCTACCTGTGTTAATTCGGAAACGTTAATGTTCGGGAGCGATGGAAATTCCACGCGCTAACGCGTTCCAAACGAAATTACAGTGGCTCAATAAAAGCATTATCATTAATTCTACAGCTCTGTGCGTTTCCGAAACAAGGTCAACGCGCGCAAAAAGTGCGAATTGCATTCAACATGTTTGCTGGCTCATGTCACGCTGCCCTGCGCTTTATTATTATTTACTGAAATGTTGTTTTGCGAGGGAAAGTTTGTACGAAGTAGAAACGGGGCGTAACGACATTCGCAACATGATTTCTTTGACACTTTCCACGAGCGCGTCAGCGACGAGGCGTTTTATTAGTATTTACTGTAATATTATTTTGACGGGAATTCCTATAAAGTGTGTTCGTAAAATAATAGCGGTGCCTACAACGGTTCTTGTCAACATCTTTGGTAGATTGTCTTCTGCGATGCTGTGTGTTATTGTTACTTACTGGAATGTGCGCTTATAAAAAGTATACAATGTAGAAAGAGCGCATATTGAAATTACCAAAAGAATATTTTTAACATTTCTCGAAAATACATCAATGCCGATGCATTACAAAGAGTTGAAGCTAGTGTCCTAAGATTGTTTTGCCCCAAATACAACCAAATACAATTATGACCAACTAGAAAGTTCTTTTAGAGAAATTCATATATATGTGGGATCCCAAATACAAGGTCCTCTAATTGGCAATGAAAGGTCACCTATTATCCTGAATTATTATATTGATGTATCATAGGTGACGAGTTTGTTGAATCGTGTTATTTGGTTGCTTAGTAGTCAGTTGACGATAAGACGTGAAGAGGAAACGGCGTAAAAGAGAAACAACGAAACGACGAAAGATTAGGAAATAAGACGAAAGTGTCTCGATTGAGTTGTTAATGCTTATAAATATTATACTCTCTAGTTTCACGTATTAAATTCCTACATATATGAAAGCAAACGTGACTTTAATATGTTAAATAATATGTCAACCTTTAGGTCCCATGGCTGTCGAACTATGCTGTTTCAAACTGATTGTGTAGAAGCCAACACAATCACTAGATATCGAGTGTAGACAAAAAATGACAAGTTGATAGTTTACTCTCACGTAATCGGCTTATGAATACATACGGTTTCATTGATAAATGTTCTGACTGACATTTCTCGGTACGGCGTAACGATTATTTTGAATAAAAATATACTTCTAAAATTTCGCACAGTGTCAACAAGCGGGAGTTCTGATCGTAAATTTATATTAATTTGACAATGAACTAGTTTAATTCATTAAATTTCTTCAACGACCCCAAATAGCCATAGAAGAACGGTATCGGTCTATAATTAACCCTTTCGAGACTGTTGGGACACATCCGAGTCAATTTAATCATAGATTAAAATTTATCGTAAATTAATCGTAATTTTATTTTATTATTAAATCGTAACTTAGACGTAGATTCTAACTATTAATCTACTAAAATTTCTAGCATATTACTTTATTGTGAATGGGCCTCTATTGTTGCATTCTTTAAAATCTAGTACCACGATTTTTTGCTGTCAAAAAGTCCGTTAAGTGTAAAATATCAGCGCGGCAATATCATTTGTAGGTAGTTTTCAGAAAGTGATTACGGTATATAGATAAAATGAGCTGGTAAGTTTTTTGCTTTGTATTTTATTAGTTCTCTTTTGAATATTTTTATGTAGCCAAATCAAATTACATAGTTCTTTATGTACAAAAAACACTGTCTTTGTATTCTTTTTTTTGCTATTACATATAGTATACTACATGTATATCAATTGAGAATAAATTTTGTCATAATCTTTATAAGACTAATAGGACATTGTGTATACGCACTAGTACGCAGGCCAAGTGGGATATAGATGTCCCAGGCGTTAACTTTGCACAGATTATAAAAAAAATCATTTTTTTTCATTTACCCTATTATAATAAATAAATTCTTCACCAGAAGTATTAGAAATGTAATCTGCCTCCTTCATTTTCTTAAAAAAAAGAAAATTCGTCTCGAATGGGTTAAGGAATGCATGCATGTGTGTGTGAATGCCGTGAGGTGGTGCAGAGGTGTGACAAAGGACGAGTAATGATTCTTTAATACATAGCTTCTTTCATATTAACACTTTAACGACCGCTAGCCGATTAATCGACTTTTCGGTTCCAACTGCTATTTACCGGTAGCCGATTAATCGGCTTTTCAGTGGTCAACGGTTATATTAGATAAAATAAATATCAGATGATATTATGACAATTCTAAATGACAATAAAATTACACTGCTTTGAAACCAAAGGATTCTCAACAACACATGCAGTATTTTTCAGTTATAAAGCTTTACAAATAGGCACATACACAATTCCTGCGCGATATCCAAAACAGAGTCCCAATGGGTTAAGACAATAAATACGTTGCTGTCTTAAAAAGATGGTATAGAAACCGAGATATCCAACTCTTATGGGGCGCAGACGAAAATATTACTGTGCAACAATTTATTCTTATGTCATTGATACGCTGTATGATTGCCATTTGACGATATGCAATAATGGTTATCTTGAAAAAGTGCATATAAGCCTTCTTAGCTTTCAGAGACATCAATATACGGAAAATACCATTAATCCGCACGATTCACGTTAGTCGCTTCTTCCTTTTCCTTTGCGCGCCGCTTTCAATTTTCAGTTACATTTTTTTCCCCTCCGCTTTTATTTTGTGCCGCCGGAGTCCGCTGGAACGTATTTGAATGAAGGGACGAGCTCGAATTTTATGAATATTGGAAAACGGTTCGAATTGCAGCGGAAAAACGAGCGACAAAACAGTCGCTCCAAAAAGAGCATGCGGTGCTTTAAGGTCACTTTTCTTCCTCAAATGGTGTGAACCTTCTGCGTCATATGGTGTACGTGTTCTTACTTTACGCGTACGATGTAGCAAACGCGTAATGACGTGGATATGCGTAGAATTATTAAAGATTTAATCCCTGACGGTCCATTAAACTGATTGAATGGTGATTGTCTAATCACAAACGGATGGAGTGTCACGTTTTCGTATAGACACATAGTTTCCATGTGATCACTTACATTATTGCTACAGGAAACTTGTTAACCAGAGAAGTGCGTTTGACGTATATAAACGTCGGACGAAATCTCTATTACGGTGAGTATGACGTATGTACTCATCGTGTAAAATAAAAAAAAAATGCTATTGATTATCAAAACTCCACATTTCAATAAAATGCAATAAGAATATTATTTGGTGATATGTTTTCTTTATATTACCAATTGAACTGCTAAATATTTTATATTGCGAAACCAATTACATATGTAAGCCGCAACTTGGATAGCGAACGTTGATTTGAAGAGAAATTGAATTAACAATCAGCAAGGCCAATAGTGGCCCTTTGCTCTACGAGGCGGAGACCTAGATATTTTTGAATTGAATACAAGAATCCGAAATATTCGATCTAAAAGCTCTCTTTTCTTCGCTTTTGAAGCGTCTGAAGTAAATCTGTGTATTTTCACAGTTATTATTAAAATAAATCGTAAGATATGAAAAATAGATAAATATGCATAATATAATAGTAATGATGATACAATAAATTGCTAAATTCAGCCTCCAGATGAGTGATTCAGACAGCAGTAGTGGCGAAATTTATCGTAGGACCATTTGTCCTGCGTTCGACGTGTGTACACGTCATTGCTTCATTTTAATTCCGCACCCTGTGGAGGATTCCTAAAATTAAAATCCGCGCTTAACTGGTTGAAGTGATGACCACAACATGTATGATAGGAAATATTTTATTTTTTATCTCCTGGTCATAAGAATACAAAGTAACGCCCGAAAATATAAAAAGGTAATTGATTTGACCTTTCAAGGCTGACGATACACAATAGATCTGTCTACATCAACAGAACAACAGAAGAACAACTCTCTCTTTATTACTACTTATGTTTTTATAATATTGAACGTAAAACCAATTGCAAATTTATTTTCTCTGTATCTTATTGTAAATGTTATACTCCTTTAATAGTATCGGTTTCCTCGTTGCAGTCTGATAGCCGACTGATAATACTGATAAATCCGCAGGGGTATTGCATTACACATATGCTGTATTTTTTGTCTTCAAAGGGTTAAAACAATAATTAATTAAAGCAATAAGGAGTGTCACGTTTTCGTGTAGACCCATAATTTCCATGTAATTACTTATATTATTGCCACCGAAGACTTGTTAAAGTGATGACCATAATATGTATTATAGAAAATTGATTTTCTAACTGCTGGCCATAAGAATACATGGTAACATCCGAAAATATAAAAAGGTAATTGATTTGACCTTTCAAGATACATAATATATCTGTCTACATCAAAAGAAAAACAGAAGAACAACTCTCTCTTCAGTACTACTTATGTTTTTATAGTATTTGAACGTAAAACCAATTGCAAATTTATTTTCTCTGTATCTTATTGTATATGTTATACTCCTTTAATATACTATTAAATTTTCTCGTTGCAATCTCATAGCCGATTGATAATACTGATAAATCCGGAAAGGTATTTCATTACACATATGCTGTATTTTTTATCTTCAATGGGTTAAAGCAATAATTTTGGATTTTCAATTTAACTTCTTTCTGTGAATACATTTTTTAGAATAACGAATTAATTTTTTGCCTCACTAAAAAAATGGTTGAATCGTTTGTTCTTAGTATCGTTTAGCAGAGTGATTATATTTTTACCTCTTGTCGACTTTATCGTCGCAATTGAGACTTCAGTTTTATAGCCAGAAAATAATCACTACGGGGGCGTAGTCGAAACTGTATGACGTCCATTTAGCTCCTGGAAATTGCAGCGTTGAATGTCCGTCTTTGCGACAGTAAAAACGTACCAGCGCATTTTTGCGCAAAAGTTTAACTTCGTCCGACAACTTTTTTGAACGGTTTTCTTTGATGGCGTACATTAATTTGTTCACCTATGATGCATGTTACTCGCACCTCGTCCGTATTGGTTTCCTCTTTAAAGATGATTTGTAGGATGCCTTGAAATTATTAAGTAGCACTCGCGATAATATTCTTCTGAGATTGTCTCAATTTGTTATTTTTTTTAATGTGGTCACCCATCGTAACCAGTCCCTTGTTTCATCTCCCATGATAATTTCCCCGGTGACTCTTTTTGCTTGGTTCTCACAAAGAATTAAAAATTCGCGCGACACTCAGCACGTCGTTGCTTTGTCCCATAAAAAAAGATAACGTTAAAACGAATTGAAATACTTAAATGTCAAGAATTTGCAGCATTGCGTCTAAATGCTAGAAACAGTTTTAGTGAATGAAATAACGAAGAATTGCAAGTGCACAGATGCTGCTTTGACAATTCGGCAAAATCATTTACCATGCATTCGACGTTCATGTTAAAGTTCCAGTGAATAAAATGTTTGGTCGTACATGTTTCATGACGCAAGAATGAAAACGGTTTCACGTAAATATTTTTTTTACTATCTGTCCAACGGTACAGTGATTTGTGTGTTTTTCAAATTCTGCAAGTAACCGTTGCGTGTATCTCTTGGTTTGACAGACAAAGCCCACTGTCGTGTAAAGGATTCCAATAAATCCTAACATTTCGAAAATGCATTTTGTTAGTATTCCTCACAGTGTTCAAGATAGCAGCGTGCAATGTTTTATGCGCATGCATTTATTGGGTTGGCAACAAAGTGATTGCGGACTTTGTCGACAGTTGGACTTTACACTTTCTTTTGTTTTGTTAACGTGATCATTGCATCTAACCTATATTTTTTTCTTATTATTTGGACTTCTACTTTTAATTTAGCAAAAAAAAAAATACATCGATTAGAGCTTTAATTTTGTTTTTATCCCAATTTAAAAATGGAAAAACAAGACGTGCACTTCAGACTTATTTTATTGTATTACTTCCGAAAAGGCAAGAACGCATCGCAAGCACAGAAGAAGTTATGTGCCGTATATGGAAATGAAACCTTGAAAGAAAGGCAGTGTCAAAATTTGTTTGCCAGAATTGAAATACTTAAATGTCAAGAATTTGCAGCATTGCGTCTAAATGCTAGAAACAGTTTTAGTGAATGAAATAACGAAGAATTGCAAGTACACAGATGCTGCTTTGACAATTCGGCAAAATCATTTACCATGCATTCGACGTTTATGTTAAAGTTCCAGTGAATAAAATGTTTGGTCGTACATGTTTCATGACGCAAGAATGAAAACGGTTTCACGTAAATATTTTTTTTACTATCTGTCCAACGGTACAGTGATTTGTGTGTTTTTCAAATTCTGCAAGTAACCGT
Organism: Cryptocheilus praepositus; assembly: GCA_033815515.1. Taxonomy (NCBI): domain Eukaryota; kingdom Metazoa; phylum Arthropoda; class Insecta; order Hymenoptera; family Pompilidae; genus Cryptocheilus; species Cryptocheilus praepositus. The sequence goes on from JAWWQZ010000153.1 coordinate 1,535,657, forward strand.
TGCGTGTATCTCTTGGTTTGACAGACAAAGCCCACTGTCGTGTAAAGGATTCCAATAAATCCTAACATTTCGAAAATGCATTTTGTTAGTATTCCTCACAGTGTTCAAGATAGCAGCGTGCAATGTTTTATGCGCATGCATTTATTGGGTTGGCAACAAAGTGATTGCGGACTTTGTCGACAGTTGGACTTTACACTTTCTTTTGTTTTGTTAACGTGATCATTGCATGTAACCTATATTTTTTTCTTATTATTTGGACTTCTACTTTGAATTTAGCAAAAAAAAATACATCGATTAGAGCTTTAATTTAGTTTTTATCCCAATTTAAAAATGGAAGAATAAGCCGTGCACTTCAGACATATTTTATTGTATTACTTCCGAAAAGGCAAGAACGCATCGCAAGCACAGAAGTTATGCGCCGTATATGGAAATGAAACCTTGAAAGAAAGGCAGTGTCAAAATTTGTTTGCCAGATTTCGTTCTGGTGATTTTTCACTGAAAAATGCTCCACGATCTGGCCGTCCAGTTGAAGTCGATGAGATCCATATCAAGGCCATTACCGATTCAGATCGTCATAGTACAACACGTGATATTGTGGAGAAGCTCAATGTATCGCATACATGCACTGAAAAAAAATTAAAAATGCTTGGTTATGTCAAGAAACTCGATTTATGGATCCCTCACCAACTTAAGGAAATTCATTTGACGCAACGCATTAGTATCTGCGATTCACTTCTGAAACGCAACGAAACTGATCCATTTCTGAAAAGTCTAATTACTGGCGACGAAAAGTGGATAGTTTATAACAACGTAAATCGGAAGAGATCGTGGGTGATGAAAGATGAACCAGCCCAAACGACATCAAAATCAGAGATTCGCCAAAAAAAAAGATTATGCTGTCAGTCTGGTAGGATTATAAACGAATCTTGTACTTTCAACTTATGCCACAAAACCAAACGATTAATTCAAGCGTGTACGTTCAACAACTCGCCAAACTAAGCGATGCAATTCAAGAAAAGCGGTCGGTATTGTCAAATCGTAAGGGTGTCGTTTTCCACCATGATAATGCAAAGCCCCACACGTCTTTGATCACTCGCCAAAAATTATTGGAACTGGTTTGGGATGTTTTATCACATCCACCATATAGCCCTGATCTTGCGCCTTCAGACTACCATTTGTTTCGTTCCATCCAGAACTCCTTAAATGGTAACATTTTTAATAACGCTGATGATGTCAGATCACATTTAATTCAGTTTTTTGATAGCAAAGATCAGAAATTTTACGAACGTGGAATTTTGACACTGCCAGAACGATGGCAAAAAGTCATCAACAAAAAGTGACAGTATCTAATTGAAAAAAGTACTATTTTTAAACAAAAATTATGAATTTTCCTTTTTATTTGAAATCCGCAATCACTTAGTTGCCAACACAATAATACGCCAACTTGACAGTACATATGTGCGAGAATCAATGATAAAGGAATAATTACAATTTTTCGGAACTCGAATATCTGCAATATAACATTTTGTAATAACCCCGCAATTTTATTGTTAATTGATCAAAACCACAGTGGGCAGTAACTGCTATGCATTCAAATTATTGCAAGTAAAATAGACTAGTGCAAGTAATTATCATTTTACGAAATACAAAGTGCATAATAAATTTCTAAAAATTGTCATAATGGAAAAGTATTTAAATAAACCAACATGTTTAAATCAAATATAGAGATAAGAATAAATTACGTATTTGTACAGAAAGTTTGTGTACCCGAGCGGCTTTAATTAAGTAGGATCAACAATATCAATAGTGGAATTACTGAAAGACTTAATGGAAGCGACAGTAGTGTCTGACGACTTCGGTTCAAAGCAAAACATAAACCATAAAGACATTATCACGTTAAGAGGATTGTCCAGACTCCTCAGTCAGTTTGCAAGTATAGGAAAACTAAGATAAAGAGTAAAGGAATTCTATTAAAAATTCCCGATGATCTGATTATGTTAATTTTTCAATAAAAATCTTACGTTCGCATTCTGTACTTTTACTTTTGTTTTACATTCCTTTACCACATACATTCTCACATTTTTTCGTGCATTTCGACAAACTTCCTGTTTCTTCTTCTTACTGTTACTTCAGCCGTTGTTTTTCATACCAACCACTTAAATATTGGGTTGGAGGGAAAGTTCTGGCGTATTTTAAAGAAAATATTTGAATTAATTTATAAAAATATGTGTTTAATATTAATCATGATACATTTAATGTGTTGTATGATGAATGCCAAACTCTTCTGCAATTTCTCGACTTGTTAAATGTGGATTATTTTCCAACATGGATCGCAAAACATCATTATCGATCTTTGATGGTCGTCCAGATCGATCACTTTCTTGGAGGCTTAGATCCCCGGAACGAAATTTGCTAAACCATCTTTGATAAGTACGAACATTTACAATATCTTTTCCAAATACCGCACATAAATTTTTACATGCAACCGATGCGTTGCTTCCTTTTTGGAATTCATACAAAATGCAGTGTCGCAAATGCACTTTATTTACTGACATGTTTTTCACTTTAAATATCACAAGTAAATGATGAACGGTAAAAAAGGACTCCTTTTATATTATACAGCAGCTATAAAAAAAAAAAAAAAAAAAAAAAAAAAATCGAATGACTCACTAGCCAGATGTTTTTTTTATTTACAAGAAAAATTACCTGCCTATTAAAAATACGACAGAACTTTCCCTCCAACCCAATACATATATGTGTACTCGCCAAAGGACATCTTTCGAGGACAGTGTTAATTCATAACCTCCGGCTCATAAAGCAGAATAATTCTTGACTTGACCAGGCAGAACTTTCAGCCATTGTTCGTGTAATACTTCACGTAATTGGTCCGTATTTCGAAACTTTCGAACTTTCCCATTATCTTCCACAGGTCCCGTAGGTACTTGATAAGATTTATGGTGACAATGTGCAATAGTAATTCCAGTATGCATGATGGCATATTTTATCTTAATCCGTTAATGACCTTAGTTTTGGAGAATATTGAAATGTACATTTGGCGACACGTTATTGCACTTTGCACTTCATATTGTGTATACATACAAAAAACTCTCGATGTCATAGATTTATAAGCTAACCCACTTTGATTTACAAATTAATATAGCTAACAAATGATTTTGTTTCAAGAACACCCAAGTCGTGGTCGTCCAACGGAGTTAAACGGGTTTTTAGTCTCTAACAGAAAGATGTTATTGCATAATTGCAATTTGAAATATCCGTTCTATATTGTGGTAATTAACATCTTGAAGACGCGAGACAACAAATCATACCTTGAAAGTGCAAAATCTTTCTATGCGCAATGATTATTGCCTTTTATCATTTGTGTGATTCTAACGAAACAATTCTGCAGATCCTCAATGTAATTTTCAACTAGCAAAAAATGTTCGACTGTAAAGAAAGAAAAAAGTGAATCGCAATCTATTTTTTAATGCTGCATGCTGCATCTCCATAATGTACAATGTTTAATACCGAGCACACTAAAAATTTACGAAAATCCACGTTTAAATTTAAATTTAAATAAAAATTAAAATTAAAATTAAAAAATAATATATAAAATTTAATAAAAATTAAAAATTAAAATTAAAAAATAATATAGAAAAATTAATATAAATTAAAACAAAATTAAAATTAAAAATGAAACTAAAACTTTTTACACCATTAGAACATCAATGATTGTACTCTCCCAGCTCTCAGAAAATGTTCCAGTTAATAAGTTTACATTGCTTGGAACGGGAACGTTTAGACTTCACATAGATCTCGAAAATGCGCACTACTCACTTGCAATACGTTAATTAACCCTTTCAATATCTACGCCGTCTATAGTCGGCATTCACGCTAATAATATAATTTATTAATCTTTTTGCTACGGCGAAGTTTGGCGCGTATAAACAGTTACGGTTCGGAGTAGTTAAAGTATAAATGGACTCTTCGCCGCAAACAAAATGTAACACTTGATAGTTTTTCGTAGATTCCCTTACTAATCATCTTATTATTAGAATGGGCAGTTATTGAAAGAAAACAACAGAATAATGTCCGTTATTCTGAAGATAAGGTGACATTTTCGCGGGTGAGTATAGTCACCGTTAGTAGCGAAGGGGTTAAACTTATGTAGAATTTTAGATACAGGATCCTCTAATTGGCGAGGAAAGGTCACCTATGATCCTGAATTATCATATTGATGTATTATAGGTGACGAGTTTGTTGAATCGTGGTATTTGGTTGCTTAGTAGCTAGTTGATGTCGGAACGTAAAGACGATAAGACGTAAAGTCGAAACGGCGTAAAGACGAAAAGGCGAAACGACAAAACTACGAAAGATTAGGAAATAAGACTAAAGAGTCTTGATTGTGTTGTTATTGTTTATAAACATTAGACTCTCTAGTTTCACGTGTTTAAGTGCTACACTTATGTTTCTAATTAACCTTACCTACATTATTTTACAAGATTAATACGTTCAATTTACGAAAGATGATTATAAACTGTAGGTGAATGCGTGGCATGCGTTGCGAGTTCAACGTAAACAACCATTTCTATCTGCAAAGTGTGCATTTGGCAGAGTTCGCGGCACAAAGTAAGCCTACTCGCGGACATGTACACTGTAGAGAAAGGGTTAACCCTTTCGCTACGGCGGGCCTCACTGCGGAGTCCCTCGTCTGGAACGAAGCGCCGCGCTGAAAATGGGAACATTAACCCCTTGCACTAGGTTGAAATTCGGAACAAACCGTGCCTAACATATGCACCCGAATAGTCGCGAACTTTAAACACGTTATCTTATGACTGAGTGCGAGATAGCTGCGGTCGTATTCTTCACTACTGTAGGGATATAAGATGTTAGGTGATGTCGAAGTGTGATGCGGAATTATATTAAGTAGAATAATTTATTTAAAGATAAATAGAAGCACTAATTATACATATAAATAAAAAATGAAAGTAAAACTATGGCAATCCAACTACGATTCGGTAAACGGCAAGAAAACGTATCAATACTGGACTGAACTACACTCTGAACTTGACTAACTGACAACTCAACTTAAACTGAACGACAACTTAAAACTCTGATCTATTACTGAACTGAACTATAACTGAACTGAACTGTAACTAAGACTGAACTCGCGTCACATGCATGTCGCATGCAGTTAACAAACGCTTCCAATCAACGCGCGTGACCTGACTGGGATTTCCTTAAAAATACACATGGCGCTCAACGTGTTAAAATCAGTAACACGTATTCCATAAAAATTCGTATTTCCCGAAGTCTACAACAACCTGCCCTCCGTTAACCTTTCTCTTCACTCTTGTTCCAGAAGCCCCGCACCTTAGAACGTCTCCGAAGAAATGGGAACCCCCAAGTACATAGCCGCCGCAATCGGCAGTGATGCCTCTCGAAATTCGGAGATCGTCAGCCAACGCGCCCACAGATCAACCGAAGACCTTTCCGACTAAATTACACGAAACGGTCGCCAAACAAATCACGCAACGAAAGGTTCGAAGGCGCGCGCCAACGATGGCAAACAAGACGAGCAGAAAAGCGGTAGGGAAGACTCGGAAGATGGCGCTGCTGGTCTCTCTATTGACATTGCTGCCGGCCGTGGCGCTCAGCAGTCTTCAAGGCAATTCGATTATACGGGGCGGCAGCGGGATCAAAATTGGGACCAGCGACAGAGGTACGCCCACGAGAGGAATCGGCAGAGGGAACTCTGGCGTGCGAATCGGCGAAGGTCGACTGCACAATTCGACCAGACAACGACCCTTTCCGACCACCACCACCAGCACGACACCCCAGCCGCGTTTCACCTACGCGCCGCAATCTTCGGCAGAGGATCACCACAACATCACGGTCCTTAAGGTGAGTCCCGGCCACTTCGAAATTCCGCCGTTGCGAAGTTGCGAAAGTAAACGAAGCGTGCTCGACCCGCGGAGACCGTCCCGGTTGATTTATGTTCTTTACTTTTTACGCTCCCTTTTACTATGTGCAAAGTACGCGGAAGTCGGCGCGGTGGCAGAATTTTGGCTTGGGGAGTAATGAAAGTGGAATGTCCTGAAGCGCTTCATTGGTTTAATCTATGAAAGAAAATTCAGAATTTGTAGCTTAGACCTCTCCCAGGTGACAACGTTCGAAACAATCATTAATATGCATTGCGGGCTTGGTCGGACAAGTAGTACAATAATAAGTGGTCCGTTGTCTTTTACTTGACGTTATTCTTTATGGATATATAATGTATTGTATTTAATTTTTGCCGGTTGACTTATGTTTTTTACTTTTTACGCATTCTTTACGATGTGCTAAGTACGCGGAAGTGGGCGCGGTGGCAGAATTTTGGCTTGGGGAGTAATGGAAGTGGAATGTGTTGAAGCGCCGATACCGAAAGCAACGGCGTGTTGGGGGTTGTTAACCTTTTGCGCCCGGGCATGTTTTCACAGAGAACAGTGATTGGCACAGTGTTCTGCGGCAAATTTGTACTTGCACGCAGAAGTCTTCGATTCGATATGTATTTTGCGTGAAAGTTCAATGGTTTAATCTATGAAAGAAAATTGATATTTTGTACCTTACACTTTTCTAAGGTCATAACGTTCAAAACAATCACTAATATGCTTTGCGGGGTTGGTCGGACAAGTAGCGCAATAATAAGTATTCCGTCATTTTTTACTTGCCGTTTTTCTTTCTGGATATACAGTATATCGTATGTCATTTGTTACGGTTGATTTATATTCTTTTCTTTTTACGCGCCCTTTTACTATGTGCAAGATACGCGGAAGTGGGCGCAGTGGCAGAATTTTTTCTAATTGGAATGTGTTGATATGGTTTAATCTATGAAAGAAAACCATATATACAATCACTAATGTATTTATAAATAACGCAATAATAAGTAGTTTGTCGTGTTTTAGGTGGCGTTTTTCTTTACGGATATACAGTATATCGTATGTCATTTGTGCCGGTTGACTTATGTTTTTTATTTTTTACGCTCTCTTTGCGATTTGCAAAGTACGCGGAAGTGGGCGCAGTGGCAGAATTTTGGCTTGGGGAGTAATGAAAGTGGAATGTGTTGAAGCGCCGATACCGAAAGCAACGGCGTGTTGGGGGTTGTTAACCTTTTGCGCTCGGGCATGTTTTCACAGAGAACAGTGATTGGCACAGCATTCTGCGGCAAATTTGCACTTGCGCACAGAAGTCTTCGATTCGATATGTATTTTGCGGGAAAGTTTATTGGTTTAATCTATGACAGAAAATTGAGAATTTGTAACTTAGACTTTTCTAAGGTGATAAGTAATGTGCATTGCGGAATTGGTCGGACAAGTAGCGCAATAATTAGTGGTCCGTCGTCTTTTGCTTGGTGTTTTTCTTTATGGATATGCAGTATATCGTATGTCATTTGTCCCAGTTGATTTATGTTCTTTACTTTTTACGCGCCCTTTTACTACGTGCAAAGTACGAGTAAGTGGGCGCAGTGGCAGAATTTTGGCTTGGGGAGTAATGAAAGTGGAATGTCCTGAAGCATTTCATTGGTTTAATCTATGAAAAAAAAATTGAGAATTTGTAGCTTAAGCTTTTGTAAGGTGATAACATTCGAAATAATCACTAATGTGCATTGCGGAATTAGTCGGATAAATAATGCAATAATCAGTAGTTTGTCGTGTTTTAGGTGGCGTTTTTCTTTACGGATATACAATATGTCGTACGTCATTTGTGCCGGTTGATTTATGTTCTTTACTTTTTACGCGCCCTTTTACTACGTGCAAAGTACGAGGAAGTGGGCGCAGTGGCAGAATTTTGGCTTGGGGAGTAATGAAAGTGGAATGTCCTAGAGCCTTGATACCGAAAGCAACGGCGTGTTTGGGGTTGTTAACCTTTTGCGCTCGGGCATGTTTTCACAGAGAACAGTGATTAGCACAGTGTTCTGCGGCAAATTTGTAGTTGCGCACAGAAGTGTTCGATTCGAAATGTATTTTGCGTGAAAGTTCATTGGTTTAATTTATGAAAGAAAATTGACATTTTGTAGCTTAGACTTTTGTAAGGGGTGACAACGTTCGAAATCATCACTAATGTGCATTGCGGGTTTGGTCGGAAAAGTATTGCAATAATAAGTGGGCAATTGTCTTTTAGTTGGCGTTTTTCTTTTCCAATATATACAGTATATGTCATTTGTCGTTGAACTAATTCTTTGAATATGTCGCAGAAAGATGCTCTCATAGTTGATGGAATTCACCCTTTAGATGATAGCCACAGATTATACAAATTTTAAATGGGACAGAGGGTTTACGAATAATATGCGAACAAATTTTGTTCGAAAATTACCTTTTTTGGACTAATAAAAGTGAAACAGAAACTGAATACCGATATATTTTGAGGTTTCGGTATTATATCAGCGATTTTAAAATCACTGTATCATAACGTTTATTTGTAAACTTTTTTAATACCAGTATTATACGTTCACTACCGACATTTTTAAACATTTCTGACCGCTCGACGTCAATACCTGCATGTATACCAAAATATAATATATATCGGTACGATACCGGTATTAGAGTGAAGAATAGAATTTCAAAAATACGAAAATCCTTTATTAGTATAAAAAAAGTGAAAAAAATGATATGGAAAAAATATTAAACCTACAGGGAGACTGGATATCTGAGAGCACTATTCGTCACTAAATGTTGTTAAATTCTGAAATCTTCAACAACTTCAACATGTCGGTAACCGATAGATTGTGTATATTTATCGATGAAGAATGGAAATCGCTCCTTGGTTACCCCGCCCGGTAGAAATCGACAAATTCAGCAGTATTAATACAGATGCTCTTACAATATGTATAATTTGCAGGAGGATTTCCACATTCGATACACAAAAAAGGAAGCCCGTGCATGTTTTATGAGTGAGCATTATCGTTTACCATTAGCTGCCTCACGATAAGCTTATGATTTAGCCATTCATAAGACTTCATTTTTATTCATGCTTATTTTGCATTTCGTCATTTTATTGGCTTGATTCTACTGGAATCCTGTTTCATCGTATTGATGATACTTTTTTCACGAACCTTTATGGTTATTAAATCGAAATACGACTATACCGGCATATTGTCACTTTGATGGCTTCATATCGGTATTACCAGAATTCGATTTCTTTTGAGGTAATAGAATATTTACCTAAAAATACCGCAATATCGTTGCCGTCCCTGAAATAAAACATGGCAAAGCCCTGTTATTGAAAATTGCGCCTGTTTTCGATATTGCAATGATGGGGAATGCATAAAAATAAAGTAAACGTTCTCCTGCGGAGTAAAAACGAAATGTGGAAAAGCATCGATATCGATAGTAATGGATGATCTAAAAGTTTGAATGACGGGAAACGCACTGTTTTTTACGTGAATTTCCTATTCTACGATGTATTGATGAAAGCACTTGTGAAGTAATGAATATATATTAGGCACGTAGATTGCACATTTCGGTTTACGCAAATGTGGCGGTAAAAGGGCTGTAAATATTTTAATGATCAAATACTTTGCGTGTTTAGTGGCTTTCAGCGTCAGACATCAATTCGTAGTTAGCAACTAAGCTACTAAAATGTTGTTCAATTTCCTACATTTCAATCCGATGTATATTTATATATCGTGCATGTAGCTGCAATCAATCGACAAAACTATCACATCACATCAGTTATTTCTGTAATTTTTCAAAGCATCCAGAATGCTATAGCGAATTATTCGGTGGTCGTAATAAAAGGACGTTCGAAGATTTGACGCTTTTATATGTGAATATTTATTCACTTTTTACTTTTATCTTACCTTTTTCATCCTTCTGCCATACGAAACATTTATAACTGAAAATGCATAACTTTAACTTCTTTTAAAAATTCCACCTTTTGTATCTGTCGTCAATTTATTATCTCCAAGGAAAAAACTATGTTGCTACATTTCTGTCAACGGTTTTACTCAGTTGTGATATATTTTCCGTGTTAACGGCAAACATTATGAAATATATGAAATTGTTTCGATTAGAGATAATAATGAAGCTATGCTAATATTTTAGTATACACTTTTCATGTATCATAGTATCAACAATATATTGGCAACGTACAGTTGGAAGGATATAAGTTTATCCATACTGCATATGCAGACGCTATTTACTTTTTCTGATTATACCTAATTTGCCTCATAACATTATCACTCCAAACTCAGTTATTTCGTCTAACCTTGTAAAACCAATTTCCTCTACAATTCGATACACGTAATTAAATAAGATTCGTTCCTAAATTCCGTCAATATGTTTTAGTTTCGTCGTTTTCACTGAAACAGCACAATTAGCAGAAACGCTTGCTGGTAAAACGCTTTGCAAATTACACAATTCTTCTTGTCTTTACATTTTCCCCATTTCTGAAAGTAAATCGGTGACTACCTTTTAGTAAGACCAAAGGAAGTGGTACGTACCTTTTAGAGATGCGATAAAAAATTCAGTTGGCTTTCCAGTAGGAAAAAGAACGGTCGGCGTCTACGCTTAACGAGTTCCAACTTTTGTATATTGTAGTGTATATGTTATAAAATATGTCGCCGTCGTCTATTAAACAGACGTGTTAAAGCTTTCTCACAAACAGTTTCAGTCATGTTCGGTTCTACACCAGTGCTAGATGAAAAAATCAATGTTTTATGACTTTAAAGGTACTTTTCCTAGATAATGAATTAGCACGAAAACGACAATATTTTCTATTATGCAACTGCTTATTTAATTCACTTGCAATTTTGTGTTGAAAGTACGAGCACGCTTATGTGTAGATTAAATTGAAATTATTATACAAATAGTAATATATTTCATAAAACATGGCGCTAACAGAGATCTTAAAGCGTTGACGCAAATAGTTTCCGTTATATTCTGTACTTTGTCTGTCACACGAAAAAACGACTTAATTATGTTATATAATTGTAACCCAATAACACACTTTTCGCTGAATAGTTTAATATCACAATGAATACCAGTTTTATTTACTTGTATATACTTACACATATATTGATCAAGTAGAAATAATTAGGGTATTAAATCAGTTGAGCGTTGTACAAATTGTCACACTTATTTGTTAAACTTATTTGAAGCAAATTGTAATACACAAATAAGCCATACCGTGTCTATAAACGAATAAAACTCAATCGGTAGGACATTGTAAACGCAATACCTGAAGCAGCGATTCATATTTGAACTTTTTTTCGGTCGTTTACAGACATAAGTAATCAATATTTGAGTGCGCGCTTTTGCCAGAGATCTATACGCCATTCAAGGGAACATGTGCAATATTTGTTGGTTCAATACTCTATTCACATAACTTCGTCAATTTCGATAGGACGATTCTATAAAATACAGTGCATTGTCCCATGACATTATTATATCTTCTACTATCAATGCATAAGATTCTGGAATTATTAATATCTTCTTCCTTCACAGATCTAACCCCATATAATTGTGTTACTATAGTAAAAATATTAGAACTGCCTTCGAAAACTTGAATTCAGACGCCAAAACGATGTCAGAAGCTACAATAAAATTAATTATGACGACATGATATTTTAAATCAATTTATATGTTAGATTTTAATTGTATCGTAATCTATATATAGATTGCAAATCTGTAAACCTGTTTTATTAATCATTTTCGTTTCACAGTACAAAAATTGGCTTTATTTTATTTATGTAATTGATTACTGTTATTATTTATATTATATTATATTGTGTTTACTATTAATACTTACTTAATTACGTAATTTTTGCTTACATTCATTTAGACGATTTAACATACGAAAAGCATTCTTATTATCTACCCTTTCTTTAAATATGCACTTGTGCATATTTTTCACATTCGTCACATCACCCATCTCTCACATTTTGTGCAACTCCGTTTGTCTTCATTTTTCATCTCACGCGTTCCAACCCTCCTTTTATCTCCTCATATTCATATTGTCTCTTCCTTCCTGATTCCTTTCCCCTCAAATATTACCATTTTACATTTGATGCTTTCAATTCCAGTCGATCCGCACGCAAACGCCCAGTCTCTTACATATTTTCTTCGTTTCCTCCTGCATTCTTCCGCGTCATATCTTTTTTCTCAGACGCATTCTTGTAAATTCATGACTCACTGGACCTGCGCATTCTGTTGCATGCACATCTTTGATCGTTTCTTCCGTAAGAGGTTTCATAGCCATTGAAAGCCGCCTGTTGTTCCTTTATTTCAATGCCTTATCTCACTGCTTCCTTTCTTCCCGTTATTAATACATTCCTAGATTTGATTCTCTGCATTGGCATTTTTAGCCGCCAACACTTTGCGCAACCCTCGCTTTTCTCCTCAAGGGGTTTAAATTGTTGTCTGAAAACTTTTAGTTGCTCTCGTCTCTTCTTTGTTTCTTTATTCTACGCTTTTGTCGTGCGCAATCCTATTCCCACTATTTCCGCCTTCTATGTTTCCCTTTCTTTTGTTTTCTTATTCTTTTCGCCGAACTACTCTGAATGTCCATTTTTAATTGTTCCCACGGCTTTCTTCTGTTTGTGGCTATCTGCCGTTATACACGTGAAGCTATGTGAATGAAGACGTGCACTCAGGATTAAAGGCATGGTTGAAGTGTTTAGAATGAACTTGAATGTGTGTTTGTGTACGTAATGAGTGTCGTGAGTGTAACAAGTAATGTGTGTAATGTTAGGAGTGCAGGTTGTGTGCGTAATATTGGTAAAGTGTGCGGGATGTGAATTCATTTATGTATGAAAATAAATTGTTAGTATTCATTTATTTGTGGAACTACCTGGCACTAGATTAACGATGTTAATCGTAAGCACCGCTTTAACACGTTCCCTGCCGCGTGGGGGGTATGCGCCCCACGCTGAACTTTCCGTTCAAGCCATTTGGTATTATCATTGTAAAATGAAGAATTTTTTAAAAAGTCATTATGCAGTCAATTATGGGCATCTTAATGCTGATGCGCTCATTTAATCGTGGGGCTTATACGCCCCACGCGGCGTGGTGGGCAATTTTTTTTCACCGTAACTTGTTTTAACTGCATTCCTCGTATTTCGATCAGTCAATTAACCAAAAAGCTAGTTGCTCAAAACACTCATCTGGTTGGAACAATACGATCAATTCGCCGTGGTATTCCAAAAGACGTACTTTCAAAAAAATTGCAGCGATATGAATGTATTGCTAAGGAAAGCAATGATGGTTTGACAATACTGAAATGGAAGGACAAACGTGATGTACTTCAATTATCAACGAAACACTCTAATGAAACTGTGGCTATGCAGAAAAGGGGGAATGGTTAAAGTTACGCATGGTAGTGACACATGGTTAAAGTTACTTTTATGACAATTTAATAGTGTCATTATATCCTGTGCAATATCTTTCGAAATACCTACAAACTTACTTCGTCAGTACTCAAACGCGTGTCACCCGCAGTCAAGACTTTAACCGTCACCCAAATACTGGTGACGCGGCAGTCAACGTGTTCAGGCAATTTTGTATGCCGATGTAACTACAAACTTGCAAATCGCGTCGATAATAGCACTGAACCCCTGCATGTGTAAGATCGCAGATTCTGGTGAGTGATTTCTGTCTGAAATTCTTTTGTGTGTATGTGATACACACTTGGATTTAAGAAAGTATCTAAGAAGGCGTGTAAAATTCGAAATTTATTTCTTCTTTTCCACATATTTTTTCTGTAGTGACAAATTGATAAAGCTACTTTCATAACAATTTAATAGTTTTATCATATCCTGTGAAATATCTTTCGAAATACTTTCTAACTAACCTCGTAAATACTCAAATAAACGTCACCCCAATAAAGATAACGCGGCCTGATCAGATTTTTTGCCGTCACCCGAATAAGGATGACACATTAGTCAACGTGTTAAACTAGTGAAATTAAAGAAATGAGTAAAGCAACACGTAGAGAAAAAAATGTTGTTCCACCCTAAATAGGCTGTAATTAAATGAATTACGAGCGTTCTTCCGTTCTTTACACTTCTTATCCCGTTACATAATTTCCTTTTCAAATACTCTCAACTCGTTCCCTCTTTTATTTATAACGCCTGTACCCAAGAGCAATGGCACATAATCTGCTCTACCTACTGCAATCTGAAAATTTCACTTTGTGTGCTTCCTTTTCCGCTTTGTCAGGCTCTCATCCTTTCTTCCGGCACTCCGTTATCCTGATTTCTGCAATAATACGCCTCTTCCATAAATACTTTTTCAGTGCTCACATTTTACTCTTCTCGTTTCCGGTCTTAACTTTTTTACTACGCTTATTAATTTTTTCCGTATGCATCTAACCGATCGAGCATATCGTATATATGTTGGTAATTATACAGGGTGTTAAAAAAATATGCAATATTTTAAATGTACGTAGGCCAGACTACCCTGAGTAAAAAAATTCTCAGTAAATATAGGTCGAAAGGTCAACCATATTCGAGATATAAACAATTTGGATATTAATGTTATGATTGATTTACTGGATTCTTTCATTGCATGTGGTGTGTACCTCAGTGTTTATAAACCGTGTTGTGATTGTTCTCATTCAATTCCCATACAGAAGATTTAACACTAAACGTACCAATGCGGGGTAAAATGACGCCTTTTAAAATTTACTTTAAAATCGTATATCCATTGTCATTTTTTTCGCTCATTTGACTTTCTGTAAATTCTTATATCATCTGATTATTCATTTTTTTCTTTTTAAATTAGGACCTTCTTTCTGAAAGTCAATGTTTATTTCATAAGGGATCAAATGACCCCTCATGATAAAAACAGGTAGGTGTAAAGTACCGATACGTTTAGTGCTAAATAATTTTCACTTAAATATTGCTAATTTTAAAGCAGTTCGATTAAATCCGGTAAATTTAAATATTGTCAATTTTGAAACGAGACTTTCATATTTTTGTGAATATATTTCCATAAATTTAGACATTCTCGATTTTCATGCGGCAATTTTAAATAATCTTCACTTAACTATTGCTCATTTTCAAGCAGTTCGATTAAATCCAATAAATTTAAATATTGTTAATTTTTAAACGAGAATTTTGTATTTTTGTGAATGTATTTCCATAAATTTAGGCATTGTCGATTTTCACGCAGCAATTTTAAGTGATCTTCACTTAACTATTGCTCATTTTCAAGCAGTTCGATTAAATCCAATAAGTTTAAATATTGTCAATTTTTAAACAAGGCTTCCGTAGTTTTGTAAATGTATTTTCGTATCTTTAAGCATTGTCGATTATAAACCCGCAATTTTAATACTAAACGTACCAAACGGGGTGAAATTACCCCTTTCAAAATTTACGTAAAAATAGTACATTCATTGTCATTTCTTGAGCTCATTTGACTTTCTGTAAATTCTTATACCATCTGATTATTCAATTTATCGCTTTAATAAATTAGGAATTTCTTTCTGAAAATTAATGTTTATTTCATAAGGGGTCAAATAATCCCTCATGATAAGAATAGATACGTATAAAGTGCCGGTTCGATTAGTATAAATTGGCAACCAGTCAGTTGTCATCGGCAGGCGATTGCATTAAACAAACATTGCATTGCAATTTAGTATTTCCCAAAAACTGAGCATCATGCTGAAGACGCAAGTGTATTACTCTAATCACAAAATGACAGAAATCACTTTCGTATATGGTCGTTCCAATGGAAGTGCTTCAGTTACACGATATTTTTACATGGAAAAGTTTCCTAATCAAAAAGTTTCCTCTCATACACAGTTTCAACATTTTGACCAAAGTCTTTGTGGGTCGGACTCATTTACTTGCCATCGAAACTCTCACAGACCTAGATTTGTATCGACGCCCAATACGGATAATCGCAGTTTAACGCGTTGAATGCGATGGGGGTTCGCGGTGACCGGCACTCAATTTGTCGGTAACACCGTGGAGGCGTCCGCTGATTGGCGACGCTTGTATTAGTAGTGACAGAATGTTTGCGTTTCAGGGAAACAAATTAATCGAAGAGAACGAACTGAATGTTTTGATGTACGTGCCGTTTTGATTATGCATTTTTAACTGCATTTTGGTATATGACCGTGATCTGCATCATTTACCATCTGATCAAATTTGACCCGGACTGGTTGAAAAAAACATGTTACACACCACCATCCCCAAAACAAAGCCTTCATACCTGCATTCTCGAGACTCTTCAAAAATAGCTTTCAATACATTCATTATAGTTCCACGACTCCGTTCCCTAATCCTCCGTGACCATTTTTCGAGTACGTTCCTAACATTTTTCGATTTCGGAGAGGATAGGCACTTCCACGTAGCACTTTGGCCTTTTATTTGAGGATCGTACTTGAAGCACCAAGTCTCATAACCAGTTACAACAGATTCCAGGAATGTGCGGTTCCATCTAGCCGTTTTAATAAGGGCTTTACAATGTTCAACGCGAGCAATTTCTTGTTCCTCAGTTAAGGTGTGAGGAAGAAATCGAGCACAGACTTTCCGTTCGTTTAAATCCTTCGTTAAAATTTCGTGAACCATATACTTGGTCCTATTTAATTCCTCCGCTATCCATCTCACAGTCGAATTTGCATCGTAGGCGATTAATTCACGCACTTTTTCTACCAACTCATCGCGATTTTTGTTTTTTTTCGTCGGGCTGGCTTTGGGTCGTCTTCCAAAGCATCACGTCCGGCCTAAAACGAGCTTACCACCTTGATCAAAACGTTTTAGGCCGCCGTATGGCGCTCTCACTCACTCGATTAAAATTGTTTTTTTTTTTTGTTAGATTGCCACATCTGTCATTAATGTTCCCACCAAATTTCAGCGTCATAGCTTGACATTTGTAAAAGTTGTACCGTGTTGAGTACATCTACCTTTGTGCGTGTTTTCGATTTTTTACATATTTGAAAATTGCATCAACTTTGAATTAACGAATTTGCATAAAATTTTGCGTGAAAAACGGTTCCAACGGTGCGCAGACCTTGAACGTGTTGGAGAAGTGTTTTGGCAATGATACTCTTTCGAGATCAAAAGTTTTTCGGTGGCACGAACGCTTCCGAAGAAACCACGTTGTTTTCAGTCGAAAAAGAAGGTGATGCTGACGGTTTTCAAGCATTACAACGGTGTTGTGCATCATGAATTCTTGCCAGAGCAGTAGACAGTCAAAAAAATGTATTATTTGGCCGTTATGAGACGTTTGCGTGAAGCAATTCGCCAAAAAAGACCGCATTTGTGGGCAAATGACTCGTGAATTTTGCACCACCATAACGCACCGTCGCACAACGCGATCCTTACTCGCGAGTTTTTGACCAAAAATAATACCAATACTATCCACCAGCTTCCGAATTCACCTGATTTAGCTCCCTGCAACTTTTTTCTGTTTAATCGACTTATAAAACCGTTTCGCGGAACGCATTACAGCACTCGGAAGGATCTTATGGAAAAATCGAAGACGGCTCTGATGGACATATCAAAAATTGAATACCAGCGATGTTTTGATGATTGGATCAAACGCTGGTATAAGTGCGTTACAGTCGATAGGGAATACTTTAAAAGGGACGATATCAATTTTGATGGATAAACTTGTATTTTCAATTTTATGAATAAAGTCTTAAAACTTTTTGATCAAGGTGGTATACCACTCGAACACACGTGTACGGGATAAGCAATCATCACCATAACCTTTTTTCATCATTCCAAATGTTTCTGTAAAACTTTTACCGAATTTGAAACAAAATTTAATATTAGCTCTTTGCTCCATCGTGTTTTTGTGGCGAGGTGACAAAAGGTACTCTGACTTTACGCGCTATAACCTAAAACAATCCGTCGATCGATAACACTGATCGCGGGTGCGTTCTGTGACGGAAACATAAAGCTTTCGAATTATATATTGTTTTAAGAGATGGCGTCAGTAATTTTTTAAAATTTAAAAAGTTCCTTTTTTTCTGACATACTGTGTATCTCAATTTATCTGTTGTATGCAGTACTTAAACATAAAGTGAATGACATAATAACGAATGCACGCGGTCGCCTCGTGCAAGCCATATAAAACTACTATGGCATTCAACGTACTGCTGACTAGAGAAAGAAAGTGTCGAAACAAACGTAAGAAGAATATCCGATACCATAAGACTGCGGAGAAACATCTTTCTCTGGAGAATGCGAAAAGTGAAGTGCAGTCTTGGCCGATAAATCACTTAGAATGTTATGTAACCGGATCCATCCTCCTTGTCAAATAATTCAGCACAGATGTGGATTTTTCGAAAGGTTCTGCGATTCTGAAAGAAGATTCCAAGCGCGCATCGAAATAGAAGGAGAACACGTTAAACACCTTCTGTAAATATCGAAAAGCCAGTATTTGTCAACCATGATACTAACATATAAGATTGTTTGTGTCACAGAAACGGTAGACGTTGCGAACTGGATTCCCTAAGGATATTTTACTCGGTATAGTGTGTCTTGTGTATTATAAAAGTATTGAATGGTTTTTTAACATTCGGTATATTATCGGTATATTGTCAACCATGATACTAACATATAAGATTGTTTGTGTCACAGACACGGTAGACGTTGCGAACTGGATTCCCTAAGGATATTTTACTCAGTATAGTGTGTCTTGCGTATTATAAAAATATTGAATCGTTTTTTAACATTCGGTATATATGTATATACAATTTGCTTCGTAAATTGATTTTAAAACCTTTGAGAGCCCTGCGCACCTGGTATCGCTTGATCGTAAGTTATTTGGTTGTGTTGCTCAGGTGAAAAGCGTTTATTAGGTTAGGCACTAGCAACGCTCGTATCACCAAAACATACTCACACAACTATTTTAACCCATTGACTGCCAACTACGAGATATCTCGTAGTAAGCGTCTGCGTCAAAAATGTTTTTCTTTCAATAAAAATACTGTAAATGCCATACAATTTTACAGTTACAATATTATATCAGTAACTTAATAATATTATATTTTGTAAAACTTCATGTCTTATTTAAAATAAAACTGTGGCACCCAGGGCAAGACGCGCTAAATTTGCGTGGCAGTCAATGGGTTAAAAATTCGATTGTGTAATGCTCTGTGTTTTCTAATGACACTGGAAAATTTCCTGTCTGTAAAACTGTGCAGTCTCTTGAAATCTTTCTTTTCCATTGTCAGATGAGATACTATTAAAAAAATTGCTTTTAAATTAATTTGGCATTCTTCTCATTTTCTTGATGGTATGTCCAATTTTTCTCTTCACGTCTCTTTTCTTGTCTTCTTTTTTTCGTTCTTCTTTCGTGTTGGTTGTTCTGTTTTACTTTCTATCAACTTTGTTTGAGACTCCATTCTGTATACTACTTTATTGTCTCCTTTTTCAGTACGTTTACGTCGCAATATCTTATTTTTCCGTATTCACCACCAGAAAAGTTGTTATCCTTCCTTCAATTTATATCTCGTCTCTTTAGTTTTTATCGCCTTTACAATTTTTGTAATACTTTTCCTGGTCCCATCGTGCCCCCGTTCTTTTCATGTCTTTTTCCGTAGACCCACAATTTTTTCAATATTCATCAAGTATATGCCAGAATAATCTCGACTTCTTTACAAATACTTTTTCTTTTGTCGTTTACCTGTAAACATGTTTCATCCTTTTACCTTCTTTTGGTCCTGGGTTTCGCTTTTTTACCGTTCTCATCCTTAACTCTTTAATTATTCTATCCATGCCTTCCTTGGCTTATTCTTAGAGCCTCCCTCGATCATCTCCCCATCTTCTTTACCTTTTCATTTTTTCACCATTCTTCTACTAACTTTTCTTTTCCGCCTATTTATATTTTCGCTGCCCTATCAGCTTCTATCTTTATAATTTAATTTTCTGACTGCCCAATCTCCGTTCCTTCCCTCACATTTTTATTTTCGTTATCTTAACGATCTGTCTTTTTCTTTCAATTAGTTTCATCTACTTTTTCAGTACGTTTTTTACTCGTCCTGTTGGGTAATTATCTTTAAATTACACTTTCTCAGATGCTAGACGCATCTTTTTATCAGCGCGACCTAATCTCGCTAATTAATTTGGACCTTCATTACCAAAATCTTATGTTAATTATAAGCGATATAGAACTTATCATGATAATATAGTAAATTTTCGTAGAAAATCACTAATTTGCATGTTAAAGACTTTAAAACGCTGTTACAAAAATGTCTAGAACTGGATAGTGTTGTGCAAAGATTTATAAGCAAAGCGAAATTGAAAGCGTTAAATACAAAATTTAAAATACAATATTGTCTCTCAGGGAAAATATTGCTGTGCACATTCTTTTCTTATTTTTACTCATAAAATAGGGTGGTGAAGTTTGGTCATTTAAACCTGAGACACGAATTATGGAAACATAGAGTGTGAATCAAATAAAATTATACAAATTTTTGTAATAATTGGCAATGATGTAAATATTACTACCGACCTATATCCGTATTAACGAAATTAATTGAAATTCTTGAAAAGTTTGGCAACAGCAGTCTTAAAGTTCCGACACTATATGCGTGACTCCTTCAAATTAAAGATAAATATTTACACTGCTGTGCATTTTGGAATTTTGGGGCTTTACACAGTGACATAAATATTAAGTGCAAAGAGCAGTAGATGATTGTGCGTCATGCTATTTTATTGCGACCCTTTTCTTTATTAATGATATTGCAAAACTATATTCGCGAAACCGATCAATTTAAGAATCACTCTACTTTAGACGCTCGAAAAATGAGCTACTTTTATGAATTTGTTTGACGTTGCTACTATAGATATTAATATAAAAATGTTTGGGTTCAATAATTACACTCTTAAAATATATGAAATAATTTTTTTTAATTTATTTTACTCAATATTTATATGCAGAAAAGGTAGACAAATATAACTTTCCAAAAAGTAGACAGGTGACTGACGTTGTCGACTTCTCTGAAACAAATTATCTGAAACATAAAAATAATACAGCATTACATAAAGTATATCCGTGGGTTTGCCCTGTACTGCAATTGTCAATTTTTATGTATAATTAACAAAATGGCAGACTGTTTTCGAAAAAGAAAAGAAAGTCTGAAAAAAAGATAAAGAAAAAAGTCTGCCATTATCTTAATTATACATAAAATTTGATCATTGTGGTTCGTGACGAACCCATGGATATACGTTATTTAACGCTGTTTGATTTTTATGTTTCAGATAACTTGTTCCAGAAAAATCGACAACGTCAGTCACTTGTCTACTTTTTGGAGAGTTATCTTAGCCTACCTTGTCTGCATATAAATATTGAATAAAATAAATAAAAAAATTAGTTTCGTGTATTTTAAGAGAGTATTCATTAATCTCCGTAATATCCGTAATAACGACGTCAAAAAAAATTCGTAGGAACAGCCCATTTTTCGAGCGTCTAAATTAGAATGATCCCTTAATATCCTTAAAATGATATGCCTCGTTGATACGAAAAGCCCTATACTACCACAGAAAATTCAACTTTCTGCGACAAAGGCACAGACCAACTGCCAAACCGTCAGAATTTTTTTTACAACAGGTTATATAATTTTAAATATATTGTTTCGTGATATTCTCGTGCCGAACGACGTAACGTACGTAAAAACTTGCTACCGGTATTTATGACACAGAGGTGTGTCAGTCCCGTCAGCCTTTATTTCCAATACACTTTATTCCGCAAACCGACCTTATTCGCTTGGATGTAGAAGGCAAATTGTGCTGGCAGGTCAGTGTCCGAAAAATTCGAGTTATTTTGCTGGGGGTTTCAACGAAGGGCCACGCGGAGCGATAACAAAAACATCCCCCTACACCGAGTGTTCCAGAAGCAGGGCGATTGTTGTGTAGCGCAGACCTCGCAAATTCGACGATTGACGAACGCACATGCGTCTGCGCGAACAAAGACGCGGCCTCGATACACATTTTAATTGACCAGTTACGCCAATATAATCTTGTAATACCGCTCGCCTGGATTGTGCCGAAAAATTCGTTATAAACTCTGGTTGAGGCTATCGGTCGGACGAACTTTGCGAATTTCAATCCGACTGTTCCTAAAAGACACTCCGTTTAAAGTTTCTGTTGCGTGTATTGATCTGTGTTTGTAATAATGAGCCGAAAATGTTAACAAACAAAATTTAACGACAGATCATATCGACGGATTATAATGACTGTTCTTAAAAGACAATCGGTTTAAAGTTTCTGTTGCGTGTATTGATTTTGTCGGTAATAATGAACGCAAAAATATAAGGCAAACAAAACTTAACGATTGTTTCTAAAAGACACTCCGTTTAAAGTTTCTGTTGCTTGCATTGACCGGTGTCCATAACGAGCCTAAAATTGTAACATACAAAATTTAGCGACGGGATATATTGTCCGATTATAAAGACTGTTCCTAAAAGACACTCCGTTTAAAGTTTCTGTTGCGTGTATTGATCTGCGTCTGTAATAATGAACCGAAAATGTTCACAAACAAAATTTAACAACAGATCATATCGACGGATTATAATGACTGTTCTTAAAAGACAATCGGTTTAAAGTTTCTATTGCGTGTATTGATTTTGTCTGTAATAATGAACGCAAAAATATAAGGCAAACAAAACTTAACGATTGTTTCTAAAAGACACTCCGTTTAAAGTTTCTGTTGCTTGTATTGACCGGTGCCCGCAATGATCCTAAAATTGTAACAAACAAAATTTAACGATAGATTATATCGACGGATTGTAACGACTGTTCTTAAAAGACACTCCGTTTAAAGTTTCTGTTGCTTGCATTGACCGGTGTCCATAACGAGCCTAAAATTGTAACATACAAAATTTAGCGACGGGATATATTGTCCGATTATAAAGACTGTTCCTAAAAGACACTCCGTTTAAAGTTTCTGTTGCGTGTATTGATCTGCGTCTGTAATAATGAACCGAAAATGTTAACAAACAAAATTTAACGACAGATTATATCGACGGATTATAACGACGATTCTTAAAAGACACTCTGTTTAAAGTTTCTGTTGCATGTATAGATCTTGTCTGTAACAATGAGCGCAAAAGTTTAAGGCAAGCAACATTTAACGACAGATTATAACGATTGTTTTTAAAAGACACTCCGTTTAAAGTTTCCTGTTGCTTGCATTGACCGGTGTGCGGAATGAGCCGAAAATTGTAACAAAATTTAACGACACATTACATCGATGGATTGTAACGACTGTTCCTAACAGACAGTTTGTTTAAAGTTTCTATTGCGTGTATTAATCTGTGTCTGTAATAATGAGCTCAAAATTGTAACAAATAAAATTTGATGACATATTATATCGACGCTGACTGTTCCTAAAAGACACTCCGTTTAAAGTTTCTATTGCGTGTATTGATCTGCGTCTGTAATAATGAACCGAAATTGTTAACAAACAAAATTTAACGACAGATCATATCGACGGATTATAACGACGATTCTTAAAAGACACTCTGTTTAAAGTTTCTGTTGCATGTATTGATCTTGTCTGTAATAATGAACGCAAAAGTATAAGGCAAACAAAACTTAACGACAGATTATAACGATTGTTTTTAAAAGACACTCCGTTTAAAGTTTCCTGTTGCTTGCATTGACCGGTGACCGCAATGAGCCCAAGATTGTAACAAACAAAATTTAGCGACAGGTTATATCGACGGATTATAAAAATTGATCCTAAAAGACATTCTGTTTAAAGTTTCTGTTGTGTGTATTGATCTCTGTCTGTAATAATGATCCGAAAATTGTAAGAAATAAAAATTCAGCGACAGGTTATATCAACGGATTATAACGACTGTTTCTAAAAGACATTCCGTTTAAAGTTTCTGTTGCGTGTATTGATCTTGTGTGTAATACTGAGCACAAAAGTGTAAGGCAAACAAAATTTAACGGCTGTTCCTAAAAGACACTCCGTTTAAAGTTTCTTTTGCGTGTATTGATTTTGTCTGTAATAATGAGTGCAAAAGTGTAAGGCAAACAAAATTTAACGACAGTTTATACCGACGGATTATAATGACTGTTCCTAAAAGACACTCTGTTTAAAGTTTCTCTTGCGTGTATTGATCTGTGTCTATCATAATGAGCCCAAAATTAAACAACCAATTATACATTATATTGTGGTGAAATTCTTAGAGGTCGGAAACATAATGCTTTGGTCCTGTTGAAATTGAATAAAGTGAACAAATTATATCGATCGGTACACGTCAATATGAATCCTTAGCTTTACTTGGGTAAATTAACGAAGAAAAACGGAATCTTAAGATAATCGGCAATCACGCTAAGAGTCATTTGTCGTTATTCATTATTCAATATTTTACTACTTACAATGCATGAAGTAGTATGAACATCTTTCGTGCTCATAGCATAATTCGATCGTTCATGACGGTTCAAAATTGTGCCACCGTAATTTCCCTACGGTACCGTGCTATTAATTGGGAGGCCATTCCTGAAGATCATTCCGCATCGCCATTTCAGAGAAATTGATTTGCAAGAAAGGAAGCGATCACCGACTCTGTGAAAGATTTTCACCTAGAGAATGAAGGACTTCGTTAAATACGTAATCCCTTGAGTAGACATTTTCCTCTGAAATGCAGAAGAAAATGACTATAGGTGGATTTCTCTACGTCTATACATGCGTTATCTTCTTCAATAAATTATAAGCTACGCCTTAAATACTACCCGGTACATTTTGCCTTTTTTCAACAATGTGGAAATACGCATCCCATTAACGCATTAGTAATATGACTCATGTTTAAGAACTACAGTAAACGGATTAATACAAAGTAGAAACGAATATGTACGTCTATAAGACTTTATAAATAAGCAAGTTTAATTAAAGACGCACGTGTGTAATTATGTGTGTTGGATGTAATTTAAAAGGTCTCGTAGAGACAATTAAAAGATTAAATATTTTTTTCTGGTAAACACGTGGAAATATTAAAGCTGTTTATTTCTATTTGTTCTATGGCTCGATAGAACTTAATGCGAAAATGTAAACTTTTGATTGAAGTAGAAGCATCAACTGACAAGAGCAAATATAATTCCATATTAATATGCAATTTCTTATTATTATTATCAACGTTAACTAATGCTGTTGGAAATATGCAAAATAATACTACAAACCACAAAAATAAAGCAGATATAGTATATATAAATAGTAGACAATTTAATCTTCTGTCTTTTGTGACGTTTTATTTCGTAATCGTTTGTTATCGATGACATTTTGTCATCTATTCTGTACTGTAACAGTATTACATCTACGCGGTCCTTTAAGTCTACATTCAGAAATAAAATATACTTTTCACATACACATATCAGGTTCATGAATTTACATGTCATTACCAATAACATTAATTTATTAAGTTAGATATATTCAGAAATATATATAAATAGTAGAGAAGTTAATATTTTGTCTCTTGTGACGTTTTATTTCGTAATCGTTTGTTATCGATGACATTTTGTCATCTATTCTGTACTGCAGCAATATTACATCTACGCGGTCCTTTAAGTCTACATTTATAAATAAAATACACTTCCCATATCAGGTTTATGAATTTACATGTCATTCACCAATAACATTAATTTATTAAGTTGGAAATATTCCGCGCGCAACTACACAAAATTTTGATTATTAATTTTTCATCAGTTCTCCAAGACACTAACTAAATAAAATAAGCGTTGTTGATAATTCGGAAACGTACATCTTACTAATCCGAAGTTATTCTTATTTACAAATTGTTCAAAGTTTAGTAATAATAAACTAAGATGCTGATCTGAGCGGACATAACATTTGTCGATCAACTTTTCTGCGGAAGGAAGTGTCCCTTCAATAAAATTTGACTGCCATTTCTTAATCTCGACAAGCGACTCGTCCTATTCTTCGCCTACGTGGCATTCATTCATAGCGATTGATTTATGCAACAGGTGCCCACTGATCCATTCTTATGGTCATAAAACGAGCAAGACGCTGCCAATGCACATTCCTACCCGTCTGAAATATTTTGAGCAGCATTCAGTGGGCGATTCAGTGATTTGTAACCCCTGGAAGAGCGGGCAGCGTTTAAGCATGGCTTTGTTATAAATTAAGAATTAAAACAAAGATTTTCCTAAAAATTTCCCGTTCGTCACCATATTTCCTTAACGTTCCGTGTTGTTTTTAAATTATGACCTGCGTCGTTATGGTATAATATTGCAATGAATAGGCAATTTGTAATTTATAATTACTGAATCAGGGAACGTGTTTAATTACTGTTGCGTGATCAATTACGAACTGCAGGAGAACAGAACATTGTTGAAATTGATATGGCAGTCTCACATATGGTTATTACTTTATATTACTTTTAGACCCGTACGCCGTTTATGGTGTTTCTGATTTCGCTTCAGATACGAGATGTTAGTGTTCAACATTTAATTTCGGTTAACAGGTAAGAGTTAAATTTGGACCTTTATTCTTAATGGTTTTGCTTCAGACAGCAGAGGTTAGTGTTCAACATTTAGTTCGATTAACACATAAGAATTAAACTCAAACCCTTTGTTACGCGCATCGCTCAAATGAGAATCGCGTTTGAAAGTCGACTCAACGAAGGTCGTAAGTGTTGGAGATAATTAATATCATATGTTACCGACGGTATGATTGCAAAAGGACAAAGACGAAGAAAACAATAGAAAAGTTAAAAATAAAAGATTGGTCAGATCACATAGAAACGCCTAACAAGACAGATGTGTCAAGAAGAGAAAATTGTCAATTAGTTATTTTAAAACCGTTAAATTTCTTGAAACTTAATTCATTTTAACTGTATTTTAAACTTCGTTGTGATCAACAATTAACAATGGAGCCAAGTGGAGTCCATAAACGAACAATGAATTCCACTTCCACGACTACATCCGATACTCACAAACTCTCATGCCGACAAGTGACCTGACAAATATGGCTTATGGATACTTCTTAATATTATAACGAAATACAGCAATGTGTGACTGAAAAAACAATTATAATACGTCGAGAGCATTGTTGACTGTTACTATTTCATTTCAATCTCACATTACAACTAAACTATCAATTGATTTGAGAAATATACCCCATAATACATGATTTTTGCCATTTTGATAACACTGCACGTTTTTCATAAATTAACAATGGAGCCAAGTTGAGTCCATAAACGAACAATGAATTCCATTTCCACGACTACATCCGATACTCACAAACTCTCATGCCGACAAGTGACCTGACAAATATGGCTTGTGGATACTTCTTAATATTATAACGTAATACAGCAATGTGTGACTGAAAAAACAATTATAATACGTCGAGAGCATTGTTGACTGTTACTATTTCATTTCAAACTCACATTACAACTAAACTATCAATTGATTTGAGAAATATACTCCATAATACATGATTTTTGCCATTTTGATAACACTGCACGTTTTTCATAAATTAACAATGGAGCCAAGTTGAGTCCATAAACGAACAATGAATTCCATTTCCACGACTACATCCGATACTCACAAACTCTCATGCTGACAAGTGACCTGACAAATATGGCTTATGGATACTTCTTAATATTATAACGTAATACAGCAATGTGTGACTGAAAAAAGCAATTATAATACGTCGAGAGCATTGTCGACTGTTACTATTTCATTTCAAACTCACATTACAACTAAACTATCAATTGATTTGAGAAATATACCCCATAATACATGATTTTTGCCATTTTGATAACACTGCACGTTTTTCATAAATTAACAATGGAGCCAAGTGGAGTCCATAAACGAACAATGAATTCCACTTCCACGACTACATCCGATACTCACAAACTCTCATGCTGACAAGTGACCTGACAAATATGGCTTATGGATACTTCTTAATATTATAACGTAATACAGCAATGTGTGACTGAAAAAAGCAATTATAATACGTCGAGAGCATTGTCGACTGTTACTATTTCATTTCAAACTCACATTACAAGTAAACTATCAATTGATTTGAGTAATATATCCTATAATACATGATTTTTGCCATTTTGATAACACTGCACATTTTTCATACATTAACAATGGAGCCAAGTGGAGTCCATAAACGAACAATGAATTCCACTTCCACGACTACATCCGATACTCACAAACTCTCATGCTGACAAGTGACCTGACAAATATGGCTTATGGATACTTCTTAATATTATAACGTAATACAGCAATGTGTGACTGAAAAAAGCAATTATAATACGTCGAGAGCATTGTCGACTGTTACTATTTCATTTCAAACTCACATTACAACTAAACTATCAATTGATTTGAGAAATATATCCTATAATACATGATTTTTGCCATTTTGATAACACTGCACATTTTTCATACATTAACAATGGAGCCAAGTGGAGTCCATAAACGAACAATGAATTCCACTTCCACGACTACATCCGATACTCACAAACTCTCATGCCGACAAGTGACCTGACAAATATGGCTTGTGGCTTCAAAACAGAGAGGAATAATCGATGCGGATTAGAAACCATACCTTTCCTGCTGCAGTATGACCAAACTAACCAGTTGCCAAATACCAAATACCAAAGACCAAATATCCATCCGTATCGATTATTCTCAAGAAGCATCAAAATGGGGCTATTATCTATAAAGTAGCTATTGGAAGCCGATTTGGCACTTCCCGAGTGGCCATTACACGACAACAAAGGACGCAGGTTTGCTGAGCGATTTGCAACTGTTAGTGCTCTTGAAATAGCAGCGTAAACAAGCGTCTATCAGCCGAGCCGTCGACGAACTATTAGTTGGATTATCCGCCGAAGCACGCCGCGGTTTCTTCATGAATTTCTAATACAGGATATGGAATCATAATGCAGATTGCTTAGCAGAAGCTTTCTGCGCGATAGGGACTGAATATATTGAGAATGTGCGGCAATGGCATATCTCAGTGAAATTATCTCGATAAATATGCCACTTCACAGCTAATTGTAAGAAACTGTAAGTGCAGTGACATGTATAGGGAAAGAAATATTGAGTCTGTATTTAATACTATTGTCCGCAGTTTTTTGACATCAATAGAGATAGATTTAAATTGAATTTAAATCGTAATGTGGCACAACATGATATGTATTTATACATGACGTACGCACGACGCACACACACACAATGTATTATAATTAAGCCATGGTTTTACTAAAATATTAAATGTTTTACTACAATATTAGTTTTTTAATGTGGTATAAAATTAATATAACACATTGTGTCTGTGTGCGCATCGGGCGTACGAGTGTGCATGTATATATATATATATGTGTGTGTGTGGGATGTGTGACTTTGTATGCACGAGCAATGAGAAAGTGTGAGTATGAGAGAGAGAGAGAAAGAGAGAATGAGAGAGTGAAAAAGAATGCATCTGTCTATATTTGTTATTTGGAATGTTCTCGAACAAATTTATTATCATGGAAACCAAACAGTAGAAAATGGTTGAGCGCGATGTTAAAATAAGTGTCTCTGCGAAGCTTTTAAGAATAACAGTGTGTGCGTCTTAGCGAATCTTTAGAGAATATCAGCGAATGTGTTTAGCGAGTTTTGGCGAATCTTTGTCAGCGTTTAATACAGAGTGCAGTGCGAGTAACATTATAGCCATTACTTTTGTGACTAAAACCGTTTAATATATAATTCCAATCTAAATCCTACACACATATATATATATACGAGGGCAGTCCGATAAGTACTTAGCCTACAAAAGAAAAACGAAAATTTTGGAAAATTGACGATATATTTTTCAACATAGTCTCCTTTTAACTTGATACACTTGATCCAGCGATGCTCCAACTTCTTCAATCCGTCTGAAAAATACGTTTTCTGGAGATCTGCAAAGTAGGCCTCCGTGGCAGCGATAACCTCCTCATCCGACTCAAATTTCTGCCCAGCAAATGACTTTTCCTAGTTTCGGAACAAAAAGAAGTGACACGGGGCCAAATCTGGAGTGTGTGTGTGTGTGCTGTAGCTTATAGTCGGTGCGTTATATATATATATATATATATACAGCCCTGTGACTGTTTTGCCCTTCTTCAGGTAGTCTATGTAGTTCACACCTTGTGAATCCCAGAAAATGGCCATCACCTTTTCGGCCGATAGGACAGTCTTTGCCTTCTTCGGAGCACATTCGCCGGGCGCAGTCCACTGTTTCGACTGTTCCTTGGTCTCTGGTGTGTACCAGTGGATCCACGTTTCGTCGACAGTCACAAAACGACGTAGAAACTCTTTCGGATTGCGCTTAAACAGTGTCAAACACTGCTCTGAAGTGGTCTCACGGATGCGCTTGTTATCCGGAGTGAGCAAACGCGGCACCCATCGAGCAGAAAGCTGCATCATACCCAATATTTCATGCAGGATATGCCCAGATTTCGTCGCTGGATCAAGTGTATCGAGTTAAAAGGAGACTATGTTGAAAAATAAATCGTCAATTTTCCAAAATTTTCGTTTTTCTTTTGTAGGCTAAGTACTTATCGGACTGCCCTCGTATATATATATATATACTCATACATTCGTATTAACAACGCGTGCCTCTTACGGAAAACGTAGTCGGATGAAAAAAAGTTGCGTGCAGCACCCATTCAAGTTAGTATAATATCGTTTCAAGTGTTTCCTGGTATAATTTCAAGTATTTTGTTTGTATTACCAAGCATTATGTAGTTATATAGATACTTAACATTTTCTTAACTTTGTCAGAGCAGCACTTTACACAAAGTAATTTGTTCTTGCGGTCGGTATATAATAAAGAAAATTAGTGGCTACCGCTGGTTCTTTTTGTGAAAATGTACAAATAGACAATAAAATGTTTATTATTGAACGAATATTCTTGAAATATAATTTCAATTTAGAATGATATTTTATCTCTTCATATTTTATCTACCATCATCTTTTGCAGTTCTTGAAGCGTGTATTGCAGACTCCTCATTCAAAAGAATCATTAGTGCCTTGTATACAAATTATATAATTATTGATCACATATAATGACAGCCGATAATTGATCGTTCAGTAAACTTACGTAACTGTGAGTCCAATCGCAAAACTGTTAAGGTTCTGTTATGTTATTAACTTTCTATCATCTAAATCTTGTCTATTACATAAGTCCGATTACTAAAATATGTTTTTGGAGCAATTAAGTTAATTTAGACATTAGCGATTTCAATGATTAGATTGTGCACGAAATTAGTAACTACATTTGGCACGGCAATTGTCATGGTTATATGACGAATAAATATTTCTATGTGTACGTTTTATGGCGCCAAGTTTTTTGCGCGGCTTCTTGTTTGCACGAACGAACGAGTACACGAAACGTTAGCATCGTTGGATCTGTATCGAAAAATGCTCGGCATATTTGCCAGTAACCTTTTATTTTTACGCATCACCTCAATCCCTTACATTTGAAGAGATTTCCATTAATAAGCAATTGTCACGAAGCAAAATACGAAGCCGAATAATAAAATGAATGCTCTATTCTGCTCTGCTCGTGTTCTGCTGTGTCGCGAGTTTAGGATGAAATATGTATCACGCATTACTGACATCGTGTTAAAAAAGTGGCTTTGTAACCACATTTTTTTAATTTCATACGCGTAAAAGCGTATCCACAATTAACCATTGAATTTGCGTAATGCACATTTGCGTACTTCTATGGTACCTTCGTACAATGGAAGTTGTGTCTTCCAGGGGACCTCCATTTCTCTTGCCATCTTGCAGAAATGCATTTTTGCTTCGCATAATTGGGACGTGAATATGAGAACGTGTGGGGTTCATTAGTGTAACGCTGAACAAAGGTCCAGAATGCAAAATGCGTAGGAAGAGGAGGTGTAATATGCCGAATGCGTCGTCATTAGACTAAAAAGTAAAAGTCTCACTGCAATATAAGCTGTTTGCGTTTTTCATCAGCGTTCTTTTGATGAATATTTTCGTTCGTCCTGCAAATGTCATCATTTCCGATTATTCCGCTGGAATATGCATTTACATGCATAATAAATTGGATGAATGATACGGTGTCTTATTAATTAATTTTTAACTATTGTATTTAATTGTTCACTAAATTAGGTATTAGAGTGAGGCATTTCTGCAAAGACAACGAACGTTTCATGTTTGTGGCATGTAAGAATGCCTGTACAATATTTTCTATTTCATTTTAGTCCCTATGTGTGTTCCGTTCCTTCATCAACTCTTCTTCTTTGTTTCTTATTTTTCATTCCTCTTCCTTCCCATATGCAATAAAATACAAAAATAATATAATGTAATTGTTATTGCTATATATATAACTTATATTTAATTAAATTACAATATTATGTAATCATTCATCGAATGGGGAAAGAAAGGGCACTAGTATAAAAATCTGAAAGTTTCACCTACATAAAATCCTATTTTTGTAAACAAACATTTTACTCAGAACTGATAATTGTAAACAGAATTTATAATTGTAAATTGCTGGAAAAACATGCAGGAATAATTGACTATACAATTAAAAGAACATCAGTTAATAATTAGAGCGTCTTGTTTATCGAGACTTAACAAGGTTGATAATGTACATATATTTTTAACGTGTAGAGCAAAGTGTACAATCCATAACGGGCTGGTTACTTCAGAATAAGTTTTAGAGTACAGTTAGCCATTGAAGTGTTTATCCACTTAACGTCCTTATCGTATAGGCAGGAAAGACACGAAGGAGGACGATAAACTCTAAATGTCATAGCACAAAAATAATTCTTTATTGCTATGTAGCGTACTTAGGGACCCATTATTTATGCATAACGAAAGGTATTGAACTTTATACGGTAACGTGTTTAAAGAATATGAATACAAAAATGTTCGCCATCTTACTGTCTACTATTTGTACTACTGTTTGTTAAATCTTCGGTTATAAATTAAGTTAAATCGCCAACATAATATTTCTCGAACATAACTTAGGTATACATTAAATTTGTTAATATTACATCCCATTTCTTCTGCAAAGGTTTTAAAGATTTATTACAAATTTACTGATTTTTTAATCTTTAATTTACTGATTTTTTTAATCTGTTCCAAAAACACTCTTGTTAATTAATACACAAAACCTGACGGGGTGTTTTAGCATATGCAGATGTTACATGTAGTAAATTCGTTAACAACTCGACAAGACCGGAAATACTCAGACATTTATATTAACAACGCGGCTATTCAAATTCACCGGCAGCGGCAGAATCAAATTAATCAATGCATTGCTAACGACAACATACCAACTGAACCAGCAAACTATTTTTCCAAAATAAATGCAACCGTGTATCCCATCATTGAATTCACTCACGACATAAATCAATATCCGAATCATTGACTTCGTTAACCCATTAAAATCTGCTTGCAGACAAAATGTAAAAAATTACTTTATTACTTGTTATGCCATTCACCAAACACCTGAAATATTTTTGTTTCCACCACAGGTCGGAATGATGGTGCCATACAAATCGTTTGGTGTCAGGGATTACACGAAGGCTGTAACCACCGCCATTAACACGCTGCAGAAGAGTACGCGTGGTCCACGATTAGGTCTTTTCCAACGATATGATATCCATGTGATGATAGCGATGAAAGAACTCACACCGAGCCCTACGGGTAAGTGTTGATTTTTGACAATTTCACTAACTGAACGTTCCGTTCATAACGCAGTCTTTCAGAAGTACGGACAATCATGTGTACTCTATTCTATAACTACTACTATGTAAATATCGCCTATTATTACGTAAATATCGCCGAACTGGCACACATAATAACGTTGCCCAAGTACACAAAGTTCGACTAACCACACACTTAAAAAAGTTTTTGATGAATTACGTAATAGTACCTTCAAGTTCTTATAAATGCTGTTTCATTATACGAATAATTTTCATAACATAGAAAGCTATAGTAGAGTTCAATAGTAAAGGAATATATGTAATATGGCAGTGAGTTGTTGGCATACAAGAAAATATTTCTAAGATTGTCGACATTACTCTGAACGTCCTGTTCACGACGCAGTCTTTCCGAGGAAACAGATAATCATATGTACTCTATACGAGGTACGAATAATCATTATCAAATATTAGGCACATATATTAATGTTGCCTAAATACACAAAGTTCGACTAACCACAACAACCAGAAACGTTTTTGATGAATTACGTAATAGTACCTTCAATTTCTTATAAATGCTGTTTCAATATATGAATAATTGTTGTAATATCGAAAGCTGTCGTAGTGTTTAACAGCAAAGATATATAACAGCGCAGTGAGTTGCTGGCATAAAACAAAATATTTCTAAGGTTGCCGACATTACATTGAAAAATTCAAATTTGAATAGCAGTCTTTCAGAGGTACGGATAATCATTTGTATCCTATACTATAACTATTGTTATATAAATATCGCCACACTGGCACAAATATTAATGTTACCAAATTACACTAAAGTGTAAAGTTCGACTAAGCGCAACACCTAAAAAGATTTTCGAAAAATGACGTAATAATACTTTCAGTTTCTTATAAATGCTGTTTCAGTATACGCATAATTTTTATAACGTAGAAAGCTGCAGTGAATTGTTGACATTAGACTGAACGTCCCATTCAGGATGCAGTCTTTCAGATGTACGGATAATCATGTGTACTCTATATTATAACTATTATTTTCCAAATATCGCTGAACTGGCACAAATATTAATGTTGCCTAAATACACAAAGTTCGACTAAGCGCAACACCTAAAAATATTTTCAAAAAATGACGTAATACTACCTTCAGTTTCTTATAAATGCTGTTTCATTATACGAATAATTTTTATAACGGAGGAAGCTGTCGCAGTGTTTAACAGCGAAGGAATATAATAGCGCAGTGAGTTGTTGGCATAAAAGAAAATATTTTTAAGATTATATGAACTGAATGTTTCAGGATGCAGTCTGTAGAAAAATAATCATGTATACTCTATACTATAACTATTATTACGTAAATATCGCCGAACTGGCACAAATATTAATGTTGCCAAAATACACAAATCTCGACTAACCGCAACACCAAAAAACGTTTTTGATGAATTACGTAATAGTACCGTCAATTTCTTACAAATGCTGTTTCATTATACGTATCATTTTTATAACGCAGAAAGCTGTCGTAGTTTTTGACAGTGAAGGAATATAATAGCGCAGTGAGTTGTTGGCATGAAAGAAAATATTTCTAAGGTTGCCGACATTACACTGAACGTCCCGTTCGATTTTCAAATTTGAATAGCAGCTTTTTAGAGATACTAATAATATATTTTATACTCCATACTATAACTATTATTATGAAAATATTGCCGAACTGGCACAAATATTAATGTTGCCTAAATACACAAAGTTCGACTAACCGCAACAGCTAAAAACACCTAAAAACGTTTTAGATGAATTACGTAATAGTACATTAAATTTCATATAAATGCTGTTTCATTATACGAATCATTTTTATAACGTAGAAAGCTGTCGAGGTTTTCGACAGTGAAGGAATATAATAGCGCAGTGAGTTGTTGGCATGAAAAAGAAATTATTTGTAAGGTTGCCGACATTACACTGAACGTCCCGTTCACAATGCAATCTTTCAGGGGTTCGCATAATTGTGTGTACTCTATATTATAACTATTATTATGTAAATATCGCCAAACTGGCACAAATGTTACTGTTACCTAAATACACAAAGTTTGACTAACCGCAACACCTAAAAACGTTTTCAATGTATTACGTAATAGTACCTTCAATTTCTTATAAAAACTGCTTCATTATATGAATAATTTTTATAACGTAGAAAAATCATGTGTACTCCATATTATAACTATTTTTATGCGAATATCGCCGAGCTGGCACAAATATTAAGATTGCCTAAACACACAAAGTTCGACTAACCGCAACACCTAAAAACGTTTTTGATGAATTACGTAATAGTACCTTCAGTTTTTGACAGTGAAGGAATATAATAGCGCAGTGAGTTGTTGGCACAAAGGAAAATATTTCTAAGGTTGCCGACATTAGACTCAGCGTGCATATATCAATTCGGTAGCGTGCGTGGCAGCTCTTTTTTGCCGGAAGATCCATGGGACTTCCGCTGCACGTGGCGTGTAAATGTGTATTATAAGAAAGTATTTGTTCCATGTTGTTATTATCAAGTAAATACAGAGCGGGAGTGTTTATTCGAAAGCTAAATTTTATTTATGCCATCGCAATATTATTATGAGAGTAAAGATTGCGTCTAAATAAAAGATTGTGTACTTCGTAAGAAAGACAAATATTATGCCGACTTTACTTTTCGAGAACTTTGACGTGTCCTTCTCAAGGGATCATGAAGGTATGCTAACAATTGGTTTAACTGGGACTGTTGGTTCAACTTATTCAAAGGCCGAAAGTCTCTTTGTCATCGATGTAGGTAGTTGACCTCGTGCTTTCTGGACGCCTTTCCGATCATAAAAAGAAAAGTTTTATCTCACCAAATATTTGAACCTTACCAATTCTTGATTTTTGCTCATATAATGAACAATAATTGAATTAAATTTATAATTGAACCAATAGTTAACAGAACGCCACGTTCCCTTAAGAAAGGTACGCAAAAGTTTTCGGAACGCAGATGGGGAAATTTAATTTTATTAATTTGGTCTGATCATAAACACATACAGATGATTCGTTCATTGCACTTATCATGAGGTAGTTGTCAATGCAAGATTTCCTTTTCTATTCATATACTAACACGTTGACTGCCAAGCATATTTTACTACGTTAGAACTGCAATCCGATGAAATACCGCAGAGTATGATTAAATTGTGCAAAAGGGAAGATAACGTAGAGGTGTTAGAAGCCGAAATATTGAAGCACGGTTCCAATATGAATTGCTTTTACAAGATTGCAAATAGGCTTCATTGCGAATTTTTTGCATTCTTAGTACAATCTTTTGCACCGGTCACCGGTGACCACCGTTGCAGTCAAAGTGTTAACTGATGGCCTTACATAAACATTACAAAGTTTCCTATATATTAAATATTCAAATGAAAAAATTCTCACAGCCCAATTGCCCTATATATACATTACAAAGTTTCCTAAACATTAAATATTCAAATGAAAAAATACTCACAGCCCAATTGCCCTATGTTTTAACATTTCTGCTTTACTGTTTCGCAAAAAAAAATCGATAAACGCGGGTCTTTCAAACTGCCGCGCGAACGAGCAATACATTGAAGCATTCCGTTTCCTGAAACAAACATAATGTTCACGTTATCAATTTGTGATAAGTAAACCTCTACGCCAGACTGTTTTTACTTATTTCAAGGCTCGCCTTGCGTACTTTATTTCTGATCGGACTTATTACCCGCTGTGCTTATACTAAGAATAAGTCCGCATACACTGTCTTTTTTCGCGATGGATTAAAAAACCTCAGCGAACCGTTCGCTGCCATTTAACAATTTATCGATGGGTCGACTGTCGAGCAGGGTGTAAAAACGTAAAAGAAAATGTCGGGCTTAGCGGGAGCCCGGAGGAGCTTCATTAATTTTATCTGCCAGAATAACTTCGAATAATTGTAATCGGAAGGCATGGCGTCCGGCGACATCTACATGTGACTGAGCTCACGGAAATAAATCCACCGACGATTCTTTCGTTATTTTATAACGTCGTTGTGCATACGGTGCACATTCTCGCCAGTTACGCGCTGTTTCAACTGGGACGGTAATTTCGACAAAGATATGTTCGAGATAAATCTAAATGAATAAGGCAAAGCCGACGATGTCGGACTGACTTTAATTTGCATTGTCCACTTGCCGGTAATGTATGTGATTTTTTGGCAGTTGTGTTTTATCGAATATATAGGAAAGGGTGGTTAAATGAGATTTTATAACTTGACACAGTAGCTTTGCGATGGCAATGATGTTTGGAATTTAATACTTTATGGGAATAATTGAAGATTTTGTATATATACATATATAATGCAAGAAATTAATTAATTTGGCTTGAATCAATTCTGAACATTATATTGTGTTTATTGCAATATTGTAGTTCAGAGTCTTTAGTGTACAATATATAAAGCATATGTGTAAAAAAATTCTCGCCAGTTACGCGCTGTTTCAACTGGGACGGTAATTTCGACAAAGATATGTTCGAGATAAATCTAAATGAATAAGGCAAAGCCGACGATGTCGGACCGACTTTAATTTGCATTGTCCACTTGCCGGTAATGTATGTGATTTTTTGGCAGTTGTGTTCTATCGAATATGTAGGAAAGGGCGGTTAAATGAGATTTTATAACTTGACACAGAAGCTTTGCGATGGCAATGATGTTTGGAATTGAATACTTTATGGAAATAATTGAAGATTTCGTATATATCTAATCGATTCTCAACATTATATTGTGTTTATTGCAATACTATTGTCGAGAATCTTTACTGTACAACGTACACTTGAAACGTAGATGTAAAAAAATTCTCGCCAGTTACGCGATGTTTCAGCTGGGATGGTAATTTCGACAAAGATATGTGCGAGATAAATCTAAATGAATAAGGTAAAGCCGACGATGTTACACAGACTTTAATTTGCATTGTCCACTTGCTAGTGACGTATGTGTTTTTTTTGGCATTTGTGTTTTATCGAATATGTAGGAAAGGGCGGTTAAAACAGATTTTACAACTTGACACAGTAGCTGCTAGATGGCAGTGATATTTGAAATTGAATACTTGATGTAAATAATTGAAGATGTATATATCTAATGCAGAGAAATTAATTAAATTTGCTTGAAACGATTTTCAACGTTGCATTGTGTTTATTGGAGTACTATAGATTAGAATCTTTAGTGTACAATATATGAAACACATATATAAAAAAATAATTTTGTATGTCAACTACTATCATGAAATAATGGGATCGTCGAGTTACAAGACGATTTAAGAATGCCAACTCTTTCCTGTCTGTACACATATGTACAGTTACAGGGATTATGAGTTCTAGTATTGGATTAAAAATGGAAAACGATCTTGGCATTGGATTTTATTACATTTCTCATAACTGCGTATTTTTTAAATATAAATATAACACAAGCTTAATATATTATAATGAATCCCCATGCACAAAACGTTGTGCATTTCAACTATGCACTTTAATCTGTCCGTTTAATTGCACTGCATTAAATCTTAATATACATTTAGTAACAATAAAGCATCGCGCATGCAGCGCTTTTAAATACATTCTTCATATTCAACCATTTCGTAAGCAATTCCCGTTATTGTCCTTGCTCCAAAGCCACACACAGCACATAAACCAAAACCCGTGCATAAAGTGTACGTAATAACGACTGCCTTCCAACATCAATCAATATCACTGTTTTAATATCAACTCTACCCAAACGAACAGGTGCGCCGTATCTTATTAATTTGCAAGTGACCCCTATGCCTGACCAAAATCCTCCGTTGCGTAGGAAGCTTGTCCACAGTAAACTCAATTTGCCGGAATGTATCAGTCTGTTTGCTCCCAGAAGATTTTGTTGAGACGGGTCGCCAAACGTGCTTGGCAAATTTCGGAGCCAGGCTGACCTGCGAGCACAAAGTCGAACGGAGCCAAGTTCAAAGTAAATCGTGTCGATGTCTACTCTTCAACGATTCGGGATCAATTCCCACGGTGTCTGTTGAACTGCCGTCAACGAATGCTGCGATAAAGACAGTGATAATTGATATGTGACAAGCGTGCGTCTCGAAGCATTATCGATCGTACGTCAATTCTGAATGGACATTGCAATTTTACCGTCACAGTCGCATGTCACGCTGGAGGCGACAAGATTGAACGAGCTAAATCGTGCTGACTGCCACGTGTACGAGTACAGTTTTGTTCTGGAATAAGCTACGCCCTGGAAATCGGTCAGTTACTCGTCATGAACAATGTATGGGCTTCAACTTGACTTTGTTCGCGAATAGAATGAGAAGTAAAAAAAGGACGGTCTGCTGGTCGTAAATAAAATTTCTTTTTGATGTGTGTCAAATTAGAATCTTGTACTGTGATTTTAACACTAGAACTACCGACAATTCAGCAAACCTACTTCCGCCAAAACCAGTCAAAATGACTGGTCTTAAAAAAATACTTAATAATAGAATATTTTTAAATTTGTTGCTTCATTACTTTCTTACAAAAGGAAATCCATGTTTTATGTAATACATTTTTGGTATTATTAACTTATTTAATGAGTTAGGATTATCCCTTACGCATTAATAAACACAATGCTCCTCGCGCATGGTTCCATCTGCAGCAATTTCATTTTATGATTCTAGTAAAATACTTTCATTAGAACCTTCAGAACTTGAAAACACTCGAACGCATCTACTTTTACGTAAATTCGAATTATTTTCACATTCGCTTTCTGAAGATTTCTGAACATATTCTTTGTCTAAATAATCATCGTCACTTCTGTCACTATCAATGATTTTGCTGAATTGTCGGTAGTTCTAGTGTTAAATATAAATAACAAAAGAAGGAATAGCTGAGTTGCTACCTTCCAGGCAGAAAACAGTGGCTTATTTGAAATCCAAACTGCACTTGTTTATAGATTCAAATATTGGGTCAACGAAGAAAGTTCGTGTCAATTTTAGGTAGGTGACGTAAGGATGGGTTTGAATATATCGGAATGATCGAAGACAAATGACATGTGCGCAAATTCTAGAAGACGGTACTTCAGGCATATTTGCGAAAATGTTTAATTGCGACACCTTCGTTTTGTCAGTTTTATACGCCTTTGAATAAGGAAGCAAATAAAACGCAATATGGGCATTTAATGCTGTTCTTTTACGGGAAAGGCAAAAATGCCACACAACCGGACGGAACTTTCAAGTTGCCTGAAAAACGGACAAAAGTTTTGGAAGAGTCTGGCACCTGTATCATTTAATAAATGTATACCAAAATTTAAATGTGCTGCGGTCCAATTTTCCTTCAAATTCGGCACGAACTTCCCGAACAACCCAATATTTACGATTGGCATAGTCGGTAGTATTTTAAGTACTTTTATATTTTCCTGTCACAAATGATTGATGAAAATTATCGTCTTGTGAAAAGTGGAAGTGATAGTAATAATAAAGTTTGTGAAATATTCGAAGATTCTGAACGTACTGCTGCCTTTTCACTAACTTTGACAGTGACACTCTCAATTTAACACAGAACAGCATAAGAAAATGGTTGCGTCTGCAAAATTCTGATGAAGAAAGCGAAGTTGATTAAAACCGGTGATTCTGACATTCTACTGAACATAAAAACAACGTGCTAGTATTCCTGTTCACAAATATCACGTTCCAAAGTTTTAGATCTGTCTAATAGCCCGTCGGTTAGTTTAGAAAACATTTTTAATGACGAACTCATATCTTGAATCCAACAAATAAACACCAGATGAAAACTGTTACTCGATTACAACATATGATATATAATATGCAATGTATAGTAAATATAATATATATATAAAAGATAAGACATAAATCGGACGTATGAACAATTGAGTTACAGAAATATGGACATTCCTCGTAAAAGAATAAATTCATTCACGCGTCTTCGTTGAGAAAACAATTAAAATTGGAAAAGAGAACAAAACGTCTGAGAGCGAAATAAATGGAAAGCGCAAAGGGGTTATTCATCAAACGCGGAATGCTTTCGTTTCATTTCCGTTTTCACTATTATTGTTGCATCTTATCGTTGCTCGTAAATTACGATGCTCGGACGTTTGTCTGAAGTTTGGTATATTAGTCTAATACTTCTGCCCAAATCACGACATAATGTGAATCTTTGAAAAAAGAAACCAAATGATTGATCAATATTTAACATAAAACGCGAAGTTTATAGTAAAGTTAACCTCAGTTGCTATTACGAGATCCCATGCGCTCGAACATTATTAAAAATCGAAATACCATTTGCAACTATTTGACACCAACACGTTTTCCAGGGACTGTAAAAAGTTACTTTTTAAAGATTGATTTATGAATAATGTTTATAAGGGAAGATGAGTCGTTTAATCAAATAATAGAAAAACAAACATATATTATACACAATTATTTTTGTGTCATATATCAAATGAACAGGTTCAAAGAACAGAGACTTTATCAAGAAATACAAAAATATTTTTGTTTATTTACATGTTTATAAATATATGTGAGAAAATATTAAATGCGCGGATAAGTTAAGTCTCAACACCTGCAAACAGTCTTTTACCATGTGTATGAAAAACCTTACTCATGCCTTTTGCGTGGATATATTATACATAGAATGTGTGGCGCGATCAGGAAATATTAAAAGTTTCAATATGAGTGGGTAAATATTGTTGGATACTTCAATGGCAAATATGGGTTCCCGGCAGTGTTAAATTTCGTCTCTGTTCATTTGTTAAGGTATTAATAAAATAATTGGATAGTTGTATGTTTAAAATTGCGACTGTGTGGTGTGACCAGGGAATATTGAAAGTTCCAATAGAACTGTGTAAATATTGCTCGACACTTCGATGGCAAAAATGGGGTTTCTACAGTGTTAAATTACGTTTATGTTCATTTGTTCAGATTTCAATAGGATAATTGGATAGTTGTATTATTAAAGCTGCGACTGTGTGGCGCGATCAGGAAATATTAAAAGTTTCAATATGAGTGGGTAAATATTGTTGGATACTTCAATGGCAAATATGGGTTCTCAGCAGTGTAAAATTACTTTTGTGTTAATTTGTTCAGGTTTTAATAGGATAATTGGATAGTTGCACTTTTAAAATTGCGACTGTGTGGCATGAGCACGGAATATTAAATGTTTCAATACAAGTGTGTAAGAATTGCTGGACACTTCAGCGATAAATGTTCATTTGTTCGGGTTTTAATCGTTCTTGCAATCTGTAGTCTGTACATTATAGAGTTTTGGAGAATCCTTGACTCAATTTTCTTTCGATCGTTAAGAAAATTTACATTTGTGTTCCCTTGTTCAAGTTCTCGAAGTTCGTGGTATCTATAATTCGTCGGTTCTTTGTAAACTTTTAAAGAATCTCTGACCCGTTTCTTGTAATTATATACTTCATTGGCGTTCAAAGAATGTACGTCAATGTTTCTTTATCCAAGTTTTCGTAGGTACTGCAATCTGTAGTCCGAAAGTATTATCTATAGTTTTAAAGAACCCTGAATTCTCCAATGAAGCGTATAGTTAAAAAAATATAGTTACATTTTGCTTATTGCAGGAATCTTAAGAACTTAACTAAAGGAATGCAATCGTAAATTATCGCGAATGAGGACTCATATTTGTGGTTGAAACGTCCAGCAACATTTAGATGTTCGTAATGAAATTTTAACCATTAACACAGGGACATTTAACAATTGTTTTGTGGTATCAGGCAATTAACATGATAAAGCTCAAAATCTTAGTTTACCCTTGGCCTTAATTATTTATATTTATACTTATAACGCACTACTTCTGTATTTTTGAAGTAGAATTATTTTGTAAAACATCGTTTGCTGAAGGAAAACGTGAAGGAAGAAGAATATTATGATGAGAATTTAGAGCTAGGCGAAAATGAAAACGCATTTAATTTTGAAGCATTCAAAGATAATTTAAATGGAAAGCTGAATATAGTGAGAAATGGTCCGACGAGGGATTGTGTTGTACGTTCTAGAAATCAAGAAAATTGTGGAAGACGACAGACAAGTCGACGATATTCCGGATAAGATTACCCCTGCCGAAATAAAACAAGAATGCACATTGGAAAATGTGTCGGAATGTATCAAACCAGAGGAGTTACGAAATGGAAAATTACTTAGGCTAAAGTAAAGCATATTTGCAAGATGAATCATAAGCAAGTTTTTTTTTTAAATCAAAGCTTCCATTTTCGGTATTGAAAACGAAACCACCGCCACTTTTCTTAAATATTTATGACAACGGCTGATTAATTACGATAAACATCATACACTTTCTTACAGACTGTTTTCGACGAAAGGAATATTATAACCATCACAAATAATTTTTTTAAGAAATACCACGGTGTAGTTGTCATTATGCAAAGGAATATGAATTGAGATTTTAATACGATGGTATTCCTTAGTGTAAGACACAGTATGAATAAGACCTGTGTATCCTTTTTAAAAACTAACGAAAGGGGATTGTGCTGCTTATCGCAGGGTTTGGCTTTCCTATCGATAGCAGGTCTCATTTAGATTTTACGCGGGCGAGGATAGCCTGAAAAGAATAAAAGAAGTGCTTCTTCAGGAAGTGAGTCAAACTGATAAAGGGAAGTGTTCAGTGTTGAACAGTTGAGCTGTGCAGTTTTGATTCCAGTTTGGAAAGGGCAAGAATTTGGAACTTTGGTAGCCAACGAATTATTCGTTTTGTACCTTGCGTTTTGTTTGGAAAGTGGCAAGAATTTTGAACTTTGGTAGGCAATGAATTATTTGTTTTGTACCTTGCGTTTTGGACGATCCTAACAAAAGTGTACATAGCATTCGTTTATATTTAAATAAAGTCTGATATATATATATATATATATATTATATCGAAATAAATCAAAAGGACGTATACATATTTACGTATATATATACGTAATATACATATGCGTCATGTATATATATATATAACCTCTATGAACATAAATGTATGTACGTAATATATATACGTACGTAAATATGTATACATTCTTTCGATTTATTTCTTTTCTATTTATTTCTTTCTTCAGACATTATTTAAATATAAACGAACGCTATGTACACTTTTGTTAGGATTGTTCAAAACGCAAGGTACTATACACGTAATTACCAGGTTGTTCAATAAGTTTTGTCGTTCGATAAGAAAAACACAATGTTATGGTTCAAAATACACTTTATTATTCAGTATAATCTCCCTGAACATTAATGCACTTGCTCCAACGATCCTCCAATCTGTGGATCCCATCCCTGAAGTGCGATTCCGGAAGGTCTGCAAAA
This sequence comes from Cryptocheilus praepositus, assembly GCA_033815515.1. Lineage (NCBI taxonomy): Eukaryota > Metazoa > Arthropoda > Insecta > Hymenoptera > Pompilidae > Cryptocheilus > Cryptocheilus praepositus. Next base: position 1,580,593 of record JAWWQZ010000153.1, read on the forward strand.
TACGGTTCAACAGCCTTATGACCTCTTCATTTGACGAAAAACGCTTGCCACGCATACATTTTTTGAGTTCTGGAAACAAATGGAAGTTGCTGGGGGCCAAATCCAACAATTCGAACTTTAATTCATGGATTTTAGTCATTGTCAAAATGCTCTTGTGACACGGTGCGTTGTCCTGATGAAAAAGAATTTTTTCCTTCTGCAAACCGGATCTTTTTTCATCGTCGAAAATTTTTTCCTTCAACTGGTCCAAAAGGTTGCAATAATATTCAGAATTAATTGTTTTACCAGTTTGCAAGTAATTCACAAATAAAATTCCTTTCACACAAAAAAAACTGATGCCAGAACCTTCTTGGCCGATTTCTGGACACAAACTCGTTTTAAGCCGAACAACCAGGTTCACACCACTCTTTAGCCTCTTGTTTTGATTTAGGATCATGGTGATAGACCCAAGTCTCGTCCGTAGTGATGAATCGACGCACAAAATCCACTTTATCCTTTTTAAAACGCTCCAAATGTTGTTGAGGAAGTCGCATTCGAATGTGTTTTTGTTCAATTGTTAGCGAATGCGGCACCCATTGTGCACACAGCTTTTTAAAACTCAAAATTTAATTTAAAATATGACTCACACTGCCTAATGAGATGTGTAGAGCCTCTACTAAATCCCTCTCAGTCAATCGACGATCTTCCAAAACCATATCCTGTACTTTGGCTACGATTTCTGGCGTTGACGCGATTTTTGGACGTCCTTCACGCGGATCGTCTTCGAGGCTTGTACGACCACGTTTAAATTCAGCAACCCATCTTTCTACTGTTCTAATTGAAGGTGAACGTTCATTATACAATCTTAACATTCGTTCGTGAATTTCTTTTGGTGCTACACCTTCCAAAAATAAGAATTTTATCACTGCACGATATTCAATTTGTTCCATTGTCGAAAATACTGTGACACGGCGACACTAAAGGGCTTGTAAACAAAGAATGAATTGACTGATTGAAATGAACCTTCACGTACATTGATAAGAAGAGTGAACCAACAAAACAAAAAGAAATTTGGACTAGTAGCAATGCCCTCAACAAAACAAAACAAAACTTATTGAACAACCTGGTATATGTCTTACCTCTATGAACGTAAATATATATACTTTCACATCAGTCCCTATAATGGATTTACCTCTTTCGATTTTATTTTAGTTCACCACCCAAGTTCAAATCGATGAATTTTACGTAGCCTTAGTGGAACATTCGCGTTATTATTATCACGTATCCCAGAGAATTAGTTACGTACAGACATTCCCCACAAAATCTTTCAGAGTGTAATTATAAATACCGGTCGCTAATAACGATTGTATGTGACCTCGTGTTCTTACTGTAATTAGAACAATTTCAGCGGGTTTAACATCATCTGAATGCAAAATCTAATTAGAGAAGGCATTTTGTCCTTCGCGTTAATGCGTTCAGAACAATTAACCCGAAACCCAAACACGAGTGTAGGAATGGTATATTGAAACCGAGAAGATGTAAAGACTTCACATGTGATCACATGTTCCAATTAGGAACATAATATTCTTAGTGAAATCAAAATAATTTCTGGATTGTTAACATCGTTTGAATACGAATCTAATTAGAAAGGACATTCTGTTATTGAAAATACAATTATACGTGTAACATATGCACACACCGAATATACGCTGTTTTCACATATGATCAATATCACCAATTAATAGACGAGTGGATTAAAGATGTTCCTGTACTTTTTGCCGAACTTGTAGTTTTTTCACATTTTTAAACGCACGTTAATAATCACACGAGGAAATTAAATAAACGATAATAAAAAGAAGTAGAAGAAAATTATAAACAGCGAAGCGGAACTCAAATGTACCTTATGCATGAAACTCGCAGTTGAGCGCCGAACTGGAAGGCGAAAGACGTGACGGAAAAATTTATTCTAGACTTACTCTGGTATATTCCGCGTAATTATAAATGGCAGTCGGTAATAACAATTGTAATTCGTATGACAACGTTTTATTACAATCGCAGTAATTCCAAGGGGTTTAATATCCTCCAAATACGAAATTTAATTACTTTAATTCTTTCCTTGATTCTACCGTTCAGGAAAATTAAAACGAAATGAAATGGAGATTTATGCCGATCATGTGTAAATATACAAGATTTTTAAAGTTCACATATGATCAACGTTCATTAAGAATTTGGAGAATTCTAAAATTGCTTTAAGTTTTGCAATATTAGTGAGTTCTTCATTTTATTTAAACGCACTTCAAACGACAGGCAAGCAATGGAACTGAACGTTTAAGAACAATAAGGGATAAAAAAGTAATTAATCCCTGCAACAACATTATAACGTAGTTTATAAATTAATTGCGACAAGAAGCAACTGAGGCGTACTATTGCATGCATTTTATAGTTGACTTTAGGGTCAAAAGACGAAAGACGGGACGGAAAAAATTGACTCTCGATTCATTCTATTATAATCGGCATAATTATAAATACCAGTAGCTAATAACCATTGACATTGATATGCCAACGTTTTACTATAATCTTCGAAATTATACGGGCATTAATATCCTTTGAGCATTATTTATTAACCAGCATTCTGTTTTAATAACAATTAAATCTGATGTCAAATGCAAATATATATGATTTTTAAACTTTCTACATGCACAACGTTAAAGATAAATTGCTTAAAAATGCTTCCAATGAAGAAGCAAAATCTCTGTGCGAAATTGAATTGAAAGACAAAACAGAAAAAATTGACTCTCGATTCATTCTATTATAATCAGCATAATTATAAATACCAGTAGCTAATAACCATTGACATTGATATGCCAACGTTTTACTATAATCTCCGAAATGATACGGGCGTTAGTATCCTTTGAACATTAAATTTATTAACAGAATGCATTCTGTTTTAAGTCCTAACGCGTTCACAAAAATGAAATCAAACCCCAATGCCGCTGTACGCCGGTCATAGGCAAATATATATGATTTTTAAAGGTTCTACATGCACAACGTTAAAGACGAATTCAGAGGAGCTTAAAAATGCTTCCAATTTTCCCGTGTGAAGAAGCAAACGACAGAGCACAGCAGTAGCTTTAAAATGTAATTTATAAACTCATGTAGGTCTGTGCGAGAAGTTGCAGGTGAAGCGTGCAATTGCAAGCAATTCGCTGTTGCGCTTAGGGCCGTAAGGCGAAAGACGAAACGGAACAATTGGACTATCGACTTATTGTATTATAGTCAGCATAATTATAAATACCAGTAGCTAATAACAATTGAAATTAAATACAACGGTTTTACTTTAAACGTGAAATTTATTGACAGAAATTTCACGGTTCACAAAAATTAATGAATCCTTTGAACATGAAATTTATTAACGTAATGCATTCTGTTCTATGTACTAACGTGTTCGCAAAAATGAAATCAAACTCAAATGCCGCTGTACGAAAGACGAAACGGTCATCAGGCTAATAACAATTGAAATATATATGATTTTTTTTAAAGGTTAAACTATGCATGTTCACAACGTTCACAAAAATCAAATAAATGCCGCTACATGCAAACATACACGATTTTTAAAGTTTATACGTGGACAACGTTAAAGACGAATTTGTAAGAGCTTAAAAATACCTCCAATTTTCCCGTGTGAAGAAGCAAACGACAGAGCACAGTAGTAGCTTTAAAATGTAGTTTATAAACTCATGTAGGTTTGTGCGAGAAGTTGCAGGTGAAGCGTGCAATTGCAAGCAATTCGTTGTTGAGCTTAGGGTGGAAAGATGAGAGACGGAATGGAAAAATTGACTCTTGACTTATTCTATTATAATCAACATAATGATAAATACCAGCAGCTAATAAGGATTGAAATTGATATAACAAGGTTTTACTATAATCCCCCAAATTTTACGGGCATTAATATCCTTTGGACATGAAATTTATTAACAGAATGCATTCTATCCTAAATAGTACCGTGTTCTCAACAATTAAATCAAACTCAAATTCCGCTGTACGCCAGTCATATGCAAATATACACGATTTTTAATGTTTATACCTGGACAACGTTAAAGACGAATTTGTAGGAGCTTAAAAATACCTCAAATTTTCCCGTGTGAAGAAGCAAACGACAGAGCACAGTAGTAGCTTTAAAATGTAGTTTATAAACTCATGTAGGTCTGTGCGAGAAGTTGCAGGTGAAGCGTGCAATTGCAAGCAATTCGCTGTTGAGCTTAGGGCCGTAAGGCGAAAGACGAAACGGAAAAAATTGACTCCCAACTTATTCAATTATAGTCAGCATAATTATAAATACCAGTAGCTAATAACAATTGAAATTAATATGACAACATTTTGCTATAATCCTTGAAATTTTAAGGGCATTAATATCCTTTAAACGTGAAATTTATTGACAGAATGCATTCTGTTCTACAAACCTGTTCACAAAAATCAAATGAATGCCGCTACATGCAAACATACACGATTTTTAAAGTTTATACGTGGACAACGTTAAAGACGAATTTGTAGGAGCTTAAAAATACCTCCAATTTTCCCGTGTGAAGAAGCAAACGACAGAGCACAGTAGTAGCTTTAAAATGTACTTTATAAACTCATGTAGGTCTGTGCGAGAAGTTGCAGGTGAAGCGTGCAATTGCAAGCAATTCGCTGTTGAGCTTAGGGCCGTAAGGCGAAAGACGAAACGGAAAAATTGGACTCTCGACTTATTCCGGCACAGTCAACGAAACGTCGGGGATTTCTTGACGCTGCCGGTGGCAACGTAATTGTAGAGAAAAAGCATGTATACCCTTCCGCCTTCTACATTTAATTCCGCGCCGTGCGACGCAATCTACGTATTCAGACGCTTAATGCAACGATGGCGAACAGTAGAAGGCATAGTTCGTATGATCAGTCCACGGGCAAGGACTATGAATTTTTGGCCAGCCGCTTTGCCGAGCGTGAAATCTAGTTTTCGCCTTCTACTTTTCGCTCCTTCGTGCATTTCCTTCCTTTTCTTCGCTTCATTATTCGCTATAGCTGTTGGTTTCTGTGTAGTTTTAATACCGTCCAACTTTGAATTATTGCACATGGAATTTCGTACTTTCTTCTATCGTCTTATAATTTCGTCGTATACTGGAAATTGATTACGCTAATCTGTTCCTTTATTTTTCCGTGTTTAACCCTTTGCACTCCGAACCATTTGACCATGCACCCCTCATATTATTTAGTATAGTTTTGGAACGAAGTAACACATTATAATGATACTGGACTTAAATGAATTGATTGACATCGAGAAATACATATTTGCAAAAAGTCAATATTTTATTTTGTTATAATTTTGTACAGTGTGATAAATTTTAAAACACTCCCCAGTATGCATTGCAGGGTGGTTTATGCACGTTTGACAATAATAAGTTGTTCGACACCTGCCACCAGGTGTTTTTCTGTCAAAACAAACAATGCAATCCCGTTTTCTTTGTCCCACATCGGTTTTATGGCCTATGGAGATTAAAATTTTCAAGGTCCGGTGATTTGTGCGCCGTAACAAAAGCCGCTGTAATTTTTTTTATATATCTTATTAATTTTATTATACATTGATTTGGTTTCTTGTGCCATTTGAAAAGAAAACTTCAGGCAAATGTGCACGTCTCCAAAAGTTGCGCTGGAATAAGTTAATTCCCTGTAATCTCTAACAAACTTTAATGTCTCCTGAGAGAGGACAGCGGAATGCAAAAAGTTAACCCTTTGACTCCTATGGACGCATATATGCGTCCGCCGAAATTTGTGTATATTGTCTAAATTGACGTGTATGTGCGTCCCCAATCGTTTCGATTTCTTACCTACGGCAACTACAATTATCAATGTACGAGATGAATATAGATACGTGCTTTATCAAGTAATTTTCTTGCATTATTTCATTTGGCGTAAATAAGGAATTATCATTAGAACTTAGTTGTGCCTTACATAATCAATCAATAAAGTTGACACTAGCAAATAGTATTTCGCCCTCAGCGAGTGATTTCACCGGAAGTATTCAGCAGTCAAAAGGTTAAAGAACATTTAACTAATTTGGTTAACCCCTTCGGACCCTGTTCATTGTAATGTACATAATACTTTTCGTACTGTATTTTATTACGTATATTATTTTTACGAATACGAATTTTATTTTTTTATAGAAATATTTCACAGAATCTACTTTATGTTACAAATTTTGTGTAAGGACCATATGTTCATTAAAATGTACATTTACAAATTATAAATAAATAAATAAATATTTCTGTAAAAAGTATACATATTGTTGCCTTTATTCACATGAATTAAGTTACTATAGTATAAAAAAATAATTTTTCTTAAACGTAAAAAAATTCGGGTCTGAAAGGGTTAAGACCGATAGATGAAAAGCAAAAATGTGTGTAGGGGAAAACTTTGGGGTTGGAATAAGAATTATTTCCCCTGTTATAATAGAAAAAGAAACAAAATAGTTTATTATAAGAAATATAAAGATAACACAAATTTTGCACACACGGGAGAAATTAAGAAAACATTAAAATACGTCTTTCGAATTGTTCGCGTCTTTTACGTCTTTAACCCTTTGACTGCTGAATACTTTCAGCCGAGGCACTCGCTAAGGACGGAATACCGTTTCGCCAGTGTAAACTCTGGTAATAGATTATACAAGGCGCAACTAAATTATAATTGTAATTCTACAGTTATGCCAAATGAAATAATGCAACAAAGTTGTTTGCCGAAGGACATACGTGTATTCATCTCATACGATAATAATTGTGACTGCAGCACGTCAGAGATTGAAAAACTTAGCAAATGCATATATGCGCCTATAGTCCATGCCGATAGCTTTCGGTGGACGCATATATGCGTCCATAGCATTCAAAGGGTTAAGTGCGTCTTTGCTCGACGGACTTCGTCTTTAATGGTCCGGCTTCAACTCCCGAATATGAAACAACATCTTCGACCTTTTGTTATATGCGTCGTCGCTCACGCCACGTATCGCACATCACACTCTACCTTATACGCATTCGATACGCATTATTATTTCGCGAATTTTCGATCCTACATGTGTTACCGGTTTCAATAATTTTATTTTTTAATATAATTAATACGATGATGTTATGACTAATTTTCCTTTACCCTCTTCTCCATCTGCGCATTTGGCTCCTGTTTCATCGGTTCGATTTTCACACGGTGCTGTTGCTAGGTGTGCGATACTAGTGGCATAAATTACCATGTTATAAATTCTTGAATGTAGAATTTCGCCTTTCCTTCTCGCAGGGCCATTTCGTGCTAGGCATTTCAAATCAGTTTTATGACGGTAAGACCATTAAATATTGAATAATACCGATATGAAGAAGCACGAAAGTGTGTTATCGGTTCAGAAAGCGTTAATACTTTTTACAATATGTTAATGGCAAATCCAATTTTCCCATAGAAAACCTTTGTTCTCGAAATTGCTTCCCTTTTCATCGCTGCCGCAGCTTCTTGTGCAATTCTAACGCCGTACATTACCATACACTAAATTCTTGGGCATGGAATCCCATCTTTTCTCCCGCCGAGTAATTTTGTCTTCTTTCGTATGTTCATCAATGTGCTCACCGCTCAGATGTTTTAAAAAGCTTCGATTATGGAAACAACATATACCATTAAACGATGTGCTGCACGGAAAGAAGAAAAAATTTGCCTCCAGTTCTGGTCATTTTAATTTTGCATAAAATTACCTTATTAATATAAAATCTCGGTTTCATTTCACGTTCGACTTTTTTTTACAATTGCTTCCTTTTTCCGAATTATTGCATGTAGAATCACTCATTTCCTTTTTATGGTCATATACTTTTTTTAATTAAACTTTATCGCGCCACGACTCTTCCTTACTGAATAACATGAGTAACACTAATCTGATGAAAGGCAAAAACATGTTAGCGGTTTTAATAACGTCAACTTTCCTTACGATTATTACATTAATGTCAAATATAATTTCCTAATTTCCTTTTTCCACTATTATTCAATATTCGTCCTTTTCTGCATTTCCCTTCCCTCATTATTATCCGTTGCTGTTGGTTCCTGTGCAATTCCAACGCCGTACATTACCATATACCAAATTCTTGAGCATGGAATTCCATCTTTTCTCCTGCCGAGCAATTTTGTCTTCTTTCGTATTTTCATCAATATGCCCACCATTTAGATATTTTTAAAAGCTTTGATTATGGCAAGAACATATATCATTAAACAATGTGCTGCACGGTAAGAATAAAAAATTTGCCTCTAGTTCTGGTCATTTTAATTTTGCATAAAATTACCTTATTAATATAAAATCTCGGTTTCATTTCACGTTCGTCTTTTTTTTTACAATTGCTTCCTTTTTCCGAATTATTGCATGTAGGACAACTCATTTCCTTTTTATCGTCATATACTTTTTTAAATTAAACTTTATCGCGTCATGACTATTTCTTGCCGAATACCATGAGTAACACTAATCTGATAAAAGGCAAAAACATGTTTTAGCGGTTTTAATAACGTCAACTTTCCTTACGATTATTACATTAATGTCAAATATAATTTCCTAATTTCCTTTTTTCACTATTATTCAATATTCGTCCTTTTCTGCATTTTCCTTCCCTCATTATTATCCGTTGCTGTTGGTTCCTGTGCAATTCTAACGCCGTACATTACCATACACTAAATTCTTGAGCATGGAATTCCATCTTTTCTCCTGCCGAGCAATTTTGTCTTCTTTCGTATTTTCATCAATATGCCCACCGTTTAGATATTTTTAAAAGCTTTGATTATGGCAAGAACATATATCATTAAACAATGTGCTGTACGGTAAGAAGAAAAAATTTGCGTCCAGTTCTGATCATTTTAATTTTGCATAAAATTGCCTTATTAATATAAAATCTCGGTTTCATTTCACGTTCGTCTTTTTTTTTGCAATGCTTCTTTTTTCCGAATTATTGCATGTAAAACCTCTCATTTCCTTTTTATCGTCATATACTTTTTTTAATTAAATTTTATCACGTCATGACTACTTCTTGCTGAATAACGCCAGTAACACTAATCTGATAAAAGGCAAAAACATGTTTTAGCGGTTTGAATAACGTTAACTTTCCTTACGATTATTACATTAACGTCAAATATAATTTCCTTTTTCCACTATTATTCACTATTCGTCCTTTTCTGCATTTGCGCCATTTCTGCATTTCCCGTCTCTCATTATTATCCGTCGCTCTTGGTTCCTATGCAATTCTAATACCGTACGACGCCGTGCTTTAAACGATGGGACGTGGCGGAATCTCGTATTTTCTTCCCGCTGAACGATTTCTTCATATTCTATAGGTTAATTAACGCGCCCGCGTTCCATACATTTTAAGGAAATTTTATCACGTCGCAATCATCAGCTATCGGCTAATCCGAATAATACGCGGGATGGAAACTAAAAATACCGGTTATATTAATTTTGCATACCGCTCATGTTCTAACAGAAAATCTAATTTGTTCCTTCTACGCATCCCCTTCTGAATTTGCTTAATTTTCCCTCACATCGTTATTCGCCGCTGCCGTTGCTTTATGTGTAATTCGAATAACGTGCTTTACCGTATTCTGAATTCTTCGACGAGAAATTTTGCGTTTCTTCTTGCAGTGCTATGTTGTGCACTGAGTTGATCAACGTCCTTCCATTTAACTATCAATTCCATTTGAATGCTACTACTACTACTAAATTACTATCAACTCCATTTAACACTACATTTACGAATGTTGATTATATACCTACTTTTACTGAAGTAAGCCAATTTGACTCGTACAAGAAAATTGAAGTTTTTTGTAAAAAAAGTAGTTCCAAATCAATTTAAATGAAAGATTTATTATTAAAAACGTCCATTGAAAACGTTTTGAACGGAAACTAAACAGTGCGCGTGGTTTCTGTGTATATGTTGTTCTAAGTCTTAACGCATTGTGTCCGGGTCCCGAGATATCTCGTTTTAATGTTGATCGGTACGTTGCTAAAGTAATGAAGTCTTGCGGCAACTTTTGATAATATAATTGCGAAGTAAATGAATATAGAATATATATACGTATCAGTCAGTATTAAAAAACTACTATGTACTCAACTTTTTAGGACGTTCAAAAATGTACTATCAACCAAGAATGCCGTACGCAATGTTAAAAAGGAACCGTGCCGAATGGTTCGATAGAATATCGGTATACGATCGCCTTGATGTTTATAGTTTATTGCGTAATACGTTTGGGTGTGGTTTCAACAAAGAGCAGTTTCAAAAGTTTTAAGAAATGATTAATCCAATATGTCAATAAAATCAACGGAAAATGCTCTGCCGATAACGAAAAATGTAGCCATAGTCTATAGATGGCACTTGTACAGATTATTTCGATGCCGCATATATTTAAATGAAAGTGGATTTATATTATTAAAAGTTTATTGAAAACATTGTTTACTTATAAACTCTGTTTCTGAAATACATTTTCCGCAAACATTTCTATTACATGTAAGCAGTTGGACCAGAGACGTCTTTGAATATGGTATAACCCGGTAATCTACCTACACTTTTACCGTTGTTCAATGTTTCCCATAAAGTCCCATCAGCAGCTTTTTCGGCTGAAATTTCTGTATTAGTAGATGTATCGATAATGTCGAAATCATTTTCGATTTCGGAATTAGAAATAACTCTAGCTCTTTTTTTACTAAAAGCTGTATAACGAAAAACTTCACCTTTACTTTCAGTTTCAGAATTACAAATAACCCTGGCTCTTTTTTTGCTAGAAGCTATATAACGAAGATCTTCATCTTCACTGTTTGAAAATTCAATTGTATTGACTTTCTCCTCCAATTCAATTTTGTTTTCACATTGGTTTATATAAATTGCATCCGTTTCATTATCTGATTGGCCCTTGTTTATGTTTATTAGTTTTTTCAACAAAAGAACATTTTTCTGATTTTTTCCCATAATGGCAACCCTAGATAACCAAATAAAATAAATATCAATTATAATACCTTTTACAAATAAATTACAAAATTACCTTTATGGATCAAATTTTTCTTGTAAGAAATAAATTTCATAAAATGATAAATTATATGTTATTTCACTAAACATGCAATGCTCACACGCGGTGTATAAATCGAGATGATGACAGAAGTGGGTAATAATGCGGCGGAGTAGCGAAAAAAAGTGACGATGGCTCTCACATACACACAAATATTGTATGTGAGGAATGCAAAATGCGATGAGAAACAAATTTCGTGCGACTTGATTGTTACTCAGGCCTGATATGACCAATAAATTTCATGTGTTATGCGATTAACTGTTAAATTATTCTATGAGTCAAATTGGCTCACAACCGTAAAAGTAGGTATACCACTTTCGATAACGCAAAATGAAGGGGTCTGCAGGGAAGAGGAATCAACATTTACATATATTTCATTACTTAACTAAAAACCAACGTAAGTTTTTAAAAAATAATATTAAAGTTTTATATATATATATATATATATATATATATATCCTGTTGGCACGGATAATAGAAAGCAATTCTTTCTACATGCCTATAAGATTAAACAGTTTAGAGATTTTTTTGTTTATATCATAAACAGTTTGATATTTAACAATAGATTTACGGACTCGAGCCAATTTCACTCATTAAAAATCTCTATATATATATATATATTTATTTATATATTATATATATTATATATATATATATTGTAACCAGACTTTCAATAATAATTTTAAAATTTTTAATTTTAATTTTTAACAGATTTTAATTTTAAAATTAAATTTTTAATTTCACTCATTAAAAATCTCTCTCTCTCTCTATATATATATATATATATATATATATATATATAATAATTTTAAAATTTTTAATTTTAATTTTTAACAGATTTTAATTTTAAAATTAAATTTTTAATGAGTGAAATTAAAAATTTAATTTTAAAATTAAAATATATAATATTAATATAATAATAATATTAATATATATATATATAGAGAGAGAGAGAGAGAGAGAGATTTTTAATGAGTGAAATTAAAAATTTAATTTTAAAATTAAAATCTGAAAATCTGATTACAATATATATATATATATATATATATATATTGTAATCAGATTTTTAATGAGTCAAATTGGCTCGAGTCCGTAAATCTAGTGTTAAATGTCAAAATGTTTATGATATAAACAAGAAAATCTCCACATTGTTTAATCTTATAGGCATGTAGGAAGAATTGCTTTCTATTATCCGTGCCAACAGATATAGGTATCTGCCTGCAAATTGAAAGTACATTGTTATCCTCCTGAAAAACGAAATTTATGCCGTCTACATTACCTACGTGCTCCTGTGTCAGCGTTCCGTAAATGCTTTCCTTAAAAGTCAATTACGTGGGAGATGAAAGGTTGTATTTTCAGAGCAAGGAATGGTCAGAGACGTTGGAAAACGAACTTCTTTGTGCAGTAATAATTTACCGGGCAGCGCTATAGGATTTGTATTCCAGGATGTTAAATATCCAAGCAGGAGGGTCTGTCAGCTGCATTCGGGAAAAAGAATTTACGAAAATAATACGGGGCTCAACTATGAGAGGGAAGAAAAAATGCCGTTAAGGGGTGAACATTTTAGTGAAGAACTGCTCCTAGCAGGAACAGATTCTAAGAAGTTTTGCAAACAAGCTAACGAGGCGAACAACATAGAAAATATCATGAAACCTTCTATGGGATATATATTTAGATATATCACACGATGTTGTTAACATTTATAAATTATGGGAAAGATAACGCTTTGATAAGTACGGGGAATTAATTTTTATTGACAAACAATGGCAGACCAGAGATGTAGGACTTTGACGAGAATAATGAGGCTGCATTTTTCTTATTCGGAATGGTCTCATCAAAATGAATAACATCAACTTGAAATACTTCTCTCCGCTTCCTCATTAAAGCTTTCCATAAAACCTTTATACACGAAATAATTATCAGCTATGCTATTCTATTCCATGTAAGACATTAAAATCAATATTCCTGCCGGTTTCGGTGAAAACAACTGCAACATTTGATGTGGTCGACTCTTCAGACACAAAATTTGCTAAAAATTTCTCGTTCGTCACAAGGTTTCGTTAACGTTTTGTGTTGTTTTTAAATTATGAGTAGCGTCGTCGTGGTATAATATTGCAATGAATAGGCAATTTGTGATTTATAATTACTGAAGCAGGAAACGTGTTTAACCCTTTATGGGCCAAATTTTTTTTGGTAGCTATACAATATCTATGTAGCGTGAAATCAACAAATATCAACCTCGAAATATGTATTAACAATGAATTCAGCAGTTTCAACAATTTTATTGTAACGAATACATTTTGTAACTTTGAAGTAACAACGGCTTACAACGTTTGTACTTGTATATGTATAAGAGCTTAAGTATGGAATTCCATAAAACAGTTGGCATTTGGCAGTGAACATAGATATACGTTGCATTTCCGTATCTGATGATTTTTTACTAATAAATTCATCATCAATCAAATACTATTGGATGATCTTCGTTAGAATCAGACTTTGATAAAGAATCTTCGGATTTATTACTGTTAATGCTTCTTATTCCTATCCCTCTTTTATTTATATATGATTTTGTATCCATATTTTGGGCCTCATATATATAAGACTAAAAAGCAAAGAAAACACAAACGTCATCGCAAATAAACTACCATTATAGCCCATTGTGTCTCGAAAGTCACAAAGCTGTACCACATGAAAATAGTAATAAAATGATTGTTTAAATGCAAACAAATAAGACATTATTGATATATAAACTAAAAGCTATTATGTACGCTTTCTTTGTTTAACAAACACCGATAGAAGAACAAATAATGACAATTGCACAAGACGGTTCCTTTGACTCCTATTTGCAGACAACTTGCAAAAGCATTTACTTTGACATTTCAGCTTAGAGCTGATAACCGCATCAATTATGTTATTGGTTAGTAAGAACACATTATATAACAAGATGTATACGCCATCTAGTAAAAAAAATTAAATTATTTAATAAAATATCGATTTATCGATATGTGACTTCAAAGTCACGCGGGCCCATAGAGGGTTAATTACTGTTGCGTGATCAATTACGAACTGCATGAGAACAGAACATTGTCGAAATTGATATGGCAGTCTCGCATATTGTCATTACTCTACATTACTTTTAAACCCGTACGCCGTTTATGGTGTCTCTGATTTTGCTTCAGACACCAGACATTTATGTTCAACATTTAAATCGATTAACAAATAAGGGTTAAATTCGGACCCTTATTCTTAATGGTTTTGCCTCGGAGACACTAGACATTGGTGTTCAACATTTAGTTCGATTAACACATCAGAGTTAAATTCGAAACCTTTGTTACGCGCACCGCTCAAATGAGAATCGCGTTTGAAAGTCGACTCAACGTGTGTTCGGGATAATTATATCCTGTGTCGCCGACGGTGTGATTGCAAAAGGACAGAGAAAAGGGAAACAACAAAAAAGTTAAAAATAAAAGATTGATCAGATCGCATAGAAACGCCTAACAAAACGGGTGTGTCAAGAAGAGAAAATTGTGAATTAGTTACTTTAAAACCCGTATATTTTTTTAAACTATATTTGTTTTAACTGTATTTTAAACTTTATTTTATTCAACAATTAAACTTGATTTAAAGAAACTACAACAGTAAGTTTCGTTGTGCCACCTAAATCCTCCGCCTTTATCACTACCTTTTATGATGGTGAGAATTATTTTGTTGTTGATGGGTGTTAAAGGGAAAACGAATTGTTGTTAACCGAAATATATTGTCTCTCAAAATATAACAGACATCGACGGACACTATATAATACTGTGGTGTATAAGCAAAGTGTGAATCTTGTTTGTTGTCGGTTTGCTGGTCTTTGACAGAGTCATTTTTGTCGGTTTTTGAAACGGGAAGAAAACAAGAGTTTTTGAACAGTTGGTAGGAAAAGAGTGAGCTCCGCGAATCAAGTTAGTTTTTAAATTTGGGTGACGAAAGATAATTAGAAGTGACTTTACCCGACTTATTACGGGAAGTAAAAAATACTATATAATACTCTATAATAGTGTGGTGTGTAAGTGTCGTGTGCAAGTGTCGAGTTTGAGTCTTGTGTGTTGTCGGTTTGCTAGTCTTTGACAGAGTCATTCTTGTCGGTTTTTGAAGCGGGATGAAAACAAGAGTTTTTGAACAGTTGGTGGAAAAAGAATAGGCTCCGCGAATCGGGTTACTTTTGGATATGGGGGTAGAATGATAATTGGATGTGGCCCACTTATTGCGGAAAGTAGGAAATTCCTATTTTTTGCTGGTGACTGGGGCGACATGAGGCTGCTGTATTTTTTTACCTGAGCAAAAATCGGGTACTGGTAATTAACAAAAGGTTTGTGATGGAAAGCAGTACTGCGTCATAAAGATGTGAGGAATGTACTAAAACGTGGTCGCTCAGGATTAGGAAATTAATTGGTGGGACCGCCGTCAATGTATGTAGTAATTATTTTCTGAGGATGTTGGCATGCGGGTATCGATGCATTGTTAGGGAATGCGAAAGGAATCCAGGAGGAAGGATTCGTTAAGAAAGATTAGTTTGGGTTGTAATAAATGTCTTGTTCCATTTACTGTAAGATATCGAAATCAATACCGCTACTGGATAACGGTGAAAAGAAATACAACACTTTATGTCATTAATCGTGTACAAAAGGAAACCACTGTTAGTTGGCGATGGAATTCAATATGTTTACCGCATCAATTTAAATCACTGTTGCAGAATGGAAAGGATAAAAAATTAGCAGATACTTTCTTTCGTTTCATATTAGATTATTTCTTTATCTGAATACAATAAATACAAAAAAATATATATTCAAAGCACAAAGAATTTCAAATGCACATGAAAAAAACAATTTGTTTTGCTGTTATTATAATTATTTTTAAATCAACTGTGATAAACAAATGTTTGTATTCTGTGACATTGAATTTATAAAATTTATGCGGTATGTTCAAAGTGGCAAAGAAACACGATCAATTCGGGTCATTTTTGGAACATTCAAGATGATCAAAAAAATGTTATTTTTAAAAACAAATCATGGCCCTTTATTTATTTATATTTTTCATTACAAGACAAATACTAATTAAAACTATCCCAAAATAGATTATCAAGACGACCATTACTTGGAAACTAATCTAAGAAACAAATTTTAGAGCAAGTTTGGTAACTCAAGAAACGTTGGGTGATTTATGAGAAAAAATGCAGTTTAGGGTCACAACATTTGGTTCTATATTCAATTTCCGATAACACACTAATCGACATTTAAGATAACAATATACACAAAAATTGCTTTTCGTGCCTTTATTAAAGTTTTATATGGTCATTTAATTGACCATGTACATCTTATTGGCCTTCTTGTGGTTATGCAAGGAAATTCTGTAATATATTACAGCAAAAAAAGTGTTTTCGTTCACAATAAATTGTCATATGTGTTTACAATGTATTTTTTCCAATGTTTTATTCGATTACTGTATTTGTACAAAGGAATTCTGTAATATGTAAAAAAGTGACTTAAACTTTCGAGCCGGATTTTTTTAAGAAAATGAAAGAGGCAGGTTACCTTTCTAACACTTCAGGTAAAGAATTTATTGATTATAATAGGGTAAAATAAAAAAAAAAGATTTTTTTTTACATTAGTGGAAAGTTAAAGCCTTTGACGTATACACATATATCCCACTCGGCCTGTGTACTGGTGCATACATGTCCCATTAGTCTTATAAAGATTATGACAAAATTTATTTTGAATTCATACATATGTAGTGTATTATATGTAATAGCAAAAAAAGTAATATAAAAACAGCGTTTGGAACCTATAAGACTGCTGGGACATCTTTATTCCGGTTTGAAAGACAGATGTCCTATATGTCCCATCGCTTTTTGCATATAAAGAACTAAGTAATCTGAATGGGTTACATCAAAATATTCAAGAGAGCTAATAAACTACAAAACAAAAAACTTACAATTTTGCTCATTTTATCTATATACTGTAATCACTTTTTGAACACTACCTACAAATGATGTTGCCGCACTCATATTTTATACTTAACAAACTTTTTGACAGCAAGAAATTGTGCAACTAGATTTTAAGGAATGTAACAATCGAGATCCACACACAATGAAGCAATGTGCAAGAAATTTTAGTAGATTGATAGAATCTACGATTAACACTTGACTGGGACGGATGACGAGATATCTCGTCATTCCTATTTCGTCGTTCGGGGCCGTTGACGAGATATATCGTCTTGCATATTCTGTCGTTCGAGACAGGTGACGAGATATCACACAGTCTGCTACGTAATTGTCATTTCGGCAGTTTTTCGTAATTTGTATTGTGAAGAGATTTGAACGCCATCTGCAAATATGGATACCGACAAAACGATTGGTAATATTACAGAAATATTTGCGGACAGTTTATCGGATACATCAAATGATGGCGAGAATATTATTGTCATGTCAGTTCACTTATTCATGTTTTACTGAAATATCATACTTTCGAAAAATGCGTTTTTACATTTTTTAATTTTTGAAAAGCATATTGCATTCGACGTAAAAGTGTTCGACCAACTAACGTATTTGACGTAATACGAATAAAAAAGTAGGAGACATTAACCACCTGCGACACTTTGTTGAGTGTTGAGTAAGATATTGGAAAGATTAATTATCCCAAAGATGTCTGTAATATGGTCTTTGCGCTAAATTAACTGTAATCATTTTGTGTTTTCTATATGAAATGCTGTATTTTTGTTTGAAATTAAGAGAGGACAGAAAATAAGTTCATCATATATCTTTGAAACGGTCTTTGCGTTAAATTAATTGTAATCATCTTGTGTTTTCCGTATGAAATGCTATATTTTTGTTTGAAATTGTGACAGGACAGAAAATAAGTTCAGCATAATTCTTTGAAATGGTCTTTGCGTTAAATTAATTGTAATTATCTTGTATTTTCCGTATTAAATGTTATACTTTTGTTTTCAAATTATGAGTGGAGAGAAAATAAGTTCAGCATATATCTTTAAAATGGTCTTTGCGTTAAATTAATTGTAATTATCTTGTATTTTCCGTATGAAATGTTATACTTTTGTTTTCAAATTATGAGTGGAGAGAAAATAAGTTCAGCATATATCTTTAAAATGGTCTTTGCGCTACATTAACTGTAATCATCTTGTATTTTCCGTATGAAATGTTATACTTTTGTTTTCAAATTATGAATGGAGAGAAAATAAGATCAGCATATATCTTTAAAATGGTCTTTGCGCTAAATTAACTGTAATCATCTTGTGTTTTCTCTATGGAATGCTATATTCATGTTTTGAAATTAAGAGAGTACAGAAAATAAGTTTAGGTTATATCTTTGAAATTACCTTGAAGTAATATAAACTTGCAAAAACAAATAGTAATGCAAGTAATTGTACAAATAATGACAAAATAAAAATCGACTATAAATAATGGTGAAAGTATTGTAACATTTTTGTCTTATCACTTAACATTGAGCGGTTACATTAAATAGCACTTATTATAACGCCCTGTATGAAAACGTTATTGTACTGTATTATTGGCAATATAATTCGTTTATCTCACGTTTACTGTCACGTTTTAATACGATCTGTAAGAAAACCAAATGATCCGATCGCAAACGCGGATCATCTTCAATTTGATGGAATATCAAGCACTTTATTATCTCGAATTTCATTCTTATTCCATTTAATGTCCATTAAAGTTATTTCTGTTTTTCTCCACTACAAACATTTAGTTTTCTTTTTCTCATTCCATAAGACACGCCTCTTCGTAATATATGCCTATTAACTTCCCCAAAAATGTCACGATGGTTTTCAAACAATGACTTCAATTGTACTCGTTTATGACTTACTAGTTTACGGCTAAATATGATCCGCATTTAAAATTGAAATGTTCGCTTTCCTTGCACGCTGTATTGAAAAAGCGGCAGTTACGTGATCGAATTATATCTCCAATAATATAGATCAATGTACAGTAACAGATGTTTAATAACGCATAGAAAAAAAAACATAAAAATGTAAGTCCACCTAAATATTTATCACATTTTTTTTTCGAAGATTAAATTAAATCTTAAACTTAATCATTTGTTGGGTATCGATTTGGCATTATAAACTTATTCAAACTAGGGAGTATCAATTTTTAAGGTTTTCGTTAAGTTCGTTGACGTTGTTTTCTTCAATGCCGAAAGATCCCTATAAAATAACCGTTTTGATAGTTGAAATAATATGCGCTTGAAGTACGATCGTGTCCACTAATGTGCATTTCAATAAATTATGTAAAATGGGTAGAAACGCAACTGAACGTATTTTTTAATGTCAAAATATATGGCAATGCAAGTATACTGAAACGCATATAAATGGATGATGGCTAATGCACACAATTCGATAAAGCCCTTTGTATTTCACCGTGAATTCTGGGCAAGGCCATACGTCGAAATGCTTGAAACAATGCAGTTGCACACAACTGCCACCAATAACGAAGGTGGAGATAGCATACAGTAACTTCAGTGAAGGCCGAATTAAAGGTTATTTTGAAAGGTAGAACTGGTAAAGATCATTAAATTCGCACTTTTATTGTAATCTTGCGTGGTGCGTTCTTTTCAGCCTTGTAGCAATTCGAAAATGAGGATTCACATGAGAATTTTAGTGTAATTGCAAGGAAACATATGAAAACGGGCGGAAATAATTTAACGAATCTATAATGTTAATACATAAATGTTTGTACAACTGTGCAGAAGTTAATATTGAATGCAGGATGAAATTAACAAACATAAGAGATATAATAGTTCAAAGTAGGTGTGCGAAAGGAAAATATTTGAGGATTTTTTTAAAGACTTTTGAAAACCACTAAATAGCTTTCAAAAGAGTAGTCAGTTATTAATCGCTAATAAATCGTTTGAAAATGATAATCCGTAAAGCACAATTTACGAAAAAAAAAACGATGTTTGTATTCAAATAAGTACATAGTGTCAGTAACTTTATTGTTAGCCTTTCGGTCATAAAAAGAAACTTGATTTACAATGTTTCTTTATTACATTGAACTTTCCCTCTATACACACTATTAGACTTATATCCACACCGCATACAAGGTATAACTTTTGTTCAATCCTTACTTTTTCTTTTTCTAACCTACTTTCCTTTCTCCCTTTACAGTTTGAAATAATAATAATAACATTGGTTTACAATGTTTCTTTAGTACATTGAACTTTTCCTCGATACACATTATTCGATTTATATCCACACCACGTTCAACGTATAACTTTTGTTTAATCCTTCCTTTTTCTTTTTCTGACCTACTTTCCTTTCTTCCTTTGCAGTTTGAAATATTAATAGTAACATTGGTTTACAATGTTCCTTTATTACATTGAACTTTCCCTCCATACACATTATTCGACTTATAACCACACCACATACAAGGTATAACTTGTGTCTAATCCTTACGTTTTCTTTTTTTAACCTACTGTCATTTCTTTCTTCACAGTTTGAAATAATAATAATAACATTGGTCTACAATGTTTTTTTGTTACATTGAACACTCCCTCTATACACATTATTCGATATATATCCACACCGCATACAAGGTATAACTTTTGTCTAATCCTTACTTTTTCTTTTCCTAACCTACTTTCCTTTCTTCATGTACAGTTTGAAATAATAATAATAATAACATTGGTAGCGAAGATGCCTAAACAATATATGCTGTCACAATGGGAACAGGTTCTGCGGTAATATAATAAGCAAAATTACTCAACCTCGGCTACTAATTTTCTTTTTGTGTAAATACTGGCGTTTCTTCTGAATTGAGGTTCATTTTATTGTTTAAAATTGCAGCATTCTATATGTTGCGGAACCATTCGTCTATTTTATATTTCGTTTTACGTATTTACGTTCTATTTTATATTTTGTAATAATTCAGTAATACCAAACGAATTTCCTACGGAACGTTCACTTTCTATTTAAAAGTTCGAAGCCTTTCGATTGCGATTTGTCATGTAAATCCAAGAATTATATATGCGGAATCTAAATTAAATATGCGGAAATATTACTTTAAGCTGGTTAATAACTGGTTAATAATCATTTATTTTAGAATAACGAATACAATATTTCAAATAAATAATTTACATTTAGTAATAATTCAGTAATACGAAACGAATTTCCTACGGAAAGTTTAGTTTTTATTTAAAAGTTCGAAGACTTTCAATTGCGATTTGTCATTTAAATCCAAGAATTAAATATGCGGAAATATTACTTTAAGTTGATTAATAGTTAGTAGATTATTTGTTTTAAGATAATAAACAAAATATTTCAAATAAATCATTTACATTTAGTAATAATTCAGTAACACGAAACGAATTTCCTACGAAAAGTTCACTTTCAATTGAAAAGTTCAAAGTCTTTCGATTGCGATTGGTCATGTAAATCCAAGAATTAAATCATTTATATCCAAATAAAATATGCGGAAATATTATTTTAAGTTGATTAATAGTTAGTAGATTCTTTGTTTTAGGATAATGAGCAAAATAATGCAAATTACATTTAGTAAGATTTACATTTAGTAAGAATTCAGTAATACGAAACGAATTTCCTACGGAAAGTTTAGTTTTTATTTAAAAGTTCGAAGCCTTTCGATTGCAATTTATCATCTAAATCCAAAAAGAGAAAATCACTTGCAAAAGCAATCACTTACATTCTGCGTCAAATTCATTGTCTTAATTTCCGCTAATACCACTTGTACTTGCTTTTGTGTTATCTTATTGAACAGCCACCATTAAACGTACCTTATAATACTCAATATATCGTCTAGGTCGGAAAAATGTAGAACCATATGTGAATTATTAACGCGTGCCATTATCTACGCCACCCACTAAACCTCCGCATGAATGTCCAAACTGCATAGATTGATCACGATTAATTGGCATTCCTGTTCGGCGATCTTCACATCATGACGACAAATTTGATAAATTCCGACAACGTTGTGCGCGAGCAAAATTATAAAGAAAAACCGGCGGAGCGTAAAAACAAATTGAATGTTGCGGTCAGTCTGAGTACCCTCGCCGACTGGATAAAACGTGCGGTACGAGTAAGTGACGGTTGTATATCATCCGCTCGATGTGAAGTCAATTTTCCATCCGTAATGGCAACTTTTATTTCCGTCCAGTTTGTCCAGTGCTTGTAGCGAATCTGTACAGTCAAACTGAAATAAATGTGTGTTCTGACAAGCAAATAAATTCCCTCCTACTATCGAGATTTCGAGTAAAGTGCATGAAGTCTGCGAACAGTGCGACAAAAATCAAATTAAAATCCGATAGACAACCGATGTATAATGTAAACCGAATTTACTATGTATTGACACTGTAGGACATTTTCATATAGGAAATTTCCAGCGGTCACATTGAAATAAATGTATGTCTCGATAAACACGACGATTCGACGGTAATGTTCTGATCTGCACAGTAAGAGCATGAAGCTTGCAGACAACGTGATGGAATTTGAAATAAAAACCGATCGGCAGTCTAGACAAACTGAACTTACAATGTATTAATAGTATGGAATTTTTATATCTCAATGTTTTATGGCGTAATAGTATGGGGCTTTTACGTGATCGCCCTGTACCGTATACTCTATATGATAGAATTTTCTACCCGTAATAGCAATTTTTATTTCCGCTCGGTTTGTTCGAACTTTCTGCGTAATTCCAAGCATGACATTTCGGCGGTATTGTCCAGATTTACACAGTAAAGTATATTGAGTCTGCAAACAGTGTAGTAAAAATGAAAATAAAATCCGATGGACAACTCAAATAAATTGAATTTGATTGTTTACTAGAACAGTATACAGTTTTTATGGAGGATTTGTAAGGCGGATTATCATTTACTAGTATGATGTGAAGAAAACCTAAGAAAGAATTCATTTCCGGAATCAAGAGAGTGTTAAATGTGAACGCTCGAATTATTTTAGTATGGATTTATGTTCCTACTAGAACGGATAATCTGTATTTATTAAAGGGAGTAAGAAACAAATAGTAACGTTTGAATATTTGAAGGAAAAGACGTTCATGAAGGCCCTAGGGAAATATGAACTTTTAATACATTCCAATTTAATTCGAGCGCATATTTATACATGGGAAAGTTGAAAACGTAAGAAAGAATTCATTTCCGAAATCAAGAGACAGTTAAATGTGAACGTTCGAATTATTTTATTATGGATTTATGTTCTTATTAGAACGGATAATCTGCATTTATTAAAGGGAGGAAGAAACAAATAGTAACGTTTGAATATTTAAAGAAAAAAACGTACATGAAAGCGCTAGGGAAAAAAGAATTTTTAATACATTCCAATTTAACTTGAGCGCATATTTATATATGGCATTTATTAAAGGGAGTAAGGAACAAAAAGTTAAAAATGAGCGCATATTTATATAGAAAGTTAAAAATTAATTTCCGAAATCAAGGGACTGTTAGACGTGAACGTTCGAATTATTTTATTATGGATTTATGTTCCTACTAGAACGGATAATCTGCATTTATTAAAGGGAGGAAGAAACAAATAGTAACGTTTGAATATTTAAAGAAAAAAACGTACATGAAAGCGCTAGGGAAAAAAGAATTTTTAATACATTCCAATTTAACTTGAGCGCATATTTATATATGGAAAAGTTAAAAATGTAAGAAAGAATTAATTTCCGAAATCAAGGGACTGTTAGACGTGAACGTTCGAATTATTTTATTATGGATTTATGTTCCTACTAGAACGGATAATCTGCATTTATTAAAGGGAGTAAGGAACAAATAGTAACGTTTGAATATTTAAAGAAAAAAACGTACATGAAAGCGCTAGGGAAATAAGAAGTTTTAATATATTCCAATTTAATTTGAGCGCATAATTATATATGTAAAAGTTGAAAACGTAAGAAAGAATTCATTTCCGAAATCAAGGTACTGTTAAACGTAAACGATCGAATTATTTTATTATGGATTTATGTTTCTATTAGAACGGATGATCCGCATTTATTAGAGGGAGAAAGAAACAAATAGTAACGTTTGAATATTTAAAGAAAAAAACGTACATGAAAGCGCTAGGGAAATAAGAAGTTTTAATATATTCCAATTTAATTTGAGCGCATATTTATATATGTAAAAGTTGAAAACGTAAGAAAGAATTCATTTCCGAAATCAAGGTACTGTTAAACGTAAACGATCTAATTATTTTATTATGGATTTATGTTTCTATTAGAACGGATGATCCGCATTTATTAGAGGGAGAAAGAAACAAATAGTAACGTTTGAATATTTAAAGAAAAAAACGTTCATGAAAGCCCTAGGGAAATATAAATTTTTAATACATCCAATTTAATTTGGGCGCATATTTATATATGGAAAATTGGTATGATGAATTCTATATAGCCTTGAAACGTTGAACAAAATAGGAACGATCGACCTAAATATTTAATTATTGTTATGCTTACTCTCGAACCAGTCATTTTGTACAATTTAAACATTTATTTTCTTTTTGCCTCGCCAATAATTAACATCTTCCTATAATTGAATTTAATTTGTCGGTATAGTCATTCTATTCATAAAAAAAATAATTTTTCTAATGTGCTAAATATTATCTTTTTCTCCGCGATTAACAATTTGAATATACATTCTAAATTTATCATTGGTGTCGTTGACAAGAATTCTAACATGTATTTTATAACATGATGTGTTTGTATATTTGTTAATACAGTCAATATCTCTGAAATATTATTCAAGAACAGAAAAGTACGTCATCTTTCTGACCAAACATAAATATTAGAATAATATACAATTTGCTAGTTGCCGTATATAATATGGAAATATAAAATAAAAAACCCTACAAAACAATGTTATGGGATTGGTGCAAAAAGTACACAATCACTCGGTAATTTTTCTTTTAGAGTTACGCATAAGTTTGTGTTACACGAAACTTTGAAAGCAGGATGTTATATCGTAACAACGTAACATCGTGACAACTTTTTCAACAATGAAGAGAAACTTGTCTGAAAGCGTCGGAGTTTCGATCTTGGTTAAAAGAAGATTAGCCCGGTGCAAATCCCTTTTGAAGTTATAACATTTCAGCTCAGACACGTGGTAGCGTATTCACAAAACTTAAATATGTCCCATAGAAAAATTGTATAACTCATCATATAGTGTTCTACATCATTCTCTCAATATATGTCTTACAAAGGAATATTTAAACAACACAGTACCATATTTTTTTAATCTTCCATTTACGCATGTTCATTCTTACTTGTGGGTCGTTTATGCTGTAGGTTTGCATAGTACATTCTACTATTTTTAAGTCTTCAAACAAAGCCTCGAACAAATCTATAACCCCCTTAATCCAAAAAAAATGAACTACAAATTGTGGAAAACGTAGAAGTAAATAATTTGTTCAGTTCTACCAATTATGGAAAATCGCGACATCGAAATAATAAACACTTACATCAACCCTTATTCTATTGGGACAACTTAATCCTTATTCTGAACAGGACAAAATGATTACATAGTTGGCACTATCATAAGTTATATAACGAAAGGAATACTGTATGGCGAAAATAATGCGGTGCCGCGTAGAATTATTCAAAAGAAAACAATTGTCGGAATAAAATTTTACTCCGTAAAACTAATGGTTTTGCTGGATGTTTCCATGTACTACCGCTTACAAAGTTGGCAGTATCATAAGTTATATAAAAAAGGAATACTGTACGCCGAAAATGACACAGTGCCGCGTAAAATGATTTAAAAGGAAATAATTGTCGGAATAAAATTTTACTCCGTAAAAATACTGGTTCTGTTGGCTGTTTCCTTGTACCACCGATTACATAGTTGGCACTATCGTAAGTTATATAACAAAAGGAATACTGTACGCCGAAAATGACATAGTGCCACGTACAATTATTTAAAAGAAAACAATTGTGGGGGTAAGATTTCACTCCGTAAAAATACTGATTTTGTTGGCTTTTTCCATGTACCACCGGTAGTTCACCGCTCCTTTCTGATGTGGACGACGTTTGCATAGTACATTCTACTATTTTTACGTCTTCAAACAAAGCCTCGAACAAATCTATAACCCCCTTAATCCAAAAAAAGAATGAACTTCTACATTTTCTGGAAAACACAGCAGTAAATAATTTGTTTAGTTCTAGCAATTATGGAAAATTGCGACATCGGAATAATAAACGCTTAGATCAACCCTTATTCCATGGGGACAAGTCAAACCTTATTCAAAACAAGACAAAATGATTATATAGTTGGCACTATCATAAGTTATATAACAAAAAGAATACTGTACGCTGAAAATAACACGGCACCTTATAGAATTATTTAAAGCTAAACAATTATCAGAATAACACTCCATAAGAATACTGGTTTTTTTGGCTGTTTCCATATACCACCGATTATATAGTTGGTACTATCATAAGTTGTATAAAAAGGGAATACTGTACGCCGAAATTGACGCGATGCCGTGTAGAATTATTTAAAAGAAAACAATTGTCGGAATAAAATTTTACTCCGTAAAACTACTGGTTTGCTGGATGTTTCCATATACCGACAGTAGAGTACCGCTATCTTCTAATGTCGACATTCTGCACTGTCGCCACCTACCAGTAACCGTTCGAACATTTTTCTGTACGACTTACTCTACAAGCAACTGTACGACACTCATTCACGGATAACATTGACGAGCAACCGCATTATCTGTCGTGTACGACCATTATCAACATTACTAACCATCTGATATCCTTCGCGAGCGCAACTTCACGAAAACGTGCAAAGTAACTCACCTAAAACCATGTTGATACCATCGCGATATGCTTTAGTTTTCGGAAATACGTTGTGCTTAGCATGGCACAACACCATACTGTAACTTTCATGACCGTACGTGAAAACATCTGAGAAGCTGCAAGTTTTCGGTTAAAGGTCAGAAAGAGATATGTACTGGTAAATACACAGAATTCGCATATTTTCAACTTTACCCTGCCACCCTACGTAGGCAAGAAGTTTCAAGATGGCGGATGGTTAAGTATGTGAAGTCTTTGGTATGCAACTTCCTGCAACATCTGCGATGCTACTTTATCGGCGTTACCCGTTCTTTATATTTGCCCCCCGTGGGTACGGAATGCAAAATGGGTAAATCGTTGAAAGGCAATTGAAAATGGCTGCTCTGCTTAACCATGCAATTGCCCCTATGTCATAACCGTTTAGCTACGGCGTAATTGGATTCCTGTGGGTTGGATTATATCGCGTAATTAGACCGGAAGGTAATTAGTCAAGACATGAATTTCAGGAACTATCATATGATTAGGACCCGAGCCGTTCTAAAGAGCGGAAAGTGACTGTAATGCCGAATTAATATGTCTTGTCGGCCAACTAGAATTCATTCTGTTAAGGCGCACGCTGCTTTTATTGCGTTTCGGGTATTGTTTATGATAGGTAACATTATATGACAGTACATAGAAATTAGCATATTAGTTGTTTATGTTTTATACATTTGTAAGTTTCATCATCTAATAAGACTTCAATGTAACGAATGAAATTATTTTTACGTTACCTGTAGAACCAATATACAATATTAACACGAAATATTTGCAAAATTCAATCTGCGATAAAACGAAACAATTGCCATGCGTTAAAAGTAGACATGAATATATCAAGAAACCTATTATTAAATTTGAGTGTTGACCGAAGACTTAGTAAGTATTATTTTGTTACGTAGCACTCTGAAATAATTAAAAATACAAATGAAATTATTTATAGAACCAATATACAATATTAACACGAAATATTTGCAAAATTCAATCTTCGATAAAACGGAACAATTGCCATGCGTTAGAGATGCAAGTACATTTGAGTATGTCAAGAAACATATTATTAAATTTGAGTTTTGACCGAAGAGTGGGTAAGTATTATTTTGTTACGTAGCACTCTGAAATAATTAAAAATACAAACGAAATTATTTTTACATTATTTATAGAACCAATATACAATATTAACACAAAATATTTGCAAAATTCAATCTTCGATAAAACGGAACAATTGCCATGCGTTAGAGATGCAAGTACATTTGAGTATGTCAAGAAACATATTATTAAATTTGAGTTTTGACCGAAGAGTGGGTAAGTATTATTTTGTTACGTAGCAGTTTGAAATAATTACAAATACAAATTAAATTATTTTTACGTTACTTATAGAACCAATATAGAATATTAACATGAAATATTTGTAAAATTCAAGTTTCGGTAAAACGAAACAATTGCCATGCGTTAAAGATGCAAGTACATTTGGATATGTCAAGAAACATATTATTAAATTTGAGGGTTGACCGAAGAGTTAGTAAGTATTATTTTGTTACGTAGCAGTTTGAAATAATTACAAATACAAATTAAATTATTTTTACGTTACTTATAGAACCAATATAGAATATTAACACGAAATATTTGCAAAATTCAATCTTCGATAAAACGGAACAAATGCCATGCGTTAGAGATGCAAGTACATTTGGATATGTCAAGAAACATATTATTAAATTTGAGTTTTGACCGAAGAGTGGGTAAGTATTATTTTGTTATGTAGCAGTTTGAAATAATTACAAATACAAATTAAATTATTTTTACGTTACTTATAGAACCAATATAGAATATTAACATGAAATATTTGTAAAATTCAAGTTTTGGTAAAACGAAACAATTGCCATGCGTTAAAGATGCAAGTACATTTGGATATGTCAAGAAACATATTATTCAATTTGAGGGTTGACCGAAGAGTTAGTAAGTATTATTTTGTTACGTAGCACTCTGAAATAATTAAAAATACAAATGAAATTATTTTTACATTGTTTATAGAACCAATATACAATATTAACACGAAATATTTGCAAAATTCAATCTTCGATAAAACGGAACAATTGCCATGCGTTAAAGATGCAAGTACATTTGGATATGTCAAGAAACATATTATTAAATTTGAGGGTTGACCGAAGAGTTAGTAAGTATTATTTTGTTACGTAGCAGTTTGAAATAATTACAAATACAAATTAAATTATTTTTACGTTACTTATAGAACCAATATAGAATATTAACATGAAATATTTGTAAAATTCAAGTTTCGGTAAAACGAAACAATTGCCATGCGTTAAAGATGCAAGTACATTTGGATATGTCAAGAAACGTATTATTAAATTTGAGGGTTGACCGAAGAGTTAGTAAGTATTATTTTGTTCCGTAGCACTCTGAAATAATTAAAAATAGCCCTCATTGCGATTTTGACAGACGGTATAACGTTAGTCCACAATAAATAGAAAAAATTAATCCTTTCAATTTGTTGTATTTGCAGGGTAACCTGGACACAAGTGGTATTCTACCTATTCTCAGAATGAAAGTCACGTAGGCATAAGTCCGAAAATACTGTTTTTTCAAAATATACATTTTTTGCTCGCATCGAAAATTGACTAGAATTATTGCTGGACATAGGATTTTAAGTACTGAAATGTTTATATGCATACTGATTTATTATAAGACACGTTGCCTTCAATACAAATATAACTTATTCTGAGATATTATTCAGTTCTATGGAAAGAAATGATAAAATGCTAACATAATAATAGCTTAAAGTTTTGCAAAATGTGGCAAATGAAAAGTGTTCAGAACTACGTTTATATAATCTTTACCCATCCTTAGGAACAATAGAATACAATTTCAAAGTTGGGTCACCTATTTCCGTTGAGCTCTACGTAGTGAGGATAAAAAGTTTCCACACAAAATGTATGAAAAAGATAATACATTGTACCACCATTTTTATTTTTTTAGCGTATCCAAAACGTGTATTGGTATATGAATTAATTCCTATGTCATTATTATTTATACCATTAAGAAGGTATTCGGCGATTTTGTTCTGAATATAGTTTGAAATCGCGTAAATTAGTTTTTTGTTGCAGGTAAATTTGTTGTGGACACGCCTGTATGTTGTTGGAAAAAGAAAAATTAATCATCAGGGGCCGAGTCAAAACTGTAAAGTGGCTGCTTTATTTCTTGAAAATTTGCATTTTCGTGCAAAAACTTCACTCCCCATGATCGCTTTGCCCGACGATAAACTTGGACGGCATCCTTTAATTTGTGCGTTAACGATGTATAAAATAATTACGTTCACTGCATATAAATCATTCCGAATGTAAAAAATCGTGAAGATTGAAAATTTCCTTTTCGTCAAAGAATTTTGCAGCAAAAAATTGTATTTCCAGAAGTGAAGTTCATATGATATTTTTATGTAAAGATCTTAGATCGAATTAAACTTCGTGTACTAAACATGTGTGAATTACGTTGGATCTAGCGAAACATATTTAAATACCAGCACTTCGCTAATGAACAGTTCTTATGATATTGAAGGACTCTTCGTCAAACTAGTTGCCTGAAAGGACCTGCCATTTCCAATTCATGACACCGCAACGAATTTTTTGGTTGCCTAATATAATACAGTGGCCGTAGCGTTTTTCTCTTGGAAATCAATTAGCAGCGCCTCGGCCACTTCAAAAAAGTGCTTTAGTCTCCCTTGGCGAAGGTCATCTTCAATGAATTTTCCGTGTCAGCGGAACCGTTTAGTCCACTCTTTGACTTTCGAAGATGAAGGCGGAGATTCACTGTACACAACATGAAAGTTTAATTCCTGCTGGCCTTTCACTTTCTTTAGCCCAAATTTTAATAATGGTGCGATACGCAGTTTTTTGGTGTTATTGAATATGCCGCATTAATACGCTTTCAGTCGATTCTAACATGAATACTGCCTTGGTGGAAGTATCAGATTTAGGCTAAGAATGTAGAACAAAAGATGGTAACTAAATATGTGCAGTATAAGTTGTTCAGACGAAGAAGTTTTAGAACTTGCAGCGTGCCTTGATATATTGTAACCAGTTTGAAACAATTGATTATATACACCAAACAATTCTTTAGTCAATGTAGGGATATTAGATGTTGCACGAGACGCAGGAATTATATTGAGTAGAATTTATTGAAAGATAAATAGAACTAATTGTACATATAAATTCAAAATAAAAATAGTATGGCAATCCGATACTATTCGGCAAACGGCAAGAAACGTATCTATATGGACTGAATTCTCAACTTGACTGAACGACGCGGTAAAACTCTCTGACCTATTACTCAACTATCTCTAAACGATAAATCTCTCGCCGGGCCGTAATTTGTCTATGAAAAAAAATGGTCCTTCCCTTAGGGTTCGGCATCCAATCATTCGTAAAAACACGCATCCTCTCATTCTTACCTACATTCTCTCTCGCTCACTCTAACTGCGTTACAGTCGACACGCGCAATAATGAGACATCGTCACGCATTCTTCCTTAAATGATCATTAGCGTTCACTCGCAACAATCGGTCGCAGCCATTCATACACACACACACACACGTGCAATTTACGACACATTGGTACGTTTTTCTAAACACATCAAACATTTAATGATCTTCGGTCAATCTAGAATGGATACTATCGTGGACAGATAAACCAAATTTTAATTGAAGCGTAACCTGGTACAAGGAATAGTACCTGTAAATTTGAGATTGTGAACAGTAAATTATTTAGGGTAAAAAAATAAATCTTCTTACATATTGCGATATTTTATAATCAGCTTGAAATAATTAAATGATTATTGAGCATTCACTTTCTTTAGCCAGAAATTTACTTATCGTACAGTACGCAGTTTTTGGTA
Source organism: Cryptocheilus praepositus (assembly GCA_033815515.1). NCBI lineage: Eukaryota > Metazoa > Arthropoda > Insecta > Hymenoptera > Pompilidae > Cryptocheilus > Cryptocheilus praepositus. The sequence goes on from JAWWQZ010000153.1 coordinate 1,612,429, forward strand.
CTTTTGAACACGTAACAATATGTCTTCGGTCAGTATAGAATGGATACTACCGTGGACAGATAAATCAAATTTTAATTGACGTGTAACATGGTATAAGGAAGAGTACCTGTAAATTCGGGATAGTGAACAATGAGTTGTTCAGGGCAAAAAAATTGACCTTCTTACATATCATCTGCACATCAAAATAGAAAAATGATTGTTGGGCTTTCAATCTCTTTTGCTGGTAATTTTGTAATCATGCAATACGTGGTTTTTGTACTTTAAAAACGCTATAATACGTCTCCGGTCAGTCTAAAATAGCCACTACCGTGGATAGAGGTATAAAATTTTAGTTGAAGCATAATGAGGCGTGGGGCGTGGCACCTGTGAACTTGCAGTTTAACTTTGCAAGCCAATAACTTTTGCACTTTACCACGCATCACGCTATTTTACGGAGAGTTCCAAAGAACATCGTCGGATTTTAATTATTGCCGCCTTTGTTGTGATAATATAGGTGCACGGTGTGTAAAGTTTGTCCGCTTTGTGAAAGAGAACTCGGTCGGTTGTGAAAAAATAATCGATGGGCATATTGCAGTGTCGGTGAAATCTGATATCTACTGCTTAAGTGGTAAAAAGCTCCGCTGACTCTTCTTCGCCTGGTTTTCCATCTGCTTAAAAGCAACGCGGTACTATCGACACACGAAGAATTGTACACCCGATGAGGACATACAATTGGAAATAGAGGTAACGAATTCTACTCGAATTATAACGAGAAATGCAATATTGTTACTACTGTAGCATCAGGAAAACGGCCGTAGATGCGTCGCATAAAACTGTCGTTGGGCCATCGGGCCCTACAGGATTAACCCTTTGCACTCGGCACCGTTAAATGACTATTGACGTTACTTTCTTTACCAGAAAACTCGACGCAATACGCTGTTTTTGGTACTGTTGAATACGTAACAATATGTCTTCGAGTCGTGATATATTATAAGTAAATAATTTTAGAACGTAACATGTAAGGAAATGTAATGAAATTTGGTTTATATGAATTTGTGGACATTGAAGAACACTTATTTACAAAAAAAAATCAAAATTTTTTTTTTATAATTTTCTATACAGTATGGTAAATGCCTGAATTGATTCCCAATATCTTTAGCAGGTTGATTTGTACACGTTTAACCCTTTGCACTCGGACATGTTTCTTCACGAATGGATACTACCGTGGCAAATAAATCATTTCGTTAAAAATGGTATAGTTTTGAAAAAAATACTTTGCTCAAAGCAAGTTTTGCATCCAACTTTGCTGATACATTTTTTGAAACAAAATGAAATTTTATAGCATCTATTCTTTTCGAATGCGTCATAGTTCATTCTTTCAATGTCATTTTGGTTTATTCAAACACATATCGCAGTAATAACTTGTTTATGATCTTTCACGTGTATTTTTTCTCCCAAGCATATACAATGTTTATACGATAACAGTTTATCATTTTAATTGCAGTAAATATATAGAAGGTTGTTCTTGCAATGAGTTGTCAGGGCAAAAAAATGGACCCTCTTCAATTTATTGACCACGAATTTACTAAATATTAAAAACACAGATTATTAATTCTATCTCTTTTGCCTGGTAATTTGTAACTCCCCGGAAAAATCTTAAGGAAACAAATATTTGAACAAACGTTTTCTGTATATACATTTACCTCAGTAATAACACGAAGTAAAATCTTCGTGTCCCATAATGAGGCGTGGGACAGTCGAGTGCAAAGTTAACTTTGCAAGCCAATAAAATGTTGTTTGCCGCCATCACCTGGTGTTTTTGAAAAATCGAAAATCACATCTCGGACTGCTTTACAAGACTTTTTTCACAAATTGTGGTGTGTCATTGGTTTTGTGAAAGAGCTGTTTTCTTTCTTGAAAAAATAATGAGATATCGAATTGTGAATTGCGAATCTGAGATCTTGTAAATTTCTTCTTCTCTGGTTTTCCATTTGCTTTATTATCTTATCACAGTTTCCCATATCATTGAGTCATACCCGGTAACCTTTGTATGCCCAATAACCAGTGCAATATTCTACAAATTGCTCAACGGATTAGAGCGTCGTATAGTCCGTCGTTGAATCCATCGGGCACGTTCTTTTTCGATGTGTAAAACGGTTGATTTATTTATCAAGATCTTGTTAATTTTATCATATTTCGATTTGTTTTTATGTCCCATTTTAATAGAAAACTACATTTTGGATTGAACACGTCTTTCTTAAAAATTGCGGAGGAATAAGTTCATTCTCCGTAATCGTTAATAAACGTTTTCTGACATCTCAAAGGGGACAACCGTGGCGGCGATAATGCTCAGACTTACGTTGTCCCCTCAGCAGAGTTTCAGCTTAGTTCAGTTATACTTGAGTAATAGATCAGAGTTTTAAGTTGTCGTGCAGTTTAAGTTGAGTTGTCAGTCAGTCAGGTTGAGAGTGTAATTCAGTCCAGTATAGATACGTTTTCTTGCCGTTTACCGAATAGAAGTCGGATTGCCATAGTTTTACTTTAATTTTGTATTTATATGTGTAATTAGTGTTTCTATTTACTCTTTAATCAATTATTCGACTCAATATAATTCCGCATCACGCTTCGACATCACCTAACATCTATAATCCCTACACTACGATACTTACAAATTCGTATTTTAGCTTCGCACCTGTGATTTTTCATAACCCACTTCAAACGATATCGTAAAATTTTAATTATTGCCACGTCTGTTAACACATAGCTGACCGGTCACGAGTTAACTCGTATTTGCACTTGCGCTGGCTATTTTAATTTTTGAAACGCAGGGCAATGTAGAATATTGTAAAATTTTGTTCATTTTTCAATTTCGTTTTCTTTATTATAAAAAAAAAATATACTGCCTTCTTGGTTTGTCTTAAATCGGAACTTTTATCACAATTTTAGGATTATTAAAGTATGTCAAAAACAACGGAAAATGCTCGGCCGCGTAACTGATGCATATATGTCCCATTTGTCTTATAAAGATTATGACCACATTTATTCTGAATTGATACATATGTAGTGTATTACATGTAATAACAAAAAAGTAATATAGAAACAGCGTTTGGAAGCTATAAAACTGCTGGGACATCTTTATCCCGATTTGAAAGACGGCTGGGATATACATGTCCCACCGCTTTTTTTACATAAAGAACTAAGTAATTTGAATTGGTTACATAAAAATATTCAAAAGAGAGCTAATAAAATACGTTTTCTTGCGTTTACCGAAACACTTGCCTGCTTTCATTTTATTTATATGTGTAATCATTTTTCTATTTACTCTTTAATAAATTATTCGACGTTGATATAATTCCGCATCACGCTTCGACATTTTTAACAGGAAAAAATCCCTGGTACTAGGATTTACAAAATGTAGATCGACCTGTGATTTTTCACAATGAAACGAATGTGCAAAAATTTTAATTATTGGCTGATAGTTAACACATATGATTAAACTTGACTGGGATATATGTGTATCAACAACCCTTTCGAAAGGGTTAAATATGTGCTGCTAATTCTGACGTTTGTCATCAACTTCGAAACGCTCCGTTCGCAAATGGTTAAACAATATGCCCAAAGGTAAGAAATAATGCCCTCTTTTTCATTTGTTGAAACGTTTAAATAAAACTCTATGTGATCAATCCTCAAAAAGGTTCCGATTTTTCTGCAAGTTGTTTAGCTATTTTTAACAAGGTTGGAAAAACATACCTTTTAATAATAAACCTGAAAGTATCGTCAGATTTTAATTACCGTCGTGTTTATTGAGATGTGTACGGACGCTTGACAATATCGAGCTTCATCAAAGAGTAGTAGGACAGTTTGTGGAAAAATCATCGACGACAATAATACAACAGGCACTTAAAACGATATTCAGTTTTGCTGTTGCGGAGAGCCTCATTAATCCGCTTTCCTCTAGTTTCCAACCAAAAGCGCTGCGTTTCTGCCACCGCGAAAAAAATCGATAATTCGACGAGAAGTACTGGGTGTTGTCATCAAATTTCATTCAAAATATAGCGAAGCTTGCAACATGTCCATGAAAAAAGAATTGCGCTGCTTATCACAGAATCTTGTCGCGAGTGAGAAAGTGTTGATTGAAAATGATAAAAGAAATATTTTTCCAAAGAGTGGGCCTCACTATTCTCAGAAATTCATTCGGTTTTTAACGGTGGAGTTAAGCGATTTTCGTTAATGTTTGGATAGGGCGAAAATTTGAGAGTTTCCTACACAATTAGTTGCAATTAGTTCTTCTGTTTTATTTAAAATCGTGTGTGTGTGTGACTATTATATATGAAAGATAATTTAAATCTTTGTTATATATCCCTTTCTTTGGATTTATCTCTTTCAACTTTGTTTTACCACATCGGCCTTTAACCCCTTAACCTATAACTAAGGGCATAGCCCGTGGTAGATGATCGGGCCAAAAGTGAATATTACGGGCTATGCCCGTAATACGATGATCGGGACAAATATAAATATTAGCGGCGGCGCCCTCCGAAAGTTATAAATATTTGTGGAATATGTGATAAGTAATTACAACCTGATGTAATAATTGTGGTAGATGCAAGTACCACAAAAAGTTTATTTATACAAAAATCAGTAATACAAAATTAATAATCTGCAATGGTGTGATACAATTCGTCACCGTACTAAACAAATTGTGCGAATGGCTCGAAGATTGTGCGAGCTTGTTTACGTTTTCGACCCAAAATTCTCAAACGTGAATCGTAGGTTAAGGGGTTCAATTTACAATACATACTTATTAATTTACATACTTACAATTTACAATACTACATTCGTATTCCAACACCTTTAAACATCGCCAAGCTCTACTACGCGTTCTGATAATTCATAGCCCGATTTAATCGATGTGGCTACAAAGTAACATCAGATTTGAGTCGCTGTCATGTTTATTGAGGTGTGTGCACACGGCAGGCAGTGTCGAAATTTATCGACGAAATGTCTATCGACGACGAAGATCGGACGCCCGCATAGTCTCATGTCTACTTTCGTTAATCCGTTTCTCTTCTTCTCTGTCCACCCAAAACGCCTTATCGCGATCACAAAAAGAACTGACGATTCGACGCGGACGGTCGCATGCGTCGCAAAAAATGCCTCGACATCCTCGGTTCTCATTCAAGCCGACGAACTGGAAGAATAGCTGACAGGGTAAATAAAGAAAAATAATTAACGGTATATATTCTGCAGAAGAACATACCGCGCAAAAGCCTGCAGCGCTGTTAAGCATATCGATTGAACTTCTTAATAATATTCCGCTGACGCGTTCCGCACTGTTATACGTGCGAATCTGCGTTAGAAATTGTGAAAAATGTACGGGATGATTTCTTTCGATGTCTATTGCAAGCTGTACGTAATACTATCGATGTTATTTCGTAAGTTGCGTGAAATCCAACTTCTTAATAATATTTCGCTGACGCCTTCCACACTGTTATACGTGCGAATCTGCGTTAGAAAAAAATAGTGAAAAATGTACGGGACTATTTATTAAGTACCCATTGCAAGCTGAACGTAACACTGCCGATGTTATTTGGTATTATAATTGCAATCGTAAACGACTTGAGCAGAGTAAGTTGGCGAATATTTACTGCTTAAGATTGCTGCGACTAACTAACTGAAACCAGCTGTCAATTTAACATTAACCGAAAGAATCTACCAATCAGACAGTTCACTTTGTCAGTGTGAGAACGTCGCAATAATATTGATTAGATTTGGATATAGTAATTGCAATCGTAAGCGACTTGAGCAGAGTAAGTTGGCGAATATTTACTGCTTAAGATTGCTGCGACTAATGGGGCAAACGTTGGTAACGAAGACAAGTACGACGGTGGATTGAGAGGCATTGAAGTGCGTCATAAGCATAATTGAGTTTACAATTCTGTCGTTAGGTGTTGGCGTGAACTCGAAGCTAATCGATTGAATTCGGTTTCGTAATGCGGTATGCTCTTGGACGGACTATTGACGCCCATTCAAAGGGCCATTAGAGAACGAATTGCTTTGATATCGAACACGACCGCATCCTCCTACTATGTCAGTGTCATACATTTTCGTCTGCATATACGTGCCAAGTGTTGAGAAAGTATTTCCAGAATTCAGACGTTATACATACATTGCGACGACGAAATGTTGGTTAATTATTTGACGCGTAGCTTATTAATACGTCCTTCACTCTCAATTTTGTGGTATGGGGTGGGTATAGATTAAATGTAAAGGATTGATGCTTTGTGATAGTTGAATGTGTTGCAGAACATTGTCGTAAAATTAATTTGCGGATATAAACATATAGTGCCAAAACACCAGAATGATGCATGCACGAATAATATTATTTTTAAAGTTTCTACGCAGATGTAGTGAAAACTCAAATGTTCTGGACTTGTTTACCATTGAGTGCATACACTTTCGTTATTCTTTGGTATGGAATAAGTATACGTGGAACATAGGAAGCTAACGTTTTAAGATACTTTTATGTCTTATAAAATATCATCTTGGAATTAATTTTAGATATTAGTATTTATTGAAAATTTTGATTTATACGCTACATACTTTTATATTAGACGTATGTGTATATATTAGATGCCAAAAAAAATTATTTGATGGATTATCAAATACAATGTGAATTGCTTATAATTATGTACACATATATAAATTGTTCGCAAGACGATGTTTTGCAGTTAATGAGGATGTTAAAACGTCAGTCTTCTATCTTTCAAATGTACTTAACCCATAGTAAGAAGTAAAAAAAGTGTGGCAAATTCAATAAACAAAGAATGAACAATTTTTACATTTTGCGCTACATAAGCGCAAAAACTTCAAAAATAAGTTTTTAACAGTAGACAATATACATATTTGCAGATAAAGCTATCAGTATGTACATGCAATGTACTAATAGCAAGCAAGGATTGCACATTGCGTGAAGTAAAACTTTCAGTCTGTTATAAGAAAATATGCAATGACCCGTTTATGCATGCGCTAATACAAGGTAAGAACAGGAAGTATTTGAAATTTAAGGTTTCTATGGTCATCGGTGTAACTGAATATTGTATCAGAGTCGCAGAGTGTCAATGAAGCAAACTATAATATAACGATGGTGATGTGATAAATTTTAAAAAGTCAAAAACATGAATCACATTCGGAAGCCACAGAAAAATTCAGTTATTGCAAAGTCTGTTTAAATACATGTCTCCATTCACGTGTGTATTTAAAGGTAATTGGGTTTGTACAAAGTTTAAACATTTCATTTCGAGAATTAAATAAACACGTGCTTGTAATTCAGTGTAAATACAACCCGTGTCACAAATCGTGCAATATAGTTTATACTATTGTATTTTACGAGAATGTGTATGTGGATCTTTTATATTGTCCGAGTATTGTTAAGAACTTCTTCGAAAAAGTAATGTTGGCGAAGCGTAAGGTTTCGAAGAAGACAAGAACATGAAACCTTGGAAATTTTTAATGTACTGCAACAAAAGCACGTTTAAATACATGTCGCCATCGGCACATAACAATTTACATATAAGTTAGTTCATGAAAAGTGTAAACAGGGCTATTTAATTTGCTTTACTCCGTAATAAATAATTACGGGTTTGAAACTCTGTATAATATATGATTTGTCATTGTACATGCGCAACAAAGTTTATAGTATTTCCTAATGAAAACAGTCCGTTAGCAATGAAACGAAGCTTTCCCTCAAAAGACACAAAATGGGAGGATAGAATTATGAAGTTGTCTTTAAGATGACAGACGAGAACGGAACAAAGCGTTAAATACGCTGATGAATAAAAATATCAGTAAAAAGAAAAAAAGTATCTTCTACCTTTTCATAAAAACCCAGCGAACTTTTCGGCTTATACTTATACCCAATACTTTTGTACAATATAGTTATTCTATTGTATACTTTATACGCATAGCAGATGCCTTCAGCGATGCGGTCATTGTTGAATCTCCCTTGGGAATGCAACTTCTTAGCTTTCAGCCGCCCTTTGTCACTATTTCTGCATATAACTATTTATTGCATTACTCTGCATGTTTCCCATTCTTTTGACATTCCGTATATTCACGTCAGCCGGAAAAGACGTTCTTTGTGTGACACCTTCTTCGCCGTTTCTTTGTGCACGGTGCCAATTTCCACTATATAAACAGATGCGCTTCTCTCAGCGTATCCCTCGTATATTTTAAATTTGAAACGCAAACTAGAAAGCTTCGGCGGTTTTTATCCTGCGTATACAGGGCGGTCGAATAAATCTACGTATCTTCAGTGTCTGTGAAAGTATGATAGAAAGATATGTACATTAGGCGCAGTCAACGGCATAGCAAAAAGGTTAGAAGAATGCCGGATTGGACGTAGAGATTGGCGACCGGACGGAAGTGATTTCAAACGAATGTTTCAAAGCAGCATCTGTGCGAGACTGTGTAACCAATGAGGTGACATGTGTCTGAGAATGAATGGTCGATTGAATGCGAACGACGGAGCATGACCATATTCCGTTTGTGCCATATTGTTTTTTGAGACAGTTCAGTTTTATTCTAAGCATAGTTTAGAATTCGAGAGTGCTGGGTAGTGAAAATAAGTTAATGAAAATAATTTAAGTTACTATTGTTCTTGGATTTCAGTGAAGAGGCTTGTAGACGGACTAAATTAATGCTTGAACTTGTAAGTTGGTAAAGTGGTTTAGCGTAGAATATATTCTCACACGAAACTGGCCAAATGCCCAAGACTACTTTCTTTAGGAAAAAAAAGAAAAAATGCCAAATGAATACTTAATTGAAGCCAAGTGTTGTATTAAGGGGTTTTATTTTGTGTTAACATGCATTTAGTAACCTTCCAAGTTACTCTTGTTTCTGGATTATAATTAATCAGAAAAGCCTCTTAATTTAACAACGCTTTGGTACGAGGCGCGGTCAAGATGCAAGCCAAGAAGTAATTAACCGTGAAGGTGCAAAGTAGAACAACACAAGCAATCGCAGCAGGTGCACGATCAACAGAAGTGGGAAAAAGACAAGCACAATTTGAACACAAGTACCGGAATTTACATGCATCAAAAAACACGCTATAACAGAAAGTGGACCCTCGTAGACAATATTATGTAATTATTATTTTATGTACAATTGTGTACATTTTTTGCGTACGTATTGACATATTTACGTATACAAAACATTTTAATAGTTATTGTTAACACAAATAAATTTAAATTTTGTGTTTATTGGCTAGTATACATTTTTGTATATGTACGTTACGTAACAGAGATTTTACAAAGAACTATTTGAACCATGATTTAAGCTGCTTTAAAAGTACTAGATATAGTTAGAATAGTCAATAGTTGCATCCTAGAAAACTGGAATATTTCGTACTGAACCTTTTTATTTCATTATTATATTTTCATATACCAAGCCACTTATTTTCTCGTTTTCGCGCCTTTGCATTGCTTCAAGATCACTCCGAATACATACGCTGAATTCTTTCTTCAGCGCTTTCATAATACCAAAGTAAAAACATGACATTCCATAAAATACCGAAGATGACCTTAGCATGATTTTGAGAAATTGAAAAATATTTGTGCCCCAGTGACATCCTACATGAACAATGATGATAATAGTCGTTCAATAGTTATATAAAATGGCACTTACCACAAGTCACCCCATTTACTCTAATAATTGCGATCTTCATAAATTTATTAAGCGTAACCTTCCCGCAACGGACAATAATTAAGATTTTTTAGCAAGAAAAATATCCGTTTCTGTTTCTAATGCCTGACCAGCTGATCGTGACCTTCATAAATTTTTTAAGCGTAACCTTTCCGCAACAAAGAATAATTAAGATTTATTAACAAAAAAAAATATCATTTTCTATCGCTAATGCATTACTAGCCGATGTGCCGTTAGTTCAACATCAAAAACAGCTGTTCGATAGTTACATAAAACGGCACTTACCGCAAGTCACCCCATATACTCCAATAATCGTCACCTTCATGAATTTATTAAGCGTAACCTTCCCGCAATGAACAATAATTAAGATTTTTTACCAAGAAAAATATTCGTTTCTGTCGTTGATGCGTTACCAGCTGATGTGCTGTTTGTCCGACATCGAAAAAAGCTTTGGCAAATAAAGTGCCGGTAAAAATATCAAGGCAATAACTGGGTTAAACAACAGCAGGCCAGAGGAAAGGGATATGCCGCAGTGTGCAGTGTCCTGCGAGAGAAACGACCTTCCACGCTATCTGAATTAATGCGTTCGACGCGTTCGGCCGATTTTTCGGAATCGAGTGCCGCACGCAAAAAGTGCCATTAACGTCAGCGGCCGGCTTCCCACTCTTTCGCTGAATAACTAGTGACGGCGGTGGGATTTTGAAAAGCCGCATATACCGGGTCACCCACAAGTGATTGCCTATTGAGAGTTCCGAACAATGGGACACGCGGTCAGACGTCAAGATTGATCGAGAACTCACCGAGGACCACGCCAAGTTTCCTCGCCAATCTCCTGGCATTGGGATATCCCGATGTCGGAACGACCCCTGCTGATGGCTCTGTTGTTGCAAGATTGAACACTTCCGCTGCCCATCACCAGCGGCTCTTCAAAGTGCGTATTAGAGTACGAGCATAAGGACGGTTAACACATTGTTGATCAATCACCAGTTAATTCGTGTTTGCACTTGCGTTGGATATTTGAATTTATGAAACGCAGGGCAATGTGGAATATTACAAAAGTTTTGTTGGTCGTGTTCAGTCGTGTCGGCTTTATTATAGAAACTATGATTTTCTTCGTATTGAGACTTTTATTACAATTGTAGTACTACAAAGTCTCAACAACAACGGAACATTATGGTGAAGCATTTTTAATTAATTATACGCAATGCTTTATCTAGTTGCCCGAGTCATTTTTTAGTGCGTTGTAGTGATCTGGAAAATGATCATTTATTTCTTCAAAGTGCATATTAGAGTACGAGTATAAAGACGAGTTCAGTCGTGTTTGCACTTGCGTTGGATACTTGAATTTTTAAACGTAGGGCAATATAGAATATCGTAAAAGTTTTGTTCGTCGTAGTTAGTCGTGTTGGTTTTATTATAGAAAATATACTTTTGTTAATATTGAGGCTCTTATTATAATTGTAGTACTACAAAGTCTCAACAACAACATAACGTTACGGTGATGCATTTATAATGAATTATACGCAATGCTTTATCTAGTTGTCCGAATGATTTTTCAGTACGTTGTAGTAGTTTGGAAAATGATTGTTTACCTCTTCAAAATACGTATTACAGTACGAGTATAAGGAGTATAAGATTAATACATTGTTAACTGGTCACGAGTTAATTCGTGTTTCATGCCTAAACACTATTGATCAATCACGAGTTAAGTTGTTTTTGCACTTACGTTGAATATTTGACATTTTTAAACGTAGGGCAATATAGAATATCGTAAAAGTTTTGTTCGTCGAGGTCAGTCGCGTGGGCTTTATTATGGAAAATATACTTTTGTTAATATTGAGGCTCTTATTACAATTGTGGTATTATGATGTCTTAACAACGACGAAATGTGACGACCAAGCATTTTTTATGAATTATAACGTATGTATTATACGCCTTATCTGGTTGCCTGATTTTTAAGTATGTTGCAGTGATTTGGAAAAATTATTTTTTATCGGAAGACAGTTACGAATCTGATATTAGGCTCAATTTAACTCTTTAACGGGAAAGCGCAACGGAACTAGATATATGTGCAAAGCCTCTTGTGTACAATTACGCGTAAATAACCGCTGTACAATTAATCATACTAAAAAAGATTAAAAGTTATATAAATATGTACAATGCACAGCTTCGCACAGTTTCGATATTAACTGTATCCATTTGTGACCATGAGGCGGAATAAATGTCATTTAACAATGTAAAAAAAGTATAGAAAACTGGTTGTCATTCTTAATATAAATACGAGTGCAGCAACAGACATTAGTACACAATTTTAGTGTGCGGATCGTATAAATCGTAAAACGGTCAATGATTTTAGGCATGGTTAATGAAATACAGATACTAAGAAAGTTAGGAACTCCTAAAATTATTGAAGAAATTAGAAAACAGTTACATATGTAGAAAATACGCATATATAAGAACGTTCAATTAATGGAACAGTTAGAAATCGTAAAATTAATTTCGACGATTTAAAGCGGATATATGTACTTTTTGTTGGTTAAAAATAAACCTGATACATTTCCTCAATATCACAGAGTTTACCAAATTTAGCCATATGCTGACTTCATAATTAACTTATCTTACAAAAACTTTAAATCCTTAAAGTCCTTTTATTAATTCTGTAAACTGTCAGAATTCTGAATTGACTGGCATTTTACAAATCCGGGATTTTTAATTGTTTTTCACATGTTACATACGTTGACTAAAAGTACATCGTTCGAACATAATATACGAAATGACGTAAGGTACGAAAAACGTATATTGAGCAAAATAATGTTGTTAGTAGTAGTAAATAAATTTGTAGGCTATTAAAAACGAAAACATTAACATGTCACGGAAAATGGTAATCGTTCCATCTACATCATTTCAAAATGTCCTATCGATCATAAGTGGGTTTGTTGAACACGTTCTAGAAACAGATCAAGTTACAAGATAATACGTGCGACATGTTTCGGCTTGTTCTAGACACGGTACCCTGTAAACCCTGATGTAGCCCATTTTCGACATTGATGCAACAGGCGGATTTGTAATACTGTATGAGAAACTATCAATTTTTTCGCACAGTTCCATTCTGATTCGTTAGGGTCATTTTTGCGAATGTAACTACGTACCTCTGTAGAAATTATTCATCACTACCGTTGCTAATTTCTTTGAAAATTTGGCTAGCACTTAAATTGTATAAACTCATAAAAAGTTAAATTTGTAACTTAAACAAATTTCAATATTGTACATTTTTAAACCATTTAAGCTTGGAAAAAATTTGCAAATATTTCTTGCAAATCGGTATTTTTACCGTTATTCGCAAAATAAAAGCTGGAACAACACACTGACACTGACACACGTTGCTGTATTTTACCTTGCTAAATTATAATTCAATTAAGCGTTGGAATAAGGTATAAAATAGGCAGGAAATATATTCGGTTTCAAGCATGGACTTTCAGTGACAATAGAAGATGTTATGCGAATGCAAATATTTCGCGAAAGCTTTAATTCGTTTCTGAAAAAAACAGCTTTTTTGAAGCGTATTTGATCATTGAGAATAATTTGAAATATAATACTTTCACACCGCACTCTACTTTCTAAAGCCATTTGCAGTGAATCAATAAAGAAAATATATTGGTGCCTTCAAACACAGATATATTCACAAAATCAAAGTGCATAACCGATCATAATGTTTTTCAATTACCAGATACAGTTGTTTCACGCTCACTTTAACGTTCTCAACGTGGAAACTTTGATATAGACATTGGCATACACTGCTGCTGATTATACGAAAGTTTGGACCATCGATAATTGCAGAACAAAGAGCCGCTAAGCACACAGGAACAGCACACTTGAAGTTCACTGTAATCCATACGTCTTAAAGGCCATAAGCCAATCAGTCTATGCACCAAGCCATTGACCTCTAAGCTTATTGACCACGTCAGTATATAGAAAATTTGCTCAACGTTTGACCTCGATAATGCAGAGTTCCGAAGTTAGCGGTAAGCTGAATCTGTGATAGGACCTGTCTGAATACCGTGATAATATCTGCTTATTGTCCGAACTCACGATAAATCCTATAGTCCGATTTCCCCAAATGATCAGGTAGTGATGCGGTAGATTTGCTTATATATTGTTCACTGTATAAATAGAATTTCAAACATAACAAGGCTTCAAATATTTTAAATGTAACGAAATCGTTTATTAATACATTGTTGATCGACAATTTTACGTGAAAGTTATCTTGAGACACCGGTTATTATTTTGTAATTGAACAAAGAAGTGAAATAGTCCAAATAAACTTCTAGCTTATTTATACACAGTGAATTGAAACTAATATTTTAGATTTAACCAAGTCGTTTATTAACACATTGTTGACCGACAATTTGACGCGAAAGTTGTTTCGCGTCATCGGTTATTATTTTGTAATTGAAAGAAGAAATGAAACAATCCAAATAAAGTTCAATAAAGGTTATTTATACATAGTGGGTTAAAATTAAACTCTGGACGTATATGCTATATAATTTTTAATATATTTTCGTATGATTAATAATACTGCAGTCATTTACGCGTATTGTACACAACAGGTTTTGCACATATATGTGCTTTCGTTCCGCTTTCCTTTTACACAGCTGGATTATGCCCTTAAACCTAGTATCAGATTCATAACTATCTGATGATAAATAATTATGTTTCAAATCACTACAACTTATTTGAAAATAACTCGGGCAACTAGATAAAGCATTCGCGTATAATTCATTGGAAAATGCTCCACCATAATGTTCCATCATTTCTCGACACTTTGTAAGATTAGAATTGTAATAAAAACCTCAATACCAAGAAAAGTATATTTTTTTATGTAATATTATATAATAAAGCGGACACAACTCAAGACAATAAACAAAACTTTTGCAATATTCTGCGTTGCCCTTCGTTTCAAAAATTAAAATAGCTACCGCAAGTGCAAACACTCGTAACTGGTCAACAATGTGTTAAGTAACGTAATTGCACACTGACATGTAATTTTAAATTGCAATTTAACTTCTACTATATTAGAAAATATAAATTAGTTATTATATACATATTATATAATATGTACATTTATTATTAATTACAAAATAATAATAAATAACTTAATTAATTCTACAGTAAAAGGTTAACTAAACTATTAAATGTATTTTTCTATCTTGGGAAATAATATTAAAACTTTTTTATATTAAATAAAAATAATAATTAGTATACTTTAGTTTTATTGAAATTTTAAGTATTTTCTTTTCTTTCTTTTAAGTAACCTAAGAGAATATTGAATGAAAATATTCAATATTACATTGAATATTAATTAAGACGTCTTACGAACGTGCTATTAAATAAGAGGCAAACAATCGTTTTACAATATTTAAATACTTCATTTAAGCATTTGCGTCCCGTTTAATTATTTCAATTTCCATTAATTGACATGACACTCAAGTGGATCTAAAGCATTATGTACATATAACTTTATACATTTTAACATATACTTAATACGTGTAACGTCAAATTCTACAATAAAACATTAAACATCCTTACAAGCATTATGTAATCTTGCATCTCTGTTATTGGTTACGTCAAGTGGGATTGCATTCAGCATCGTGTAACGGACCATAAAAATGTTCGCTACATCAATTTTCCTTGAATTACTTTGTAAAATAGCGGAGCATTCATAAATCAATGAAAAGCGCAAACTGCTAAAACGGCAAGCATACGGATAAAACGTGAAAACCAGAAAGAGTAATAGGACATTCCTGTAAGCCGTATGGTTTATCTCTCCCTTTGACCAAAAGTATTTTGAGAGATCAACGTTATCGGACATATCTCGATTTTTTATCCTGTTGGGACAGTTTGCAAAAATCCCGAAACTTTGGCAGTTTATGTAGCAGTTCGATAAACTGATTTACGACAAAAATTAGTTTTCGATAACAGGTACACAATGTTTTGACTGCAGTGACATGATTAATGGACATGCGTTCTAAATATTGGATAAACGATGTATGGCTTACCTAATTTTTTCATAAAACATGTCTGTGTAAGATTATGTCACGATTATTGGTGCTATTGATGTTTTACATAAATCTAATGCTTTAATAATATTGGATATTATACGTACACTTAAATAATTGCAGCATATTCATTCAATGTTTAAATGGGTGTGCATATGTAACAAATATTTAGGCGGCAGCAATTAATTTCAATTATTGACGAAACTAACAAAATGTTGTCTTACGGATAAGCCAATTATTATTGAGTTTATATTATATCAATTAACTTATATTCTATGTATTTCTATTTTTTTATGAAACTCAGTTTAAGCTTAATTTGTTTCAAATTTAACACGGCTCATTTTATTGAGTAAAAATCCAAACAAAAAAATAAATTGAGTCACATCGCATTCATAACGAACGATTCTTCGTGTTACCGTATTTCCCGAAAGGTCGTCCACCAAATTAATTTGACACAATAAATGCATGTTGGAGTTTATTGGTCAATTATGTGTATTTGGTGATATTTATATATCTATATTTATTTTTGTTTAAAAAATATTTACAAGATTAATTTTAACAGTTGATGCATGTTGGGTTTATTTATTAAATTCTGTGTGTATTTGCTGATATTTACATATCTATATTGATTTTTGTTTGTAGGAAATTTACAAGGTTAATCTTAACAGTTATACAAGAAATTATATAATTACCGTATTAGCCCGAAAATAACGCGATATTTTTCGACAATTTATTTTCCGTTAAAAAATCGACTCGCCTAAATTCAGGGTTTAAATAAAGGAATGTAATATAAACAAGAACATTTTCCTACAGAGGTTGAAACGCAACACAACGCCCGACCAATTCCTAGCAAAAACATTTTCCGTTTTTTGTTGTTACTTACGTAATATTAATTTTGTTTTACATTACTTAATTTTATTGACATGAATGACTTATCTTATTAAATTTTACTTTCTTTGAATTCTTTTATGAGTATTTTTTTTAAATATCTTTATGAAAATTTCGGAGTCACGTTAAATTCGGGCTAACACGGTAATTCCAAGTAATTGTAGGGTGCTATTTGTTTCGACTGGGTGAGTCCACACTTGTGTGTGTGTGTGTGTGTAAATTGTGCGTGACATGGTGTGTTTATGTGTCAAGCGTAATACGTTTTCTGATTGTTTCTTCAAAAACAGTCGTAGTGGCCTTGTAGGAAGGATTTTGTCGGAGGAGATGATTCGTGGATGTTCTTTGAGCGGTACTTGAGAAATTTGGGAAAAACCTGAATTGTAGAAACTTGATGGGGACAGCGGTTGAAGGATACCATTGGGACTAATTGGAGTTTTACGACAGTGGGGGAGGCGGTTATGATTAAAATTTTGGATTCAACGGAATCTAAGGGTTAAAGTTTTATAGTACGGATTAGCAACCGAAACATGGACAGTTGGAATGACTGTCTTGAAGGAACACTAATTATTTGTTGGTCATATATTTAAGAAAAATGGCCGTTTTGTAATGATGTACACTGTAACAAGCGATCCATGTATTATTAAAGTTTCAGTATCGGGAAATGTTTGGCCAACATATAATGTGCACCGTATCGTAACTCACTAAAGTATTTCACTTTTGCACATATTGCCCCGATAAATACCAGCACCTGGTTACATTGCTTCGACTATACCCGAGATGGAAACATATTTGACATGGAATCTGCATATAACTTGGTATTTCTATCCTTTTTTAGTCTATTCATAGTGTAGCAGTAATGTGAACTTGGTATACAAAATAATTTATTTCCTATTAAAGATTACGCTTCGATAATGTAAAAAAATTGTTTCTCTTCATATTTTTGTTTTGATCTAAAAACATTGTTTCTGTTTATATTTTTATTTTAATGTAAAAATATTGTTTCTGTTTATATTTTTGTTTTAATGTAAAAACATTGTTTCTATTCATACTTTTGTTTTGATCTAAAAATATTGTTTCTATTCATATTTTTATTTTAATGTAAAAACATTCTTTCTGTTTATATTTTTGTTTTAATTTAAAAATATTGTTTCTGTTCATATTTTTGTTTTAATGTAAAAATATTGTTTCTGTTCATATTTTTGTTTTGATCTAAAAACATTGTTTCTGTTTATATTTTTGTTTTAATGTAAAAACATTGTTTCTATTCATATTTTTGTTTTGATCTAAAAACATTGTTTTTGCTCATATTTTTGTTTTAATCTAAAAACATTGTTTCTGTTCATATTTTTGTTTTGATCTAAGAACATTGTTTCAGTTCATATTTTTATTTTGATCTAAAACCATTGTTTCTATTTATATTTTTGTTTTAATGTAAAAACATTGTTTCTGTTCATATTTTGCGTTCATTCTCTCTCGAACATGCACCTGTCGTATGCAAAATGAAAACAAAGTATCCAAGAATGCAAATGCCAGGTCATAGTACACCGTGTACTCCGATACTTTGAAAACTTACGAAAAAGACTGCGCTAAAACTCGTAACTTAGCGAGTTCTTGACGTGATAATCAGTTTAATCGATTCATTCGGTTAACCGGTCCATCCGGATAGACGCCGGGAAGAGGGTTGTGTGTTAACGTTTCGAGCACGTACGCCGGTGTGCGTTAGTTTTCGCCCGACACGTTGGGTTTGCACAAGTGCCGTTTGTCCGAATTTACGTTCGGTCGCTCGGCGCGATGCTGAATGCAGATTGTGATATCCAAATATAAATTAATACTGCCAGAAGCGTTGCAACGCGCGCTATTCTCGCTGAGCGCATGAAACTTGAAGGGAATGAGAAGTGAGAATAAAGTCACGTGTCTCTTGGAAGCCTTTTCCCAGTCTAAATCCTACATAAATTATTAGTCAACTGTAGGATTTTGATTGGAATGATATATTAAACGGTTTTAATCACAAAAGTAATGGCTATAATATTACTCGCACTGCACTCTGTATTAAACGCTGACAAAGATTCGCTCAAAACTCGCTAAACACATTCGCTGATATTCGGTAAAGATTCGCTAAGACGCACACACTGTTACTCTTGGAAGATTCGCAAAGACTCACTTATTTTAATATCGCGCTCAATACGTTTATACTGTTTGGTTTCCATGATAGTAAATTCTTTCGAGAACATTCCTAATAACAAATATAGACACGTGCAGTCTTTCTCACTCTCTCACTCTCGCTTTCTCTCTCTCATACGCACACTTTCTCATTGCTCGTTCATACAAATACACAACCTTCATCCAAAGCGATTTTTGTGCACTTTTACCCTTTTTTTTATTTCTTTTAGTTTAGCTTCTACACCCCACACAAATATACCTACTCTTTTGTAATCAATACCGTTCAGTCATATCATCCCAGTTTCTAATTCTTTATACCTATATGACGACTGGTCGCAAATACGTTGACCCGTATACACGCAACACATCGTTGGGGGTTCAACGTCGTCAAGAACAGCATTCTTAGCATCGTCAACGCCTAATCTACCGAGGCCGGAGATGAGAACGTCAGCGGATGCCATACGACACACGATGTCATGGCAGACGACATGTAGTTACCGCGAATAAACTCCTTCTGTAAAACCCCATTACCGCAGGACGAGTTTACTAAGCAATAAATAAGTTACTAAGTAAGTTTCCACAGTGGCTTCAAAAGTTCGATTTTACGCAACTTACCAAATAACATCAATAGTATTACGTTCAGCTTGCAGTGCGCATTGAAATAAATCGTTCCGTACATTTTTCACAATTTTTTTTCTAACGCAGATTCGTACGTATTACAGTGCGGAACGCGTCAGCCGAATTTTATTAAGACGTTGGATTTCACGCAACTTACCAAATAACATCGACAGTGATACGTTCAGCTTGTAATGCGCATTGAAATAAATACTTCCGTACATTTTTCACAATTTTTTTCTAACGCAGTTTCGCACATACATATGACAGTGTGGAACGCATCAGCGGAATATTATTAAGAAGTTGGATTTCATGCAACTTACCAAATAACATCGATAGTGATACGTTCAGCTTGTAACGGCCATTGAAATAAATTGTTCCGTACATTTCTCTCAATTTTTTTCACGAAGATTCGCACGTATGATAGTGGGAAACGCGTCAGCGAATATTATTAAAAAGTTGGATTTCACGTAACTTATAATACTATAACCAAGTCTAATCAATATTATTGCGGCGTTTTCACACTGACAAAGTAAACTGTCCGATTGGTAGATTCTTGCGGTTAACGTTAAATTGATACCTCGTTTCAGTGAAGAGAGTATATCGAAGCAATTCCTGAGCAAGAAATACTGAGTCTGTGGAGAATTCTGTTGTTACTTGACGGGTGCAATAAGAGTAAATAATAATGTTCATTTATATTACGCGATTGCGTCGCCACTTTTCACAGATGATCTATGCTTCCCTATTACTTGATACGCCCCATAAAATATTTTACGATGCCAATATATGCTCAAAGGGCATTGTATGCTTCCATTCATATAGGTGTCACATATTGCGACATATAATCGGTACAAAATTCGTCTAGATACCGAACAATACACCGATGATAACTTTAAGTTCATAAAATTGGTTATATGGCAAACCGTACACTACGAACAATTCGATATCAAATGCTTTTATTTATATGGGAACCTGTGAAGCCACATATAATGCTTGAATTGCTGCTTTGGTAAATTTACATTATTTTATGAACACTTTAGGTACCATCTTGGAGCTTCTGTTGACTTAAAGAGGAACGAGTTTTGTATTTTTTTTTGTACGTATATCGAATAGAATATCTATACAAACAAATAAATTATTAAATTAAATTACTTTACGAACACTTTGAGTGCCATCTTGGAGCTCTTGTTTACTTAAAGCGGAACGAGTTTTTTATTTCTTTGTGCACGTATCGAGTACAATATCTATACCAGCAATCAATAAATTGAAGAGCCAACAATTCCCCGAAGAATATAATTTTAATATTTCATTTAGTCGCAGCTTTATAAAGTACGAAGACATTTGCAACTAGTAATCCTCAATTCAAATGTACACCGAATTTCAGATATTTTATACCTTCCCTCAGTGTTATGTTATGATCGTTTGCTGAATATGATACCAGTTAATCAAAAAAATGAATGCCGATCTTTCCTGTATTATAATATATTACAACCAATGATTACAATTTCTATGAGTTAAGACGTCTCATAGTATAAATAACGCATATGCGTTTTAACACTTGGCATGCGGGCATACTTCGCCGCCGAATTTCGCGTGCAGCGGGCGTTTTTTCTTGAATCGCGCGGAAGTTTGGTTATTCAGAAAAATCACAGTAAATCGAAAACTACTTCGTTTTTATGAACGAAACTTTTTTTATTTCACACTTAAATATATACTGTATGATTATTTAACAAAAAACAAACGATATTTTCACGAAATCATAAAAATAAGCGATTTTTAAAGTTTTCCACACTATCATACGAAAAGTCCGATAATTTGTCAGCGCATATTTCTTCATCACTATCTTTGTCACAATGGCTCATTTGATCAGTTTTGTAATCAATAATAAAAAATCAAGCTTCAAATTGATAAAACACGTTCTGGAGCTAAGAATTCGATTGAAGACGAAATAACTCAGCAAAAGATCGAGTAACTCAACAATCATAACTTATGGGAAAAAAAATGCAAAGCGTTGCCTAGCAACGCAAATAACACGCATATAATGTCACACATTCATGTAATTATACGTATTTAGTAGATTTGTGGTGGATATCCACTAACAACACCAAATCAACTAAATACGTACCCGCGCTTGACAGACTTAAAAATACGTTGCCCGCATGCCAAGTGACCCGCGCTCCAGTGACAGACTACAAAAAACGTAAAAATACGTTGCCCGCATGCCAAGTGTTAATCTAGACATGTGTGAAGACATTATTTGAAGTTCTTGTTCCCCAGGCTCAAAACTATCAATTCACATTCACATAATTACAAATTTAATGTCTATCTATTTCAAATTTAATACTTTATATCGTAACATACAAACGTACCATATACACCAGTCATAAACATTTTTTTTCCCCAACTTCAAACTGTCAAATCAATTGACATACTGCGCACGACCTTTCATTTTACATGCAGATGCTAATCATCATGCACAGCATAGCATACTGTGGCAGGAAGTTTAGGAATTCATTTGTCTTCATTCCATTCATCGCGGTAACATGAACAACACAAAGTGCAAGTTACCGAAGCAACGCGAACAACCGAACAATACAAAGTAAACTTCCGCCGAAGCACTCATGAGTTCGACAATGCAACTTGGCGAAATCAAGAAAGCGACGTTTCCCTTTACATACGTCGTGTGCCTCTTATATGGGCTGCCGAAGGAAACGAATGTCGAAACGTTGAAGACCTTCGAAGCGAATCCCCCAAATCTCGAGCTACTCAGGTAAGGCTGTAAACATTTCGACTGTCTCAATTCCCACGGGCGACGTTGCAAAAGTGGAAAGTGCTTTCTTCCTATGGCATTACACCCTGGGGAAGATTCTTCCGTCTCTTTACTTTGGCTGTTGGGGTAGCTGCGAGAATCGAGGCTAACTTTAAACAAGTGCTTTTAAAACGAAATACAGTTTTATACGAATCCATTAGCATTAATGCGCGAATGGCGTATTGGTGTTTAAAAAAGGAGAAGTGAAATGAAGTAATAAATAAATAATTTATAAAGCTATTAATTTATATAAAGTTGTAATGTTATTATATTATATTATTATAAAGTTATTAATTTATAAAAAATATATATAAAAATAATTTATTTAGTTTTAAAAATAATTAGGATGACGGAATCATGATGTCATGTGCCTAATTACAGTTTTGCAGACAGAGGAGTCAATGTAATGTCAAAAATGAGTAACAATTTTCATTCTATGTAATGTACATTTTCGCTAGATAAATTATATGTGTTTTATGTCTTCTGTGGTAGTGGAAAGTGCTTCCTTGGAATAGCGTTGCGCCCTGGGGAAAATTCTTCCCTCTCTTTACTTTAGCTATTGCGGTAGCTGTGAAAGTGGAGGCTGCCTTTAAACGAGTGTTTTTTAAATTAAATGCGGTTTTCGAAATGTCTAGAAATATCCAGATCTATGAACTCTGCGTTGCTATCAATAATGAAAGAGGAGATGATAGAACAATAACTTTAATTTGACTTTATCACTATATGAATATATACTTCTTTTGAGTTTTACATTGTTGGGGAATGTATTTTGTTAGTATAAAATTGCATCATGTAGATAATTATATCCATCTTTTTACTTTGGCTGTCGGGGTACCTGTGAAAATGCGAGCTAATTTTAAAAAACTGTCATTAAAATTAAACGTGTTTTCATAAATGTCTAGCGGCATCGTTACATGAACATAAAATCCATAAATGTAAACAGAAGGAAAATAAGAAAAGCCTTAATTTGACTTAAAAGATGAGAGTTAATAGAATCCTGGTGTAATGCTAGAAATTAGAATTGATGTAATGCTAGAAATTAGTGACAGTTTTGATATTACACAGAATGCACGAAATTGATTTTGCCAAAATTGGGTTAATCGATAAACCGATGCGTGTTACATTAGCGTCGGTATTATATACTATTACATATATCACGCTTCTCACATAAAATAAATGTTGCATTTCTCCTCACGCGGCACATTAATTAACGTCACACGCGATATTGCGTACCCGTTTCACGTTTTCTGCAATATTTCAATATTTGTCAACTACTAATACCTGAAATATTATTACAGTTAAGTTGGTAACTATTTATGATTATTAAAATTACAATTAACCCGTTAAGCGCGTTTGACGTGCATACACGTCGAACGAAATCTCTATTGCGGTGCGTATGACGGGTATACTCGTCGTGTAAAATAAAAAATTATTATTGACTATCAAAACTCGAAATTTCAATAAAACCCTATAAGAATGTAGGGATATAAGAGATGTTATGTGTCGTCGAAGCGGGATGCGGAATTATATTGAGTAGAATAAATTTATTTAAAGATAAATGAAAACAGTAATATATATATGTGCCCATAATTATGAAAGTGGTCTAAGTCAAAATTTAAAAAAAATGAGTTTATCAGTTATTTCATACCACATTATTTTTAACTAATTTTACGAAATTGTCAAAAATGAACCATTAGATAGTGGTTGTAATTTCAACATTATATGGTTTTTCAATTTCAATATTTGTAATTATGAAATATTATTCTAAGTCAAAAGTTTAACTATTTAAATAAATTATATAAACAACTACAATAACCCGTTGGCTTCTTTGACGCATACACGTTTCGAACTCTAATAAAATAAATGACAATCAAATTTTAATAATAAAAACTTTATTACTAGAAGAATCAATAAAACAAGAATGTAGATATAAAGATGTTATGTGTCGTCGGCTACAAATTCAATGGATTATATTCTTGAAAAATGAACCCTTTATAAAATGTTATATAAAACATCTTTAGATGATTCCAAATTTACGTTTTGGATCTTTCACTTTAAAAAAAGGAAGATTTAAAAAATACGGAAATATTAAATTACTTAAATCCATTATACACCACCATTAGAAATTTTCGGAAGAAAAACATAAAGATATTTGAGTTTACTAGGTAGTTTCTCTTCTTCCTCCAGGTATTACATCCCTGCACAGTTTTTCAGGAACATTTTAAGAATCTTAAATACTCCCGAAATAATGATAAAAATGGATTACCGTTTAAAAATAATTAATAAATGTAATAAATGTTCACGAATTATTTCAATCAAATTATTGTGTCAAATAAAATAATAAGATGTCTTTATTGCTTTAAGTCATTTATCGACATTCAGTTAATTTTTAAAATAATCTATGATCACATTCAATTTTTTAATATTCTCTTCGATTACACACAATATCTAACACTTCTAGTGACATTGCGATTAATTGAAACGTAATAAAATTATAATCTATTTATTTGGATAATGTAAAAAAATTCTAATTTATTCGACAAAGGAATTCATTAAATATGTCGAGTGACACTCGACATATATGCAAAGGGTTAAAGATGAATAAAAACACTAATATATATATATATATATATATATACACAAAATGAAAGTATAACTATGGCAATTCGACTTCGATTCGGTAAACGGCAAGAAAACGTATCTGTACTGGACTGAACTACATTCTGACCTAAACTGATCTATCACTGATTTATAACTGAACTGTAACTGTAAACTAAACTTAAACTGAACTGAGACTGAACTCGCGTCGCAAACCGGACCGGCTTTTATACGGACCTCTATCGCCTTATCTTAATCCGGTAGGGCCTGATGGCCCGCGACAGTTTTATGCGACGCATCTACGGCCGTTTTTCCTGATGCTACAAAAATATTATTTGGTGGTATGGTCCCTTTACTTTACCAATAGGACTGCTCAGTATCTTATGTTACGAAGCCAATTACATACATTCTTGAATTGAATACAAGAGTTCGAAGCATTTGATCCAAAAGCTCTATCTTCCTCGCTTTTCCAGCATCTGAAGTAAACATGTGTATTTCCACAGTTATTATCAAAATAAAGCGTAAGGTATGAAAAATGGCAAAATATCTATAATATAATAATAATGATGATACAATAAATTGCTAAATTTAGCCTCCAGATGGGTGATTCAGACAGCAGTAGTAGCGAAACTTATAATAGGACCATTTGTTCTGCATTCGACGTGTATACACGTCATTGCTTCATTTTAATTCCGCACCCTCTACAGGATTCTTAAAATTAAATTCCACGCTCAACTGGTTAATAAATGGTCAATTCTTGAGACAGCTGAAAATTTTAAACGTGCACATCATTTGGTCAAGTACCGTTTGAATATTTCGTCCAAATAATTTTTAAATATTTATTTGTACCGCATTTCAGTTATCTTGGACACATAACACAAACATTTGCTAACTTCTTCATATTGGCTATAGAAGCATTAATCTGTTAAAACGAAAAAATAACGCTCGAACGTTCGAGTAAACAGATTGCTTGTTTAAGAGGTTTATCCGTTTTTTAAATCCGACACAATACGCGATGCACTCAAACTTCCGCACGTCAACTAGTCGGATTGTTGTACTTTCAATATTTTTTTTTTCTCCGGCTTTTCCAGCATAAATTAATAGCCAGTTTGGCTGATAACATTCTATCAGTAAATTCTGTCTTCTATTTTCCCTTGTTCTCTGCTAGTGTTTCTTTGATGGGGCCGCAATAATTACTTGGATGTAGTGTGCTTTTAATCATTATTATGCGCTTATATTGTACAAACTTCACTTCCTGAATTTGACAGAATACTTATAACACGCACCTTCGAATATTCATAAACTTTTAATGTTCGTTTGTCTAATGTATATGTGTCTAGTTTATGTGTGTGTATTTTGTCGATGTTGAAGTGACGTGATTGTCATATTAAAAGTTTTACATTTATTTAATTTAACGCTTATCTTGGACCAATCGGATACTGCCAATATATTCTTTATTTTCGCCTCACAGCAAATAATCACGAGTCGACCTCCATTTATCGTAATTTTACACATTTAACTTAATCCTCTCATTTGTCTCATTCACAATTTTTTACACTCTTAACTCATCCACGTTTCGCTGGATGTAAATGATTCGATGGAAAAGTGAAACGTATTTTTGTTAACATCGCTTCCAAAATAGGAAACCGTGGATGTAGCTTGAACTGAAACGCATGCATGTACGGCACCGACGTCCGTTCGTCCTGAAAGGACTGTGCTGCGCAGACTTCAGTGTTTATTGAAACGACATTTCCCGTTCTCGTTGAAAAAGCACTACCAACGTGCCTGACACCGCGCGTCAAGCATCGTTCCCATTATTTTTCTGGTAAATGTCGTCGAAATATATGCGCTCCGCTTTCCAGCCCATACAGATTTGACGTTAGATGAGATTTCTTCTCATTTTATTTCTGACATGCTTTATAAACGCCACGCAGCGTGCGGAAAAGTGCCCTTTGCCATGCCACGCATATATTCGAGTAGCTCTAGAAAGTGTATGCACCAAACCTTATTGGTCGAGGCTGTCTTGCTTCGTAATTTCGGGAGACAGACAACTTTACTCTGATAAAATGGGAAATTGTGAGGGGGGCATTTTATTCTGATAAAATGTCGTCCTGATAAAAGTTTCTACAAAGGGACGGTAACGTTTCATGGTGCTTCCGTGTATATAGAGGCAGGGAAACAGAGAATACATACATATATATTTACATTATCTTACATTATCATATATATATATATATATATGTACATATTCAGTATAATATGTACAATTTTTTAATAATGTGTATAATATGTGTGTGTAATATATGTATGCATATTATTAAAATAAAATTGTCTAAATAAATCAAAATAAAATATTAAAGAAACAAATAAATATACATAAATATATATATATATACATCGGACAATTTTTTAATGATGTTTAAAATATGTGTGCGTATAACAGGTCATGTCTATAGTATATGAGCCGTTTATTTTGAAAGTGGCCTAACTCCATTTATCTTCAAATCGAAATAAATAACATGAATTTGTATATGTAACCATGGTAACCGGAAAATATTGAAAAACGGAGTTAGGCCACTTTCAAAATAAACGGCTCATATGTGTAAAATATATATATATATATATATATATATATATATAATATAGTATCGGACAATTTTTTAAGGAATACTAAGTGTCTGTGGGAAGATATAGATACGTCTTTGCGAGAGAAAGTACAATCGCCTCCAGCAACCGACAAATTTATTGTAGGCAGAGATAGACAGAGGTCAGATGCACAATGAAACAAACGCAACACACCCCTTATTTTCCGTTGGCGAATTCTTATATATATATACACATATATATATACAATATATATATATATATATATACAGTGTCGGACAATTTTTTAAGAAATAATATATGTTTGTGGGACGATATAGATACGTCTTCGCAAGAAAAAGTACGATCGCCTACAGTAACCGACAAATTTATTTTAGGCAGAGGTAAATAAAGGTCAGAAGTACAATAAAACATATGCAACACACCCCTCATTTTCCGTTAGCGAATTCTTTGAACTGAGTGAGTGAGTGAGCAAAGGGATGGATGGACGAAAGAGTGTGAGTGAACAAAGGAAAAATAAAGCATAAAGGATGTGGTAAGAGAAAAGCGAGTTTTTTTTTTTGTAGCCTTTCCGTTAGAAAATATCAGGTTGCGTCGAGTAGTAATTGTTGTGTATGTATTTTGTGTCCGTTAAATATTTTAATCCGTCATCCTAGTGTATTAATTTCTGAAAATATATTAGTATTCCTTTAACATTTAAATAAAAATACTTTTACCAATTAAATAATATTTGCCATCCCCATTCTTTCCTTACCACATCACTTGCCATAATCTATGAGACATATATAAGATGAGTCGACAAATGAATGTTTAAATGAATTTTGTCGAATTACCAAGTATTCACTTGGTTTTTAATAGAGAGACAATTTGGGGGGAATGCTGTGTTCTTATGAAGCGTCATTCCAACAAAAATGTCTGTGGAACGCCCCGTTTTATCGTACACTATTTATGTTGTCTGATGACTTTTCTTTTTACAGAAAGGTCAGGAGGAGAAACGGTATATGTAGAGAACGAGTCGATAAGAAATGGCATCTAAAATAACTCGTTATGTCTCGCTTGTATAAAAAAAAACTGTCTTAATGAATTACGTAGCGTTAAAAGGGGGTGGATCAGGTGGATACAAGAACTTTTATACCAAAAGCTGTTTCTCGCACACTCAACAATATATATTTTACCTTTATGTATCAACATTATTGTATTTCCTGCCTTCGCACTTATTGATAATATATAGGGTGTCCCACGTAACATGCTCACCTATTTTATTTCTAAAGTAGGCATCGTATGAAAAACCTTTTTTTTAATATTTGCGTGGTTCCAAGAGTTGCATTATTAGATGCATTATTTTTTTTGATGGAGGCGTTTCGGAGATTTTAAGTTTTTACGGCACCTTTTATTTTTTACATTAAGATCTGAAAGAGCGTGATAGTTTGAATAAAAAAAGTACTGATTTGTATGAGTCGTAAATCTATTAATTAACCAGTAATTTTACTTTGTTTCCAGAACATGTTCTCTGCGTAATATTAGGTTGCAGATTCGCACTTATCATAGATTTCCGCAGGTCAGCGAGATGTTTACATCACAATATTGTGTACAACACCGCGCTACAAGTAACCTTCACGATTATCAACACGACAACAACTATGATTATCCGGAATCTCATGTTCGTAAATCAGTATTGAAATTACAATCGGTGTTTGCACGTTTTAAAAGATATAATGTGCTTTAAACCACCAACAACAGCTAAAAATATGGAACATCGTATTCGGAAAGCATGTTGTACACTCAGTGCCTCAGTTAAAAAATCCGTTTCCTTATTAGTTAGTAGACTGCAGCATTGCATTAACACGTTGACTGCCAAGCGTATTTTACTATATTAGAACGGCGATGCTATGAAATACAGGTAACCCTCCTATAACACGGTAGTTAGGTTCCTAGAAAATGCCGTGTTGTGTGAAACCGTGTTGCATGAGACCCTGAGCTAGTACAAAAAGGGGGGTTACGTTCCAAAAACTTATTAAAAACAAATATTTTTTTTTTAATTCGACATAAACAACTAAATTTTTATTAAAAATGTAAATGTACGTACAACACAAAGTAAACAAAAAAATTTAATCTAACGCCACCATAATTTAATGAATTTATTGGTCGTCACTGCTCAGTATAGTCAACCGAGAACGTTTTTTCGGTGGAACGATATTGCCTTCACTTTCAGAACTTTTTTCTCTATTTAAAGTTTCTGTATGTTTTCCCCTCTTAAAAAAATCTGTAATCGAACTTTGCACTTTTTCTTCGCTAAATGGGGCCTGCTGGTTCTAAGTAGGTCATTGTAAATTTCGCGGTATGGAGCTAAACAGTTTTGCAGCTCCCTTTTGAATTTTCGACTTCTTTCCGTGGAAGGGTCTGTATTCAAGAAAAATGACTCAAGATTTTCCACTAAGCATAAGCCTTCTTGTATTTTTTTAATGTTAAATTCTTAACTGCACAATCTTCATCAGCGCTAGCGTCCTCAAAATCGATTTGATTTGCATCTAGGGATGCCATTTCCATCAAATCCGCTTCGTCAACTTCTTCTTCCACTAATAAATCTTGAATGTCTTTGGTAGCTATATCCACAAAACCTTCGCCTCCGATTGATTTAGCGACTTCTAATATGGCACCAATTTCATTTTCTGATGTTTCACGCATGTTTTCTGTTTCAACTGAAGAGGGCCATATCTTATTCCAACACGCATTTAAGGTTGATGTTTTTATTTCTTTCAGCGACAAAGATATGTCCCCAATGTCCTACGGGGCACACAGGCTCCGATAAGAGGAACAACCCCGTGTTATAGGATGCCGTGTTGTAGGAGTGTTCCCGCAATTTGCGAATCGTGTTATAGCGAAACCGTGTTATAAGATACCGTGTTATAGGAGGGTTACCTGTACTACAGCGTTTGACTAAATTATGCAAAATGTAAATAATGTGCAGGTATTGAAGACCAAAGGATCGCATCACAATTGTAACAGTAACTGCATTTATAAAATAATTGTTGCCACCCATTGCGAATATTTTGGATATTCAGTAAAATCTCTTGCGTCGGTCACCAGTGACCATCACGACAGTCAACGTGTTAATGTCGATGGACATCAGTTCGAACATTTATGATGATTCCAGTGTACTGCGTGTTGATAAACTTAGTCATGTAAACATCACGCTGTCCTACGAAAATCTGTGGTAAATATGAATTTCTGACCTAATATTACGCGGAGAATATGTTCTTGAAACAAAGTGAAATTATTCGTTACTTAATAGACTTACGACTCATACAAATCAGTACTTTTTTATTCAAAATATCACGCTCTTTCAGATCTTCATGTAAAAAATGTAGGATTCCATTAAAAAATAAATAAAGTTAACATTGAAATCTCTGAAACGCCTCCACCAAAAGAATAATGCATCTAATAATACAGCCCTTGGAACTATACAAATATTTAAAAAAAAGTTTTTTCATACGATGCGTACTTTAGAAATAAAACAGGTGAGCATGTTACGTGGGACACCCTGTATAAGTTTTACACTAACAAAATGTGCTGAACAAATTTTTATAAAAAGTGCGACTTCTCATACTCTCAACTGTCATATTTGGTGTTCCTTTGTACACAGTGACAGAAGGTGGGAGGGAGTAAAGCGAGAGATGCGAAAATAGGCGAAAGTAACCAAAAGGACAGTGGAAACAGGAGCTTCGTGCCAACTATTAGAACTCTCCACCCTTTGTGAATGTATCAATGTTCAGAAAAAGCATACCATTTTCACACCTTCGTGATGTTTCCAATGCTCACACACCCTGAGGCAGCATACGGAACGTGAAACTACAATCGGCTCTTGACTGAGATTGGGAATACTTCCACTGCAAGCTTTACTTTGTATGCAGCAACACTGGTTTCTGCAGTGCAAATCCAAATATTGGCATTACCGGGACAATCGGAAAGTACACCAGTGTATGTAATATTAGAAATTTGCGGAAATTTTTTGATGTGTTTGTTCACTTCTTCAAACGTGTTAAAAATCATTTTCACGATATCACTTTATTTACGTAAATTTATTGATTATGGAGCAACACTGGTTTCTGCAGTGCAAATCCAAATATTGGCATTACCGGGACAATCGGAAAGTACACCAACGCATGTAATATTAGAAATTTGCGGAAATATTTTGATATGTTTGTTCACTTCTTCAAACGTATTAAAAATCATTTTTACGATATCACTTTATTTACGTAAATTTATTGATTATGGAGCAACACTGGTTTCTGCAGTGCAAATCCAAAATTGGCATTAGTACACCAACGCATGTAATATTAGAAATTTGCGGAAATATTTTGATATGTTTGTTCACTTCTTCAAACGTGGACAATCGGAAAGTACACCAACGCATGCAATATTAGAAATTTGCGGAAATATTTTGATATGTTTGTTCACTTCTTCAAACGTGTTAAAAATCATTTTCACGATATCACTTTATTCACGTAAATTTATTGATTATGGAAACTTTTGCCTGTACGTTAATGTTATGGGATACGTGCGGCAATTTTTGGGCGCTGTATTGAAAGAAATGGTAATATTGAAAATACACGTATGCTGTTCGTGATTCTTTGAATGCAAGCGGTATGCTTTACAATACCACGATCCATTCAATATAAACAAAATTAATATTTTGAATTTTATGTTTGACTACAAATACGTAAGATTTTTTATATTAACACGTTGGCTGCCGCGGGGGTATGACCGACGCAAGAATACTAGATTTAGAATAGTGAGTCTCCAATACTTGCACATTATTTACATTTTGCCATTGTAATACGGCAAAATACGCACGGCAGTCAACGTGTTAATACTAGATTTACGAGGCCTGACAATTTTACGGGTTTCAGATTTCACGAGAAAAATTATCCAAACTATTACTATTATTTTCTAGTAACTTTTACTGACTTTTATCAGTGGCCTTCAACGAATATTTATCCAAATTAATTTTTCTTCAGGCTTGCAATTTTCAAATACTACATCTCGTATACCACGTACTTCTCTAGACAGTAACAGATACCCATATATTTCTTCGTAACTGTAGTGTTGGAGATGATGTTAAATATCATTGCAAGCTTCAGTAAGCGTTACATCTTTATTAAAAGATAGTATAATGAAAGAACTTTCGGATTATGTGAGAGCAAAACGTATGTTTTAACGTAATGTTAGTAAATTCGTAATTTTTTAATTGGATGTCTATACTCTCAACCATCATAAATATTAACGCTTATGAAGGGTGTCTCAAAATGGACTGTCATTTTGATTTATTAATAAATCGTATTATTTATTTAAAAAATACGAATATCTTTATTTTAATATAAAGTTTATACTTTACAAGTATAAATAAAATATATAAATAATATATATAGTATATACTTTGTAAGTATAAATAATGGTATAATCTATATTAAAATAAAAACACTCGTATTTTTAAATAAATAATACAATTTAGTAATAAATTAAAATGTCAGTCCATTTTTAGACACCCTTTAGTACATTGCAGAGCTGTGTAAAGAGAATAATTTTCATTATACTGATATATACATTATTTTTCTATCAGAAACTTTTCTCGTTTTACGCGCCGTGCCGATAAGTGTATCATTGCTTAACATAGTAACGTCATTTGCATTTTTCGACCGCGTTAAACGTGAAACATAAATCAGACGTGAACTGTAGCCCGCCATATGTCAGGCTTAAATAAGAGTCTTTCTGTTACATGCATTTGTTTCTCCTCTTTACCCGGCTCCTTTTTTTACCTTACTGTTTCCCTCATTTATTCTGTAGTTTGTAGCTTGTTTTACACGCGTGCTACAGTTGGGTATTTATCTAGATACATCGGAAAGGTTTGTAACGTTTTAAATTACGTGATTATACAAACGATTGATGCATTCAGTATTACATATATCCACATATTATTATATTTACTCACGAGTAATAATGTGGTCTATATATTAATATGTTCTATAAATAAATATACGTGTTGTAACAGAAACGATTTAGTGGGTACAAGGCATGTAAATTTGTTTTTTGTTTAATGAATCCGATGCGTGCAAAATAAAGACTGAATACATTAAAATCTCAAATATGCTGAAAGTTATGTGGTGCTGTCTTCGTACGCACCAATATCTATCCCGTCTTGTTTATAAAAAATATAAGTTTCTTAGAAATGATGGAAGCCTTCAGAAAATGCAAGTACCATAAATATATTTGATGCAAGCGACCTTTTCATAACACATTTTCGAGTAGTATGCATTAAAATATCGTACAGTTCAAAACTATGAACATATTAAACTGTTAATTTCAAGTGTTCCAACCTGCATACCTCTTTGCATAGTAATAGATTCATTTGTACATCCTGTCGTCTGAACTATATCATGACATATTTAATTCGGTAACAATTACTTAACGCTCAACAGTACACGTTAATACGATTCACACAAAAAGACGTTAAGATTTTACTTAAATATCTCATTATTAACATTTTACCGATATATCATTGAAACTACATTCTTGTACATATAAACATTCGTATTTCTGAAGATCATACATTATACTTATCTGCAAAAAGAGAAAGAATTTCGCGCGATCCTCTCCTCCACGCCCAGCGGAGAAAAACATCAAACCTAGTAATCGCGCAAACGTTCGCGCCCTAATTAATTTCCACTACGAGTGATTTGCGGTCTGAATCCACCAGCGCAAAAATAGTGGATACCTTCTTTACCCCACGTTTTGATTTACGCTTCACGTTATCACATAAACCATCCTCGAAGATTGAAGACTCAGTTAAAAGGCAGGACAAATTTTCATTACTTCCCCCATCCAAAATGTGAAAATCTTTCAACCACCCATCCCCTTAACGGTCGCACCTTTAACACATTTTTAACCGATCGCTGTGTTAGAACGGCAATGTTATGAAATATTGTACTACGCGTTTGACTGAATTATGCAAAATATAAATAATGTGCAAGTATTCGAAACCAAAGGATCGCATCACTATTCTAACAACAACTGTATTTATAAAATAATAATTGCTACTAATTGCGAATATTTTGTTTATATTTTTAAAATAATATATTTTTAATTTTTATTATATTTACGTTTTTTTAAATATTAGAAATATTATTAAATATCGAATATTTTTAAATATTAGAATAATATATATATTTAAAAAAAATACTCAATCGGTAGCATTTATAATTTTGTAAATGCAATTAATATTAAACAGTGATTCAATTGTTTGGTCTCTGATACCTTCGCATAATTTTCATTTTGCACAATATAATCATATTCTGCAGTACTTCACCACGTTGCAGTTTTAACACTTGGCATGCGGGCAACGTATTTTTACGTTTTATGTAGTCTGTCACTGGAGCGCGGGTCACGTAAAAATACGTATTTAGTTGGTTTGGTGTTGTAAGCGGATATCCACCACAAATCTACTAAATACGTATAATTACATGAATGTGTGACATTATATGCGTGTTATTTGCGTTGCTAGGCAACGCTTTGCATTTTTCTTCCCATAAGTTATGCTTGTTGAGTTACTCGATCTTTTGCTGAGTTATTTCGTCTTCAATCGAATTCTTAGCTCCAGAACGTGTTTTATCAATTTGAAGCTTGATTTTTTATTATTGATTACAAAATTGATCAAATGAGCCGTTGTGACAAACATAGTGATGAAGAAACATGCGCTGACAAATTATCGGACTTTTCGTATGATAGTGTGGAAAACTTTAAAAATCGCTTATTTTTATGATTTCGTGAAAATATCGTTTGTTTTTTGTTAAATAATCATACAGTATATATTTAAGTGTGAAATAAAAAAAGTTTCGTTCATAAAAACGAAGTAGTTTTCGATTTACTGCGATTTTTCTGAATAACCAAACTTCCGCGCGATTCAAGAAAAAACGCCCGCTGCACGCGAAATTCGGCGGCGAAGTATACCCGCATGCCAAGTGTTAAATAAAAAAGTTATGATAATTATTTAAAAAAATACGTTTTTAAATAATACTTAAACTACCTCCAATTTTACAATTTCTGAAAGTTTCACAAAAATTGCTTCATAAATAACAAAGTTATGACTTTTTGTAACGTACAAGTTTCCTAAAAACGTGCAGTCCCAGGCGTATTTCTTACAGATTTCTTAGCGGTCCTTGAAGTGTTAACGTGTTAATTAACTTCAATCATACCCTGTTCGCATCACGTCCCTGCGCGCACGTAATCTCCGAGCGTTTTACAATTATCCCGGCCTTTCAATTTGCAGCGATCTCTGTTGAGCGTGTTATCGAGGCGCGATTTCGTGCAAAGGCGCGCGATCCTTCTCATGGCCTTGTCTAGCATCGAGAGTCCTCGCCTATCTGACGTCCTGCGGCTGTTTTCAAGTATCACTTGTGGTGCCTGGCGTAGCACGCTACCGCAAGCCATCGTTCGCACGCGCCTGACCTTCCTATGTACCACCATTTAGCGCTGAATACATAGGGAATACGTGCACGTGAAGCCGAATTTCGAAGCTGACGGGAGCACCTAACCCAGTCCCACAATGGCACTGATGCGAGGCCGTGTTCTTCCGATGACCGTTACTATTTCGGTGAGCACGTGTCGGTCGCTATGCGTAGGATCTCGAAGCGTGCCTAACATACAGACGGAATGCCAAATAGCTATTGGCAGCGACGGCGAATGTGTCGATGTATCGGCTATCTTGTACTGTGCTGGTTTCATAGTGGACCGAGCAAATGTTTGGTAGTTTTCTCATACTACGGGTGGAGGTGGAGAAGTTTCGGTTAACACGTTGGGCTCCAGGCGTATTTTTAACCCTTTCGTTACGGCAGTGCGGTCCGCGGGAGAAACGCCACTGAATGGGGTACCGTGCCGCAAAATCTGTGTTAAAATTAAGAGAAGCAATCAATTGGGAAGTCTTTATTTTACAATAATACGTCTGGTCTCTACAATTCCGATGGAATACGCAGGTTCCAGGGAATGCAACACTCTACCACCCCTTCATTTCCCTTCCCTTTTCCAAACAAAAATCCGTAGCAACGGAGGCCTCTCGTGACAGGTGCGCATCACAGGTATTTTGATTATGACTCATCGGATTCCGCACAACAATGACTACTTCAGTGCCGGACAATCACCTAAAACCCCTTTGATTTTCGCTGCAAAATTTTTTTCCGCTAACACGTGTATATTGTGCGTCGGTAAACTGGTCTTCAGACGTATGTCTTTCACCGGTACCTATCATTCTCCGGATCGTACTCTTTGTTAATCAGT
Organism: Cryptocheilus praepositus; assembly: GCA_033815515.1. Classification (NCBI taxonomy): domain Eukaryota; kingdom Metazoa; phylum Arthropoda; class Insecta; order Hymenoptera; family Pompilidae; genus Cryptocheilus; species Cryptocheilus praepositus. Next base: position 1,649,164 of record JAWWQZ010000153.1, read on the forward strand.
TAACTGTTTATGACGAATATATTTGTCATGGAAAAATTGTAAAATTTTGTGTTCTGACGAATATATTCGTCATGCATCTTCAGTAGTGACCATTGGCGGTTAATTTTGCAATTTTTGTTAAAACTAAAATACACTCCTAGACTGCAGGAAGGTTGGAATATTTTGAGGCCATGTAAAAAAAATTTATAAATAATTATTATAGAAAATAAAACAGTAAATTAATTATTGTAAAACCTAATTTCATATGAAACATACTCTGTGTTTGACGAATATATTCGTCATCGCTTAATTTGTACGAGGCTCGTATTTTCCAACGAGGTCGAAACAGTTAACTGGTTAAGTGTTACACAACGACAAATTTGGAGATTTTGCAATGGTTATGAATAAAAATACGATTTAAGATAATTAATATGTCAAATTAAAATTCTGAGTAATTCCATTCAGAATGATATATTTTAAAAGAAGGGTCGACTCACAAACCCACATTTCAGTTTCTACATTCATAATTAGATTCACGTCTTTAGTCGTTTGCACTGAAAACGACGCACCTTCAACTTCGGCTTTTTCCTACCGATTTATAAACCGAAGGAAAATGTCATTCTGTGAATATTAGCCACTGAGAGCTTGAAGAAGATTGGAGCGTGATTCTTGTCCCGATTGCTTCCAAACCAGTGCATGTTTTATTTTTGAAGTAAAACAAATTGAAAACGAACCGAGGAATTACACGTGCCATGGATGTGCAAGATGTACACAAACAAAGGAAACAAAATTATCGCAGGGCTGGGGCTCATACACACAGGTCATCGTTTTATTAAGTATAGTAATGATTTAAGGCTTAAAAAACGTATATACTACAAACCACAACTATAACAACGTTACTTCAAACTTTTCTCACCCCGCCTGCCACCAATTCATAACAACACGTAAAAATGTAAAAAGACGTTGTTGTCGGTCGTGCTCGAGTTAACGTCATTACATTACATTACGCAATTAATATTTCGCCTCGTGTCTATTTTCAGTGATTTCCGTCTTGCATGCTTCTTGCTTGCCAGAGGTTTCACGAAGCGTGCTTAATTTATTAACGCAAACATGCTACAAAGAGACCGCAGGGAACATATGTTTGCCATTTTTTAACACGCCGGTATTTATTTAAATTATTATGGGCATTTACCGTCAGCGTGTCGTCAAAGCGTGACTAAATTATGTGGATGTGTAAACTGCGTAAGTGGTGTAAATGTGTAAACTGTCACCACGTTTTGAGGCGAGCTTTCAAGAGAAGTTGTAAACAAACCGCTGGCGCGTTTTCCTGAATTTTACCGTGCATATATACTGCGAGGTAGAAAGCACTTTTTTACGTGGTATAAAAATTGAGTATAATTTTATTGTACTTAGTATAGGTAATCGTTGTTATTCTTGGCGGAGATAGGTTTATTTTAATTTTTATTTATGTATGCGTAGTTATTATGTATTTATTGTACAGAAATTCGAAGCGTGAAATAGCACGTCGAGAAAAACTTAATCGCCCGCTTGACACGATTACAACGATTTCAGTGATCCGAAATGGGACGTTGAAAAATCCCTTCAAGATTTATGAGTAGGTTAGAAAGAGTAGCACCAAAAACAAGAACATCACTTGTTGCAAAAATAGCCTAATTCAGAGGTTAGAGCTTTAATAATATGCTTTCTATATATATATATATCTGTATATATATATATATATACAAAAATATATAATAGTATGTGTAGCATGTTGAATGAGTAAGTGTGTGATAAAGTTTTCTTTTTTTGAACACATGCATAACCGGGAGTTTTTATAACAAAATCATCATCCTTGTTAAAACATACTTAATCCTTGTATATATTACAATTAATGTGTATCCATTTAAATAATTTGTTAAAAAGAAAATTGTTAATATCTCATCACTTGGTTTGTGTCCTTTCTAAAGAAATTGAACTATTCGTATTCATTTTGTAAAAAATTAATGTTTGATAAAGAAAACTAATTTTAGCAACATAACCACTTCGTTAATATTGTTTTACTTGTATCATATTATTTCACTCAGGCGTTCTTAATGTGGACAGAATATACGTAACTTTGTCTATTGTCTTGTGATTGTTTGGTAACAGCAACACGGTCTGTTAGTTCTGTTGAATATACGATCCGCTTAATCAATCGTTTTTCCCACCTTAACATGACATGTCACGTGCACCATTTGAAATAAAATCATTTTTTCTTAATAAAATGTTAAAACTATGTAATTGTATGTATTTTTTTCTTCCATTTTCGTATCTTTTAACCACAACTTCGTTTTCTAACGTTATGATCATTTAACTCACTAAATGTAAAAAGACATTTTTCGGTCCGAGTTAATTCGGCATTACATTACGCAATTAATATTTTCTATATTTTCGATTTGTGTTAATTATCGTTCAATTCGTTCCGGAGGTCAGGACATCTGGCAATATTTATATTTACTTACACGCATTAATATCTCGACATTTTTTAATACAGAATAACTTTTTAAAGCTTTGACAAAACGATTTGAATTATTTTACAACGTCATAAAGCTGGCGCGCGAATTTTACCGTGCATATATATCGAGGTAGCAAACTTTTTTACGTGTATAAAAATTTAAATTAGAGAAATCGTTGTTATTCTTAAAATAGTTTATTTTAATTTTTATTTATGTACAGTTACGATTTTATTTGAAATTCGAAGCGTGATTAAAATTTGACACGATTACAACGATTTCAGTGATCCGAAAGATGAAAAATCCCTTCAAGATATATAGGTTAATTACCCAAAAACAAAAATCACTTGTTGCAAAAATACTAATCTGAGGTTAGAGCTTTAATAATATGCTTTCTATATATATATATATATATATATATAATAGTATGTGTAGCATGTTGAATGAGTAAGCGAGATAAAGTTTTTTGAACACATGCGGAAGTTTTTATACAAAATTCATCATCACTCGGTTACATACTTAATCCTTGTATTACAATTAATGTGTATCCATTTAAATAATTTGTTAAAAAGAAAATTGTTAATATCTCATCACTTGGTTTGTGTCCTTTCTAAAGAAATTGAACTATTCGTATTCATTTTGGAAATTAATGCAGATAAAGAAAACTAATTTTGCAATACCACTTCGTTAATATTGTTTTACTTGTATCATATTATTTCACTCAGGCGTTCTTAATGTGGACAGAATCTACGTAACTTTGTCTATTGTCTTGTGATTGTTTGGTAACAGCCAATTCTGTTAGTTCTGTTGACTCGATCCGCTTAATCAATTTTCCCACCTTAACACGTCACGTGCACCATCCGAAGCAAAATCACTTTCTTAATAAAATGTTAAAACTATGTAACTGTATGTATTTTTTTCTTCCATTTTCTGTCTCTTTCATTCTTTCTAACGTTATGGTAATTTAGCTCACTATCTGTTGAAACATTTTTACACCTTTATTCGGCAGGTTCAATTTCTATATTTTCGATTTGTGTTAATTATCGTTCAATTCGTTCCGGAGGTCATGACATCTGGCAATATTTATATTTACTTACACGCATTAATATCTCGACATTTTTTAATACAGAATAACTTTTTAAAGCTTTGACAAAACGATTTGAATTATTTTACAACGTCATAAAGTGCGTTTACCTGATTACATCGAAGCAAATTTTGAAAAATTTAAATTAGAGAAACGCAGACTAAAATAGTAAAGGTCGTTTCTACAACGATTTTATTTGAACTTCTGATTAAAATTTAACCTACACGTTTCGTAGATGTAGGTTAGCCATATATACGCTAATTACCTTATAAAAATTGGTTAATACGGAAACATCTAACAGGCATTAAACGCTGTATAAATTAGACTTCTTACATTTACTGGCCGGAAGTCCTAAAAGTCTGGGCTTTTCGTGAATTTTCCTGGTTTATAATTCATGAGAACGTTAACGGGTTCCGTTTAAATTTTTAGCATGTATGTCATTGAAGTTTTCATTGCAGGCCCAGATAAAAATGTTGTGAACAACGATCTGTACTTTATTCCGCAATTCTCATAAATTGCTTGACGCTTTTTACACGTGATTTAGTAAACGCACTCTTCTAACATTAAAAAAAAATGAAGTCGTTTCGTTCCAGTTTATTATATTAATTTTAATCAGTTAAGCGCGTTTGAAGTGTATACACGTCGGACCAAATTTCAATTGCGGTGCGTATGATGTCTATACTCGTCGTATAAAATAAAAAATTACCATTAACTATCAAAACTCGCAATTTCTTTAACACGTTGACCACCAAGCGTATTTTGCTATGTTAGAACCGCGATGCAATGAAATAATGCAGAATATTATTAAATCGTGTAAAATAAAGGTAACGCAGAGTTGTTAGAACCCAAAGTATTGAAGCACCGTTCCAATATCAACTGCTTTGACGAGATTGCAAATAGGCCTCATTGCGAAGTTTTTGCATTTTTAGTAAAATCTGTTGGACCGGTCACCGGTGACCATCATGGTAGTCAACGTCTTAAAATACGAAAAGAATATTATTTGGTGGTATGTTTCCTTTATATTACCAATAGAGTTGCTAAGTATTTTATATTGCGCAACCAATTACATACGCAAGTTGTGACTTGGACGGCTAGCGTTGATTTGCAGAAAAATTACGTAAACAATTAACAGGACCCATACTGACCCTTTGCTCCACGAGGCAGAATCCTAGACATTCTTGAATTGAATACAAGAATCCTAAGCATTCCACGCAAAATCTCTCTCTTCCTCGCTTTTGAACCATCTGAGATAAACCTGCGTATTTCCGCAGTTATTGTCAAAATAAAGCGTGAGGTATGAAAAATAGCTAAATATGTACAATATAATAATAATGTTAATACAATAAATTACTAAATACAGCTTCCAGATTGGTGATTCAGACAGGAGTAGTACTGAGATTTATAATAGGACCATTTATCCTGCGTTCGACGTATATACACTTGATTGCTTGATTTTAATTTCGCACCCTGTGAAGGATTTCTAAAATTAAATTCTGCGTTTAACTGGTTAATGAGACGAACTGTACTTGCACTTATACTTTAATATTCTCTGACCGAGCTACATTACTGCTACTTTCACCCTACATATTTCTTGCAACGACCCAATAATTCATCAACGAACATCATATCCTATTATTGTTCGTCACTTGACCCACTGCCCCGTTGCTTTTTGACGCTAAAGCAATTTTTTTACTCTTTTCTTCCAACCATTTCCTCACGTATTTTCATCGACGTACCGACGGTACAGTGCCTCTTGTCCAATACCAATCTCTGTTTCGTACTTCAGCTGTCATCGACAATGAAACGATAGGTGCTAGGAAAGTCCCGTCACAATTACAATTTCCGCTCGGCGATCGATAGTTTCCTACGGTAGTTACTATCAGCGCGCAAGAATCCGAGCAGCGTACAGCGAAACAATAATTCAGAAGTTTGCGTGGAATTCGTACAGCTGCTATTTATAATATCATCATTGAGCCTGATTCCAATTAACCACCGCGTGCTCCTCTTATTTTTCATATAAATATTTAATGTGGCAGCAAATGGGTCATCAGTGACACGGAACATGTTGTTCTAAGTATGACTATTTACTGTGTATCGTTATTATTGTTCTTGTTTCTAATTATATCTGAAAACTTTATTTTGATATTAAATTTGCGTCGATAAGCAGATTATTAGGGACATAGAAGTTGTATTAGATGGATAGAATTTGGTCATCCGTACATGGAACTTTGGTTGTGAGTATAGCTGTTTAATGTGTATCGTCATTATTGTTCTTGTTTCCAATTATACGTGCGAAATTTATTATCATATTAAATTTCAATGCGTCGATAAGCAAGTTATTATGAGCATATAAGTTGTATCAGATGGATAGAATTGAATCATCAGTAACATAGAACTTGTGGTTTTAAGTATTACTATTGACTGTGTATCGTTATTATTGTTCTTGTTTCCAATTGTACGTGCGAACTTTATTTTCATATTAAATTTCAATGCGTCGATAGGCAGGTTATTAGGGACATAGAAGTTGTATTAGATTAATAGAATTTGGTCATCGGTACATGGAACTTGTTGTTGTAAATATTACTGTTTAGTGTGTAGTTATTATTGTTCTTATTTCCAATTATACGTGCGAACTTTATTTTTATAGTAAATTTTAATGCGTCGATAAGAAGGTTATTAGGAACATAGAAGTTGTATTAGATGGATAGAATTAAGTTATCAGTAACATGAAACTTGTTGTTGTAAGTATTACTATTTACTGTGCATCGTTATTATTGTTATTGTTTCCAATTATACGTGCGAACTTTACTTTCATATTAAATTTCAATGCGTCGATAAGCATGTTGTTACGAACATTGTTTTATCAGATGGATAGAATTGGCGTTGTCGCCCTCAAACATCAAGAAACTGCTTAATTTTATCAGCTGGCTAAAATAATTATTTTAGTGACGTCAAAAGCTCAATTGGGTTTTACGTAGCTTTGTTTTGTTAACAATATCGTGTAATACGTTTTGTAGTCGAAGGATCAGTACATAGTTCGTCCTTTCAATATTAACCCTCCGTTTCCGATGGCTGTGTCATAAGAGACTTCGCCAAGTGCCGAGTTGCCACGCACACAATGAGAGAAACGTGCGTTTGAACCTTATCTTAATCCAGGCGCGACTGCAAGTATGGGGTCGTAGGATATTGGTGGGTGCTTCGGCGTCTGCGAAAGTGTGGGTTCTTGTGTGTTCATATCACACACACAGTGGCAGTCACAAAATGACGGTAACGGTTTTTCACGAACGAGTCAATTTCTAGCAGCAGTTCCAGAAAGTAAAGTGTTTATGGCCGTCCTCCCTATTTCTGCACTATTTGACGTTGCTGTATCTAACACATTTGTTGTATGGGGGACTGCGTTTCCTTTTAAAGCGAATATTAATTCATTTTTTTTATATTTGTATGATTTCGAGGGCTCCATTATTAGATGCATTATTTTTTTTCGGTGGAGGCGTTTCGGAGATTTCAAGGACTTCATTCTTTTTTAACACGTTGATTGCCACGGTGGTCACTGGTGACCGGTGAAAAAAATTTGACTAAAAATGTAAAAAATTCGTAATGGGGCCTATTTGTAATCTTGTAAAACAATTGATATTGGAACGGTGCTTCAATACTCTGGCTTCTGACAACTTTACGTTACCTTTATTTTGCACGATTTAATCATGCTCTGCAGTATTTCATCGCATCGCGGTTCTAACATAGTAAAATACGCTTGGCAGTCAACATGTTAATGGAATCCTATATTTTTTACATTAAGATCTAAAAGAGCGTGATATTTTGAATAAAAAAGTACTGATTTGTATGAGTCGTACGTCTATTAATTAACGAGTAATTTCACATTGTTTCAAGAACATATTCTGCGCGTAATATTAGGTCAAAGATTCGTACTTACCACAGATTTCCGCAGGACAGCGTGATGTTTACATGACTAAGTTTGTCAACACGCAGTATACTGGTATCAACATAAATGTTCGAACTGATGTCCATCGACATTAATGCAGTGCTGCAGTCTACTAACTAATGAGGAAATTGATTTTTTAACTGAGGCATTGAGTGTAAAACATGCTCCCCGAATGCGATATTTCATATTTTCAGCAAACCCCGATTGTAATTTCAATACTGATTTACGAACAACAGATAATCATAGTCGCTGTCGTGTTGATAATCGTAAAGGTTACTTGTAGAGCGATGTTTACATTACAATATTTTGATCTACACATGTCGCTGTCCTGCGGAATTCTGTGCTAAGTGCAAATCTGCGACCTAATATACGCAGAGAATATGTTCTTGAAACAAAATGAAATTATTCGTTAATTAATAGACTTACGACTCATACAAATCAGTACTTTTTTATTCAAAATATTACGCTCTTTTAGATCTCAATGTAAAAAATATAGGGTTCTATTAAAAAAAATGAAATTGACTTTGAAATCTCCGAAACGCCTCCCCCCCCCCGCCCCCAAAAATAATGCATCTAATAATGCAGCCCTTGGAACCATACAAATATAAAAAAAAGTTTTTTCATACGATGCGTACTTTGGAAATAAAACAGGTGAGCATGTTACGTGGGACACCATGTATATGTGTAGGATCCCAAGTACAGGGTCCTCTAATTGGCGAGTAAAGGTCACCTATGATCCTTAATTATTATATTAAGATATCATAGGTGACGAGTTTGTTGAATTGTGTTGTTTGGTTGCGTAGTAGTCAATTGACGACGAAACGTAACGACGAATCGACGTAAATACGAAAAGGCGAAACGACTAAACGACAAAAGATTAGGAAACAAGATTAAAGTGTCTTGATTGTGTTATTACTGTTTATAAATATTATACTGTTTAGTTTCACGTATCTAAATCCTCCATATATGATTAATTGCGTAGGAGCATTTGAGCATTTGAGCATTTGGAATAACCTGAAGGGACTTGAGGTATGAATTCGTAGAAAATCGGTGAGAACTCGAGCGCTTGCGAATATATGAGTGTAGTAGTTGTCGATGAGAATCCGAGTTACTGTAAACATGTATTACTCGATAGTCAGTGTGAGTCTCGGAAGACCTCAACACCGAAGGAAGAAGGACAGGTCTTCCAGGGTTAAATATTTGATTCCATACCAGTATTTCAATCGACAGTGACAAAAAAAGCCATAGTTATTATCATTTAAATACAATTACATCATGATTGAGATTTGGGAAATATACGTGAATTTTTCATAACTTTTTTTTTCTTCATAATGTAGTATGTGTATACTATCATTTATGGTGGCATATATTATATTGACGTACCAATGTTTTCTTTACAATGAATTGCCGCGTGATTCATGTGTAATGTTTCAATCGAAAGTTCTACTAAAAAAATTGTTATTATTTATTTTGAATGCGGGACAAATCCATTTTCGGTTATTACGAGATATTGATACATTTGCACCAGTTTGAAAATAAATATGTTTATACCACTGGTGATCATGAGAAATTGCATGACCGAAATATTACAAATTTTTAATTATTTAACTACAGATTGTTTAAAGATGAAAAGAAGGAAGAATGTAAACTTCTGTCTCTCCTTCCCTTATTGGAGCCTCCCGTATTAGAGCTTCCCATATTGGGACCTCCCATAATCGGGTCTCTCGTATTGAGGCCCCCCATAGTGGGTTGAGGGTGGAGTGACACATCCCAGGCTAGTATATGCGGGGTCCCTCTTGTCCTTGCTTGCAGATAAGGCGATATAAATGGAGATCCCGTCACAAATAACCCGGGTACTCCTTCCTGACCACATGGATAGTTTCGAGGTTTATTGCAGTGTCTATGGAAACTCTCTAAATGCCAGACGATGGCCGTATGTCGTCAGACACTTTCCAGAGATACTGCGCTTTGTTTGTTTGCGATGCAACAGGATGTTTGCATGAATGAATGCATGTGATAATACGAATGAACAAAGTCGAAGACTGATTAAAAACGACGAAATATGGAGTAAGACTCAGTAATTCTGTTTTGAAATCGTCGCCCATTTTTTCACTCGATCGCGAAACTTTTCATCTCTACCTCGTGTATTCCTATTTGGTACTAATCTTCAGTGGCCGCAGCCTATTGCCGGTTTAGTGCGTGGCGTCCATCACTTTCCGCCTCTCACCACAATTTCGCGTAACTCGCCGGCTGGCTCTGTTTCTCTGAAAACCTTCTCTCTCCATCCTCCAGTCCTTTGGTAAACTGCCCCTCGCCCGCTTTTCTCCGGCACACCGCATTTTACCCCTCGCACCTCGACACTTTCATTTAAGCTCCGTCCGCTGTGCCCGCCGACTTTCAATATTAAACGAACTTTCCCAGTTTCGCCATTTTTTCGTCCATCGCTCGAAAGACCCGACGTCGTGTCATCTTACGTTAACTTTCCAGAGCGTCCGCTTCAATGTGGACAACCAAGCCATGCGTGATTAATTAGTGCCGCCTAAACATAGCGTGAGACTACAGTTAGTGCAGAAAGTATTCGGGAACTAAACAATTTCGAATTATATTTTGTGGCATTGAAGTTTATTAGATGAGCTTTTGTCAACAAGGAATTTTTTGCACAAACAATAGATATTTTTGGAAATCTCTATAATAGGTGTGTGGTACAATGTAATGATAGCGTGAGATTAGAGTTAGTACAGAAAATATTCGGGAACCGAACAATTTTGAATATTTTGTGACATTGACGTTTATTAGACTAAGTTTGATAAACAACGAGCTTTTTTACAAGAAACAGCAGATATTTTTGGAGATGTCTATAACAGATGTGTGATACAATGTAATAATAGCGCTGAGCCGACTACAAGTAGTACAGAAAGTATTTGTGAACCGAACAATTTCGAATGATATTTTATAAGATTGAAGTTTATTAGATGCAGATTGATAAACGACAAGTTTTTTTTAACAACGAACAGCAGATTTGTAAATTTCGAATGATATTTTATGATATGATATTTTATAAGATTGAAAGTTTATTAGAGATGTAAACAGATTTTTTTTGATAAACGACAATAGGTGTGTGATATAATGTAGTGAAGTTTTCGAATGATATTTTGTGAGATTGAAGTTTATTAGATGCAGATTGATAAACAACGAGTTTTTTTTTTAAAACGAATCGCAGATTTATAAATTTCGAATGATATTTTATGAGATTGAAGTTTATTAGATAATGTTTCGTAAACAAGGATTTTTTTTTACAACGAACAACAGATATTTTTGGAGATCTCCTACAATAGGTGTGTGATACAATGTAATGATAGCGTGAGATTACAGTTAGTGCAGAAAATATTCGTAAATCGAACAATTTTGGATGATATTTTGTGATATTAGCATTTATTAGATGAAATTTAATAAACAAGGATTTTTTTTTACAATATACAGTAGATATTTTTGAACATCTCTATAATAGGTGTGTAATACAATGTAATCATAGCGTGAGACTACAGTTAGTGCAGAAAATATTTTGAATCATATTTTGTGACATTAGCGTTTATTAGATGAAGTTTGATCGAACAATTTTTTTTGGATGATATGTAATCATTTGAGGCTGCAGTTAATGCAAAAAGTATTCGTGAACCGATATGATAAACAACACATTTTTTTTACAACAAACAGCAGATATTTTTAGATGAGATATTTGATATAATGTAATGATACCGCGAGACTACAATTAGTGCAGAAAATATTTGTGAACCGAACAATTTCGAATGATATTTTGTGACATGGGCGTTTATTAGTTTGATAAACAACGCGTTTTCTGTGATATTTTTAGAGATCTCTATAATATGTGTGTGATACAATGTAATGATAGCGTGAGATTACAGTTAGTGCAGAAAATATTCGTAAATCGAACAATTTTGGATGATATTTTGTGATATTAGCATTTATTAGATGAAATTTGATAAACAAGGATTTTTTTTTACAATAAACAGTAGATATTTTTGAACATCTCTATAATAGGTGTGTAATACAATGTAATCATAGCGTGAGACTACAGTTAGTGCAGAAAGTATTCGTTAATCAAACAATTTTGAATCATATTTTGTGACATTAGCGTTTATTAGATGAAGTTTGATAAACAAGGATTTTTTTTACAACAAACAGCAGATATTTTTGGAGATCTCTATAGTAGGTGTGCAATACAATGTAATCATAATGTGAGGCTACAGTTAATGCAAAAAGTATTCGTGAACCGATCAATTTCGAATAATATTTTGTGACATTGGCGTTTATTAGAAGGAGTTTGATAAACAACACATTTTTTTTACAACAAACAGCAGATATTTTTGGAGATGTTTACAACAGATGTTTGATATAATGTAATGATACCGCGAGACTACAATTAGTGCAGAAAATATTTGTGAACCGAACAATTTCGAATGATATTTTGTGACATGGGCGTTTATTAGAAGGAGTTTGATAAACAACGCGTTTTCTACAACGAACAGCAGATATTTTTAGAGATCTCTATAATATGTGTGTGGTACAATGTAATCATAGCGTGAGACGACTACAGTTTGTGCAGAAAGTATTCGCGAAGCGATCAATTTCGAATGATGGTTTGTGACATTGGCGTTTATTAGATGACATTGGATAAACAAGGAGTTTTTTTTTACTCAAACTGCAGATACCTTTAGAGATCTCTAAAATACTTGTGTGATACAATGTAATAGGTGTGGGAAGTAAGTTAGGGTAGAAGGTATTCGAGCACCGATTCATTTCTAACGTTACTTCGTGAAATTGTAGTTCATTACGTAAATGGCGAGTGGGGTGATATTTCGTGAAATCTCTATAGTAGATAGAGTGAAGTACAAGAGTAGCGAGTATTTGTATAGTCCTTATATCTAAGTATTGCCAGAAGGGCCGATGACGTAAGCAGATCACTTCATTGTTTGCTAATTATGATTGACATCGTCCGTATGTTCGGAAGCGTTATAACTACGTTATCTCTAACTTCGTACTTTACCGTCAACAGAGTTTGAAACTTTGTGCTATTGATAATTGCTGTTGAAAACTGGAGTAAAATCGTGCCTATACCTACACGCATATACTACGACGGAAGAAAGAACAGGTATTATCTATTAATAAACAATTTCTTTTGCACTGTATCGGTTATAAAAGTATTCGAAAAGATATCAAATCTCGACATCTGTAAAAAATTAGTTAATAAACTACAATTCCATACAGTACGTATCGTTCTAAATTAATCGCCATATGGATACTTTCTACACTAACTGTATATCGGGACGAGCTTTTACGTGAATTCGACCGAAAACAAATTCGCCCGCGGCATGGCGTATTTAAGCGTCGACCCTCACATTAAAAACCTTGGCTGCATGCTAATAGAAATACGCCCCGCAAGAAAGAACAATGTGGCTGATTTCAGGTGCGCATAACATCCATATTTTCATTATCCTCAATCTCTCACCGCCTCTGGTAAGCTCGTTCAAAGGAAGACGTTCGCGACCCTGCGATATGCAGTTCTTCAAAGCTGCTAGGGTTGTTCCGTACGTGTACTTTGTCATTTGTAATCAATAACAGCCGATGCGGCATTGAGCCACTTTTCAGAAAGAGCGAATGCTTGCATTGGATGCGTCCATTTTCATCACAGACAGTCTTCCGAGTGACTAAAATTTGTCTTTTTCGACACTTTAACTCGTCACGCGATAAAAACATAATTTGAGACACGAAATGTTGTCCCGAGTAAATCCTGACGAGCGTCTAGTTTATACAAGGTGTACCACGTAATATGCTCACCTGTTTTATTTCTAAAGTACGCATCGTATGAAAAAACTTTTTTTTATATTTGTATGGTTCCAAGGGCTGCATTATTAGATGCATTATTTTTTTGGTGGAGGCGTTTCGGATATTTGAACATCAACTTTATTTTTTTTCGTATTTACGTCGATTCGTCGTTACGTTTCGTCGTCAATTGACTACTACGCAACCAAACAACACAATTCAACAATCTCACCTATGATACGTCAGTATAATAATTGAGGATCATAACGTTTCCTCGCCAATTAGAGGACCCTGTACTTGGGATCCTACACATATACATGGTGTCCCACGTAATATGCTCACCTGTTTTATTTGTAAAGTACGCATCGTATGAAAAAACTTTCTTCTTAATCTTTGTATTGTTCCACGGGCTGCATTATTAGATGCATCATTTTTTTTGGTGGAGGCGTTTCGGAGATTTCAAAGTCGACTTCATTTTTTTTAACGAAACCCTTCATTTTTTACATTAAGATCTGAAAGAGCGTGATATTTTTAATAAAAAAAGTACTGATTTGTATGAAAAAATTCGCAATGAGGCCTATTTGCCATCTTGTAAAAATAATTGATATTGGAACGGTGCTTCAATATTTTGGCTTCTGACATAGCAAAATACGCTTGGCAGTCAACGTGTTAATGGAATTCTATATTTATTACATTGAGATCTGAAAGAGAGTGATATTTTGAATAATAAAGTTCTGATTTGTATGAGTCGTAAGTCTATTAATTAACGAGTAATTTCACTTTGTCTGAAGAACATATTCTCTGCGTATATTAGGTCGCAGATTCGCACTTATCACAGATTTCCGGAAGATAGCGAGATGTTTACATCACAATATTGTGATGTAAACATGGTGCTACAATTAACCTTCACAATTATCAACACGACAACGCCTATAATTATCTGTTGTTCGTAAATTAGTATTGAAATTACAATCGGTGTTTGCTGAAAATATGAAACATCGCATTCGGGAACCATGTTTTACACTCAGTGCCGCAGGTAAAAATTCAATTTGCTCATTAGTTAGTAAATTGCAGCATTGCATTAATGTTAACGGACATCACTTCGAACATTTATGTTGATACCAGTGTACTGCGTGTTGACAAACTTAGTCATGTAAACATCACGCTGTACTGCGGAAATCTGTGGTAAGTACGAATCTCTGACCTAATATTACGCGGAGAATATATTCTTGAAACAAAGGGAAATTACTCGTTAATTAATAAACTTACGAATGATACAAATCAGTACTTTTGTATTAAAAAAAATCACGCTCTTTTAAATTTAAGTGTAAAAAATATATGGTTTCATTAAAAAGAATGAAGTTGACCATGAAATCTTCGAAACGCCTCCACCAAAAAAAACTAATTCATCCAATAATCTAGCCCTTGGAATCATACAAATATAAAAAAAAATTTTTCATACAATGCGAGTTTTTGAAATAAAACATGTTAGCATGTTACGTAGGACACTCTGTATAATAGTAGTGACAATGAACGTTGCCAGAAGAATTTCCTTAAAAACCCTTACGATGTCTCATTACATCCATTGAAAACTTTACATCAAGGTAAGATGTGTCAATGTGTGAAGTGTACATTCTACGTCTTTCCGTAACCATTTTTTCCAATGGAGCAAATTAATTACAATCAAATGTTTTTCAATGGAAACATTTCAATCGCATTTCCATTTATTACAATAGGTATATCCTTGTAATTTTGATCAAATGAAAATACATAGTATAAAATTTGAAAAGAATATTTGTCCGTCAATCTCACTACCTGAAAATGTCATTTAACATTTTTCTATTGGAAAACATTTTACGTTCATTAATCGATACCATCGGATAAAAAATAAAACGATAACGTGAAGTCACA
Source organism: Cryptocheilus praepositus (assembly GCA_033815515.1). NCBI lineage: Eukaryota > Metazoa > Arthropoda > Insecta > Hymenoptera > Pompilidae > Cryptocheilus > Cryptocheilus praepositus. The sequence continues at coordinate 1,664,411 of JAWWQZ010000153.1, forward strand.
TATTTTTCTACAGTATAAGCCTCACCACCTACACTACATTCCCCCACCGCCATCTCATTTTTCCTTAATTCCCTCGATCTGGTACCGCTGGTTAAATACCGACCTAGAAACATCTACAATCAGGAAAAAACACACAAACTACCGCAAACGCCATCTTCAGAAACTTTAAACTCACAAAAATCCCCTGGTACTAAAACTAGCGCAACTAAGCGGACACATACTTTGTGTAAATATTAAACCGATTTATGTACTCCCGCTATTTAAAATACGTTCATAGCAATAGTCTCGATAAACGATTTTTGTCTCCTAATAATTAAATTACTATTTATACCGAAATGCACTACTATCAAATGCACTGTTGAAATCGACGTAAATACCGTTGTATAAAATAACAATAAAAATCTATGCTGAGCAATAGATTCGAATTCACACTTCGTTGAACTTAAACCGATTTATGTACTCTCCACTATTTAAAATACGTTCATAGCAATGGTCTCGATAAACGATTTTTGTCTTCTAATAATTAAATTACTATTCATGCTAAAACGCACTATTATCAGATCCATTAAATATTTCACTATTGAAATTGACGAAAATACCGTTGTATAAAATAACGATGAACATATATGCTAAGCAATAGAATCGAATGCACACTTCTTTGAACCTTTTAAATTGATTTATGTACTCTCCACTATTTAAAATACGTTCATAGCAATAATCTTGATAAACGATTTTTGTCTTCTAATAATTAACGCTTTAAGGACCGCTAAGAAATCTGTAAGAAATACGCCTGGGACCGCACGTTTTTCGGGAACTTGTACGTTACAAAAAATCATAACATTGTCACTTATGAATTAATTTTTGCGGAACTTTCAGAAGTTGTATAATTGGAAGTATTTTAGGTATTATTAAAAAATTATATTTTTTAATAATTATCACAACTTTTGCACTTAAAAAATTAATTTGTATGAAATTTACAGAAATTTTAAAATAGGATGCATTTTATGTGTTATTAAAAAAAAATGGTTTAAAAAATTATTTAATGAAATTATCATAAAATTTTATTTAAAAGTCAATTTTATCAGAATTTCTAGTAGTTTTTTTTAAGTATGATATTGTATGAAGCATTTTTCTCTATGAAGAGGAACCACACAAAATGTACATATGTGTCGTGATTCGCTTCGTTTTCCATTGAATATTGATGTAAATACTTAAATAGACAAAATAGATACAATGTACCAAAGTAAGTGACATCTAAAGACAGCATGTAGAAAACATGAGAAAACTCGTGAGCGATCCGTAACAGTTGGGACAACGAAACACGTGAAAACTCGTGAGCGGTCCTTAAAGTGTTAAATTTCTGTTCGTATAAACATTAGTTTCATGCCAAAACGCACTACTGTTAGATACATTGAATATTCCACTGCTGAAATTAACATAAAAACCATTGTATAAAATAATGCAGAAAATGTATGCTAAGCAATAGAGTCGAATGCACACTTCGTTGAACCTATTATATTAAACCGATTTATATACTCTCCACTACTTAAAATACGTTTATAGCAATAGTCTCGATAAACGATTTTTGTCTTCTGATAATTAAATTTCTATTCACATAAACAACTATTTCATACCAAAACGCACTACCGTCAGATCCATTGAATATTCCACAGCTGTAATCAACGTAAATACCAATGTATAAAATAATGCAGAAAATGTATGCTGAGCAATAGAGTCGAATGCACACTTCGTTGAATCTATCGTATTAAACCGATTTATATACTCTCCATTACTTAAAATACGTTTATAGCAATAGTCTCGATAAACGATTTTTATCTTCTGATAATTAAATTTCTATTCACATAAACATTTATTTCATGCCAAAACGCACTACCGTCAAACCATTGAATATTCCACTGCTGGAATCAACGTAAATACCGATGTATAAAATAACAATGAAAATGTATGCTGAGCAATAGACGTGTTAAAGGCGGCGTGTGCTTTTTGGTCATGAAAATAATTGTTCGAGGCGATCAAGCAGATGGAAGAGTCTTTTCGCGACGGAGGCCGGGCATAAATGGTTTTATAGCGCCAACCGCGTGTGGACGATCGCCGAATAGTGTGAACTAAACGATCGTTACGGTTTTATTGTTCGCATCTAGTGGCAATATACCACCGTAACCGGGCGATAAAAAGTAACGTCTTGGCGGAGTTACATTCTTGCCACTTCTTACGTTTCCGCTTACAGAGTGCGGCGAGCGAAATTAAGTAACAGGATAATTTCGTCGACTTCTCGCAGTTCTTTGCGCGTCTGCGCTGCGGTCGGTGTGTTACAATAGGGAAAGGAATTTATTGTGTAGCTATATGGTGCGTGATATAGCGGGCCAAAGGAAATGTAGTTGCAGTCGGTGTGCAAAGTATGGGCACATCGATCAATTTCAACAATATATACTTCGTAAAATTGTAGGCTATTGTAGGGATATAAGATGTTAGGTGTCGTCGAAGCATGATGCGGAATTATATTGAGTTGAATAATTTATTTAAAGATAAATAGAAGCACTAATATATACATATAAATACAAAATGAAAGTAAAACTATGGCAATTCGACTACGATTCGGTAAACGGCAAGAAAACGTATCTATACTGGACTGAACTACACTCTGAACTTGACTGATCTAAACTGAACTATAACTGACTGACAACTCAACTTAAACTGAACGACAACTTAAAACTCTGATCTATTACTGAATTTACTGAATTTTTATAATATATATAATATATATAATATTTATGCGACGCATCTGCTGATGCTACACTATTAACTGTTCATCTCTTCATAACACGGTATTTACAACCTTTATGATACGTACAGTACAAACAAAATAGTTATTCAAAAACTAAGCAAAATGCGATTTGCTAAATTAACAAGGGAAAAGAAAAAATCCATCGAAACATACGAGCAATATGTATTAGCTTAGTTCTTATTTCCAAGTAGCTGTGGGAGAGTTTACGATGTAAATTGATTACATTATTGCTTTCTATTTAAGGTCGACGTCGTCAGTATATGTTGAAACGTTATACCTGCGTTGTATTATGTAAATTAACAATATTTTTTTCTTTTTTTTCCTATTGTTCCTTATGCATTTTTTCGATCATTTTTGAATAATGATTATCAATGGTACTAAATTTCGAGTTTCACGGATGGTAGAGTTATAACGTTTCCATAATAACCATATATAATAACAACATATTCCCAATATAACGACGGTATCAATTGCAATTAGTAGTGCATAATGTGACTTGTTTATGTCGCCAACGTTCCTGTAAATACTTATAAATATATGTATGAACGATACGAGTAGACATTGCTCATGTATTTCTGTTAATTTATTCTATTTCTTCATTAGCTCTGCAAGTTATTAGATGAATAACCTGTTTTACACTGAATCTATGATAGCAGTTTCTGGATATATCTATGAACACGTCGTTTATAAAAAAAATGATTAAATTACAATTTCACGAAGTATTAATTGAAATTGATCGGTGTTCGCATACTGTCTACGCTAACTGGAACGATTATTATATTTAACGCACAGATAAAAATTGACTCATGCATAAACGGCACAAATTTAAATAATATACGTTTTTCTTCTAAATCCTGTACTGTAGCAAGTTTAGAAATTACGTACACAGATGGACACTAACTTCCTTGTGGTAGCGGTTATAAAAAATGCGTATAAAAGTTCACTTTAATCAGATGAATTAGTCCGAAGGAAATGTGTTTACCGAGTTCATAAATGTCATTTCACGAGAAATGTGTTTACAGTTGTCTAAACGCATTCGACTTCCTGGACGACACATTACCAAACTCCCTATATCTTGCTTCATGTTTCAAGTTCCGTCGTGAAACTTCCTCACAGGCTCCTGGATAGACTCCGAACTGAAATTATCAAACAAAATGCAACCAGTTTTTTTTACCGGCCAAATGTAAACATTCCCTTTAGCACACTGTACGCCATTCCACGTTTTCATTGTTTCACTTTTCTGTTTACTTTAGCGTCAGTATACCACCTTAGTTAGACGATAAAAAGTAACATCTTCAGTTTTCCAATTGTTTTCACTGTACGCTGCGTGTCGAATTAAATTGGATTTCGACGACCTTCAGTAGATTTTTCCACCTGTATACTATAGTTCCTATATTTTAAAAATATGAATTTATTGTGTAATGATCGAGTTTATGAAATATCACGGAGAACAAATTTTTGACTGCCTAATTGTCACGATTCGAGTATGGTCATAGCCATACCATCAACAATTTTACGTGTATAAAAGTGTCATACGTTTAAATAGCAAATATACATTGATACATTGGCCATTGAAGCTGTTTAAATGCCATAAATAGAAAGACGTAAACTTTCCTGTGATAGAAGTTCATTAAACACATGTGTAAAAGTACACTTTCATCAGATTACTAATATAACGAGATGAACCTTAATCAAATGAATAATACATGACCAAACACTCGATATCTGGCTTAACGTTTCCAGCTCTGCCTTAAAACATGGCAACATAATTTCATACCGCATACCCCCCGGATTCAAATTAGCAAGCGAAAAACAACTTTTCAAACCGGCAAATGTAAATATCTCTTTAAACACCACGTCCGCTCCACATCTTCGTTCTTTCCATTTTACTATTCACATCCGCCGTCAGTCCGGCATCCCCTAAAAACTACCACCTCGCTTTCTTCCGTTTCCGCTTGCAGCGTACAAAGCACAGCATAAAATACGCCCCTAACTTCGTCAGCTTCTCGTCGACATCGTGCAGTCGCATTAAACGTCGGTAACGCAATATATTACACGATCGCGCTGCCTTGAAAGTGGACTCGTTTGACGGCCGGCGCAATCTTATCTTGCCTCTTTAATTGGCGGCGCAGTGAAGCATCATTAACACCTTGGATGCCACGTCTCCCAGAAACGAGAGACGCAGGACTTTCCGCAGGGAGCCCGTCTCCCATTTCTGGGCAAACGATCTTATTTACTTGACGAGGAAAGATTTTTCTTTTTGTTTCTCTAAGGTTCCCTTTTATGAAGTACGAAGGCATTTATATTTTGTTAGCTTCGGTACGTTGTGATGAATGCTTTATTTTGGTCGATACACTGTCATTATTTTGTAATTGTGGAACACGTGGAGAAAATAAGAAACGTTTACAACTGATAGTTCCAGGATTAAATATATATCTAGTTGTTCGTGGCATATTATATATTATCTTAATGTTACAGTATAAGACACGAGTTGATCAAAATTATGAATACTGTGCTTTTGTGTATTTTAACACAATCAATGACTTTCATTTCTGTGAATTAAGTCGGCGACCTCTGACATAAACGAGTCATACGACATATGATGACACACGTGTATCGGTAACTGATAATAGAATGAGTTGAATTTGTTCTTTGGCTACAAAGTACTATTTCAACGTTTCGGTACTCTGTGTACATTTTTAAGCACCGCCAAAAACTTTCTTAATTATGTAAAAAAAAGCCCCTTCGTAATTGGTAAAAAATGTATGCGTGACCGACGGACGCCTATAACAGTCTTTACTTTGGTTCGATCAGACGTCCGAAGCGAACAAAAATCTTGGATTTATCGCTTTATTAACACTTAGCTAACAGAATGGGGAGATCTCCCACTTTCCCGTTAAAAACGCGTTGCATATTATTGTGTTTACTTTTGCGCATGTTATTTAGACCGTCTTGTACTGGAATTATGCGCAGATCGTCAAATCTTTTATGCATTTTTAAAATATAATTTTCAATGAAACTTATCACCTAAACTCAATTGAAGTTAATAGAAAACGCTATTATATTAGCTATACACTTACAAATATTATATTAGTAATAGAAATTTTAATATATTTCCCGTTAGCACACTTCAAAAAAATACTGAACTACGTTATATACGTTTAATTTCGTTTCAATGATTTAATTTATCGTTAAAATTAAGTTCTGTATAAACAACAAAAAATATAAAACTTTATTACGTTATTTAAATTGAATTTCACATCTTTTCATCATCTACAGTCAATCATATTCGCACGCTTCAAAAAAATAGTGAAGTACGTTATATACTTTTAATTTCACGTTTAATTTATGTAATTTGTCATTAAAATTAGGTTCTGTATAGACAACAAAAAATATAAAACTTTATTATGTCATTACATTAAATTTCACGTTTTTTCATCATCTACACTCAACACAGTATCATTACCAAACATAATTTAACCGTCAAACCAATATTTATACCTTCTTCTCGTTTTTCAAATGTTTAAGTATAGTAGTAATAAATGACAAAGTCTACTCCAGTCTTTCAAGTATTTAAGTATACTAATAATAAATTATAAAGCCTACTCCTTTCTTTCAAGTATTTAAGTATACTAATAATAACCTACAAAGTCTTATCGCGAAAAATGCGCGGTGCTAATTCACTTCGAAGCGCCCTGCGCGGTTGTCTAACTATCACCACGCAGATACCTATCGCTGAAAAATGCCCGCAAACCTGTCTCTACCTTCGGCGCGTTTCGTTAACTTTCCCCCCAGCAATAAATTGTCCGTAGCCTTGGCACGCGTTGCGGTAACGAAGCCACCCCACGTCTATCCGTCGGCTCGCGTGCATACATTAGCCGAGCGTTTATTGCGTTAACGCTATAAGACTTGCGATTGGCGCTTGGCGTGCGGCGTGCGGCGTCTCCTTAGTCCTTCTTCGGACTGCGAAGAACGGAGAGACGAGGTCAGAAGCGGGGCATGCACTTAAGCGTGAAAGCAGGCAGGAAGCCCGTGCCGTTGGGGTGGCAGTCTAGGTTGAGAGCGACGTAGCGTGGTACCGTAGTCGCCACCCCGTGGAGCAGGCCAACGTCGTTCACGCGGCGAAGGTCCTACGAGCTACCCTTAAAGCGCCGCTCACCATGGCAACCGACACATGCGCGATGGGATAACTCGGGGCAACCGCTGTGTAGCACACCACGGGGGTGGTTTTTCGTGTTGGCACACCCGGGCGGCTGGCTGGGCGGTGTCTCCAGCCTTCACTTTCCTCCCGAAAATCGAAGGCTACGGGGGTGGCGCCAGGCCCTTTTCTTCTCTCCCTCTCCTCTCTCTCTCTCTCCTCTGTCTCTCCTCTCCTCTTCCTGTCTCTCCGTCCCGTCTCGTCTGTCTGTTTATCCGCTCGCCGCTCAACTCTATACGCGTCCTGCACACGCACCAGCCGCCGCGGCCAACTGCACGTCCTCCGTCTGTTTTTTAACGACACGTGCCGCAGGCCTGCACGGCGGTGCACGCGTCAAAACAACAAAAAAGTGAAAGTGAACGTCTCGTACCTGCGCACGGTTCGCGATTGTGAGGATGAGTCCTGGGAACGTTCGCGGGATTTCGAGCGGGTGCCAGTGTTTGTGTCGCGCGTGTGTCATGATGGTAGGTGCTGCTGTGTAAGCGAGCTTTCGCGAACGCGCGGCGGGGGTGAGTAGAGTGAGGAGAGTGAGGAGATTAAGACGAGTGAGGCGGGAACGGAGAAAGCAGGGCCTGCGGGCCAACGTGAGTTCTTTGTTCGACGGGTGTGCGGCGGAGAGCCTACGTCGAGGCGCGCTCAAGGTTACAGGAGGGTGTCGAGAGTGTCGAAAGTAGCGCAGTTAGGGAAACGATGGATTCATTCGCCTGCGACATTAAGTCTTACACGTGCAATCATGTGCGCAGAGTGTCTCGCAGATCTTACCTGTCGGTTGCTTGAGGCCGCGCTGTTGTTATGCGTCCTGCCTGCTGCTGACCAACGCGTAGCGAACGGGACCGCTAAACTTTCTGATATCCGATCCTACCGCACGGCTCAATCCTCTTTCGACCGACGATTTATAACAGATGCCCCAGCGTGGGCGTCGTATCAGCGGCTCACTTTCGTCAGTGCTTATATTTTGACACGACTTGCACGTAAAGCCAATGACAGACGGTTTCCGTGTACTTCGCCCGAAATTAGTACCTTCCCGCACATCGCGTTATTGCTGTCTGATAAACGACTGTTACCACTGATCTGTCCGTGACCCACATGCTGAGTCATCGGCCAATCTTCAGACGTATCCGTGTCACACGGCTGTGTTTTCGGTCTCGTAAGGCTTAAGCGGTTGAGCGCGTTCGGTTACTTATAAGTGTGGAAGCGCTTGCTGTCACGCGATAGGTTAAAACGATAGCGGATTGTGGTTAAGTGCGAGTCAGGCACCGGTCGGAAAGAATGACCTGATTCCGTCCTTGAGGCGTGATCGATCCTCGAGACTCACTCGTTCCTGCACCCTCGCTCCCTTTTGCTCCCTTTCACTGTCTGCCTATCTCCGTAGGAATGCTGAGAAACTTGGGGCGCCGGGGATCTTGAGTGTGGCATTTCATGCGTTAAATCGTTTCCCGAATCAATTTCACCGCCGTATTTATCTTGCAACGTCATTCAGCCAACGCTGCTCGCAGTAAAACGGAATGCTTCCTTCGCTCGAACACGACGGCAGACGGAAGTGTAGCTCCGCGGAAAGTTAGGCTATCCGATTTTCTGATACTGACGTGCCTTTCGTCTAATGTATTTATTTTTCGACCTCTGCGTGTGACATTGAGAGCGTCGAGTGGCACGCAGAAAATGTCCACTGGCGGTGATATATTACGGTGGAGGACTTTGTAAATCTGACAACAACATCCCTGGCCCAGTTTAGTGCACGCGCGGATTTTCCGCGGACGCTTCTCTCGGCGCTTTGAAATTAGCGGAAAAATTTTGACCGACGGCTAATAAATGTGACGAAACTCTGCGACTCCGTTAACCTCAGCATTTCTGATGTTACATTCACTGTATTCACTGGAAGAGGCTGTGCGTATTACAGATTTTTAGTCCCGGAAGTAATTATACAGTCACTGCTTCATTAAATTGGTTAAACAAGTCACTAAGTCCACTAACGTTCGGTTCAACGAATACTCACAAGTTTTTACGAATTTAACTGAATTAACTAAATATAATTGCTCGCAAAAATAAGTATAAATCTTGTTAGATGCCATTATAGTCAGTGTTGATCATTATTAAACTGTTACGTATTCAGTATAACGTATATCGTACGCTAACATTACGTCTATGTTGTATCATTTGAGCTCTGTTTTTTTTTATGATGGCATGTAGCACCGTTTATTATACGAATGCGAGTACTAAAATTTTTGGTCGTTGGAAAGAGTCTCTTATCGGTTATTTTTATTTTCAATTTCAACTATCCCTCTTTCTTGAATCACCAATCTATGTTAGTCGTGTAATAAGAAAATGGAATGAATACTATGCAATTTTATTGACGTTCCATGATTCTCGGACTATTAAACATGAGTTTCTCGCACGAAATTCTGTCCACGTGTGAACTCGTAGCAATTTTCGTGGTAACCATCAGCACGTACGCGATCGAAACACGAATAAAATATATCCGCCGATGTAAAATTTCAATTGCCTTTCCTATATACTTCGCAACAACCTAAAATTTGTTTGACTGTCTCATAAATATTTACATGTTTGGACAACCTACACGCTAATCCTTGAGCACGAAGTTTGCAATTTAACGGAGTTACTGGTATGTGTACGCAGCAAACAATGTGATAACATTTTTTTTAATGTTCCAACGCGCGAAGTCCGTATGTTATAATACGAACACTTAATAACAGTCCATGACTTTATGGTTTTGATCTTCATATATTTTACGAGTGCGTATATTTCAGTGCTCAAACATGTGGAACTGTCCTCTACATTAAGTATTTATCGATACGCTACCAGACTAAAGTACCAAGAGTTTCGCAACTACTATGCCTTTTTGGACAAAAATGTATCTCATAGTTTGATTATTTTGCCAGTTACAACACAATTTAGTAACGGAATCGTTAACCCTTTGCACTCCTTTGCAAAGTGTGACTCGATATTCAACTTTTTTCGCAGTTACTCCTATGTCACACACAACACTTACAAATGCCCATTTGAATATGTATAATCGCAATATTTTTTACTCCCGTAAGCAACGTTGCACGAGTACGACATTTTTCATCCTGGATACACAAAAGTCCTTGAAATAGTCAGAATATTGTTATTTGTGTCATAAAATCAACAATACGTTATTATCCTACGCATACCGTACTACGGTCAGCTATTGATGTTCATAAATTTATTCTCTGTAAAAGTTTCCTCTCGCCAACCTCTACATTTCTTGGTTTCTCTGTATCTACCGACATTTCCCATGTTCCAGGAAAATGTTTATAATGCCACAAACGTCGATTTTCACCACAGTGCCAATACTACTTTCAATATAATGCGTATAGAATAATTTACGTTAATTCCGATGAACGAACTGTTCTTTGATGTAGATTTCAAATAAAAGCCTTCAAATAATACAGAGGTACTCGAATGCAAAGGGTTGAGCAATGCATCAAAGCCACTTCAATCTGATATCAAGCATGCACCTTCCGAATATACACTTCTGCCCGATTAATGCATTTCGATCTTCCCAGCAAATAGCAGTTCATCGTTTGCGAAACTTTGCTATGGCTCCGTGTCGATGAATCATCCACGAATGAAGATGCATATCGGCATGCGCATTTTCCTTTCTCTTCTTTAGCGTTGTACTGCAAAACTCATTAACTGTTTTAGCGCGTTTTCGCAATATCGTCGGGCAGGCAGTTCGCGTAAAACTGAAGAGATATTATTGCATGATTGATTGCCAGATGTCCTCGGGAAGTTGATCATTCCTCTCGATATTACTTCGCAACTCAAAAGAAAATGAAAACCGACGTTTCGTGCATTTCCCTCTCTCTCTCTCTCTCTCTCTCTTTCGTTTCCACTGATTATATTCTGTGATGAATTTTGAATGGTAGCTCATCGAACATCGAACCGCCAACCCTTTGTTCTTTGCCTGCGTCTTTTTTTCCTGATGTTGAGGTTCTGCCGGGGAACTTGAAAGCTTCATCAGGCAACCGAATAAATCGTCGCGGTGCTGTACATTTTTTTGTTAAAAGAAAAATGTTGCGGTTGTGGCATAGCGAAGAGTAGAAGAGTGCGGTTGGTAATTTGCATCGTACCCTGACTATCTCTGATTGTGGTAATTTTATGGCAGATGTGTATGTCATTGATTTCACAGTTCGGCTGTTCTAGTTTAAAAGATTCAAATGAAAATTGCACAGTCTTGGTTAATAATTAATACGAAATAATGCTCTGCTTCATGGTTCAAAAATCTATTAGGGTAAAATTTTTTTTACACGCTTAATATGTTTCGAAACTATGTAGTTGCTTCATCTATCTTGTAGTTTCTATCGAAACTATGTAGTTTCTTTTTCATCATTCTATGCAGAGATAAGTAAAGACATGATAATATAAATGCTGCACAAATGTAGACCGAACTAAGATCATTTCATTAAATACCAAAAACTAAGATAGATTTCATTCAATCATTTTTCAGTTTTATCACATCGAATTTTACTACATCGTCATTACCATTCATCATATCCAATTTCGAGAAATCATCATCAAATTTCATCGAATCCAATTTCATGAAATCATGATCAAATCCCATCATATTCGATTTCATGCAATCATCATGTTTCATCATATCTAATATCATGCAGTCATCATTTTCCACCGCATCCAATTTTGTGAAATCATCATGAAATTCCATCATATCTAATTTCATAAACTCGTAATTAAATTGAATCGTATCTAATTTATCTTCATTTGTTTTCACTTTATACAACATTTTATATTACCGTATTTTCATACATCATTATACACTACTGGTGAAGAATTCACATTATTTGAAACATTTTAAGAATATAAAAAGAATTGAGTAATAACGAATTCCTCATCTAGAACCCAAGGCATTATTTCTTATTCACGAATTCAATATATTTGCACTAAAATCGTAGCGACGATAATATGGCGATTAATTTATCATTTCCACATTAATTAAAAAATCGAAATAAAACCGTTCATACAGCTTACATGGCGCTCATGACCTGTGCAACAACCAGTACTTTTCTTGCAATAAACACAAGTTATCAGTGAAAATTGATGTTAATTATGTTTTTCAAATTGAACGGCATACTATTTTTTGTTTATGTTTTTAGTTTATCCATTGTGTTTATATTCCTTTTTCGTATTAGTGATTCATTTTCCATTCTACCTTACTATCTCATGATGTCGTATCGTTGTTGCCTCAACACTCCGATAATTACAGTTAATACGATACCCGGTAATGTAATTGGCTTTTAAAAATTGCATCGGGTACGTGGAAACGGACTGTTCCTTTGCGCCAAGCGACACGTCCCAAGAAACTCATCTTATCAATTAATGCAACACATGTCCACTAATGGGTAACCGTAATTATCGCGAGCGTCAGAATTTATAAATATATAAAGCATGAGAGAGAAATCACATTAAAATCCCACCGTTAGCGTGTATGCGTAGTTAGAATGATTTTTCACTTCTTTACAAATGGCCGCTGAAATTAACAAGCGTTCGGCATATTAATTTATATAATTTGTCACTTTACCGGCCGCGCTCCCTTTCAATTAATTTTAATTGCTGTTAGCCGACCGGCTAAAACTTAATCGGCGTCACGATAAATAAGCGGAGGGAAACTAAATTTGAATGTATAAGTAAATACATGAAAAAGTGGAAGAGTTCGATAAGTTAATCAATCTGCGAAACGGCTGTGTGGAAGTGCGATAATACAAATAAATTGCAATTAACGAGGGCAGAAAGGCGTAGCGTCCGATTCCTGGCGATTCAATTTTTACGCAAGAATCTCGCGGAATATTATTTTGCTCCCTTCTGATTGGCCTATGATTCCTTATCGTGCTAGTCGGATAAATCTCTTTAACGTCGCGAGCTTTTTCCTTTAAAATGTACGATGATAAGCTCATTCCGCTAGAAACTTGAACCTTCTCCCTCATAATGACATGTCAAACCCATTTCCCTCGGCATCATAGGGTGTTCCATTAATAATATTTAAATGAATGCCGCGCAACCTCGGTAACAATAAACGAGAAACAAATAACCTTCTTCGCCGTCGAGAGTTCTATTAACTATTGATAACGACGCAGTACCGTGAATTACGTTGTTACGCAAATTTTGTCAAATGTACTATTCAAATATTCCACAAGTTAATATGTACGGCAAAGCTTCGTAACTGAGAGAGATAATATTTGCATTGACGTTTTGCTACGGAATTTTAGAATAATTACATTTTGGTAGGACTGCAGTTACAAAATAATTTAAATAATTAAAGGAAGTCACCTACGATAAACGGTCGGTTTTTAAGAATTTTGGGTTTTGAGGACGTAATTTTTACGACACTTTTGATCATATGTTTCATATAAGTATACTCGTTTCCTTCTTCCCCCATGTAACGTTCGATTGAAACATAATAAGCAGTCATTTTTTACTTAATATATCTTGATTATTCAGAGCCGATGTTCGTTCATGTCTCGAAATTTTGCTTTTCTGAAAATATCCAACGCGTGACATAACTATTTCACAATTAAACATCAAACAGAAAACAATCTTTGGCGAATCACATATCTGATCTAGTAAAATTTGCGACGTAAGAGGTGACAAAATCCATTAAAGATTAATAGATAGATTAATTGGTTTAGAAATAAGCTTGGTAGCCACAAAGAAGGGTATTTATTTATTACTTATTATTAATAATATTCTTTATTTGAAACTTGCTTATCTTGATTGTCTGGAGCCGATGTTCGCCCATTTCTTGAAGTTTTGCCTTCTTCAAAATATCTAACGCGTGACATAACTATTTCACGGTTAAACGACAACACGGAAAATAACCTCTGGCGTATCACATATCTGATCTAGTAAAATTTGCCACGTAAGAGGTGACAAAATCCATTAAAGATTAATAGATAGATTAATTGGTTTAGTAATAAGCTTGGTAGCCACAAAGAAGGGTATTTATTTATTACTTATTATTAATAATATTCTTTATTTGAAACTTGCTTATCTTGATTGTCTGGAGCCGATGTTCGCCCATTTCTTGAAGTTTTGCCTTCTTCAAAATATCTAACGCGTGACATAACTATTTCACGGTTAAACGACAACACGGAAAATAACCTCTGGCGTATCACATATCTGATCTAGTAAAATTTGCCACGTAAGAGGTGACAAAATCCATTAAAGATTAATAGATAGATTAATTGGTTTAGTAATAAGCTCGGCAGCCACAAAGAAGGGTATTTATTTAATACTTATTATTAATAATATTTTTTTATTTGAAACTTGGTTATCTTGGTTATCTGGAGCTGATGTTCGTTCATGTTTCGAAGTTTTGCCTTCCTGAAAATATCTAAGGCGTAACATAAGTATTTCACGGTTCAACATTAACACAGAAAATATCCTTTGGCGTATCATGTCTGATCTGGTAAAATTTGCCACGTAAAAGGTAAGAAACATCCGTTAAATATTAATAGATAGATTAATTGGTTCAGTAGTAGGTTTGGCGACCACAAAAAAGGGTATTTATTTATTACTTATTACTAACAATATTTCTTATTTGGAACTTTGTTACCTTGGTTATTTGAAGCTGATATTCGTCGATTTCTGGAAGTTTAGCCTCCCTGAAAATATCTAACGCGTGACATAACTATTTCACGGTTCAACATCAACACGGAAAATAACCTTTGGCGTATCAGATATCTGATCTAGTAAAATTTGCCACGTAAGAGGTGACAAACATCCGTTAAGAATTAATATAGATAGATTAATTGGTTTACTAATAAGCTTGGCAGCTACAACGAACGGTATTCATTCATTAATTATTATAAATAATATTTTGTTATTTAAACCTTTCTTATGATTCTCTTTACTTTAAATCGCTAAATGTCTTAAGACTTTTTGATCCTGTCCTATAATGTCCAAATGTATACTTACCGGCTTGTAACTTATACGTATTTGTTCGACAAAAATTTTTCTCCCAAACAATATGTTGCTAGAATAAACGGACATTGAAACATCGTCACAGATGTGTTCATTGAAACACACGGAGATTTAAAAAAACAACAATAAACAAAACTTCGAGCATAACAAGGCCTTAAATATTTTAAATTTACCGAAGGTTCAGATAAATGGAAACAAATTAACGATATTTGTTATTCTGTCACCGTTATTTAAACTGTGAGTTTCCGCGCACGCAAACACGCAGCCAACCGTGTGCTATACATCACGCAATATTATCAATACAATCTCTGGCATCGACACGATTAATGTCCACCTTCGTTATACAGCACGCTGCTATAAGATTGTCGAACACGAAATTCTCTGTCCCATGGTATTAGGGTCGTCGCTCATATAAAACGGTGCAAAGCTCTTTTATTAATTCCTTCAAGTTCTGCCTCAAAATGCTCTTGGCGTATCAGTTTCAGCTAAAACGCAAACGTCAAACGCACTTGATGACCGCATTACGGTCAATGGCCAAGTGATATGGCCAGTATGGCGACGTTAACGATATGTGTCAAGTAGCAAGTATCGCGCGGAAATATAAATTGCCGTATTAAATTATTTTCGCCGACAAATCGATCAGGGGACGAATAATATTTTTAAGCATTTTCGCAAGCCTTTTTCGCTTGAAGTTGTTTATTGTTATTATGTTTTCAAAGAATCGATATGTTTTGAAATTCTTGAGGTCCTTACAAATGTCCTGAAACGATGTAGACTTTTTTATTGTTTGCACCTCGATTGTGTATGGGGACACTAAGAGAAGAAAATATTACATGGCATTATTAAGAAAAGCTTATGCAACCACGATATTTATTCGAATATTTGTTTTCTTGGAATATATCCTATTTGTTGAAAGCAAAAGCAATGAAAAGCATTTTAACTCTTTTGCGCATTTAAAATTTGCACAATTTTTCGTCAATCAACTGAGAGATGAATTCGTGCAACTACAAGGACATTCTTCTACACGTATAGTAGTAGGCTGGGCAATAAATTATATATTATTTATGCAAGAGGAAATAAATGTGACTACATTGTGTGTTCTAAAAAAAAACTTCCAAGTAAACCACAATAAAGAACCTATTATTCCGACACCTGTTCAATCATACCTGCTGTAAATATTGGTGATTGTTTTGAACGTTATCATACCGTAAAAAAGTATAAGCTATCAAATCTCGCGTTTCTTTTATAAAACATGCTTGTAATAAAGAAAAGGTGTATTGTAAAATATAATTTAAGTAGTGTAAAAATTTCCAAAACTATACAATTTTATACGAAATAATGTGCTATTCACAAGTTTACGAGCAAATATGTTCGAGTTGCTGATCATCTGAAAATTGTCATCGAGTGCAAAGTGTTAAAGCGTGATAACAATGAACAACTTCGACTAAAAAGCTCAAAAAAACTTTATAACTACCAACGGTTGGAATGAATTGAATAAATAATATGATGGGAGATGCGCAGGCGTCGATAAAATGCTAATACGATCGATAACAGACTGATTCCTTGCGCGAGAAGAAATCTGAAATATGCGACGTATTCGTTGTGCGCTATTTTGGTTCCAAAGAAACTGTTTCGTTTCAAATTCTGTTTGCGTTACGTTGTGCTTGGTACAAACACAACACGCAAACGGAACGTAAAAACGGTCGGACCAGGGAAAAATAGTAGCGGCAACGAAAAACGAAATATCCGCCCGGACTACAGCTGACAATTCGATTTGTTTTTGCAAGGCTATAAAATCAGTTTCCAAATTAATATTTTCCCCGAACGCCAAAAAGTACACGCTTTTATGTTATACGCAAATGCCTTCCAGCGTATGAGCAGAATGCGTGCTCTTGTCTGTTGACCAACGTACACGTGTATTTAAACGATTCTGAATAACGACTTACCCAGAAATTGACAGTCAACACGGAAATATCCGATGTTACGCATATTAATATTCTGATACTTTGAAACAATTTAACTTTTTCCAAATCAATCAAAGCGGTTCCAGTTTTGTTAATATGTAAGATGAGTGGGTATGATAGATGAATAAAAAGAAACGTTGGAAAAATTTACAAATTATAGTAATCCCGACAAAAATAATAGGAGGCGTTTTTCACAATTTCTGTATCTAACCCTTTAATGAGAACAATACATTTGTATACTTGGATCGGTTATATTGTAAAAGTTTAATTGAAATTGGTTAACGTTCCAATGAGCTGTAAACTATGAAAATTATGATAATCGCAGACATTCGAGGCTTTCGACTTCTAAGTGTAATAAATCTGAAAATGTTTATGTTTTCAATCTGATGTTTGTACCTGTATTATCCCATTTCGATTGAATTTAACATGTATATAACTGACCCAAATCTGCAAAACGTCGCATTGGCCTAACTGTTTTTCCTTCAGACAATTTCTAACCATCAACTTGTGTATTATACTCTTTACTATTATAACTAAAAGTTCCCGTAATTGAGTGATTCTAATTTGCGTTTGTACAGCTCCAATTAGATTTTAAAACCAAATAAATCGTTGTTAGCAACTATTTTGGCAGTTTGCTGACCATTTACAGCATGTTAGAAATTTGCTGAATTTATACTGGGCAATCAATCTGTTAAAGTTATTCTCCTTTAGAGTATTGGCATATTAACAATTAACCAACCGCGCACACATTTTTCGCAAGTAACGTTGACTCATTTTCACTACTTGAAAAATGCAAAGAATACATAAAAATGATTTCAACGGCTAAATTATATGATGGTAATGATCCTGTATCGCATGTAGCTTATACGGAATGAAATATCACATAAATGAAATAATAAAGTATTTTCCATAATTTATGCGAACCTTGAAATTAAAGATGAACTATGACTTTTTTCTACAAAATTACGAATAAAATACTTATTTCAGTGTTTTTTTTTTAAGTTGAGAAACGTTTGAAACAGAACACTTTAGCCACGGATCTACCTTTTTTTCATTAGCTGTACTGACCTTATTTCACAGACGTGACTAAAAATTGTATTTTACAAAAATAGAAAGGTGTTCCGTGAACTGCGAACAACTTCGGTTCAGGACTGACCGCATAAGAGACGAAAAAGTAGACTAAATAAAAGGCATTGCGATGCTAAGGGAAACGTGGGAAATTTTTCCATTCAGCTAGCCAGGAGTTAATGTCAGTAACTCTACGTGACTGCTGATCTCGCAAAACACATAATGTTTATAACGATCTGATACCAACCTAACGGGATATACTACGGTAACAACCTGAGAATAATTGTGTTTTCTGGTGGACACGCGATTAAAACGCGCAAAAAAGGCGGCGGCATAATATCGAATAATAAGTGTGGGCTAAATTGTGTTGCACGGCGACGGAATTAATGCGAGTGCTGAAATAACGATGCATCTTCGGGGCTCTTGCCAGTTTACATGTTGCACTTCTTTGTTGTCTTCATGTAATATTCAACGTGCCTTATCTTCGTAATTACATGAGCAACTTTGGGCGGAAGTGCTCTTGTCAAAACATCACCTGAGTGCACTCTGGATAATTAATGTCATTCTTAAACCAACCGGCCTCGTTTCGTTCCATCGATAGACGCAGAGATATATTTAAATGGATCCGGAAGCAACCGGAATGCTAAGTATAAATATGCGGCTCGTAATTTCGCGTGTCAGTAAAACTAGTGTGAATTAAACAGCTTTCTGCTGCGCGTAAGCACGGCAGGTTTATGCGAATATTAATTAGTACGTTTTAAGACGAGCGTGGGTTCGGTCGACATTTTCGTATTTTGCATGAAAGCTGTGAGATAAAAGTGAGCCACGTATACATCGAACAACGAAAAACGGCGTTTTATCTTACAGTACTTTTTATATGGTGGAATACGTAATTGTAAATATAGAGTGAAACGTAGTTACTGGTTCTTCGAAGATGCTTGTTAGCACCTGACGTAGCATAATTGAGAAAACTCGTTTCATGGTATGATGCGTTGTAAAGCATTTCTAAGAAGTCACGAAACTTCAGTTAAGGTTGTTTTTAATAACAAGGTACGTGTATTTTGAAGGATAACTACAGAATGTAGTACACTGTTAAAGAAATTGAATATATATCTGTTCCTGCATCGTTCAAAAATCGAAAGATTTTCCAGTACGTTGTACTGAAAAGCTGTGAAGTTACTATTTTCGTGTAATCATACAGCATAAACTGTATAATGTTATCAATTAGTACACGTAAATTGCCACATTAGGATTTTAAACCATAGTAGAACAGAAGCGGTATTTGTTGATGTACACATACGGTTTCTTAATTTCTTTAAACTAAATCTGAACGTAAAATATACATATACATATCATGTATAATATAATAGAAACATAATATATACATAAAAACAGAAATTTAATTTCTTTAAATAATATGTTCGAATGAATCATGTTACGGCATTTATCGAATATATATATATACATATTTATACGTATACTCGATAAATGCAAATATGTATATGTATTTGTTTACAGAAACTTAACATTAAACGGTAATACTACCAAGAATACGTAGTAAATTATTTTTCAAGACCATGGCAATGCAAAGACTCGTACGATAAGCTGTGTTTTACCATTTTTTATTCATTTCCCCGCCGGAAATCACTTCGTTCCCAATTGCACCGTGAATCAGGGTTATCTTGTACGAAACAAAGCCTGAATACTTTTTCCGCTGAAAGAATCCAATTTCGTTGCGCACTCTTTCATTCTATTCCACATACCACACGACGTATTCCATAAGTACCGGTACGAAAAACGCGAGCGCATGTTGAACACTTCGGGAAAAAAGAAAGGACGCGAGCGTGGCCGGATGACAAAGGATGAGCTTTCGTCCGTCGCGGAATTGTCATTTTTATTTTCGGCTGGCTTCGGAAAAAGTAAAAGAAAGACCGCACGATAATGGAACCCATCCAGTTCACCCGCAGTCGTTATCCTCCAGAAACGATAGCGCAGGGAGGATAATGGGTGATCTGATCCTTTCTTTTGACTCGAACGACCCCGAGGATGTAGACGAAGGATCTGCCGGAGTGGACGGTTAAACAGCGAATCTGCCGAAAGGGAAAGCGGGCAAGTAAACACAATGGAAGAAATCGAAATGATTATGTATCGCAGAAAGGACTTCCTAAGGCCGATAGAACATTTGCAAATAAACGTGATTGCGGGACCTACGAACCCATAATCCATTTCTGTGATCTGGTTCTTTGAACAAAGTCATTTAGAAATTTCGGTAACTTATGTATATGTTTACGTGATTAACATTAGATATTCGGTAATTTGTAAAAATGTGCGATATCCAGAAATTGAAAGCTAGAAGCCCGAGGGGCAAGTTAATTTTGATACATATATTTCTATAATTCAATGAAAAAATGTTTGGGTTAATTATATCATATGTTATCGATGGTGTTATTGCAAAAAGATAGAAAAAGGGAAACAACAGAAGACTTAAAATAAGATTGACCAGGTCGTATCGTAATGTCAAACAGAACGGATATGACAAGAAAAGTTTACGTGACTAACATTAGATGTTTGGTGATGAGGGGAAGTGTACGATATCAAGAATTTGAAAGTTTGAAGCCTGGAGGGCAAATTAATTTTGATGTATATTTATTCAATGATTGAGATGTTGGGGATAATTATATCGTATGTTATCGATGGTGTTATTGCGAAAAGATAGGAAAAGGGAAACAACAAAAGTCCCGCGATCAAGTAGCCGTAATCCTGTTCCCAAATTTTAATCGCATTTTTCTCAAAACAGTATTTTCCATTACTTTTACCGCGATAACTCAAGAATGCTTGAAGATATCGATTTGATTTTTTTTTAAATTGAAGATAAATATGTATTCCATAAACTGAACCGATGTCTGCATATAAAAATTAATTTTTTAATATCGTGTTTAACAACAAATAACTTATATTTGTCAAGATTTTGGATTTTTGGTCGCCATTGCTTCAATTGTGACGTTTTGTCACAGAATTTAGGTTCAGTCTACAGAAAGAAATCTCACCAACCAAATGGCGCAAAGAAAATCGGACAACTCGAACTCGTTCACCCGGAATCCCGACAAGAAGAAAACTTAAGAGAATAGAAATATTTCCTTTAATTATTAATATTTAAAACATTTTCAGAGCTTGATTTGTCCACAATCGTTATTCGAATTAGACCTAGTTTTCGGTCGTTGGAAGATTTCTGGTCCCCTTAACTCGTGATCAATGAATAAGGTTTGGGCATGAAACACAAGTTAACTCGTGATCGGTCAACAAAGTGTTAAAAGGCATGCGTCGTAAAAGATATTTTATACCTAACACCAAATTTGTTGATGACGTTTGCGAAAACTTCCAGAAATCCAATCCTTTCTTTTCATTCAAACGAATAGGGGACGTAGACGGCGGATTTCGTCAAATGGATGGTGAAATAGAGAATCTGCGAGAAAAGAGAGCAGAGATAGCAAACACAATGGAAGGTATTGAAATGATTATGTATCACAAAGGGGATTTCCTAATGCCGGTCCAGAATCGGGTAGCCAAGCAAGAGGGGGAAGATTCAAAATAAACGGGATCAAATGCCAGACTGTGGGCCCATAATCCTGTTTTGCCGTCTAGCTACTTAACACTAGAACTACCAACAATTCAGCAAACCTACTTCTACCAAAACCAGTCAAAATGACTGGTCTTAAAAAAATACTTAATAATAGAATATTTTTAAATTTGTTGCTTCATTACTTTCTTACAAAAGGAAATCCATATTTTATGTAACACATTTTTGGTATTATTAACTTATTTAATGAGTTAGGATTATCTGGAGCAATTAGTTAGGAGTTCCGTCTGCAGCAATTTCATTTTGTGATTCTAGTAAAATACTTTCATTAGAATCTTCGGAACTTGAAAACACTCGAACACATTTACTTTTATGTACATTCGAATTATTTTCACATTCGCTTTCTGAAGATTTCTGAAGATATTCTTTGTCTAAATCATCATTGTCACTTCTGTCACTATCAACAAGATTATCGTGAATACCCCACGATTCAATTTAATTTTCTTCTCGTTCATCTTCACAGTCATAAAGTTCACCATCTTCTATATCAGAGCATTCCATTGGTATATCATTCAATTTTTGCAATACTTCACGAGTTTTCAATCGTTTTGCCATTTTCAGGGCTTAGAAAGACTAAAACAAAACTATTTATTATAAAAATGAGTATATAATATTTGTATTTATTTTCTCATCTTACACTAATTGAAATAATATGTCGTATACTGAATATATGTGCCCATAATTATGAAAGTGGTCTAAGTCATATATTTCTTGTTTCGAGATATTTAATGAATTGCATTTGAATAAATTAAAAAATATTTTTACATTATGCGACATTTTAATTTATAATTTTATTAGTCTTAATTAATGGAAATTTACTATGAATATGAAATTTTGTGTGAATTTTATACGATAATATTATTTTTAAAGATTGAATTGACTTAGACCATTTTCAAAATTAACTGAATGTCCTATAAATGACTTAAAGCAATAAAGAACTTTGAGTTTTATTTGAAACAATAATTTGATTGAAATAATTCGTGAACATTTATTACATTTATTAATTATTTTTAAACAGTAATCCATTTTTATCATTATTTCGAGTATTTAAGATTCTTAAAATGTTCCTGAAAAACTGGAGGGATGTACGGTAGTAAACTCATAATATCTTTATGTTTTTCTTCCAATACTGGTCTAATGGTGGTGTATAATGGAAGTAATTTAATATTTCCGTATATTTTTGGTCTTCCTTTTTTAGGTGAAAGATCCAAAACGTGAAATTTAGAATCATCTAAAGATGTTTTATAGAACATTTTATAAGGTTCATTTTTCAAGAATCTCATCCATTGAATTTGTAGCCAAGAGACAGATTCACCCGCGGTATTTTTTACTCTTCTTGTTATTGATTATAAACCGGAATAAAGTTGTCGTTATTATTAAAATTTGATTGTCATTTATTTTATTATGTAGTTCAGAAACGCGTCAAAGAAGGCCACGTGCCATTTTCAAGTTGTTTATATAATTTATTTAAATTTTTGACTTAGACCACTTTCATAATTAAAACTAAATGAATTCCATATAATGTTGAAATTACAACCACTATCTAATGGTTCATTTTTGACAATTTCGTAAAAATTACATTGAATAAATTTAGTTAAAAATAATGTGGTATGAAATAACTGATAAACTCATTTTTTTTAAATTTTGACTTAGACCACTTTCATAATTATGGGCACATATTGTTGTATGAACAAGAGGATGATGGTCTTCCAGCGGCTGTTATAAACGCACTCATTGAATGCAGTAACTTCTCTATTTGATGGTTGTTTTTACAATGTTGCCTGATATAATACCATGATCTGGCAAGCGATCAAATTCCAAAACAAAACAATAACACATTCCTAACAGAATCTTCAAATGTTTTACGACTTCAGATCTAAATGAACGCCTTAATAAATACCATTCAAAATGACTGCTGTTGGTATAAGTAACCATAGTATCAATTTATTTTGATTCAGAATAAATAAAACATTTAAAAAATATATTTTACCATTTTTTTAGTCATCACCGCAAAAGTCATTACACCATTTCGGAAAAAAATGTCACATAGAGTAGAAATATTTAAATCAAATTGTAAAACCAGTCAAAATGACTGGTGCGGTAGTTCTAGTGTTAAGCACACACATTTGCAGATCTTGGTAGTTCGTAGGTACGCTTAGGTTGATAAGTGCGTTTTTATGTGCACTGCAGGCTCATTCGCAGTTTTGGTAGTTTGCAGTTATACTCGCGTGGATAAACGCGTTTTTATGTACATTGCGCTAATGAACTGTTTCGCAGATTAGTCGAAAGATGTAACACGGCATTTAGTTTGTAATACCACATTTGCTACTGTTAGAAGAAAGTAGCTCGTCTTTATAACTGGGGAAGATACCTAATCGAACAGAAACGTAAAATATGAGTGACGTGAGCATTTAGATACACATTAAACCATTTATGAAATTTCAGTGAGGACGAAAAGATTGAAGAAGAAATAAGTAGATTTGCTTTCATGGACCAGAATTCCTAAATTGGACCATCGATGAATGCTTTAATCTTATTTGAGAAAAGCTACTTATTATTCAACGTAGAGTCCAATATGACAGACAATTAGCAGAAGTATCAGAAGGACAACAAATATGGAGATAATGTATGGATTACAGAAAATTATTATTAGACTCATTTTTATAATTACGGTAAAATGCGTGTCAAAACGTAGAATATGAATTCTCGTACATCACTTAATGCACTTAAATGCCTTCTTCGCCAACTTTCTTGTATTGTGAACAAAACCAGCTCTTTTTAGGAGACATGTCTAGGTTCTTCTCCTATCTTCACTGCTTCGACAGCATCAGACGAAATTTATAGGAACTACTTGTGATGAGAGCTGCTTTCCAGGGGCTTCAGCGTTATCGATTTATTTTACCACTCGTATTGCATGGATTCTTTTTGGGGTTACCAAACAGAGTCTCTGGCGGTCTTTTACGCGATGTCACAGTAAATTTAAATGCGTATAATAGTCGAATTTCGACATTACAAAATGATGAAAACAATTGCAGCAATACGTCATCCAATAATCTTTCAAATTTTGCTTCTACGAATATAATACGATATCTTTAAATTGTTTCTCGTTCTACATGTTATGTAATCTCCTTGTCGCTTTTAGAAAATTGCGAAAATCACCGGTATCAGTTTTTTCGAAAGTAACTGTTATAGTCCAATTTCAACATTACAAAATGATGAAAACAATAGTAGCAATACGTCATCCAATAATCTTTCAAATTTTGCTTCTACGAATATAATACGATATCTTTAAATTGTTTCTCGTTCTACATGTTATGTAATCTCCTTGTCGCTTTTAGAAAATTGCGAAAATGACCGGTATCAGTTTTTTCGAAAGTAACTGTTATAGTCGAATTTCGACATTACAAAATGATGAAAACAATTGCAGCAATACGTCATCCAATAATCTTTCAAATTTTGCTTCTACGAATATAATACGACATCTTTAAATTGTTTCTCGTTCTACATGTTATGTAATCTCCTTGTCGCTTTTAGAAAATTGCGAAAATGACCGGTATCAGTTTTTTCGAAAGTAACTGTTATAGTCGAATTTCGACATTACAAAATGATGAAAACAATTGCAGCAATACGTCATCCAATAATCTTTCAAATTTTGCTTCTACGAATATAATACGACATCTTTAAATTGTTTCTCGTTCTACATGTTATGTAATCTCCTTGTCGCTTTTAGAAAATTGCGAAAATGACCGGTATCAGTTTTTTCGAAAGTAACTGTTATAGTCCAATTTCAACATTACAAAATGATGAAAACAATAGTAGCAATACGTCATCCAATAATCTTTCAAATTTTCCTTCTACCAATGTAATACAATATTTTTAAGTTATTTCTCTTTCTACTTGTAATGTAACCTCCTTGTGGCCTGTAGAAAATTGTGAAAATGACCGGTAACTGATTTTTCGAAAGTGACTATAATAGTCCAATTTCGACATTACAAAATTATGAAAACAATAGTAGCAATATGTCATCCAATAATCTTTCAAATTTTAATTCTACGAGTATAATACGATGTCTTTATATTATTTCTCTTTCTACTTGTAATTTAATCTTTTTGCAGCCTTTCAAAAATTGCGAAAATGATCGGAATCTAATTTTACGAAAGTGACTATTATAGTTCAATTTCAACATCACTGTACAATAATTGAAATATTATTATTAATAACGTATCATACTTGCGATCTATTAAAAGTTCGTTCTACAAAGATGTATGATACTTTGTTACTTACGATAAGATCTTGTCGGGACTTTGATAAACTTAAATAAATAATGAATATTGCATATTCTAAAAATGTAAAAATATCACTAACTGTTCTTAATGCAATGCGGCAGATAAAGTAAACATATAAAATTTCATGTTTTTCCTAAGTTGGGCCGAGTCCATCTATAAGAAATATCCTGTTATAATTTATTATACATTATCAAAAAATAAACGAAATTACTGATGATAGGTCTATCGAAAGTTTAAAAATACAATGCAAACTGTTTCGTATGCGACGCAACTGTGTGTGAATGTGTGAAATTCCATATTTTACCCCAGTTGAATCGATTCAGTTTTACAAAAGTATGGAAACAGTAACATCAAACTCCAATAATTAATTCATGATTGAAATTAACATGTCAACTTACTGTATTCAATTTTCCTTCTACGATAATAATCCGATTATTAATATTATTATAATCTTCTTTCAATTTTTGATAAGTTTAAATAACGACTGACGAAAATTAGTAACTGTTTATGATCCAAAGTGAAACCTAGTCAAGTGACTGG
Organism: Cryptocheilus praepositus; assembly: GCA_033815515.1. NCBI lineage: Eukaryota > Metazoa > Arthropoda > Insecta > Hymenoptera > Pompilidae > Cryptocheilus > Cryptocheilus praepositus. The sequence continues at coordinate 1,690,887 of JAWWQZ010000153.1, forward strand.
AGGTGCAATGCGATAAGAAGCTCAATTACGCAAATTCGTGCACATAAAATAACGTAGACTCAAATGGAAATCGAGCCGGTCTTGACTTTCTTTATCGTATTTATTATATACATATATGTATTTTACACGCTGCAAATAACGGTTATGGGTCAATTGAAGATTGACTGTATTTACATTTAAGACTTAAATCCTGGCGTCTACATAAAAAAAAACATCCAAATATAGAACCAATAAAAACTAGAGACTATTCATGGTTCAAGAACGATAAACGATTATTTTTCTCTACGTTTTCGTTAATCACCGTGAAACGATCATTTGAAAACGAGTTTACGATACATTGGCTTCTGATGTCCAATTTACCGGGTCTCTCGCATATCAACGATTCGACTTCCTATTATCGGATTCAAAGGTATCGTCTGTGAAAACGGCGCCTTCCCCTGCAGCGTAAAATCCATTTGCTTGCGAAATTGATTTCCTACAATTTCACGATTGCACGCGCACGTTCAGTCTTTCCTAAAATTCCATGTTAACGTTTCCTTCGAAAAAACATAATAAAAGGCTGTGTACGCATGACTGCGAAATTATTATCGCTTTATGTCCTTAAAATAAATTAACTCCTTCGAACGATTTGTAGTTGTCACTTACTGCTTGAAATCGTTTCTCTTAAAACTTCAAACGTATGATATGTTAAAAATACTTGTAGTCTCACTATTTTAATAAATGTAGGCAAAATTAACAATATATTAAAAATATTTATTAGTAGTTTTGGTATGATATTTATACGTGTTTTTGCGTAGTTTTCGCCGTATAACATTTTAAACCGGGAATTTATAAAAAATGTCTTTTTCCAATTTTCTCGATTTTTTTTTTCAATTTACGATCTTCTTCGTGCATTACTTGTGTAGGGTCTCAAATACAGGGTCCTCTAATTGGCAAGCAAAGGTTACCTATGATCCTCAATTATTACATTGAGGTATTATAGGTGACGAATTTGTTGAATTGTGTTATTTGGTTGCGTAATAGTCAGTTGACCACGAAACTTAAAGACGATAAGACGTAAAAACGAAACGACGTAAAGATGAAAAGGCAAAATGACGGAACGATGAAAGATTAGGAAATAAGACTAAAGTGTCTTCATTGTGTTGTTGTTTATATTGAGTTATTCTTTATAAATATTATACTTTCTAGTTTCAAATCTTTAAATCCTACACTTGCTTTGCCTAATTATTGGATTGCGTAATATTTACCGAAAATCTTATTTTGATAACGCAGTTACTATATGCTGAAGTGTGATATTTCGATTTGACGCATCTAAAATTTATTTTACATTCCTGTGATTCTGGAATATTACTTCACTTTGCTACGATATTTCTCCATTCTTCTAAATCCATTTAGCTATACTTGCATTTTCCTTATGTAAAATAATATCACTGTCGCGCTATTATCATGTTTGGCACAGCGATATCACTGCACGTCCTATTGTTTTCCTCATCTTCAATTACCATTGTCCCCTTTCTCCTTTTTGAGCATCGACGAACAACGTCGCTTTTCTCGCTGCCGCTTTCCATTTTGGGATCTCAATTTAAATCGTTTGTGCATTGACGTAGAGTGTAAATATTGCTGAGAAATAGTCAACAAACGACGTGCGACACACGTCTTTTCAGGGCAAGCGCTGTATAAACATCAATTTACCGATGCATTGTTCGAAATTCATCAAAGTGCAAAATTTTCGACATTAACAGCACGCAGGGAGTGTAAAAATTATAATTTTTACAAGGTGTCATCTAACAAAGAACAAATGTTGATTCCTATCAATATAGCTATCGATAAAATTCCAGTTACTGATGACGTCAATAGCTTGTCCTTAACTTTTTAGCAAAATTTTGGTAATGAATTCTATATATCATTTCGAAAAAGAGTTTGTATTACCGTAAATTAGTTGATATTTAATTCGATGTCTTAACTTTTTAGCAAAATTTTGGTAATGAATTCTATATACAATTTTGAAAAAGAGTTTGTATTACCGTAAATTAGTTGATATTTAATTCGATGTCTTAACTTTTTAGCAACATTTTGGTAATGAATTCTATATACAATTTCGAAAAAGAGTTTGTATTACCGTAAATTAGTTGATATTTAATTCGATGTCTTAACTTTTTAGCAAAATTTTGGTAATGAATTCTATATATAATTTCGAAAAAGAGTTGACGCAACCGTAAATTTGTTGATATTTTATTCGATGTTGATTGATGACAAAGCATGAAGTGACCCAAATTCCATCGTTGTCACTTCGAAATAATTATCAAAGTGAAGAGTATCCAAATATTTTGTGATGCACCACACGAAATATGCATCTATGCTTTATGTGTTTTCGTTTATGTGCATGAACATTTGACAAAATACATTCATAAATATGAAATTACTCGAAATGCTGTGGATTTCGCCTACAAAAAATGATTGGAGTGATAAGTCCCTCTCACTCTTAATATCAATATTTTATTCATCATTGTCCAGTATAATTTTAGAGCATGGTTTTTATACATCAAAAATAAAAACAAAGTTCATGCAGAAATATGTCCGCTCACCTGTAGTTCTCGAGTTAAAATAAAGAAATATACAACAGCTGCGCCTGAGGAGAGTGGAAAAGTATTGATTGAATCTGAAAAAGGTGGACAAGTTTACAAAAGCTGTGAAACAGGCGCATCAGTGTCATATTTCGAGAACCTGCTGTCGAGAGGTACGTGTAGTCATAACTAGAAAAGTGAAGGTTCGCGAACACGTGTTTGCATGAACTTTTTCAGCTTTCGTACGTAGATCACATACGCAAAGTTTCGCTCGGCTTTTTTGAAATACGAACATTTCGGACATGCTGTGAATTCACTCATCTGGTTACAACGGGAACATAAAGGTTTACGGGCACACATTTACATGAACTATTATTCTTCTTTCCATACATAAAACTTATATCTTCACAATGACACCTGAGCATTTTTCGATAACTCAGTTTATCATCCCCTGACATCACTCACCGATGACTTATTAATAACTTTTTAAAGAAGATACCTCCATTCTGTATAATGTGTTAACTTGACGAATATGTGGGATCTCAAATACAGGCTTTCTAGTTGGCGAGGAAAGGTCACCTACGTTCCTCAAGTGTTATATTGATGTAGGATCAAAAATTCGCCAAAAAATAGTGCGCATCGAATGCGCATAAGTTAGAGTGTGATGTGTGATGCGTGGCGTGAGTGACAACGCATATAACAAAAGAAGACCGAAGATGTTTCATATTCGGCAGTCGAAGCCGGACGATCAAAGGCAAAAGACGTATAAAGACAAAGTCCGTCGAGCAAAGACGCACTTAACACTTGGCATGCGGGCATACTTCGCCGCCGAATTTCGCGTGCAGCGGGCGTTTCTTCTTGAATCGCGCGGAAATTTGGTTATTCAGAAAAATCGCAGTAAATCGAAAACTACTTCGTTTTTATGAACGAAACTTTTTTTATTTCACACTTAAATATATACTGTATGATTATTTAACAAAAAACAAACGATATTTTCACGAAATCATAAAAATAAGCGATTTTTAAAGTTTCCCACACTATCATACGGAAAGTCCGATAATTTGTCAGCGCATATTTCTTCATCACTATCTTTGTCACAACGGCTCATTTGATCAGTTTTGTAATCAATAATAAAAAATCAAGCTTCAAATTGATAAAACACGTTCTGGAGCTAAGAATTCGATTGAAGACGAAACAACTCAGCAAAAGATCGAGTAACTCAACAATCACAACTTATGGGAAAAAAATGCAAAGCGTTGCTTAGCAACGCAAATAACACGCATATAATATCACACATTCATGTAATTATACGTATTTAGTACATTTGTGGTGGATATCCACTGACAACACCAAATCAACTAAATACGTATTTTTACGTGACCCGCGCTCCAGTGACAGACTACATAAAACGTAAAAATACGTTGCCCGCATGCCAAGTGTTAAAGACGTAAAAGACGCGAACAATTCGAAAGACGTATTTTAATGTTTTATTCATTTCTGCCGTGTGTGCAAAATTTGTGTTATCTTCATATTTCTTATAATAAACTATTTTATTTCTTTTTCCATTATAACAGGGGAAATCATTTTTATTTTAACCCCAAAGTTTTCCCCTACATTGATGTATCATAGGTGACGAGTTTGTTGAATCGTGTTATTTGGTTGCTTAGTAGTCAGTTGACGACGAACCGTAAAGACGATAAGACGTAAAGACGAAAAGGCGAAACAACAAAACGGCGAAAGATTAGGAAATAGGACGAAAGTGTATTGATTGCGTTGTTATTGTTTATAAATATTATACTCTCTAGTTTCACGTATTTAAATCTTACAAATATTTTATGGTTTTTTGAATTGAATTCGATTCGAATGAATTTGAATTTGATTTGAATTGAAATAATGATGATCACTCATTGGTAACATCAATAAACTTAATTTTATATTACGTAACGAATTATGATGAATTCTTTAGTGCTTTTTTGCATCAATCTATTTCTTTTTTTTCTGCAGGTATCAACAGTTATTCCTGTTCTGTTCGCATTTCTAATTCCTCTTTCCAGGTTCCTAAGACCTATTTCTATCAATAAGTCTAAAAATAAAGATTCATCAATAAGTGATCAATTAGCATATTTCTAGTTTTCATAATGAGTTAATTCGACAAGTACTTTCAACATGTTTTCTATACCAACAAATTTTCGCCTTACAGTTTCAACTAGACCTATTTCCGCTTCGTTTGTTTCCTCTTTCGTAAGTTTTCAAAACCCATTTCCGTCAATAATCGTGACAAGTCATCTGTAACACCAACAAACATACTTGTACTCTACATAATGAGTTAATGTGGTTAGTTGCGTGGCATTGTTTTAAAACAATCCATTTCTTTCTTCTTTTCAATTTCCAAGAGCCATTTCTATTCCGTTCGATTCCTCTCTTCAGTCTTCTAAGTGGTATTCCTGTCAATAATTCCGTCAAGGACTCATCGGTATCTTATCAATAAACATACTTCTAATTTGTATAACGGGTCGATGTATCAGTCCTTTGGGCGTTTTTTTATACTACTCTATTTACTTCCTCCTTCCAGGTCCACAAGATCTGTTTCTGCCAATAATTCTGTGAAGCACTCACTGGTAACTTTAAGAAGTACTTCTACCCTGCATAACGACTTAACGCATTATTTCATCAGCATTTTTTTTATATTAATCAGTCTCCTTTTCCTTCCCAGGTTCCCAGACTAGTTTCTGCTCCATTTTTTCACATTTTCCCAGTTTTCGAAACATGTATGTAAATCTGTGATAAGTGCGAATCTGCGACCTAATACACACAGAGAATATGTTCTTGAAACAAAGCGAAATTACTCGGTATTTAATAGACTTATGTACGACGAAACGACAAAAGATCAGGAAACAAGACTAAAGTGTCTTGATTGTGTTATTATTGTTTATAAATATTACGCTCTTTAGTTTCACGTATCTAAATCCTACATATATGATTAATTGCATAGGAGCAATTGGACGTAGACGTACGAAGAGCACACTTAAGATGGTCATTGTACACTGATAACTACAAATAATGAATATGCAGCTGGACGTACATATAATGTCTGGTACAATACATTCTCCCAGGGTTAAATATTTGATTTCATACCAACATTTCAAACAACAGTGATAAAAAAGCCATAGTTATTGTCGTTTAAATACAATTATATAATGGTTCGGATTTGGCAAATTTATGTAGATGATTTCTCTTCATAATATAGTGAATGTAAACTATCACTTATGGTGCCATACATTACATTGACGTACCAGAGTTCCCTTTATAATGAATTGCAGCCTGATTCGTGTATAATATTTCGATCGAAAGTTCTAGAAAAAATAATTTTAATTATTTATTTTGAATGTGGGGCAAATTCGTTTTCTATTCTTGCGAACACTAGAGTGCCTTGATTGTGTTATCATTATTTACAGAAATTATACTCTCTAGTTTCACATATCTAAATCCTACACACACACATATATATATATATACAGTATCGGACAGTTTTTTAACGAATAATACATGTTTGTGGGATAATATAGATACGCCCTCGCGAGAGAAAGTGCGATCGGCCTCTAGTAACCGACAAATTTATTGTAGGCAGAGATAAACCCTCTAGTTTCACGTATCTAAATCCTACATGTATCTTACCAATAATTTTGGCAACAAAGCTTTATCAGTAGCTTATAAGCAAGCGTATTTTTAGTGTGCATAATGATTTAATGTATTGAGTTCGTTCGGGATTTTTTGTATACCAGTCCATTGCTTGCCTCTTTCGAGCATTCGAAGGGCTATTTGTGTTGGATTCGTTTCCTCTTTCCTGGCTCCCAAGACCTATTTCTATCAATAATTCTGACAACAAGGTCGGTGCGCGTGGCTTGACGTCGTTGAATTCCTGCAGGATGCCATCGACACCAGGATATTTCCACGAATTGCGTTATCGGCAGTTTCTCTCTTACACAGATTGATCCGATCCGTTCGATCCTAGGGAAATTGCGATCGCGGCATGTCTACAGAAATTAGATTTGTGGCGGAACGTCGATCTCGTGTTTTTGCGAAAGCATTGACACCGTGCCAGCAAATTTCCAGTACAGGCTGAAGCTATCGCTGCCGGGTAGAAATAGTTGTGACCGTGAAGAGTGTCAAATTATTCTGTAACGTGCCAAACGAAATACGCATCGATGATTTTTACTGATTCGTTCGTGTTCGTGCATACCTGACAAGGTGTAATTGTAAGTGTCAATTCAGTCTAAACTCTGCCGATGTTATTTAGAAATAGTAATTCAATTGAAGAGTAAATATTGCGGTAAATAGTTTCATGTTATTTTGTAACGTGCTAAATTAAATTTAAATGTGTGCTTAGCGTTTATTCGTTGGTATTTGTTTCGATCTGACAATAGTCATGATAGATGTAGGTGCAAGTATAGTGATTCATGACATATGCAAAAGGGATGGAACTAATTTTTTAAAAAGAAGTAAAGCAGAAATGTGAAGCAACATATTTGGCAGCAAACGTTGCTACCGAATAGAAATGCTATCCGCGAGAATTTGAGAAAATGTACAGTATATGAACGCGTAATACAAGTTTCGCGAAAAATTATTATTTAATTATTCGTGAAAAATACATGATACGCGTAATACAAGTACTTTTATCCAGCGGTTCGCGGAAAATGTAACTTTGTCTGATAATTCTGCGGTTGCTTTTTTTCAGAAACATGAGTCACGCGGGAAAAGTTATTCCTCGTTTTTTTATTTTCGTTTCTATGCGAAATCAGCATTTTCCAACCATATTACAACTTTGACTAACTGTATCCGTGCCATACATTGATAGTCGTATCAACGATAGACTAATTTAATGAACATAATAAGAAAATTCATAAATCGTATAGCATATTAGAAGTATAATGTAAAACAAACGTAACGAGATATTAAGGACGTATTTTTGAAACCCAAGAAATGCCTTAGTTGGTCATGGAATTGATATAATTGGTCTAAAAGTATATGGAAAATCAAACTTTTATTTTCGTCATTTCCACAAGTCACCTGTCAATATTTCTGATTATCTATAATAACTATTATATACCTTCGCAATATTTATTACGCAACAAGGCAGATTCTGTTTCATTTTCTTAAAAAGTATAAGTTATGAACAAACGCATAAGTATCTTTATTGTTAAAAAATTACAGTCGGTATACTTTCACAGTAACAACTTCGATCCTGCATCACATCCTTGACCCTTTCGAGACGGATTATTTTTTTAAGAAAATAAAAGAGGCAGGTACATTTCTAATACTTTAGGTGAAGAATTTATTCATTATAATAGGATAAAAGAAAAAAATGATTTATTTTACGTCAGTGCAAAGTTAAAGCCTGAGACATATATGTCCCATTAGTCTTATAAAGATTATAACAAAATTGATTCTGAATTGATACACATGTAGTGTATTATGTGTAATAGCAAAAAAAGTAATATAAAAACAGCATTTGAAACCTATAAGACTGCTGAGAAATCTTTATCCCGGTTTGAAAGATGGCTGGGATATATATGTCCCACCGCTCTTTTTCCATAAAGCACTAAGTAATTTAAATTGCCTACATAAGAATATTCAAAAGGGAGCTAATAAAATACAAAGCAAAAAACTGACCGGCTCATTTTATCTATAAACCGTAATCCCTTTTTCAAAACTATCTATAACTGATGTTACCACGTGGATATTTTACACTTAACGAACTTTTTGACAGCAAGAAATTGTGCTACTAAATTTTAAGGAATGTAACAATAGAGGCCCATTCATAATAAAGCAATGTACAACAAATTTTAGTAGATTCATAGCTATAATCTACGATTAAACTTGGTTGGAACATATGTATCCCAACAGTCTCGAAAGAGTTAAAAATATAACTGACGAGGAAACATCTAATTTAAGCAAATTAAGCAATATATATCTAATTTAAAGAACACGCCCATTTAAGGGTCTTCAATTCTACAAATCTCATTAAGAACAGGTGACTATCTGTCGCACCTACGATTTTCTCAATTCCCGTTAATTCTCTCTACCTACGAGAATCAGAGTGAACCTCCGAGTGAAATTTGCCTTACAGTACGTTCCAAATAGCCGTCGCGTTTCATATAAACTTTATTCCGCTGAAGTGAAGAGCGTGAATTTTCGTTTAAAACTTCTTGTCTGAAAATGTGCTCGTGTTTCGTATGTGTGATGGAAATCCGAGGAAATTTGAATAGTGATTGCCCTTTTCGATCACTCAGTTATGTGAGTCTTTTGTAAAAAAGCAGCGAGGAGGAATTGGTGAAGTTAATCAATATAAATAATGTTAATTTACGGTATTAATGCCTCCTATTTAGGTCACGCGTTTATTTAGCGTGACTGAAACATCCTCCAGTTTGCTCGTTAAGCAATGGAGTGAAAAAATTAACTGGCAAAAAATTTCCCCAGGATTACATATTTCATTCGAGAAAGTTTTTCGTTGAAAATGTACGGATAATCCTTAATTCTTCTCATTTCATATCTTATATGGGACACGTGTAAGCTTAATAGAAAACACACAAATGCTATTCTTTATTGCATTGAAAGAGAAATATCGCGGGATTATTCTTAATCCTATAATCTCATTTGATACGCTGTTTATCGTTACCGTATTGACGCGAAATTGCAACTTTACTGACGCTCTGTCGAAATCCAAATAATTATTTCGTCAGTTAATGACTTTATGTAACAGCAATACACTGAATTAGTCGGCGAACGTTCGAATATCAAACAATTGGACGATACAAAATATTCCTGCAATCATTTTGATTTCCGATACCTTTGTTAACGGTAACGCAGGGTGTCATGCGAATGCCGTAGGAAAGAGAAATGGGTGATTCTACATGAAATCATGAAATAAAAACATGAAACAACAATTTGTCACACGCAGTTTTACCGCAGATAAAAATGATTTTGAAAGCTTATCGATTGCGCGTGCACATGATTAAGCCTGACCTCAAAAGATTTCACGTGGATTATCTCTACTAACGTTCGTCATGATTTTCAACGGTCGTATGCATCAAATGGATCGTTTGGTATAGGCATAAATACAAGATAAAATGTTTACTTTTCAATACGGCCAAAGCTATTGGGTTTATTCTTGATGGACTATGAAACATAAGCCGACTTAATGTTGACGTCAGTACAGTGGTTAGTAGCGGAGGATAAAAGGTGTGAATTTATGTAATTAGAGAATATGGATGAGTGAAATTGAACCATGACAAAGTGCACGGGTACCCGATAAACTGTCAAAGCTATTTTTCCTTAATTCTTCTCATTTCATATCTTATATGGGACACGTGTAAGCTTAATAGAAAACACACAAATGCTATTCTTTATTGCATTGAAAGAGAAATATCGCGGGATTATTCTTAATCCTATAATCTCATTTGATACGCTGTTTATCGTTACCGTATTGACGCGAAATTGCAACTTTACTGACGCTCTGTCGAAATCCAAATAATTATTTCGTCAGTTAATGACTTTATGTAACAGCAATACACTGAATTAGTCGGCGAACGTTCGAATATCAAACAATTGGACGATACAAAATATTCCTGCAATCATTTTGATTTCCGATACCTTTGTTAACAGTAACGCAGGGTGTCATGCGAATGCCGTAGGAAAGAGAAATGGGCGATTCTACATGAAATCATGAAATAAAAACATGAAACAACAATTTGTCACACGCAGTTTTACCGCAGATAAAAATGATTTTGAAAGCTTATCGATTGCGCGTGCACATGATTAAGCCTGACCTCAAAAGATTTCACGTGGATTATCTCTACTAACGTTCGTCATGATTTTCAACGGTCGTATGCATCAAATGGATCGTTTGGTATAGGCATAAATACAAGATAAAATGTTTACTTTTCAATACGGCCAAAGCCATTGAGTTTATTCTTGATGGACTATGAAACATAAGCCGACTTAATGTTGACGTCAGTACAGTGGTTAGTAGCGGAGGATAAAAGGTGTGAATTTATGTAATTAGAGAATATGGATGAGTGAAATTGAACCATGACAAAGTGCACGATAAACTGTCAAAGCTATTTTTCCTTAATTCTTCTCATTTCATATCTTATATGGGACACGTGTAAGATAGAAAACACACAAATGTTATTCTTTATTCATTGAAAGAGAAATATCGCGGGATTATTCTTAATCCTTAATCTCATTTGATACGCTGTTTATCGTTACCGTATTGACAAATTGCCACGCTCTGTGAATTATTTCGTCAGTTAATGACTTTATGTAACAGCCATACACTATATCGAATATCAAACAATTGGACGATACAGTACCTTTGTTAACGGTAACGCAGGGTGTCATGCGAATGCCGTAGGAAAGAGAAATATAGAAATCATGAAATACAAACATGAAACAACAATTTGTCACACGCGGTTTTACCGCAGATAAAAATGATTTTGAAAGCTTATCGATTGCGCGTGCACATGATTAAGCCTGACCTCAAAAGATTTCACGTGGATTATCTCTACTAACGTTTGTCATGATTTTCAACGGTCGTATGCATCAAATGGATCGTTTGGTATAGGCATAAATACAAGATAAAATGTTTACTTTTCAATACGGCCAAAGCCATTGAGTTTATTCTTGATGGACTATGAAACATAAGCCGATTCAATGTTACGTTAGTAGCGGAGGATAAAAGGTGTGAATTTATGTAATTAGAGAAATGAAATTGACTACGGGTACTCGATAAACTGTCAAAGCTATTTTTCTCGGAAACAAAGCCACGTGTGAAAGAAATGTTATTTTATATCTTCGATACAGTATTACATATAGGATTAACCCCCTCTTGCTGGTAGTACCACTCACATAACACTCTGTATAGAAATTTTAAATCGTTCAATTCCATAATCGATTACGTGATTTGAAAAAAAATGTTATTCCATATCTTCGATTTAGTATGTCGTATAGCATTACTACCTTCCTGCTTGTATCACCAGATTTATAACACACAGTATGTTGCATTGGTCTGTGAATTTTCAGGCGTCCTATAACCGGCATCTACGAATTAATGTGGGATCTCAAATACAGGCTCTTCTAATTGGCGAGGAAAGGTCACCTATGACCTTCAAGTATTATATTGATGTATCATAAGTGACGAATTTGTTGAATTCTGTTATTTGGTTGCTTAGTAGTCAGTTGACAACGAAACGTAAAGACGATAAGACGTAAAGACGAAAAGGCGAAACGGCAAAATGGCGAAAGATTAAGTAATAAGACGAAAATGTCTTGATTGTGTTATTATTGTTTATAAATATTATACTCTCTAGTTTCACATATTTAAATGTTACATTAATGTGGGTGCTACAGAGATGTGTTTTTAAATATTTATTGGCTGACTCGTATTACTGTTTTGATATAAGCTTCTATAAATCTAACCGGATTGAGAAAGGAGGTATAAGTATAACGGTTATGTTTTCGAGAAAACCTAACAGACAGTCTGGAAATTATCCATTTTAAAATAAATTTCAGTCGTGTTACTGTACAACCGGTCTAGATAATCAATTTAAAAAATAATTTCTGTTAATAATATACCGCAATGCGACTAAACATGGCCTAACAATGTACCTGTAATAACTAAAATATAATAATAATTTTAATAATATTATACATCATAACTAGACGTAGCGTAATAATAATGAAAATATATTGAATACTTCAGCGTCGTGTTTAATAAAAAGTACAGGAAAAACTTTTATTCCGCGGAGAATGAAAACAGATGACCACGCAGAATAAAAACAGACAAAATGTGACTTCATAGAGTTATTAATTTCTGCAATCTACGCTGCTCAATCCCAGAGAACGAAAATGTCGTAAACATTATAACCGGAAAATACAGAATTATCGCAATTATAAAGCATAAACGTACAGGTCAGGTGTTAATGTGCACTGTCCTGATATCAGTTTCGTCAAAATTAGCACATAATACGCACATTACCTTTGACGTTGCTCACATTTCTAATGGGAATACTCACTGAATGGAAAAGATCAAAATTGCATGCGCTGCCTTGCACTGCGGACGAAACGTTTGAGTTCCATCTCGTGTCATTTCCGACGATTTCATAACGCTTTGGGACCTATTTAATGAACAATAGAAATAGTCTTTCATGTCACCCCGTGGATCTTAACACTTAGTTAACAAAATCGTGAAATCTCACATCTTTGTAGTAAGTAGCTGCATAATGCATGTGTTCTATATACTACAGAAAATGCAAGATCATTACCACCTGTAGGATTAGACACTGGGATGATATGACTGAACAGTATTAATTACAAAGTAGCTGTATTTAAATTTCTATAATGGTACTCACACCATACTCTATGGGTTAAACGCTGACACGCTGACACTATCCCTGGCATTCTCGTTCACGCTGGTATTCTCAAAAAGATTCTGCCCTCGATCTCACGCTCAATCCTTTTATACCTAACATTTACACACACATACAGGGTGTCCCATTTTTTTCTGGCCAAACTTTGCCAGCATATTCTACACGCAAAAGTAAGAAATGTTATACAATGAACATGTGCTCTTAAATGTTTTATTAAGGAGTTATAAAATAATATAATACAAAATAATAATTTGCAATTCACTTCAATTACAATACTGACAGAATTCTTGGAAAATATTAAAAGTGTCATTTCGATTTTTATATCCCGTAATGTATACTCATTATAGGCATGTAATGCAATTAAATGAATACACTTTGACTACTCGTAAAAAATTAGACAATAATTTTCTACATCAAATTAGTAATTAACGGTTGTTTAGTTACGCAACTATAAAATTGTCGCGATCCTCCTGAAATTTTCTGCTTGCCCCTTTGCAGTTTTTGCAGCCGTCGGTTGTAATTTTGCTACCTTGTTACGTTATTGTCTGAAGATCGAAAAGTATGTTTGCGCGGAAGAATTTGTGAAACTTCCAGATGTGTTGCGATTTCCAAACGTGATAGGCACGAAGAATGCAGTTCGCAAGTCGCATTGTGTACGAATGTAGAACAGCTATTTGCATCCGTGCAAGGTGCAATCGGGGGTTTTCCGAAATGAGACAATAGAAGAGGTTACGTGGCCGGAAGATTCTCGTTGTCGGCGGTAGATTTTGCTAAGAAGTAGGGCAATATTCTAAATTACCTCTCATCCTTCTGTACACCATTTGAATTGGGGATCCTCGTGATTCTGATGAGAGGAATCAAGCAGCGTGAACTTTCACGAGGGATTATTTAAGCGGCGCTTTTTTGTTTACGTGCTGTACAGGTTAATTTCCACAAGACTTGTACCTTAACTTTTAAACAGTGGGATCATCTGGTTTCACGGTAGTTGAATTTTGTATGTGATTCTAACGTTACGACTGGGGTTTCAACTTTCTTTTCTGTCTTATGTTCAGATGATAATCGAAAATCCTGTTTCCACGGTTAAAAGCAAATTTTTGCCATCCATCTAATTGTATTCTAGACAACTGTTGTTGAATAAAGCAGTTTCTTAAGTCAGTAAGTCTTAAAATTGATAGAGTCCGATTTTATATTCTATATTTTATTGAAAGTATAACGTTGTGACTTCGTAAAAGAATAAAATTTATGTAAAATATCCGAATAGGGCAAATTGTCACATGTTATGACGGTTACTTGTCACTGATTTCGTGCACTTATTGTATAAAATACCGTAGAAATAAGTATAAAAAACAAGATTGTAATATTTGACACTATAATATATATTAAAGTGGAAAACAATGTATATTAAGATAAACTAAAAATAGAGGAGCGGTCTCTATTAGTAAATCATAATTTCAATTTATATCAAACTTACAATAAACGTCAATGATAGACATTTCGAATAACAGATATATTTTTTAAATTCTATTAAAAATTTCTTACTTCAGACATTTAAAACACATGCAACTCTTAAGCTACATAACTCAAAAATTGCCACGATTAACCTATACATTAGACAAATTGTTCTTGAAACCGCAATAAATATTTCCGCTCTTCGCAGCATTGTTAAATTGCTTATAATTACTCCCGCTAATTAACCTAGACATCAGGCAAGTTGTCATACTTTGAATTTTTCTTTGTGAGCAGAATAAGTAATTCCGCTCTTCGCAGCATTATTAAATTTTTTATCTTTCCTCGTAATAATTAACCTAGACAGCAAGCAAGTCCGCACACGTTTGACTTTTCTTTGGAACCGGGATAAATATTTCTTCTCTTTGCAGCGTTATTAAATTTTTCTTCATCACTTGTGACAATTAACCTAGGAAGCAGCCATATTGCCATACCTCGAATTTTTCTTTGAAAACACAATAAGTGCATTTGCGCAGTTCGAGTGTATTATTAAAACTTTTATCATCACTTACAGCTTTTAATTTAGAAACCAGGCAAGCTTTCGTACGTTCAATGTTTTTTGCAAATAATGAGTGTTCCCACTATTCACCGCATTATTACATTTTTCTTCCTATATTAATTTGACATTATTTAACAAAGCACCGATAAAACTCGTAAGTGCGTCAAATTTCTCCGCTCTCCGCATTTCGTATCAACGGTGATCACCGGCGCAACAGGATAGGACAGGCAGTGTTAACAATAAAAATAAGCCAAAAGCAGCAGTCAAGCGCAACCACCTCCTGATAGGTTCTGGTAATTACCAATTAACGTGGGATTACGCGCTATGGAACGGTCTGTGCAGCGAGCTGACGAAAATCTCAATAATTGGCTTCGTCGTGATTGTGACGCTCTAGATTCATGCTCGAAATTATCGGGCGCTTCGCTTAATTGAGAGTTTCGTAATTGCTTCCGGGCGACCGTATCCGCATCTTGCGCTAATGTCGTTTTTACCCAAAGAATGTCGCGCTGCCGGTAGAATATACTGGCCACCGTTTAATTGCGGGCGCATAATTTATGCTAAACTCTCTTACATTGTCCCTACTGGTCCTTCTCCCAGTGTCCAACTCGGCATATTTATGCGGTGTGTGTAATGCGATATCCGACGCGTTTGGATTAACAAGAATTCACATCTTAGCATGTTGTAATACAGTAATATAAGTTTTCCACGTGCATTTTTGTTTGAAAAGTGTCATAACGTAGTGGTCAGAGTACTTTGATTAAAAAGAGATCAAATGCGATATATTTTGAACGGCATTTACCTGTTTAATAATTACCGCTTAAGTACTTTTACTATATTATCGCCTCCAGATTATCCGTCAAATTTGATTAGACTATGCCTCCGAATGAATTGTATTGTACCGAATTGTATGTGTTTCTTTAACAATTTGTTTTTGTAATTCTTTCAAAGCAATATTGAAATAAAATATATTACACAATACACGTTCCGGAGTAAACGTAGACCGAACTATCATTTTGGTATAATTTTGGTCACGGAAATATCCTTAATATGTCATAAAACTTTTCCCCAAAAAAAAATAAAAAGTGTCACCGTTTAGCTGAAAATGTCCGGTGATCTGATCCTCTGTTTAACACGTTCTGTGCCACGTGTACCATTTATGGTACCCGTTAAGCTTGATCCTCAGGCCACGTGTACCATAAATGGTACATGCAACCATAATTATTTAATGCACTGAAAACATATATTTTATGACAAATTTAATTCTGTAAAATATATTTCCACTAAAAGAATGAGGCATTACAAAAAATGCAGTATAGAACAAGTACATATATTTCTTTAATTGTTATATATAAAATAATTAATAATTACAAGTAATGGTTGAATTTGTTAAAGGAAGATATGCATAAACATGACTTGTGTGGGAAACCGCTACAAAACGTCACTACTCTTCTAGTTTTCAACGTTTCTTCGGTCTCACTGCTTTGCCATTTCACTTTTTATTTTCATGTCGTTTCCTAGAGTTTGTCGGAATTTTAGGTCATAACTTGTTGTGTTCATCCTCACAGTAACATAAATAATAAACTAATCGCTTTCTATATTCTGCTATTGCTATAGATTTATGTAGTTGAATATTATACCCCATTTTAAAGTTTTGCGTAATGGATTGCCTATCATATTGCCTACGTATGACGTATTGCCTATCATAAGGAATGTACATAAAAAGTTTAATTACTCAATCAATACAAAAAATTAAACGATAATAGAATAAACTAATGAGGGATAAAAATAGAAACTTCTTTTCCAACACAAAGAAATGAAAAACGAAAAAATACCATTCCTGTATATTCACTTACTTCCCCGTTTGGTGAATATTTTATTTCCCACCGTATTTACTTAACTAATTCGTATACAGCAGGTTTTTTTTACTAACCGAAAAGTTTCCCACGACTGATTTTTACAATCGCACTGATTGCAGCGCCACATGTACCGTAAATGGTACACGATGTAATAACTACTCTAAACAAGTTAATTACTTATGTATTCATAAAGTAATGAAATATTGTTTTCATCATTGTTTTCATTTATCAAATGGCCTCAACGTCAAGTTAGGCAAAAACGGCTTGCCACGGAACGTATTAATGAAGTAAAAAGATAAAATGCGAGATCGGTGGAACAGTGTCCCTACTCGCCAACTGTCCCACTTCCTTTGCGCGCAGAGCAACAATATGCGAGAAATACTGCAACAAAATATTGACATTCGACACATGGTGAACTCGACGCAGCAACTTTCCGACGCACACCCGTCTTTCGTTTTCCAGTGTCTTCCAGCGCGCATAACATCGCGAATGGGACTGCGCGTCCGCAAACCTGTATCTTCCAACAATCTTCCATCAATCTTCCATTGTCAAGCTCTAACGTGTCTTCCTCCGTTAAAACGTAACTCCGAGTTTTTACAAAGCCTAGCGATAAACATTTAACGTTACCAGCGTCAGCGCAAGTGTCTTATTTTCACCGGTGCAAGGAAGCAATGACTCCTCCACCTCGCTGCGTCTCTCAAGGTCAAAAGCCGAGCAGACCCTGAGGTCCCGGCCCCCCATCAAACTTCGAAAACACCGTCAAGCAGCTAAGTCTCCGTCATGATGAAGCGGGTGCGAAAAAAATGCAACTTTCGAGCGACCCGCGAAAAGACGCAGGAAAAAGCGGTGGACAGTACCTGAACGTTCGCATGTCTGTCATTCCGTGACTTGCGACCGTGTGACTCGCCGCAGGTAAAGCTCGTTGCATCGCCGAAGGAAAGATGCGAGTGGCGACGTGGACGGTCTCTGTGATTCTTGGCACGTTCGTCATCTCCGCCAGCTGCGGTTGGAGAGCCTCAATCAGTCAAGGCGGACTGCAGGAGTCTCCCAGAAATAACAATGGCACGACGTCGCAGCTGAGAAGTGGCCTAACGCTGCCGGAATTAACTGTAGGCCTGATAGTGCCGCACACGAGCTTTGGCGTGCGCGAGTATACGAAGGCCATCAACAAGGCCGTGGGAAACTTGCACAAGGGCCACAGCAGGATGAAAGGATCGCCGCGCTTCTCCTTTCTCACCAAGTACAACTTCACGCAGCACCAAGTCAGGAGCACCATGATGAGACTCACGCCGAGTCCAACAGGTAAACAGATCGTTAACCCTTTCGCTTCGACGGTGACCTTTCGCACGAGATGACCCGTGGGTTAGGGGCATATATATGCGGCATCCAAATAATGTGTATGCAAGTGCCATATGTAATCGATGATCAATTTTTCGGTATGAAACGGCAGAACATTTTCTGTTGATTTTATTAACGAATTTGCTTAATCACTTCTTTGTTGAAACAACATCAAAACGTTTTACGAAATATATTTCAAATATCCAGACGATCAGTTTTTACAAGGAATAGGAATAGATCGGTTTAAGATATAAATCTTAATCTATTAGATATAAATCTAATTTCGATTTGAGCGCCGATTACAAGCGGCATCCACGAAATGACCTGTGGGGACGAGTGCCACATATGTGTATATATGCGGCATCCAAATGATACGTGTACAAATGCCATCTGTCATCGATGCTCAATTATATAATCAATAACATAGTAAAACGACACGTCGTACCTAAATGTCCACGGGCTTTTCGTTGGTAATGGCCAAAAGGAGCCTCTGGTTTGAATAAATAGACGTCTAAATATAAACGTTTGAAAAGGACAGAGAGAACATATTTATCTAAGTTTGAAATGTCCCAATATACGAGGTTTATTGAAATCAGTCGCATTTTTCATGAAAATTTTATCGTCTGACGGGGCTCTTACTTTAACAGTAATTATTTTTTAGCATTATTTGAAATGACGAACGTTTATGAAACCCGACGATTAAATTCGCCCTGAAAACGTGCGGAACGCTGTATGAACTGTGTCAAGTCTTTATGTATAACACACGGAAAAGTGCTGAAATCGTGTCGGCGAGTCAAGCGTGAACTATAATTGTGTGCAATGACACTCCACTTTAAACGCGCCTCGCAAATGAAGTATTTGCTCCATGCCTGTTTTGCGATCGCTGAAAGCCGGCGTAAAATTAAGATAAATTGCACATTGCATCCCGACTATTTTTTCCTACAAATATCATCAAAGGCATTCGCACGATGTGTAGCACGTACGAAATTATTTTCATGCTCCGTACATTGTATTCTGCGGTCGCGTTATGCATGAAAATGCTCGATATGAGCATTTCCCGCTATTTTTTCATAAAAAATCGTCATAGGTGTACAAGGTAATGACAGGGTGCTTTCTTGATTGTACAGATTGTAGTTCACTAGCTGAACCAAAGAGGGGAATAATTGTGAATTATACTTTGCGCGTAATAATTGTTGCACACTACAATGATTTAAGAACAATATTTGCATATTACAATAATTGCGACTATGATTCGTACAACACATTTTTGTTCGATAATTTGTTATTAAAGAATTTCACAGGTGTACTATATAGTGATAGGGTGTTTTCTTACAATGATGGTACTTTCTATAGGAAATTGAATGATGAGAAACACTAGAAACCGATTATTGTCGACTAAATTTTATACTTGGAATACCGTTTGCACCTTATGACAATTGCAACCATCATTCATATAATGAATTTTGAAACTTATTATTCGCTATCCGTCACGTGCCGTTGCTTTCGTTCCGTCGACTACATTTTAAGTACCTGTTGTACTTCTATTGCACATTCAAAATGGTTTCAATTTACATTACGACCCTATCCAACAGTTTCGAGATGTAAATTTGAGCGCAAGTTTCGAACGAATGACTGAAATTTCCTGAAACTTGTTACGCGTATGCATATATTTGGAAACAGTTACTAAATGTTGAAAAATGTACAGGGCGAATATTCTAGTCATTCGACAGAGAAAATTCAAGAATTTCCTTAATCTTTACGAGTATCCCTTTGACCATAAATATTTTTAAATATTCTCGTTCTTTACAACAGGCACATTGTTGAGAGACTTATCGAGTTTTTTTTTGGGAGTTTCAAACAATTACTAAATATTAAAAAATGTACAGTGCGAATATTCCAGTCATTCGCCAGAGAAAATTCAAGAATTTCCTAAATTTTTACGAGTATCCCTTTGACCATTAATGTTTGTAAATATTATCGTTACTTACAGCAGGCACATTATATATGCGTATTTTGTAATTTAACAGAAACAGCATTCCTTTGAATATTTTAACTTGAAATACCGAAAAGGCTGATTTCATCCTCGGCAACCGTTGCATTGGCAATTTTTTAAATTATATTATATATTATTATGTACTTATTCATGGAGCGCTACTTGCAAAAATGCTAAAGAACAAGATCAATATTTTAGATATTAGATGTTTCAGCATTCACCAAGGGGTACCTTATTCTTGAAAGCACTGAAATGTGTGATACAAAAAAAATATACACGTCCTCTAAATGTTCATTCTTATGACCATCTTTCAGAAGAGCCATATCGATCCCGGGCACTTGCCCACCTTTCCATCTCAAAATCGGTTCGCGCAGCTCGACGTATTACTCACATGAGAAACGTTCCACTTTCCAAGAATTTGAAGATAAGTGGCTTCGAAAGTCAGCTCTTTTATCCGCACGTTCTCGAGCACAGTTCAGTTTGACAGTTCTTTGCTAACTGTGAAACCAAACGTACATCTTCTTACAGTTACTTTTGCACCAGACTTCATTGTTTACCATAATATTGTCATAACCGTTTATATCAACAGCGCATTGTCGCCAGTGCATTTTCCGATGTATTATCAATTTTTACGACCTGTTTATTTCGATAACCTATCGAGGCTTGCAACTTTTGCAGCTAGCGACAAATCGCAATTATTTTCTTTCTCTTAGAATGTCTTACTTATGTAAGTAATGATAACTAATAATAAACGAAAGGCAGCTTTTGATTGAGAAAGCAGAATTTCGGAAATGGTCTGTAAGTCCATATTGTTTTTATGTAATAATGGCCTTCAATGAAAGGAATACGAGGAAAAAGTGAAAATAAAACATGGTAAAATTAAAGATTGACAGAACTTTCAGTCGAAAATTACATCTTTACTGTTCACAAAGGAAAATTATTGATAGCTGTTCCACAAAACGCGAGTGACGTTTAAACAAATTTTTAAATCATATCACTAGCTTTTTATTTATTTGGAATGTGGCATTGCAAAAAGCAAACTTGCATTTTTGATTATCAAATACTCGTTTCCTTCAAAACGCGCGTTTTTTAGTGCAGAAAAACTATGTTCTCTGGTTATATTTTTACTGTTCAATACGCAATAAAAATGATTAACATTTATCCCATAAAACGTGATTAACGTGTAAAGTTTTATAATAGAATTAAATTGTAACTAATTTGGAATGTGGTAATGTAAGAAGTGAGGCTGGTTTTTCGATCAACAAATATTTGCTTCGCTCATTTTACGCGAGTTTTAGTACACGGAAAAATATATTCTGACGGATGTCGAAAATGTAGCTTGCCGTTAAGCCGATAATCGCTTTCCACTTTGAGTGCCGATTTATCACTGCTGTGTAGAACCATTCAGAGAGATGCAACAATTAACTTTTCACTACAGCTTCAGTAAATCTGCCTATCAATTCACCGAACCCACAAAAATGTGTATTACCATTGGAACGTTAAATCCCATGACTAATTAATATTTATAACTTTTTCTATTTGCTTTTGTGATCACGCCGTTCCACGTTAAAAATAAATATAATTCGTACATGCGCAAGTCATTCTAATAGACCATTTAGCATTTTTACATAAGATCGTTTCATCGACAAATTATAACGCTATAAAACATAATTAGTATTTATTCCATTTAAGTTTTAGAGGCAAAATTTCAATAATATACATTTTGCTACAAGTTGTTTTTACTTGAACCGTTTTATAACGCGATACACTCAGGTTGCTTTTAAATTTTACTGTCGCTCTTACCCGGGATAAAATTTACCACGTCGTAGATTTTGTATTTCAGGCAACGCACTCCCTTGAGACCAGGCTCTACGCCATAAAACGGCCGCAAAGTCGGTAAATTTTTGCATATACGCATCTCTGAGGGCAGAATCGATCGTTACTTCTGTGGCATTCCATAATTGATACGAGTTATAATTCACTTTTCGACCTCACTAGATGTGAAAATGGTTTTAACCACTTTCTCACAGTTTAAATGAACGATTCAAGTTAAAAAAGCGGCAAAAGTAAAAATTCCTGTTATTCGACAATAAACATGTTAGTATTACGACCACACATTTCGATGCATCATATATTCTCGAACATGTCGTCAGCAAAAATATGTCCGCTCTAAAACTTGCTACTACGGTAATGTCACCGTTTATAGATAGGTTATAGATAGAATACCTACAATTACGAGGATGGATACAGATAAAAATTTACTTAAATTTCATTCGTTCGTCTACCTAGACGTATAAATGTTTATCCGATACACGCAACTCACGTATCTCATCCAAAAGTATTTTTAAACAAACCGTTCGCATTCGATCTCATTAATGCAAGGTTAGCCATGAAAATTATTTTTTTCCATATTACTTGCAACACATAAATGTACATTCGAAAGAAGATGTAGTCGATGACTAAATGCTTTCGAGTTTATGTCTATAAAGTATCTTTAAACAAAACCGCCCGCATTTGATCTCATTAATGCAAGATTAGCCATAAAAATTATTTTTCTCCATATTACTTGCATCATATAACTGTACATTCGAAAGAAGATGTAGTCGATGACTAAATGCTTTCGAGTTTATGTCTATAAAGTATCTTTAAACAAAACCGTCCGCATTCGATCTCATTAATGCAAGATTAGCTACCTTGAAAATTATTTTTCTCCATATTACTTGAAACATATAACTGTAGATTCGAAAGAAGATGTAGTCGATGAACTAAAAGCTTTCCAGTCTATGTCCATAAAGTATGTTTAAAGAAGACCGTCCGCATCTGATCTCATGAATGCAAGGTTACCCATGAAAATTATTTTTTTTCCATATTACTTCCAACATATAACTGTACATTCGAAAAAAGATGTAGAATATGAACTAAGTGCTTTCCAGTCTATGTCCATAAAGTATCTTTAAACAAGACCGTCCGCATTTGATCTCATGAATGCAAGGTTAGCCATCAAAATTATTTTTTTCCATATTACTTGCAACATACAACTGTACATTCGAAAGAAAATACTCGTAGTCGATGAACTAAGTGCTTTCCAGCCTATGTTCTTAAAGTATGTTTAAACAAGACTGTCCGCATTTTATCTCATGAATGCAGGGTTAGCCATAAAAATTATTTTTCTCCATATTACTTGTAATATATAACTGTACATTCGAGAGAAGATGTAGTCGATGAACTAAGTGCTTTCCAGTCTATGTCCATAAAGTATCTTTAAACAAGCCCGCATTTGATCTCATGAATGCAAGATTAGCCATTTTGAAAATTATTTTTTTCTATATTACTTGCAACATAGAACTGTACATTCGAAAGAAGATGTAGTCGATGAACTAAGTACTTTCCAGTTTATGTCCATAAAGTACCTTTAAACAAGCCCGCATTTGATCTCATGAATGCAAGATTAGCCATTTTAAAAATTATTTTTCTGCATATTACTTGCAACACATAACTGTACATTTTGGAAGAAGATGTAGTCGATGAACTAAGTGCTTTCCAGTCTATGTCCATAAAGTATCTTTAACCAAGACCGTCCGCATTTGATCTCATGAATGCAAGGTTAGCCATGAAAAGTATTTTTTTCCATATTACTTGCAACATATAACTGTACATTCGAATGAAGATGTAGTCGATGAACTATGTTTTCGAGTCTATGTCTATAGAAACTTCGCCAACAAGTTTTTATGATTAACGCTCCATTTTCGGCTCACATTTGGCTGAATTTTCCAACTGTCCGACCCTATTCGACAATTCCAGCTTTATGCAACATGACCGAAATTTGTCACGATACATTTGGCTGAATTTTCAAGTGTTCGACCCTATTTGACTGCTCCAGCTTTATACAACATGACCGAAATTTGTCACAATACCTGTTCTAAAGCACGTATACGAGAATCTTGGCATGAGTCACAAATGACCCAATGTCAACTCGGCGTCACCGCAAGACAGCCGACTGTTTGCGGGTTATACACGCCCTCTTCGAAACAGACAAAGCAGAACTTCACTTGCGCAATTCATGAGTTTGTTCCGTTTGACTATATGACTGCGTGTAGACGTTCGTCGCGCGAGTGTCAACATCAGCAACAGAATTTCCGAATGCAATTTATGTTGAACATAGTTTCCGTTCGCGTGCACCCACGGATCTGTAAAGGGAATGGTCGAAGTGCGTTTAGAGGAACGTGAACGAGGTAAAGAAGAATACTGAGGTACAGAGGCAAATAAAAGTGATTAAGGGTAACGAAATGAGTAAGCAAGGAAGCATGAACTAACAAGGAAGAATATAGTCTAATAAAAATGGTAGGAAAATTAAAAAAATCAACTACAATAAAAGGCAGAATTGTATTCAAATATGCGGGTTCATGAATGAAGGAAGAAAATATCGAAATACAGGAACAGATGCAATGTAGAAATATTGGAGTGTCCAGATAAAACAAAGGCACAAATACATTAGAATATACGAGTTTATAAGAAAGAAAGGAAGGGCGAACTAACAAATAACGAAAAAGACTGGCGCAAAAACTGAGAAGGCAACATGTTGAAATACAGGAACAGGTGAACTTTAAAAACATTGGACGGTCTACATACAATAAAAGTGCAAATATATTAGAATATACGAGTTTATATAGAAAGAAAGGAGGGGCGAACTAACAAAGAACGAAAAAGACTAGCGCAAAACTGAGAAGGCAACATATCGAAATACAGGAACAGGTGCAATGTACAAACATTGGAGTGTCCAGATACAGCAAAGACACAAATATATTAGAATATTCGAGTTTATATAGAAAGACAAGAGGGGCGAACTAACGTAAAACGAAAAAGACTAGCGCAAAAACTGAGAAAGCAACGTATCGAAATACAGGAATAGGTGCAATGTAGAAACATTGGAGTGTCCAGATACAAGAAAGGCACAAATATTTTATTAGAATATACGAGTTTTAATAGAAAGAAAGAAAGAGCGAACTAATGAAGAAAAAGGCCAGCGTAAAAATTGAAAAGGCAACGTATCGATATATAGGAACAGATGCAATGTAGAAACACTGAAGTGTCCAGATACAATGAAGGCACAGATGTATTAGAATATGCGAGTTTATATAGAAAGAAAGGAGGGGTGAATAAAAAAGAACGAAAAATACTGGCGCAAAAACTGAGAAGGCAACATATCGAAATACAGGAACAGGTGCAATGTAGAAACATTGGAGGGTCCAGATACAACAAAAGCACAAATATATTAGACTATACGAGTTTATATGGAAAGAAAGGAGGGGCGAATTAACAAAGAACGAAAACACTGGCACAAAAACTGAGAAGGCGACGGATCGAAATACAGGAACAGATACAAGGTAGTAAACCTAAAGAGTAAATACAATAAAAGCACAATACATTGAAATATGCACCATTTGCAAGTAAAGAAAGAAAGAAGGGATGAACTGACGAAGAAGAAAAGAATTAAGACAAGAACTGAAAGGGTAAAATATCGAAATACAGGAACAGATACTAGATATGTAAGTGAAATGTAAGTGAAAAATCTGAATACAACGAAAAACGCAAATACATGAATTTTGAGTGCCAAGTGTATCTTATCTCTATTTCCTGCAGGATTCTCTCCGTTGGTACTCGGATAACATTTTTTTCTTTTTTTTGTCTCTTTCGTGCACATGTGAATAAAACAACGAAATGTACTTTCTTTTTCTCATATGGCATCTATACTAGATACAATCTTAATTTACAGAGATTGGAACCAGTTATGTTAGATTATAAAGTAGACAAGGGCAACGTTAATATTTCTGATCATCTGATTTCATAAACATGAACACTGAGAAAAGGTATAGAAATATCAGTTGTACGTAAAACTGCGACCAACAAAAACGTATTAAAATCACGTCGTTCCAAGAAGTATTAGATTTTACGTTATTCCCTTACTGCATTTAATCTATATACAACAAATTTTCCTTTTTTAATATGCCATCTATACTAGATGCCATCTTAATTCACCGAAATTGGAGCCAGTTTATAATGTAAGTCTATTTTATAATGTAAGAAAGGGCAGTGTTAATATTTCCGATCATCTGATTTCATGAGCATGAACACTGAGGAAAGGTATAAAATTATGAGTTGTAAATAAAGCTGCGACCAAAAAAAAAACGTATTAAAATCACGTCGTTCCAAGAAATATTAACTTTTGCATTATTCCATTACTGCATTTAATCTGTATACAACAAATACACAAATCAAAATATACGCAAATGCAAAAATCGTTCCCCTTTAAGCACATAAGTTCATCTTCCACTTCTGGGAGACGAGGTACTGAAACTGTTAAATATTCTTCAAGATATCCGTGCAGGACGCAATTAGTAAACCCCCGTGAAATATTAAATTACTAACCCATAATAAAACTGCGATACTATGTGGACCGGGGCGTGGCAGTCTACTATTTCTTTTAGATAAGTCTTAAAATATGAGAGTTTCTAAATAAAGAAAAAAGAAAAGCGAAAGTCAACAATTAGTTGCACCAACGATACGTAAAAACGCAGAACGATACCAGGAATCCTGAGAAAACAAGTGAAGAAGATACAATCTGAGCGGAGACAGATGCGAAACATAGGGGCATTTCGGGAGAACTGTAGCAGAATAGACAGAGTAATCAAGATTGAAGACGCAAGAAGAAGAGCGCCAGCTAAAATCTAAAAAAACACACGAGAGAACAGAAGGAGTGGAATAAGATTACAGGAAGTAAAATAGTAAAATAGCAACCAGCAGATACGCGGTAGGACAGTAATGGAAAGCAATAAGTTGCGAGAGCAAACGATAAACGAAAGAAATGAAAGTGCCTAAGTCGAATAAGTGCTAAGTTAGTCTTGTAAAGTTAAGTTAAGCGTAAACGAACTTTAAAAGCCTTGGCCGTTGTTATAAAGAATCGAACTATCTGCATGTGGGAGTCAAATATTGATTTTAACTGGGATGGTCGGAATGCGTTTATGTTTCAGCGATATTGGACTCACTTTGCAAAGAATTTTTATCGGCCAACGTGTCAGCCATCTTGTACTTGATGAACTACGAACAGTATGGACGAAGCACCGCCAGCGCTCAATACTTTCTTCAATTGGCTGGCTACTTGGGCATTCCCGTCATAGCTTGGAATGCCGATAATTCGGGATTGGAAAGAGTAAGTCTTTAAAAATGCATTATGTACGTACACGGGTCAAGCGCATGTAAGCACGCTATGTAAACGAACGATACTGCACATGAATGAATACTACAGTACACATTGTCGTGCATATGAGTCGGTCATTTGCCGAATCGATTAACTCCGCGGAATAAACCTGGTTCGAGACTGATGTGCAAAAGATATTTGTATGCAGAATTAATCGCTTTGGATTGTGAACGCCTCATATGTTACACGTGACAGAACGTATAAAATTGTCGGAGCGTAAGGATTTTGTTCGAAATATTATTTTCGGTGGATCGAATAATTATTGGGCATGTTGGTCATTTGGTTGCATTTAATGTAATGCGATTACGTAATTACTCAAGTATTGTAGGCGCATTACCAAATTTTATTATTAGCATTATTACGCAATTTTAATACCTTTTAGTATAATTCTGTAATGTCAGTTAATCGCAGCGGTAAAGACATATGTACTTTTACTTACGTTGTACACGATAAAAATGCTTAAATGTTGCTTAATTTGCATTACTTATCCTTGTTACGTACATACATCCAAATTCCAAATTTTAAAAATTCAATATTCACGTTTGAAATGTTTATAAATTGAACAACACCACATATACTCATATTATTTTTATAGCTAAAATAAGTTTTTTCCTGGGAAAAATAATGGAATTTTAGTATATGATACAGAAGACTGTGATAAACAAAAGAGATAACATCTTCCGAAACATGTGTTATTATTTCACTCATCACATTTTAGTAAAATGCATAATGTCGACTGAAATAAATTAATTAATCATCCATGCAAAAATGATCTCCGTTTTCATAGCTATTTTATTTATAATACAGGATGAAACATATATCTGTTAATATACCGTTATTCCAGCACATTTAAAAAACTTTGTCTTCTATAATACATAGTCAAACAAGTCGACAAATGTTTTATTAAAATTTTGAACGTATTCTCCAAAGAAACATATTCCGAAGATGTTTATAAAATTTTCTTTAGACATAACTACGTTAGATGTGGTTTTTTTTATCTTCGTATAAACAATGTATTACACATAATAGTTATAACAGTAAACAAATACGTCATTCGAATTGGTAATCCCACAAAAACATGAAAGTGTAATTACCTACAAACTCAGTATTCAAAACAACAGCACTCGGAAAAGATTAAAGCTTCTACGATCATTATTATAAGATCAATTACTTTTATTTTTCCATGCAACATATCTTTGATTTTTAATATACCGGCATTTCTCTAACATTACAGTTAACTTCATCAAGACTAGAAGCTAACACAGATTCTAAATAGCAATATTAACGAAACATCGTTCCATTAACCGTTTCAAGATCAACGTTTTATATTAGAATTATCCTCGATAGCGAAGAACGTTTATTTTGTTCACTATGTTCATCACTATTTATATTTCAACACAATTTTAACGTAAAACAAATTATAAATTTATCTTTTACATATTGCACTATATGTTTTACACCCCTCACTGTATCACTTTCCTCATTACTGTCTGATAACCGACTGACAGTAGTGACCTCTCAATGACCCATGCGCTGAGTCATCAGTTAATCCGGAGAGGTACTACATGGCACATATTCTTGTTCATCCCAAAAGGGTTAAAAAGCAATAATGCACTTCCAACCCGGAGCCGTAGACAACTAAAATCTTTCACGCTCACTGTTACAACTCCAATTACTTTTATTTACTCGGCTTGGACGCGTGTTTCGGGTTTTAATACACAGTATGTTGGGGTGAATAACGGAACTTTTTAAATTAAAAAAAAAAATGAGTTATTTTGGCAATTTTGTTTATTTTTATTCAAAATTCATCCCTTCCGCATCGATGCACCGCTGGATACGTTCCACCAATGCTTGCATAGATTTTTTTAGGTCATTTTTCGGAATCGCCTCAATAACCCTCGTCACGGCCTTTTGAACTTGTGTAACATCGTCATAAAACGTTCCTTTCATAGCCAATTTGAGTTTCGGGAACAGGAAATAGTCAAATGGTCAGAAATCAGGGGAATACGAAGGATGTTGAAGAACACGGACTTGTTTTTTCTCCAAAAATTCTTGAACAGCGACGGACCTGTGAGATGGTGCATTCGAGTGCAACAAGAACCAACTTTCCGGCTCTCGATATTCTCCCCTCACTCGAACGATTTTCACCCACAAACGCTCCATAACACCCAGATAATATTCGCCAGTGACATTTTCACCCTGTGAAATAAATTCCCGAAGTATAGTACCTTTAGAGTCATAAAAACAAATCAACATTGTCTTCTCTCGTCACTTCTGGAAACGCAATTTTTTCGATTTCGGAGAGGATCGTACTTGAAGTACCAAGTTTCATCACCAGTTACAACAGATTCCAGGAAGGTGCGGTTTCGTCTAGCTGTTTTAATAAGGTCCTTACAATGTTCAACACGAGCAATTTCTTCTCCCTCAGTTAAGACGTGAGGAACAAATCGAGGACAGACTTTCCGTTTGTTTAACACTAGAAATACCGACGATTGACGTATACCTACTTCTACCGGAGGGGTCAAAATGACTTGTTTCTTAAATTACAATATTACAATGACTTGTTTCTTAATTTACAATAATCAAATACAATATTTCGCATTCCCCACTTCGAGGCCCTTTATACTTTGTAAGCGCCTTCTACAAAGTTATCTGCTAATACTCTTTCAAAAAAATAAACTGTGGTTATATTTATACGACGCATTGCATTGTATCGCTCTTCCTTATCGCGCTGTTTACACTCCCGGATTTGGGCCCCGGGAGAAACTCCACCGATTTACGCTGGGCGTTCAACGTGTTAAATGTCTCTTAGGTCGCCGGCTGTCAATGTGTTAAGAGATCGCGTTAGTAATTTTCCATAAATTTAAAAAGTTCCGTTATTTTTTCGACATACTGTGTATATCTACATTTCACCATCATTGCACTCAGCTTCCTCAGCACTAGTAAGTAACGCTGACAGTAAGTTGCAATGTTGGCGAAATGTGCACTAAAAGCGTGCAGATCGCTTGGACCCGAGAACCGAGAGTAATTCCATCAGTACTAACATTATCGAAATGACCACTCACCGAAATTGATCATTTGACGCTTCTTGCACAGAGAGCATCTCAAAGCAGTCTGCAGCTGCAGTTAGCGCCATCCTTGGAACATCAGACAGCGGCCATGCTGAGTATCTTGGAGAGATACAAATGGCATCAGTTCAGCGTGGTCACGTCACAGATTGCAGGCCACGACGATTTCATTCAAGCAGTCAGGGAAAGAATTTCGGATATGCAGGACACATTCAAGTTCACCATCTTGAATGCCATTCTGGTAACGGAGGCGCATGACCTTCTTGAGCTGGTCAACAGCGAATCACGGGTGATGCTTCTGTACTCGACGCGGGAGGAGGCCACGACCATTTTAACGGCTGCGCGCGATTATAAGATTACCGGGGAAAATTACGTTTGGGTCGTCACGCAAAGTGTTATTGAGAATTTGCAGACGCCCAGCCAGTTTCCAGTCGGAATGCTCGGTAAGTAATTTACGTACACATCTATGCAACGCGAATCGCTCCGATAATCTTGACACGTTAAGCGCCGAACATATTTTATCTTTTGCGCAATTACATTTTAAGCGCTTTTTTACACGCTCTTTTATGTTGCTTCATTTGCAAGTTCCGATTTCTTTTATGCGATTCTTTTACTGTGTGACTTTACGCAGCCGGTGAGGCAAGTAATGTTTTGAGTGATAGAGACGATTTTGCTACAGTAAGAAGAAACGAATTTGTCGTGTAATATAGCGACTATGAGAAAATGTGGGTTGCTTTACAGTTTTGTCCATCAATTGCGGTTTTTATATATTTTTATATATAGATGTGTTTTGAAAACGTTTATTAAATGAAACATTTCTATGGATGCATCTTTATATTTTAAGTTAATTTTTTATAGTCGTCTTAGTTTTCTACTTTTGATAATGCTCGGTAATTTACGTACACATCTATGCAACGCGAATCGCTCCGATAATCTTGACACGTTAAGCGCCGAACATATTTTATCTTTTGCGCAATTACATTTTAAACGCTTTTTTACACGCTCTTTTATGTTGCTTCATTTGCAAGTTCCGATTTCTTTTATGCGATTCTTTTACTGTGTGACTTTACGCAGCCGGTGAGGCAAGTAATGTTTTGAGTGATAGAGACGATTTTGCTACAGTAAGAAGAAACTAATTTGTCGTGTAATATAGCGACTATGAGAAAATGTGGGTTGCTTTACAGTTTTGTCCATCAATTGCGGTTTTTATATATTTTTATATATAGATGTGTTTTGAAAACGTTTATTAAATGAAACATTTCTATGGATGCATCTTTATATTTTAAGTTAATTTTTTATAGTCGTCTTAGTTTTCTACTTTTGATAATGCTCGGTAATTTACGTACACATCTATGCAACGCGAATCGCTCCGATAATCTTGACATGTTAAGCGCCGAACATATTTTATCTTTTGCGCAATTACATTTTAAACGCTTTTTTACACGCTCTTTTATGTTGCTTCATTTGCAAGTTCCGATTTCTTTTATGCGATTCTTTTATTGTGTGACTTTACGCAGCCGGTGAGGCAAGTAATGTTTTGAGTGATAGAGACGATTTTGCTGCAGTAAGAAGAAACGAATTTGTCGTGTAATATAGCGACTATGAGAAAATGTGGGTTGCTTTACAGTTTTGTCCATCAATTGCGGTTTTTATATATTTTTATATATAGATGTGTTTTGAAAACGTTTATTAAATGAAACATTTCTATGGATGCATCTTTATATTTTAAGTTAATTTTTTATAGTCGTCTTAGTTTTCTACTTTTGATAATGCTCGGTAATTTACGTACACATCTATGCAACGCGAATCGCTCCGATAATCTTGACACGTTAAGCGCCGAACATATTTTATCTTTTGCGCAATTACATTTTAAACGCTTTTTTACACGCTCTTTTATGTTGCTTCATTTGCAAGTTCCGATTTCTTTGATGCGATTCTTTTACTGTGTGACTTTACGCAGCCGGTGAGGCAAGTAATGTTTTGAGTGATAGAGACGATTTTGCTACAGTAAAAAGAAACGAATTTGTCGTGTAAAATAGCGACTATGAGAAAATGTGGGTTGCTTTACAGTTTTGTCCATCAATTGCGGTTTTTATATATTTTTATATATAGATGTGTTTTAAAAACGTTTATTAAATGAAACATTTCTATGGATGCATCTTTATTTTTAAGTTAATTTTTTATAGTCGTCTTAGTTTTCTACTTTTGATAATGCTCGGTAATTTACGTACACATCTATGCAACGCGAATCGCTCCGATAATCTTGACACGTTAAGCGCCGAACATATTTTATCTTTTGCGCAATTACATTTTAAGCGCTTTTTTACACGCTCTTTTATGTTGCTTCATTTGCAAGTTCCGATTTCTTTTATGCGATTCTTTTACTGTGTGACTTTACGCAGCCGGTGAGGCAAGTAATGTTTTGAGTGATAGAGACGATTTTGCTACAGTAAGAAGAAACGAATTTGTCGTGTAATATAGCGACTATGAGAAAATGTGGGTTGCTTTACAGTTTTGTCCATCAATTGCGGTTTTTATATATTTTTATATATAGATGTGTTTTGAAAACGTTTATTAAATGAAACATTTCTATGGATGCATCTTTATATTTTAAGTTAATTTTTTATAGTCGTCTTAGTTTTCTACTTTTCTACAAATCCATTTCACACAATATACTTTGTCCAGATGGTTTCTTGTTTGCGCGGTTTCTTTACTTTACACAGTCCCTTTTTATCGTACACACTTACCACGTAAAAGGGCAACGAGGCACATCTTCGAAAATATTGCAGAAAGTGCTAGGAAGGCCATGCAACACGATTTGCTAGAAATATTGTCAGAAAACTGAGAAAGCAAGTAACAGTGTTCTGCAAAAGTTGTAATGGAAAGTCGTTTATATGTCTACAGTATTTCAATGACATGCATTACAATAACTTTTCTGATAAGAAATAATATTTCCTTACATTCATTTCCATACAACTTTTTCCGTACAAATTTGACACTATTTAATTACAATATAAAAATAGAATTTCTTCAATTTTATATCGTCAGCTACTGATGCCTGATTACAATATAAGAATATAATTTCTTCAATTTCATATCGTCAGCTACTGGTGCCTGATAACAATATAAGAATATAATTTCTTCAGTTTTATATCGCCAGCTATTGGTGCCTAATGCGGCCTAAAAAAAAGTATATTATTGTGCATTAAATGTAATCATAGACGATATAGTCTGTCAAACAAAAGCGTGGCCAGGATAACATTGATTTAAGTATCATTAGAAACGTGAGGATCAAATATGCCTGACACAGGAACTCTTATCTTCATTGCTCAGAGCTTGTTGTTTCTGTTGTCAGTATAAAAAGTCAATTGTTGTTGTATTTCGTCACGAAGAGGGCGTTTTGAAAAATATGTGTTGCACGTTTCAGCCAATTCGAAACGATGTTTCTAGGTGAAGTACCTTAAGCAGTCCAAAGCGCTCCGGGCAAGTACGTAAACCGATTCGGTGAGACGAAAAGTGTCAATGATTTCTCGGAACGTGCTACGGCAAAAACATGAAACGGGAAGAGAATATTGTTCCGTTCACTCAGCGTTGCAACATAATCTAGATGATTAACACAGCATAAAAGCTCTTATGTAGAGCAATGCAGAAAATACCATACAAGCTTTACATGGAAGGTCGATTCGTCAGAATACCGTATAAACCAAAATTATGACGTTTTGTTTCAAAACCCGTGTAAATCGGAATAAACCGAATCGCGCATGATTTAGCCTGCCATTTAATAGTTCATTTATTCAGCGAGAAATGAAAACAAACTACAATTAAGGTAGAAAAAATACTTATCGTGTCAAAAACTAGAATTATTTATTAGTAATCTTTATACATGTAGTTTTACCAATTTTCAAATGTTGCTGCTAAAGTTTGATCGCACTGATTAATATAAATGCTTTTTGTGTATAGAGAAAAAGGGAAGTCCTTTTTTACGAGAAGGGAGTTGGTAGAAACACGCGCAGC
The DNA here is from genome assembly GCA_033815515.1 of Cryptocheilus praepositus. NCBI lineage: Eukaryota > Metazoa > Arthropoda > Insecta > Hymenoptera > Pompilidae > Cryptocheilus > Cryptocheilus praepositus. Next base: position 1,725,407 of record JAWWQZ010000153.1, read on the forward strand.
GTATGTGTTTATTTTTAACTATTTTTTACTTTTCGACATCCGTTATTTTGAAAACAGTGAAAATGCAATGTAAATCAAAATAAATTAAATTGCGCATAATTTAGCCTGCCATTTAATTGTTCATTTATTCAGCCAGAAATGAAAACAAACTACAATTAAAGTAGAAAAAATACTTATCGTGTCAAAAACTAGAATTATTTATTAGTAATCTTTATACATGTAGTTTTACCAATTTTCAAATGTTGCTGCTAAAGTTTGATCGCACTGATTAATATAAATGCTTTTTGTGTATAGAGAAAAAGGGAAGTCCTTTTTTACGAGAAGGGAGTTGGTAGAAACACGCGCAGCGTATGTGTTTATTTTTAACTATTTTTTACTTTTCGACATCCGTTATTTTGAAAACAGTGAAAATGCAATGTAAATCAAAATAAATTAAATTGCGCATAATTTAGCCTGCCATTTAATTGTTCATTTATTCAGCCAGAAATGAAAACAAACTACAATTAAGGTAGAAAAAATATTTATCGTGTCAAAAACTAGAATTATTTATTAGTAATCTTTATACATGTAATTTTACCAATTTTCAAATGTTGCTGCTAAAGTTTGATCGCACTGATTAATATAAATGCTTTCTGTGTATAGCGAAAAAGGGAAGTCCTTTTTTATGGGAAGGGAGTTGGTAGAAACACGTCCAGCGTATGTGTTTATTCTTAATTATTTTTTACTTTTCGACATCCGTTATTTTGAAAACCGTGAAAATGCAATGTAAATCAAAATAAACTAAATTGCGCATAATTTAGCCTGTCATTTAACAGTTCATTTATTAAGGGGGAAATAGAAACAAACTGCAATTTAGACAGAAAAATACTTATCGTGTCAAAAACTAGAATTATTTATTAGTAATCTTTATACATGTAGATTTACAAAGTTTCAAATTTTGCTATTAAAGATTGACCGCACTAATTAATATAAATGCTTTTTGTGTATATCGAGAAAGGGAAGTCCTTTTTTCTGGGAAGGGAGTGGGCAGAAACACGCGCAGCGTAAGTGTTTATTTTTAACTATTTTTTACTTTTCGACATCCGTTATTTTGAAGACCGTGTAAAAGCAAAATCATGTAAACAAAGTGCCGTGAATATCGGGAGATAGGTGCACTTTTGAACTCATTTATTCACATTCTCATCTTAATCAAGTGAAACCGTAATTATCTTGCGTGTTATAATAAAGTTTCCGGTATTAAACTTCTAGAACTTTACAAATAACCTTATTAATTACGGTAGGACGGTTACGGTCGCATCAAGGAATAGGAGAAACCAAAATAGCTGCGGGCAACTACAAAAGCGCTGAATATCCCATAGACAGAAACTATGCCAATACTGTTTCACGAGTTAAAATAGGTCACAGCTACCCGAATCAAAGAAAATTGGGGCAAGAAATAGAATGCTAGGAAATGTACAAGTATATTCGTCGTATCGGTATACCATCAGTTGTTCCAGATTATTTTCGAATATCCTTTTGAGGACTATCCAATTGGTGTAACAATGTACGATCTAAAAAGTGTACCTTAACACGTTGACTGCCACACAAGTTTATAAGTAAATCTCCGTGAGGCCATGCGCGAATTGTTTCTTATCGTAGTAGTAGATTATTCAATTTGGACAAACTGCCTAGGGATTTCCATCGAGTTGAAAATCTGTATTGGAAAATCGTAGTGGACCCATTGTTTCTTATCGTAGCAGAAGATAAGCACATTTACATCCAAGTGTTTCGGACCATGCATTCAATTGAAAATCTTTTCTCAAGAACAAAGTATATAAGAAAGCGTGTGTGCGCTGAAAATTATTTTTTCTTTTTCAAATATGTTTTCTGTAGTAACGCATGGTTAAAGTTTCTTTAATAACAATTTAATAGTGTTATTACATCCTGTGAAATATATTTACAAATACCTACTACTTACCTCGTAAGTACTCGCGCAAATTGTTTCTTATATAGTAGTAGAAGATTATTACATTTTCAACATAATGCTTAGGGATTTCCATCGAGTTTAAAATTTATATCGGAAAAATGGAGTGGACCTATTGTTTCTTATCATAGCAGAAGATAAGCACGTTTACACCGAAATATTTCGGAACATGTATTCAATTAAAAATCTTTCTTCAAGAACAAAGTATATAAGAAAGCGTGTGTGCGCTGAAAATTATTTTTTCTTTTTCAAATATGTTTTCTGTAGTAACGCATGGTTAAAGTTTCTTTAATAACAATTTAATAGTGTCATTACATCCTGTGAAATATATTTACAAATACCTACTACTTACCTCGTAAGTACTCGCGCGAATTGTTTCTTGTCGTAGTAGAAGATTATTACATTTTCAACATAATGCTTAGGGATTTCCATCGAGTTTAAAATTTATATCGGAAAAATGGAGTGGACCTATTGTTTCTTATCATAGCAGAAGATAAGCACGTTTACACCGAAATATTTCGGAACATGTATTCAATTAAAAATCTTTCTTCAAGAACAAAGTATATAAGAAAGCGTGTGTGCGCTGAAAATTATTTTTTCTTTTTCAAATATGTTTTCTGTAGTAACGCATGGTTAAAGTTTCTTTAATAACAATTTAATAGTGTTATTACATCCTGTGAAATATATTTACAAATACCTACTACTTACCTCGTAAGTACTCGCGCGAATTGTTTCTTGTCGTAGTAGAAGATTATTACATTTTCAACATAATGCTTAGGGATTTCCATCGAGTTTAAAATTTATATCGGAAAAATGGAGTGGACCTATTGTTTCTTATCATAGCAGAAGATAAGCACGTTTACACCGAAATATTTCGGAACATGTATTCAATTAAAAATCTTTCTTCAAGAACAAAGTATATAAGAAAGCGTGTGTGCGCTGAAAATTATTTTTTCTTTTTCAAATACGTTTTCTGTAGTAACGCATGGTTAAAGTTTCTTTAATAACAATTTAATAGTGTTATTACATCCTGTGAAATATATTTACAAATACCTACTACTTACCTCGTAAGTACTCGCGCGAATTGTTTCTTGTCGTAGTAGAAGATTATTACATTTTCAACATAATGCTTAGGGATTTCCATCGAGTTTAAAATTTATATCGGAAAAATGGAGTGGACCTATTGTTTCTTATCATAGCAGAAGATAAGCACGTTTACACCGAAATATTTCGGAACATGTATTCAATTAAAAATCTTTCTTCAAGAACGAAGTATCTAAGAAAGCGTGTGTGCGCCGACATTTTTTTTCAAATATGGTTTCTGTAGTAACGTATGGTTAAAGTTCCTTTCATAACCATTTAATAGTGTCATTATATGCTGTCAAATATACTTTCAAATACACACTAACTTACCTTGTAAGTACTCGCGCGAATTATTTCTTATCATAGTAGAAGTTTATTAGATTTTGAACAAAATGCCTAGGGATTTCCATCGAGTTAAAAATCCTGAACACTGGTGACACGGCAGTCAACGTGTTAACCAGAAACCCGATAAGGCGTTGAAAATATACGCATGAACTCGATACAAAGACAACTACACTACATGTATCTTTACTTTCGGCCAGCCTACATTTTTCAAAAATCTTCAAAAATTATGTAAGAATACAGAAAATAATACCAAACACCTTCGTGCGATTTAAGAAATAAACCGTAGTTCAACTTTATTTACGTAACAAGTTCAAACTTGATCGTAATAATCGTGAATGACCGAGATGTATGTTTTTATTATCGTGAAAAATTATTTATCGTGAAGTAAAGATTGTCTATTAGCGAAGTACGGTTAGTGACACAATCCTTCTGGTTTGTTCTAATAACTATAACGGTCTCTTGTCATTTATCACGTTATATATCACGATAGGTAACAGTAGGTATATTTTGTGTACGGCTTAAATACCATTCATATTTCTCGCGCAGCCCGAATTGTCCGTACGCTGGCCATAAGCCGCTGACAATGATTTATTTGTGTGTGGAATTCAATCGTAGCTGTGCGAAGCCAAATCAAAATTATGATGTCGTATATGTAACAACTTTGGTGAAATGCACGGGAGTATAAGACACAATTTGATACCTAGAAGAGCGTTTGAAGAAAAAACAACTACGCGAATGTGTATTTTTATTGCTAGATAGTTAGAAAAATTCTGTATTGAAAAGTAGCCAGAAGAAAAATGCAGATATTAATTCATTGTCCTGAAATTTCACGACTTTGCTTAAATTGGTTGAAAGAATATCATAAAAAGCAACTATATATGCTCCATTTTTTACGTATAAACTAGTTAGGACTTTTATACAGTTGTGTGTAGTGTTGCGGATAAATACTTGTGTTGGTATTAAACATTCTTATCTATTAAATATATGTAGGATTTTTGATTGGAATGATATATTGAACAGTTTTAAACACAAAAGTAATGGTTATAATGTTTCTCGCACTTCACTATGTATTAAACGCTAATAAATGTTCGCTCAAAACTCACTAAACGCATTCGCTGATAATCTCTAAATATTCGCTATGATGCACACACTGTTACGCTTGAAGGTTTCGCAAAGACTCACTTCTTTTATTATCTCAACACTTTTATACTAATTGGTTTGTAAAACATTCTTAACACTAGATTGCCCAAGGCAGTCATTTTGACTGTTTTTTAATTTCAATTAGAAAAACAATTATGAAATTGATGACCCAATTTCTTAGAATTTGGTGACTTTTTCTATAACATATAAATGGGTTTATGAATAATTGTAGTTACTTCCGCCCTCCTTTATTTCCGTATATATATGTGTGTTATACCTATATTGCCCAGAAGCAGTCATTTTGACTGCTTGGTAAATTTTAAATAATTAAAAGATTTTTATTTATTGAATTGAGTAAATTTCTTATATGACCTGTCCGGCTTTGTATTGAAATATGATGCATGATAAATTGTCGATTTGGGCGTATACTTGATAAGTGTCAGTTGCTCAATAAGCTAAAGTAGTACTAGTTATTCGAATCTTTATAAAGTGTTGTTCTAACAAGTTGTTTATTTTATTTCTTTTGCGCCCTAACTTTATGAAAAAAATGTTGGACAGAAATGAGTTCTTGGAAAAGCTAACGAACATAAGTGAAGAGTGCTCCGATATAGAATCAAATGCAACAAATTCTGAACTATCATCTGAAGATGAAGCGGATTATATTCAAAGTGAAACATCTGACGCTGAAGATAGTAATAAAGAGTCGATCACCAATGATGAAAATGAAAGTGTCATCAATATGCCCAGGAAAAGGTGTAGGGTGCTAACTAGTTCAGACTCTGATGAAGAAACTGAAAATACGTTTCAGGAGGTCGAAACAGCTGCTGATGGTACTGTGTGGACAAAAATTGACGAAGGTGGTATTCCTGGAAGGATACCATCTGCTTGTATTTTCAAGAGTGTGAAAGGGCCAACAGGCTACGCAAAAAGGAACATTGTGGCAAGAACTAGATAACTATATTATCAAACATATAAGAAAGTGCACAGAAGAATGTCGCCGAATTTTGCGGAAAATTTTTAATTGAGTTATTTATAGTCAGCGAAGTGGGGTCCCGAATCTTTTAGAAAAACTATGGCCAGAGAAAAGTTCAAACAAATCCTACGATTTATTCATTTTGACAAAAGAACCGAATGCAATAGGCGCCTACAATCAAATAAATTTGCCTTGCTTTCGGAAATATGGGTTAAGTTCACTGAAAACAGTCAATATGTACAGTTAATATTTACTAATAACCTGTTATATAACTGTAAATAACATAAAAAATATTAAAAATTAATTTTAAACAAATTTCTTTACATATTTGTTATTTTTTCACAATGCAGTCATTTTGACTGTTTTTGGGCAATATAGGTATACAAGAAATCTCGGGCAATCTAGTGTTAATAACAAATATAGATAGATGCATTCTTTCTCACTCTCTCACTCTCGCTTTCTCTCTCTCATACGCACACTTTCTCATTGTTCGTTCGTACAAAATCACACATCCTACATATATGAGAACTCGTCAGTTACAAGTAGAGGTGACATGATTGTCAATGCGTTGAAAATGTATCCGACGTTGAACCTTTGACGGCTTAAAGTAGAACACGACATACTCGTCATATTGAAATGGAAGAGTGATTAAATTGTAGATTTTCTTTGTTTTTTTCCCCGATTGTCATCGACGCTCTTGTTTGCCGCAGACAAAGCAAGATAACGCGACCACACCTGGTGACGGTAGATTCATGTCGAATAATTGGTGTTGCTACACGTTTTGAAATGTACTACACCCAATCAAATTATTAGTTAAATGTAAAATATAAATAAATGTCAAATTTAAATACTTCCGTTTAAAATGTAAACTCTTCCCTAGTAATAATCTCGTTTCCCGTTATTATTTTCCCGTATTCTCTTGCTACAACTGAGGAAAATATCCATAATTGTCCAATGATAAGTTTAACTCTTTGCGGTCTGCAGATTTCGCTCTTAAGAGTAGCAGCAGGTCAGATAAAATCTAGCATTTCCCAGTTACTTTTCCATACAAAGTTTAAGGTCAATATATATAATGATATGAAAACAAACAGATTTGTTGTGTTTATTACTACTTGTAATGCGTAAAAATACAAATTTGTAGTCTCGTTAATGTTCTAAAGTATGATAATTCGCTAAACAATCACCGATATGAAGTCCTGGCTTTCGTGTACTAGTGTCACAGTCCGTGTGTATTTGTCATATTTTTTCTTTCGAAACATACTGCACAGTTTTTCTTGTCCCCTGAACGAACTATATGCAATTTATTATTTAATCTAATGTCCACGAATGACGTTAAACTTTGCGGTGTAGATAGTGTTTGGTGCCGGAAATTTCCTACTAACTGATCGACTAAACATTTCACGAAACTTGTGTGTTAGTGGCTCTTCGTTGTTTTGTTGTTTTGTTATTTTATACAGTATTTATGAGTTGATGACACATATCTCCATGCCCCAATAAAGTAATTGCACTTTTGAAGGTTCCCGCTGCGGGGATATCCAATTCTACGACGATTTAAAAACGTTCCCGCTACGGGGACACCGACTTCTACGACGATTAAGAAATTTCCCCGCGACCGAGATACCGACCACAAAGCATATGCTTTACGAAAAAGCATACCGTGGGCTGCGTACGTTTTACGAAAGAGCGCAAGTTGAGCAGACTGAATTTTCATTGCAGAATATACTGATTGTAACTGAAATAAATGATCAAATACGTTTTATTATTTTAATTTGAAAAATACGTAATTTTTTGTAGTTATTTTGTAAAATTCTAACTTAAATAAAACGTATTTCATGTCACTTTAATTTTTTAGTGAGAGATGTTTAATCATGATTTATAAATAAAAACAAGAAAAATAACAAATAAAAATAAGAAACAAAGATTTGAGTGCTTACAATTATTTTTTGAAACAAATGGTTGAGCTATTTCTTCATATCTCGTCGAGCTACCCCAAATTAAAAAAAAAAATCATGACTCTACGTTGATTGGTTGCTGAGATAATGTAAGGTCGTAAAGTTTGAACATATTTTGTAAAATGACTACGTTTCTTTACAGACGCTAAAAACCGGTGTTTTGCAACTTTGCGATTTTTTTCTGAGGGTTCCCCTGAAAATTAGGAGTCCCAAATATATTCAGTTTATTTCTAATGCCCTTTCAAACCAATATATTTTAAAAACCTCAACTTACAATTACCGCACAAAACAAGGGGTTTTGATGCTAGTCTGACTGGACTAAATGTGAGAACGCATATATGCGTTCATAGCCTAAAGCGAATGGTTGTGTGAGAACGCATATGTGCCCATAATTATGAAAGTGGTCTAAGTCATATATTTCTTGTTTCGAGATATTTAATGAATTGCATTTGAATAAATTAAAAAATATTTTTACATTATGCGACATTTTAATTTATAATTTTATTAGTCTTAATTAATGGAAATTTACTATGAATATGAAATTTTGTGTGAATTTTATACGATAATATTATTTTTAAAGATTGAATTGACTTAGACCATTTTCAAAATTAACTGAATGTCCTATAAATGACTTAAAGCAATAAAGAACTTTGAGTTTTATTTGAAACAATAATTTGATTGAAATAATTCGTGAACATTTATTACATTTATTAATTATTTTTAAACAGTAATCCATTTTTTTCATTATTTCAAGTATTTAAGATTCTTAAAATATTCCTGAAAAACTGGAGAGATGTACGGTAGTAAACTCATAATATCTTTATGTTTTTCTTCCGATACTGGTCTAATCGTGGTGTATAATGGAAGTAATTTAATATTTCCGTATATTTTTGGTCTTCCTTTTTTAGGTGAAAGATCCAAAACGTGAAATTTAGAATCATCTAAAGATGTTTTATAGAACATTTTATAAGGTTCATTTTTCAAGAATCTCATCCATTGAATTTGTAGCCAAGAGACAGATTCACCCGCGGTATTTTTTACTCTTCTTGTTATTGATTCTTCTAGTGATTTCGTTAAAAATGAAGTTGTCGTTATTATTAAAATTTGATTGTCATTTATTTTATTATGTAGTTCAGAAACGCGTCAAAGAAGGCCACGTGCCATTTTTAAGTTGTTTATATAATTTATTTAAATTTTTGACTTAGACCACTTTCATAATTAAAACTAAATGAATTCCATATAATGTTGAAATGACAACCACTATCTAATGGTTCATTTTTGACAATTTCGTAAAAATTACATTGAATAAATTTTTAGTTCGTCCAATGCAAAAAAAATAATGTTAAAAATGGTATGAAATAACTGATAAACTCATTTTTTTTAATTTTGACTTAGACCACTTTCATAATTATGGGCACATATGTAAATATGCTATGCAAAACCATTTGGGCACCGTCTGCTTGCTCGTAACTTACGGAATGGTAATTAGTGCTGGTAGAGCAACATTTTGAGTATGGGGTCTCATTAGACGAGCTTTACATTTGCTAACTATATATCTCATCGAACGACTTGGGTATCATTTAGTCGTCCATAAACTGCAAAATACTAATTGTCTCGAACGAAGCATCATTTTGACCAGGAGTCTCATTAAACGATGTTTGTCTTTGTCGAGTAGTCGACTCCTTCAGCTAACTATTAAGTACCTTGAAGGTCCACGTTCGGGGTTGTCCTTTGGTACATGAATTTGGCAATTTATACGTGTTTACGGAATTACCCGATGCCAAAACAGTACTGAGAATATATGGCAGGGCTTTCTAACTATCTTACCGAATGTATAGGCAAAAGACTTCAGAAGGATAATAAAACAAAACAACGGATTCTTATTGCACGAAATAAAAATATGGAAATTACATGAGCGCAATTGATTGCTTCTTACAGTCGCCCGACGAAAGTTTCGTAAAAAATGTTTTGGGCGATAATGACAATGAACCTGCGTAGAATTATAACGTCAAACAATCGTGTTCAATTAAGTTTTTAGTGATAATTGACCTGCGGGTGGCAAGAAATTATTAGCAGTAGTGGCGATTGCGAATTGTTGATTGAGTAGTTTTGTAGGTACGTTGGTTACGCTTTTGTTTAACAGATTGGAACTGAAAGTAAACTAGTTAATTTCAATGCATTGATATTATGAACATAGTAGTTCATTGATTTTACGTTTCTGTAAAACAGGCTACTATTGCATTGTATATCCTATGTTTATAATTTTTCGGTTGTTACCAAAAACTCTACAATAATCACTGCCGCTGGAATGTTTTCATGTCTTTGAATATTCAAACTAAGTAACTACCACTTTATACTGATATTTTAATGAACAGAAATATTTAGAAAAGGTAGAAAAGAATGTTATATATATTAAACAAAACCCAGTACATTAAGATTTAGTCAGAATGTTTATCAGAGTATTGCAGCTATCAGTTTGAATATATTGAAATATTACTATTAATTTTAATAATATGAAAAAAAAAAACATTTTCAGAATTTGTATCATATCACATAAATCTAACAGTAGTGCTATAGCTTACTTGGAAACTGAGATACAGAGGAAATTTGAAAAGTACTGTGCTGCCAGTACTGCAATAACACTAAGCAATGAAAAAAATATTGTACGTAAGGAAAATAATCATTTTATCTCCCTGAGAATCTGAGTATAATCACATTTTTACAAGAATTATATTATCCAATTAATTAATTATTTAAGAATAATCTTCTATTCAGATCTACACCAGTCAAATAACTGCCTATCTTATGGCGTGCGTTTGCTTATCTATCAAACTCAGAAAATTCGTACATAATTGCTGCATTCAGTTCCGTTGCTCAACTCTTTTATCCTTTTTAAAAATGTGTTTATCCCGAAGGAAAAAAAGTGACTTCCGAAAATCGACAATTTTGACCATTTGCACACTTTAAATTGATCTAGTCATTTGCCAAATCGTTTTATTTAACAAAGCAAGGAACATTCTTTTTATTTTGAACATAAAAAGTTAACACCTTCGATTCCAGCGCCATATATTTCTAACGCACCGATTCCCATCGGGTGTCCAGCGTCGCACATTTGTCGGCAATCAGTCCTTATCGTTCCCCTGCGTAAATAATTGATGCCTGCATAAAACTCAGCAATAAATTTCGCATAAATCCGAAGAATAAATAATGGGTTGTAGATAAATTCTCCATTTGCCGTGCGGTATCGAACGTGTTAACCGTCAATCGTCTATTTCGGCAGTAAAATGTACGCAAAGCCCCAAACCGGAGTTTACACGTTGACTGCCAAGCGTATTTTGCTATGTTAGAACCGCGATGCAATGAAATACTACAGAGTATGATTAAAAGTTAAAAATCAAAATATTGAAGCATCGTTCCAATATCAATTGGTTTTACAAGATTGTAAATAGGCTTCATTGCGAATTTTTTGCATTTTTAGTAAAGTCTTCTGCGTATTTTGCTCAATCGTATTTTGCTATGTTAGAACCGCGATGCGATGAAATACTGCAGATTTTAATTAAATCGTGCAAAATAAAGGTAACAGTGTTGTCAGAAGCCAAAGTATTGAAGCACCGTTCCAATATCAATTGCTTTTCAAAGATTGCGAATAGGTTTCATTGCCATTTTTTTGCATTTTTAGTAAAATCTTTTGCACCGGTCACCGCGTATTGTGCTATGATAGAATCGCGACGCGATAAAATACTGCAGAGTATAATTAAATCGTGCAAAATGAAGGTAAAACAAAGTTAGAAGCCAAAGTATTGAAGCACCGTTCCAATATCAATTGCTTTTACATGATTGCGAATAGGCTTCATTGCGAATTTTTTACATTTTTAGTCAAATCTTTTGCACCGGTCACCAAGTATTTTGCTACGTTAGAACCGCGATACGATGAAATACTGCAGAGTATAATTAAATCGTGCAAAATAAATGTAACGCAGAGTTCTTAGAAACCAAAGTATTGAAGCACCGTTCCAATATCAATTGCTTTTACAAGATTGCAAATAGGCTTCATTGCAAATTTTTTTGCATTTTTAGTCAAATATTTTGCACCGGTCACCGGGTATTTTGCTACGTTAGAACCGCGATGTGATGAAATACTGCAGAGCATAATTAAATCGTGTAAAAAAAATGTAATGCATAATTGTTAGAAACCAAAGTATTGATGCACCGATCCAATACCAATTGCTTTTACAAGATTTTAAATAGGCTTCATTGCGAATTTTTTTTATATTTAGTCAAATCTTTTGCACCGGTAATCGCGTATTTTGCTACGTTAGAACCGCGATGTAATAAAATACTACAGAGCATAATTAAATCGTGCAAAATAAATGTAACGCAAAATGATTAGAAACCAAAGTATTGAAGCACCATTCCAATACGAATTGCTTTTACAATATTGCAAATAGGCTTCATTGCGAATTTTTTTACATTTTTAGTAAAATATTTTGCACCGATCACCGGTGACCACTGTGGCAGTCAACGTGTAAATCGGTTCGGCTTGTGAACGGTTCAATCATACAAGCAGCAGCGCTGCAAAGTGAACGCAAAATAGCACGGCACGAAGGAAAATAAAAGGCCGCCATTAGCGACATATCACACAGCTTTCAGGCGAATACACAGTTATACCTTGTTACCACCCACTCCGTCGTCCTCGTCGAAGAAAAACGGCCCGCGTCCTCTGTTGCATAAAGAAATCCATGTTGGCAGAGGCAGAGGTCAGCCATGAAGTAGGTCAACCATCTTGGCAACGAATCAAGGGGCGCACGAAATCTGTTTATACACGTCTTCGGAACGACAGGAAAAAATGACAAATTTAACGACAGTAGGCAGCGCCCGAAACCGTTCGCCCTGGCCATCAGAGGCACAAACATTCGGTCCATAACGGGCGAGCGGGAATGAGCTGAAAAGATAAAAGCCACGTGTTAATGGCGCCGAGTTTACGGCAAAAACGTGCGCGGACGGTAAAAATGAAAGCAGCGGCGCACGTTAAATTGGAAAGGCGTAAAACGTGGAAAGGACCGAGCTTAAGTGACATTAATTTCGAGTCGGCGCGAGGGCGTGAAAAAATGGCGGACGACGCCTATTTCGCAGGAGTCGAGGGACAAGAAGAAAGGAATGAGGACAAAAGGAACGGGCAAGAGGCAGGGTGTAGGAGGTGAGGAACAGGTGGTGAGAGGCAAAAATTGCTGGCCGGGAGGCAGGAGACTGTGGATAGATTTGTTTTTGTCTAAAAACGTTGTGTAAGTGAAATTGTGGCTGATACTTTAACCGAAAAATCGCATTCGTTGTTTAGTAGGCATAAAAGACATGAAAAAGGAACCTTTCCCGATTGAGGTGATATTTGACGGTTAACACATTGACTGTCACAGTGGTCACCGGTGACTGGTGTAAAAGATTTTACGACAAATGCAAAAAATTCGTAATGAAGCCTATTTGCAATCTTGTAACAGCAATTGATATTAGAACGGTGCTTCAATAGTTTGACTTCTAACAACTCTGCGGCACCTTTATTTTGCACGATTTAATTATACTCTGCAGTATTTCGTCACATCGCGGTTCTAACATAATACAATACGCGATGACCAATGCAAAAGATTTTACTAAAAATGCAAAAAATTCGCAATGAAGCCTATTTGCAATCTTGTAACAGCAATTGATATTGGAACGGTGCTTCAATAGTTTGACTTCTAATAACTCTGCGTTACCTTTATTTTGCACGATTTAATTATATTCTGCAGTATTTCATCGCATCGCGGTTCTAACATAACACAATACGCGGTGACCTATAAATGTGCAATAAAGCCTATTTGTAATCTTGTAAAAACAATTGATAAAAATGCTAAAAAATTTGCGATTTAAATGGAGCCTATTTCATCAATCTTGTAACATAAAGCATTTGATAAAAATTGGTTTAACGCAACCTTGTAAAAGCAATTGATATTGGAACGGTGCTTCAATACTTTTGGTTAATAACTCAGCGTTACCTTTATTTTGCACGATTTAATTATAGTCTGCAGTATTTGATCGCATCACGGTTCTAACGTAGCAAAATACGCTTGGCAGTCAAAGTGTTAATTATATTTCGGAAGATCGTGATTCATCAGATTATTGAATTCACAAGGACAATACCCACTCAGTTGACATGCGTCAAAGGAAGTAATAAGCTAAATTTTCATCCCCTGTACACAACACCAAAGAAAAAACAAAGAGTGGTATTTCAAGCTTTATATCTGCTGAAAATGTCGTTGAATATTTTAGAGGTACGATTTAATTTTTATTCAACTAACAACTTGTAAAAATCACTTTTCTGTCTACATAATGCTATTCTAATTGCAAATTTGATTATAATGTTTCTTATTGATTTTAACCCAATAGATTGTCTTGGGGAATGACACGGACATTGTTGTGAAAACGTCAAGCATTTTAAGGTTCTTGATGAATCAGAATCTTGACAAAATATAATTGACCGCAAAATGTAACGCCAAACGAAAGAGATTTCTTTTTCTCGATGTCTTTCATATTTACATAAAAACAGCCAGATCACGTTATTTATTATTTAATAGGTACACAACTTTGCTCCCGCCGCTTTTTAATTCCAGTTAATTACAACCTTAATTATTAAGTCCGCTGATTATACATAACCTTTTAACTCGACACTTTGATTTCGCCATCATTTGGAGGTAATTTTTCAATTCAACTGAACCATTATCAAACTCGATTCTAAAACAAAATGAACACAAATTTATTTAAGTTTTCTTCCCAATTTAACTTAATAATAAAAAATGAATTTCCTAATGATGACACAATCGAAATGTTGCAATGTCTAAATGAATTTGACGACCGAAGTACTAGCCATAATTTCATTTACGCAATCAATTTGGAGCGGTCATTATCACATTTATTACATTACTCAACGTTGATTATTATTTCGATATAAATGCCACCCTTCATTTGCGTTGAGGTTCGATTTGATTATTATCAAACTAAATTCTATGCTCAACGTGTTTCGTTTTACCTATTTACTCACGCAATCGATTATACATATCCTTTTTTATCGGAGTCATTCACTCTGTATTCTTCCACTTTCTTACAAATCTAACTACTCGTGCCTACTAAGACTTTACTCGGTTTTTGTTACCGTATCTGTATCGGAAAAATTATTTTAACACTTTAAGGACTACTAAGAAATCTGTCAGAAATACGCCTTGGACATTTTTGGGATACTTGTACGTTACAAAAAATCATGACTTTGTTATTTATGTAGCAATTTTTGTGAAACTTTCAGAAATCGTATAATTGGAAGTATTTTAGAATGAAAAAATTATGTTTTTTAATCATTACCATAACTTTTTTACTAAAAAAGGAAAATAAGAAAAAACCATGAAGGCAATCGAGTTCAATGCATTGAATAATGATATAAATACTTAAATAGACAAAATACTTTTTTATATAAAAATTAAATTTTTAGGGAATTTATAAAAATTGTAAAATAGGATGCATTTTGGGTATTATTTACAAAATTATTTAAAGAAATTATCGTACAATATTTAAAATTCAATTTTATCAGAGTTTATAGTAGTTTTTAAAAGTATGATACTGTGTGAAGCATCTTTCTGTATGAAGAGGAACCATAGAAAATTTACACATGTATCGTGATTCGTTTCGTTTTCCATTGAATATTAATGTAAATATTTGAATAGACAAAATAGATACAATGTATCAAAGTAAGTGACATCTAAAGACAGCGTGTAGAAAACACGAGAAAACTCATGAGCGATTCGTAACAGTTGGGACACGAAATTATCATTACATTTTATTTAAAATTCAATTTTATCAGAATTTCTAGTTGTTTAAAAGTATGATATTGCGTGAAGCATTTTTCTGTATGAAGAGGAAACATACAAAATTTACGTATGTATCGTGATTCGTTTCGTTTTCCATTGAATGTTAATGTAAATATTTGAATAGAAAAAATAGATACAATCTATCAAAGTAAGTGACATCTAAAGACAGCGTGTAGAAAACACAAGAAAACTCCTGAGACGGTCCTTAAAGTGTTAATTGACCTCACGACGTGAAAATTGTCGCAGACTGACGCCCAGCGATTAATATCACAAATTATGCGCCTTGTACATTTGTTTGCAGGATAGGTGATCAACCAATGCTGTTTTGCATTGGTTCTCGCAGCGTTCAAGTGATTTTAATGCATCCGATTGTTGTTGACTCAGTTCACGCTTGCCGACCTTGTTTCGATATGAATATGTATGACTGTCGCTTCGTAAAATGTTCTGACGCGGCTCTATAGTAGCTTGATTAATTCTACTGCCTCCCGTTATATCCGACCGGACTAGATCACCGAACAAACAGCTCATGCATTCAATCTCCCGAGAAGTGGGACGAAATAGTTTACCAGCGTTTTTCATGATATACTGCTTCTTACAAATTATTTTCTTCCACAGAAATTCATGTTTCACTGAATTTCGGCGCACGGTATCACTGATATGTCCTGATGTTGACGCGTCACATCATCAGTGTCGTTAAATAGAAAAAAAAATGAACATATTGAATATATGAACAGATTGATGCAACTATACTGTTATTTTCAATGCTCTTATTACTCTTACTGCTACTGTTACTACTACGAATTAGATCTGCCAAGCTTCTGAGACTGCCTCTTGCCCGACGACCTCATATACTGTTCGCCTGTCGTTCGACTGCGTCTTTATCTGCAATATTCTGCCACGAATGCGATAAAGGATCGATAAACACTCTTAGAAGATAATTCAGACTGCAAAAGAACAGCTTTTTATTAGCTTAGTGCGAACACCTTTAACGGTCATTCTGATCATAATCTTTGCTTTACTTTCCTTCTTTCTCATTGCTTACTAAATTGATAAAATGCTGCAATACAATACCTGCCCTTTTAGAATTACAGCGTCTATCTCTGTTCTATTAAAATCTGCAAGATTTGAATTTCTCCTATTGTTAGAGATGTTTCATTTTTACCTTCGGATTTATGAAACCCTTTGCTTCTTTTTATTTGTTAGATATTGATAAAAGATCATAATTAATAAAATGCTGCAATACAATACTCGCCCTTTAAAATTATGGCGTCTATCTCTCTTCTATTAAAAGCTGCAAGAATTGAATTTCTTCTATTGTTCGAGATGTTTCATTTTTACCTTCGGATTTATGAAACCCTTTGCTTCTTTTCAGTTGTTAGATATTGATAAAAGAACATTATTGATAAAATGCCGCAACCCAATACTCGCCCTTTAAAATTACAGCGTCTATCTCTCTTCTATTAAAATCTGTAAGAATTGGATTTCTTCTATCGTTCGAAATGTTTCATTTTTACCTTCGGATTTATGAAACCCTTTGCTTCTTTCATTTGTTAGATATTGATAAAAGATCATTATTGATAAAATTCTGCAATACAATACTCGTCCGTTCAAATTACAGCGTTTATCTTTTTCTATTAAAATCTGCAAGAACCGAATTTTTTCTGTCATTCGAGATGTTTAATTTTCAGCTTCGGATTTATGAAACCCTTTGCTTCTTTTCATTTGTTAGATATTGATAAAAGATCATTATTTATAAAATGCTGCAATGCAATACTCACCCTTTAAAATTACAGCGTCTATCTCTCTTCTATTAAAATCTGAAAGAATTTAATTTCTTCTATCATTCGAGATGTTTCATTTTTATCTTCGGATTTATGAAACCCTTTGCTTGTTTTCATTTGTTAGATGTTGATAAAAGATTATTATTGATAAAATGCTGCAATACAATACTCACCCTTTAATATTACAGCGTCTTTTTTCTATTAAAAGCTGAAAGAATTGAATTTCTTCTATCGTTCGAGATGTTTCATTTTTACCTTCGGATTTATGAAACCCTTTGCTTCTTTACATTTGTTAGTTATTACATTCCAAACGCAAGTTAGCCCGGGGCTTACACATGGGTTTGTTTTAATTCTAACTCATTTTGATAAAGATGTAGCTATATATGAGTACGCAAAGTGAAATCAAACGAAAGGATATGAACCAAGAATTGAATAAACTATTATATTCTTATTGACAAGGTAAACGTAATAGTTGGCATACTACCTACAATTAAGTCTGGAATGGTGTCGCTTGCGATCATTAGTCTCTGTAAATTCAATCAGTAGTCAATATGTAATTCTGGCGTCATAACAAATGGATGACATCAAGGTTCCATAATTAAAACGATACCAGTTACAGCGTGATCAATAATTAGCTATCACGATTAAAATTCATGTTAGTCTGGATCATTTAAATGAGTTTATTCCAATTGTGGCTTATTAGGTATAAATGCAGCTATAGTCGAGTACCCAGATTAAAATCAAACAGAAGGACGTAATATCCGAATGGATGAAATATTATATTGTTATCGATAGTGTAAATGTTCTAATTAGCACGTGTCTATAAATTATTCCTGGAGTGTCGTTGCTGAAAGACTCTGAATATCACATTTCTCTCTTGAATGTTTCTCTACCATTTCTTTCTCTTATCTCAATTAGTAGTCAATATGTAATGCTGGCGTCTTGATAAATGGAAAGTATTAAAATTCTCTAATTAGAACGATAATAGATTTAGCGCGTTACTCTTTAACACTCAGTTTAATAGTTGATTGCGATTAATAACCCTTCACTTACTTTCCTTTATTCTCGTTGCTTGCTAATTTAGTTAGTAGATTATTATGGATAAAATGCTTAATAGGCTTGCTGCATTACGAATCTCTGTCTTCAAGAATTTCTTTAACCTAAGATGCCCAGTTTCTGTCTACAGATTTGTAAACCCTTCTTCTCTGTTCGCCTTATTCATTATTTGTTGGATTCAAAGCGCGAGTTAATGTGATCCTTTAGACCGGTTTCTTTTAATTATGACTTGCGCAGGTACGTATATCGACATAACTACGTACAGAGAATTAAATTAAAGGAAAGACCACTTGGAAATGATTAACCCTTTGCACTCTACTGTCCCCTCTGAGGGGACACGAAGATACTTCGCGTTATTACTGAGGTAAATGAATGTACAGAAAATGTTTGTTCAAATATTTGTCTCCTTAAAATTTGTCCGGGGAGTTACAAGTTAAAGCAATGAGATAAAATTAATAATTTGGGTGCTATTTAATATTTAGTAAATTCGTGGTCAATAAACTGACAGGAGAATTCTAGCGACTGCAAGAACAACCTTCTATATATTCCTGCAATAGGCTGAATGATAAATTGCAAGTTACTGTATAATCATTGCATATGCTCGGAAGAAAAAATGACACGTGAAAGATCATAGACAAGTTATTACTGCAATATGTGTTTGAATAAACCCGCAATGCATGTGAATAAACTATGACGCATTCGAAAAGAATAGGCTATAAAATTTCAATTTTGTTTCAACATAAATGTATCAGCAAAGTTTTATGCAAAACATGACTTGAGCAGAGTATTTTTTTCAAAACTATATCATTTTAAACGAAATGTTGCGCTATTCGCTACTTCGTGAAGAAACATGTCCGAGTGCCAAGGGTTAAAACATACCTTCTTAGTGGCAGTATAAATGTCATAGTCAACACATGTCCAGAAATGATCTCTGATATGTTATCGCTGAAATAGTTCAAATACCATATCTCTTGAATCTTTTAACGTTAACACTTTGAGGACCGCTAAAAAATCTGTAAAAATTACGTCTGAGACCGCACGTTTTTAGGAAACTTGTACGTTAGAAAAAATCATAACTTTGTTATTTATGAAGCAATTTTTGTGAAACTTTCAGAAATTGTATAACTTTTGTTTTAGGTATTAATAAAAAAATTATGTTTTTTAATAATTATCATAACATTTTTACATAAAAAATAAGTTTGTATGAAATTTATAGAAATTGTAAAATAGGATACATTTTAAGTATTATTTAAAAAATTATTTAAAGAAGTGATCATAACATTTCATTTAAAATTCAATTTCATCAGAGTTTCTAGTAGTTTTTTAAAATATGATATTGCGTGAAGCATATTTCTCTATGAAGAGTGATCGTACAGAATTTACATATGTATCGTGATTCGTTTTGTTTTCCATTGAATATTAATGTAAATATTTGAATAGACAAAATAGATACAATGTATCAAAGTAAGTGACATCTAAAAACAGCGTGTAGAAGACACGAGAAAACTCGTGAGCGGTCCTTAAAGTGTTAAGAACATGTGGTAAAAATGTAATAGAAATTCCATGATTCTGTGTGCATCTTTTCAATGAATTGATCACCAAGCCTAGTGTAATTTGAATCGACAATCAATGTATTATGTTGAGTTAAGCAAATGCATGGGATAAGAATTATATGGAAAATTGTAATAACATTTTAAAACTGTCGAAACTTTGCCTACCACCTTCTTGTATACATATTGGATATCTCAATATGGCTACCTACTCTGTGGGGTTCCTTCATTCGCTGTTTTATTGGATCACATACTCCCATGATACGACAAATTCGTCTCCTACGTCAACGGGTGTTGGGTATATTGGATTTGTTTAAGCATACACGACTACAACCTGCGTCGTTCTCTTCAAACACCAATACACAAAGGACTACATAATATCACTTAGAAATCATACAAGCACACGTACAGAACATTTTGGTCTCATGAGTGTTGCACTGAACAAACTTTCTTCTCCAGAGAATTCTTCTTTTGATCGCACATGAGTTTTGCACCAGAAAACAAAGCTTAACCAGTTAAGCGCGGAATTTAATTTCAGATTTTAAATTTCGCTACTACTGCTATCTGAATCACCCATCTGGAGGGTAAAGTTTGCAATTTATTGTATCATCATTATTATTATATAATACATATTTAACTATTTTTCATACCTTACGCTTTATTCTGATAATAACTGTGAAAATACACAGGCTTATTTCAAATGTTTTAAAAGCGAGGAAGAGAGCTTTTGGATCGAAAGTTTCGGATTTTTGTATTCAATTCAAGAATATCTAGGATTCCGCCTGGTAGAGCAAAGGGCCATTATTAGCCCTATTAATTACTTATGCGACTTCTCTGTAAATCAACGCTCGCGTATGTAATTGGTTTCGCAATTTGAAATACTCAGCAGTTCCATTGGTAATATATACCATCAAATAAAATTGCTGTTGTATTTTATTGAAATTTCGAGTTTTGATAGTCAATGGTAATTTGTTAGTTTACACCACGACTATAGACGTAAATAAAATTCTTATTGTATTTTATTGAAATTTCGAGATTTGATAGTCAATGGTAATTTTTTATTTTACACGACGAGTATACACGAAAATAAAATTCTTATTGTATTTTATTGAAATTTCGAGATTTGATAGTCAATGGTAATTTTTTATTTTACACGACGAGTATAGACGTAAATAAAATTCTTATTGTATTTTATTGAAATTTCAAGATTTGATAGTCAATGGTAATTTTTTATTTAACACGACGAGTATAGACGTAAATAAAATTCTTATTGTATTTTATTGAAATTTCAAGATTTGATAGTCAATGGTAATTTTTTATTTAACACGACGAGTATAGACGTAAATAAAATTCTTATTGTATTTTATTGAAATTTCAAGATTTGATAGTCAATGGTAATTTTTTATTTTACACGACGAGTATACACGTAAATAAAATTCTTATTGTATTTTATTGAAATTTCGAGATTTGATGGTCAATGGTAATTTTTTATTTAACACAACGAGTATAGACGTAAATAAAATTCTTATTGTATTTTATTGAAATTTCAAGATTTGATAGTCAATGGTAATTTTTTATTTTGCACTACGAGTATATATACAGGTTCCACGTACCGCAATAGAGATTTGGTCCGACGTATATATATACACGTCAAACGCGCTTAACTGGTTAATTCTTTTAGAGACATTGTAGTAAATAAATTGCCAGGGTTTGCACTTATTTTACGTAACAGCAACGGCATATGGTTTTTAATCAACTTAATGAAGCAGCGCTCGAACATCCTAAACTGAACAGATTTTGTTTTGTTTACGCAAGTTTTAATCGTGTTTATTATCTGTAGCCAGAACAGTTAGTCAATCTATTTCCTCAAACAATGCAAGTTTTATTCCTGACGAACTATCTATAGTGTGTTGGGTGTTTGTCTCTTTAAAATGATATATGAGACTATATTACTCTAATAGCGCATAAGAAAAACATTGAAAATTTCGATAAATATAGTATTGAAAATCTTTTCGTGTCATAACTGTAGCAAAACATTTTTAGGGCGTGTTGAATGGATTATTCCAGTAACGGTAAATGTTACACATTTACTGAACAAAAGTACGTACAAGTGATACAAGACACGAATTTAAATGGAAACATGTAAGCAAAGCCGGATGAATACGAAAGGCTCAATTAAACTTCTACCACGCAGGAAGTTGTAATTAGTTGAACCATTTAATGTAATTGCACTGGCGGCTAACAATAGTCAGTGCATTCCCCACTTGAAAATAATGTATCTCTATACTCCTGCCTCCCTCCTCCGCTTATATCGCTAAACAGTTTTCCTTTTTAAACTTTAATACATATTACCGTAGGAAAGTTATAGAATAATACTATGTTTATGTGGCGATTTCTTTTTATCTTTAAACCTGTGGTGAGGTAAATCTGCGAAGGATACTATTTTACCAATTTTTAAACGTATTTGAAGCATATCATTGCTTGTAGTTAACTAATCTTCACAAACCTTGATCTCAGCATTTTCTTATAAGGTAATCTATGCAGGATAATAATTTAGAAACTTTCAAATGTATTTCTTACCGGAGTAGAAATATATATGTGTAGATTTATTTACCTTGTGGAATCCTTCATTTCTGTATTTACTTCCGGGTTCATCTGCCCCGGATACTACTTTACCTACTTGCAAGCGTACTTCGTCAGCAGCATTTCTCGTTTGAAATTATTTACGCTTTCCGCTCTTTATTTCGCTATTTCCCTGGAAGACGCCAGCGAAATATTTTGTTGCATCATAAAGATGACAGTTTTATTCTGTTCCGCAGGTGTGCATTTCGACACGAGCAGTGAAAGCCTGGTCAGCGAGATCACGACGGCTATAAAAGTTTATGCATACGGCGTCGAAGACTTCGTGAATGATCCTAAAAACGCGAACCTCAGTCTCAACACTCAACTGAGCTGCGAGGGTGCTGGGGAATCTCGATGGAGCACTGGAGACTTATTTTTCAAGTGAGTCGGTGGAATTTAGTAGATCATATACCTGCTTAGACTCACAGAGGTTTATGTCTCTGTGGTGTCATAGGTCATATCTTCCGGTCTATGCATATGATTCTATGGAAGATTTTTAAATCAAATACTAAGGGGCGTAATCAGCATCATATAAATTAGTTTTCGATATATGTGTACTATATATCAAGTTTTGCGGTTTGCGCTTATGATTATAGGGAAGATTTCAAGGTTGTGCGCAACAGTTATAAACGCGCATTTTCAGCAGGAGAGGTACATTAGTTTTTCGTTAATGATATTGCAATATTACATTAGCGTAGCCGTAATTATAATTAACTCTGCACTCGGACATTATCTCGGCTAAAGCTTTCAGCAGTTCGGACTTTTTTTTACTGTATTTGGCCTTCTAATGTGTTATTTATTTGAAGGTAAAATATGCATATAAAAATGAAAAGGAAAGATATTTTACAAAAAATCAAATTCTTCAGGAATAGTGTCTTGTTCAATGATTTGTTGCCAACTACGTAGAACGGTCAGGAACCATTTTTGTACTAGTAATATGTTGTGCATACAAATTTGTCTGCTTTACAATGTTGTCTATCAAATCACTTGTAAAAAAGAAACTAAAGTATTAAAGTGGGTTCATCGTAATTGTGAAAAATCAAATCGTTCAATTCCTTGCGTCGATGCTAAATTTTTTGACGCACACCGCTATATTGCAATATTTTTCTTTATTTTTCCGAGCGCTTGCTGACGGATGCCGCGAAAGATGCACGTAGAGCCTCCACATTTACAGCCTCCAGGAATGAGAAAGAGGAAGAAAATATTAGTGTTGAAAGACACCTATATGGTGCAGGTATTGCAGAATAATCGTAAATATGACAAAACTAGTAAAATAATATGAAATAATGTTAGTCAAACCTTTAAATGCATTTTTCTCGACACTACGTTTTTCAAATTGGCTTGCAGCATAACTTAAACAAATTTTCTCCGATTTATTTGAAATTTTTAGTGTAGCTATCAAACTATTATACATTCTCCAGAGAAATACAGATGATTTTTAAGATTGGTTAGAAAAATTCGTTATTATAAATATTTTTTCGATGGATTTTTTTATGAAAATTCGAGTATTATACTTCGAGAGCTCCAGTGCAGCCATTTTGAAGCAAAAACATAAAAAAAATTTCTTTTTTCATACATTAAAGTACACACATTCAACGTCTTTAAACCAAATTTCGATATGTTGTATCATGTAATTAAAAAAAATTCCTAAACTTACCCTACGTTTTTAGGCGTTAAGCTAGATGTTACCCCTTAAAGTACGGCAAGGGGTTAATGACAATAGAGCAGAACTGATCATATTTTAGCACTCAGTGCTCTTGAAACACGCACCAGATGTCTCAGACTGCATCATGCATTAGACTTTTTTAATGTTGCGCTACCGGGGACGTAATGGTAATACCCTGTACACATCAAGCACTTAGTTTTATTAAAACACGCGCAGCATTTTGTATGCAGGGGCAGCAGACTTAAACATTTTCTTGAATATACGCTAGGACGTACATTGAAGAATCGACATTACATACAGCCGCCTCCTGTCATTCTCCAAAATCCTCATTCCACTACTTTCTAGGCATTGCGGCGAATTTAACCGTCACGGTAGACTGGTTTTCCCGAGGTTACCCGCGTGAGCGGTCGAGGTTTCATGTTGTCTCATTGGGTGAAGCTCGCTACGCTCGGAAAGGCACTTGGGACTCAGTCGTGACCAAACAGTCTATTCGCTCAAGCATTGCTAATAATGTCGGTAATGATGTAAATGACGAGCAAACTTCGGTCTGTGATGACTTGCAGGCACCAAAGAATTTTTCCAAGGCGTCGCCCGAGGGCGGTATGCCAAAATTGAACGTAGTCTAGAAAGTGGTTGGCAAGGTGATATAGGGAAACCCTCAGCTGCACCGCGCAGTCTTTGAGTGTTGTAGTTTGTTTAACACTTTGACTGCCATGGTGGTCATCGGTGACCGGCGCAAAAAGTCTCACGAAAAATTAAAAAAATACCCAATCGGTCGCATTTATAATTTTGAAAATGCAATTAATATTGAATAGTGATTCAATTCTTTGGTCTCCGATACCTTCGCATTATTTTCATTTTGCATAATTCAATCATATTCTGTAGTACTTCATCCCGTTGCGGTTTTAATGTAGTAAAATACGCGTGGCAGTCAAAGTGTTAACCAGTTAAGCGCGGAATTTAATTGTAGGAATCCCCCACGGGGTGTGGAATTAAAATGAAGCAATGACGTGTATATGTTACCGTGAATGACCGAAATTGGAGAATGTTGACTTTCACCGGTGAATGTCAACAGATACCAAATACGTCGGTGAAAGATCGAATATTTCATTACATTGTTGTACATTCGGACCCTCTCCGGTGTGTGTCGACAATTAGTGCATGGTGAATGTCAACATTTACCGGTGTAAGTCAGAAATAAGGGTATTTAGCAAATATTTCGGACATACACAAAGCGACTATGTGAATGTTGACATTCACCGGTGAAAGTCAACATTCTCCAGATTTCGGTGTTTCACCGTAACATATACACATCAAACGCGCTTAGCAGGTTAAATCAAGTTTAATTATTGAACGAAACGCAGTTTAAAAAACAGTTAATACGAATACGGTCTCAACAAATATAACGGTATTAACATAACTAATTCACTATTTTCTCTTCTTGACACGTCCTTCTTGTTCGACATTTTTATGCGATCTGATCTTTTATTTTTAACTTTTCGTTGTCTCCCTTTCCTCTATCCTTTTACAATAACACAGTCGGTCATATAGGGTATAATTATCCCCAACATTGAGAACATTATTCCAGATATTAAAAATGTTATCAAAAGAGTTGGATTTTCAATATTAACACGTTGACTGCCGAGCGTATTTTGCTGTATTTGAACGGCGATGTTATGAAATACTACAGCGTTTGACTGAATTCTGCAAAATGTAAATAATGTGCAGGTATTGGAGATCAAAGGATCGCATCACTATTCTAAAATAAGTGCATTTATAAAATAATTATTGCTACTCATTGTGAATATTTTGGATCTTTAGTTAAATCACCGGTGACTGTTACGGCAATTAAAGTATTAATTTAAGGATTAAGATAAATATAAGGTAACATATACTTCCAAACCGTTAATGCAGAGGGAGAAATGCAGAGAAAGTTAAAAGCGTAATATCTAGGGATCATTGACCTATGATATATTAAACTGTAAATAAGGGTGCAGTCATCGAAGATGTATTTATTTCTCGTAACCAGTCTAGCCATTATTCTTTGATGTGTCACTACATTCAAGAAATTTTATTTATTTTTGGTAAAGTGTGTGGAGTCGTAGGTAATAGGAGACAATGAAC
Source organism: Cryptocheilus praepositus (assembly GCA_033815515.1). Classification (NCBI taxonomy): domain Eukaryota; kingdom Metazoa; phylum Arthropoda; class Insecta; order Hymenoptera; family Pompilidae; genus Cryptocheilus; species Cryptocheilus praepositus. The sequence goes on from JAWWQZ010000153.1 coordinate 1,751,548, forward strand.
TTAGAGTTAAAAGTAAATCAGATGAGTAGCCCGATTACGATGTGTATTTCAATTTTCTGTATTTATATGTCATGCATCTTATGTCTCCACATAAAACTATATCGAAAATTTTTAAGCCATGCGCAACAACTGTGAACGCGTGTGACAGGCACTGTAATTTTTAATATATGGTTTTTTATTGGTCTGTTTATCTTGTTTCAGATATTTGAAAAACGTTTCGGTGGAAGGAGATCAAGGCAAACCCAATGTAGAATTTACGCAAGACGGCGTGCTAAAAGCTGCGGAATTGAAGATTATGAACCTTCGGCCAGGAGTTAGTAAACAGCTTGTGTGGGAAGAGGTAAGTTTGATTAAATGCGGAATGAACATACACGAACATAGCAGTCTGTCGACTGTTAATCTAAACAATTTAATTTTTAAACGTTAGGAGGAACAGACACAAATCGGAAAAATATTATAATTGCATTATTACAAATTAACCTCAGTTTCAACTGAAAGCTAACCACGATTAAAGCTGAGCAAAAGAATCCAAAAGAGATACATGTTAAGAAAAGCTTAATAAATGTTAATAAGATTGCAGAGACATGCACACCGATGGGGACAAGGCCTAATAAAATGCTGATTGTTAGGATTTACAAACAATAATGAGACATAGTTTATTAATCCTTTGATTGTTTCGCGAAATATCATACTTTAGAACATTACAGAGATTAAAAATACGTATTCTTACGTATTACAAGTAATAATAAACACAACAAATCAGTTTCAACAAATTCTGTGTGTTTTAATATCCATATATTGACTTTAAATTCTGTACGGAAAAGTAACTGCGAAATGCTAGATTTCATTCGACCTGCTGGTACTCTCAAGAGCGAAATCTGCCGACCGCAAAAGGTTAATAAGCCACTGACAAGATCCATATTGCACGGAAAATATTTGATCCCCAGCGATCGCTACTGCTGGCCGCACGCGAAGTGCTTCAACTTAGAGCAGTTATCAGTCAAAGGGTTAATGATATACTGATCGTTATCTGCATATACTAATGCCAGGCTAGATTGTCCATTCTACGCTAGCGTATGCCATTCTTGGCGAGGTCGCAAGTGCGTTGGGTGTAGGCTCGACGTCACACACAATAGTCTGTCCATTCTACGCTCTGAACACTAAACGTACCAGTACTTTACACCTACCTATTCGTAGCATGAAGGGTAATTTGACCCCTTATGAAATAAACGTTCATTTCCAGAAAGAAATTCGTAATTTATTAAATGACCGAAGTCAAATGACCGAAAGAAGTAACAATGAATGTACGATTTTCAAGTGAATTTTGGAAGGGGTCATTTGACTCCACTTGGTACGTTTAGTATTAAAATTGGGGCTTGATAATGGACAATGCCTAAAGGTATGAAAATACATTCACAAAAATACAAAAGTCTCGTTTAAAAATTGACAATATTTAAATTTATCGGATTTAATGGTACTTCTTGAAAATTAGCAATATTTAAGTGAAGATCATTTAAAATTGCCGCTTGATAATCGACAATGCCTAAATTTATGGAAATACATTCACAAAAATACAAAATTCTCATTTAAAAATTGACAATATTTAAATTTATCGTATTTAATCGAACTGCTTGAAAATTAGCAATATTTAAGTGAAGAATGTTTAACAGTGAACGTACCGGTACTTTACACCTACGTATTCTTACCATGAGGGGTTATTTGACCCTTATGAAATAGATGTTGATTTACAGAAAGAAATTCCTAATTTATTAAACCAAGAAATTGAATAATCAGATGACATAAAACAGATGACATGAACGGGTTAAAAATACGCGATCATCCGCGTACGTAACACATTTTACACTTTGATTCACAACTGTGAATCAAAGCCTATCAAGATAGCCTTCGAATCGACTACACACTATTAGGCCTGTTATTCGATCGGAGGATTAAGTAGTAAGCCAGTAGTTTAAGCGACCATGCGGAACTGCTTATTGAGTAAACCTTTGCTTAAACCTGTTTGATGTCAGTGAGGTGAGAGGCCTCAGAAGTGTCACCACTTGCAATCCAAATAAAAGGTTCCGCACACCCAGCCGGAACTTTTTTTTATCCACCATTTATCTACTGATACCTCAATTTACTTTTACTGTTGGAAGTATTCATAAACCGATCAACTTCGTAAAATTGCACTTCATTCACCTTTAACGCTTCGATTATTTTTTCAATACCAATCACTTTCACTTTAGATTTGCTAAAGTAGGCAAATGCTTAGGAATTTGTTCTTCTTTTATTTCTCTTAGAAATATGCTTTAATTTAGTATAAATGAGACTTACATTTTATATTTTATAATGCGCACTTTATGATCCATTTCAAAACATACTCCAACTTGGTTTATTGGACAAGTGTCACAATATTTGCTCAACTGTCGTTTCCCAATTGTTCCTTGTCTTTTAGAATATGCAATGCAATCCCTTTTTTTCATTTGTTACCATATGAAGCTTTTCATTTTAATTATCTTTGAATACTCGAACAACAAATTCACTGGCACTTGGCTCTGAATTCTGATAATGACATCCTGCTCTCTTTATGTTGTCATCGATAAGGGCAGTTAAAAATCAATTTAATCTAAAAATGATGGACGTAGTACGTTAAAAATTAAAAAATAATCAATGATGTTGGTAAAATGGCATTTTAAGCGTAATCATGTTAATCACATGATACCACGAAACAATGTTTACATGTCTTCATAGCGGAGCGTTAAAGGTTAACTAATTTTTTGTAAACCGCGAATTTGTACACAGTCTCGATAATGCTTAAATAAGCTGTAATTGCATAATTCATAATTCAATAACTGACGTTAGGTTATGTATGTGTATGTTTATGTTTACCGGAATTGTTTTTATTTGTTGCACTTAAAATTAAATAAATATTATATGATTGCAAATTCCCGGTTGCATATATATATATATATATATATATATATATTATGCACACATTATAATTACTTCTCCTTGATAAAAATCAATTCAAATTTGGAGTATAATAACAATGAAATGTAATTTACTATATTTAGATGTTTACTGTTTAATTTTATTATTTAATTATTAAATTAATAATTAAAATATAATTTTATTATATTTTATGTTTAATTTCCCTTAACGTTATAAATAAATATTACATTTTTCTATTAATAGTTTCACTACTTGTCAACTTAAAAATTTAACGCCAAAATATTAACAATTTCAATATGTGCCATCCAAACATTTCTATTACATATTAGTAACCTGTTTATAACACTTTCGATTATTCGAAGTATTTAACAAGCATAAAAATGTTTCTTATTACCCCAATACCCTCAGCCATAAATTTCACTATATTTAAAAATATTAATCGTTCCACTGTTATGTATACATGTTTAATACACATTATTAATACTTTCACTACATGTCAAGTAAACATTTTAATACAAAAATAGTAAAAACGTCGATATATCTCATTCGAATAATTCTCTTATCACGTATTACCATTCTAGTGTCACTTATTCGATGTTTTTAAAAAGTTTAAAAGTTCCCCATTTCACTTTTCACTTTTATATCACACGTGAGAAAAACAATGCAAGCATAAATAACCACAAACAATTTATCCATATTACCTTAACACTAGGCTCTTTGAAAAGAGAAAAAATATCATCAATGCAAATGAATGACAATCTACATGGTGATTCTCTGTTCGCAGATAGGTGTATGGAAGTCGTGGGAAAAGGAAGGGTTGGATATTAAGGACATTGTTTGGCCAGGAAATAGCCACACACCTCCGCAAGGGGTGCCAGAGAAATTCTACCTTAAAATAACGTTCCTGGAAGAGCCGCCGTATATTAATCTTGCACCGCCTGATCCTGTGACTGGAAAGTGTTTGATGGATCGCGGCGTGCATTGTAGAGTCGCCAAAGAGTCTGATATGGTTGAGTAAGTTTCAATGGACACATCCTTTAACGAGAGTGTGTCGTTTATAAACTAAGAACAAAAGAGCATTCTTTCGCTTGCCTTCAATATTTAAGCCCGTTCGATTGTTACTCGAAATAGAATGCCAGCACAAAATTGACAGGGGTGGAAGATATGAGACCTTTAAATTGTTACTCGGTAATAAGGATTCATATAAAAAATACAACGCCGGAGATTTTAGTTTTAGTTACACTAAAAGAAACGCTAATACAAAAACTAAAAAAATTGCAAGATTTACAAGTTGTTGCCTTAACATAACTTATATGCTAACAGGCAGATTACAAAATTATTTTGATTGGAAAAGCGTATGTAAGAACAGTGGAAACTCAAAGTTTGAAAGCATTCTTAACGGCGTCAGTGATTTCTGGAAATTAACCGGTTCTGCTTGAAATTTTAAACACATCTCAATAACATGCTTCGCTTTTATGCTTTTGCAAAAGAGCACAACTCCTGCAGTTATTTTTTTTTATTGCAGAAAAAGCAGGAAATTGTGAAATAATCGTTAAGTTTATAAAAGCGATTATTTAATCTACATTAGAAGCTGAAACAACAAAGAGAAATTGTACAAAACGACCTTGGCTATCTTTTTCGCCATTCCTAGAAATTGCATTTTTTTTTAACTTTTTTTACATGTTACCTAGTAAGCACGTTCTTCTAACATTTCAAAGAATTTAAGTCGTTTTATCGGATTTAACACTAGATTGCCCGAGATTTCTTGTATACCTATATTGCCCAAAAACAGTCAAAATGACTGCATTGTGAAAAAATAACAAATATGTAAAGAAATTTGTTTAAAATTAATTTTTAATATTTCTGTGGTATTAACCACATTTCAAAAATTATTTTTGTTTAAGAAAATTCTAGAAATTTCTTGTCCACACAGTACCATCAGTAGCTGTTTCGACCTCCTGAAACGTATTTTCAGTTTCTTCATCAGAATCTGAACTAGTTAGCACCCTACACCTTTTCCTGGGCATATTGATGACACTTTCATTTTCATCATTGGTGATCGACTCTTCATCACTATCTTCAGCGTCAGATGTTTCACTTTGAATATAATCCGCTTCATCTTCAGATGATAGTTCAGAATTTGTTGCATTTGATTCTATATCGGAGCACTCTTCACTTATGTTTGTTAGCTTTTCCAATAACTCATTCCTGTTCGACATTTTTTTCATAAAGTTAGGGCGCAAAAGAAATAAAATAAACAACTTGTTAGAACAACACTTTATAAAGATTCGAATAACTTGTACTACTTTAGCTTATTGAGCAACTGACACTTATCAAGTATACGCCCAAATTGACAATTTATCATGCATCGGTATGTTACCGTAATCGAAAAAAAAATGTTATTTCAATACAAAGCCGGACAGGTCATATAAGAAATTTACTCAATTCAATAAATAAAAATCTTTTGATTATTTAAAATTTATCAAGCAGTCAAAATGACTGCTTCTGGGCAATATAGGTATAACACATATATATATATACGGAAATAAAGGAGAGCGGAAGTAACTACAATTATTCATAAACCCATTTATATGTTATAGAAAAAGTCACCAAATTCTAAGAAATTATGTCATCAATTTCATAATTGTTTTTCTAATTGAAATTAAAAAACAGTCAAAATGACTGCCTTGGGCAATCTAGTGTTAAAGAAAATTATTCTGTTTTGAAGACTATCCGAATATTAATCGAAAATATACGCATGACAGAATGGACATGCAGTCGGCTCAGAAGAACGACAGTTTTTATCAGTGCTGCAGCGGATTCTGCATCGATCTTCTGCAAAAGTTCTCGGAAGAAATTGGATTTACCTACGAGCTCGTTAGAGTGGAAGACGGCAAATGGGGCACGCTTGAAGTGAGTTCACAAAGACTCTCTCAGACGAACGTTATCGATTATAAAAACGGCAGTAAAGGCAAATATATCTTCTTCCGTCAGAATGGAAAGTGGAATGGTCTCATAGCGGATCTGGTAAATCGAAAAACCGACATGGTGATGACGTCGTTGATGATTAACTCTGAAAGAGAAGCTGTGGTCGACTTTACGATACCTTATATGGAAACTGGCATTGCAATTGTCGTGGCCAAACGGACTGGTATAATATCGCCTACTGCATTTTTGGGTAAGTAATGTTTAGATGTCATGGTAGTACTTAACCGACAGATCGAGGAGATCTCCCCATTTTAACCCCTTCAGCCCCGAACTTTTTTTTCGTTTTAGAACAATTATTTTTTATACTAAAATTCATGCGAATTATTATAATTATTATATCGTTATTATATTTATATTTATTATTTAATCATTATAATTATTATACCATTATAATACCAATACAATATATACCAGAATTATTATATTATTTATTATAATTATTATACCAAATATACTTATTATATATTAAAATTCATGTGAATTAAGGCAACAATATATTTTTTACAGAAACGTTTATTTATTTATTTATAATTTGTATTTGTATTTATTATTTATAATTTATATTTATTTGTATTATTTTGTATTATATTATTTGTACTGATTATTTAAATTTATAAATATTTTATGTTCGTATTTTTATTTATTTATAATTTGTAATTTGTACATTTTAATGGACATAAATCTAGCAAGAAATGTTGAACACACGTGAAAAGTAAGATGAATATACAAATTTGGAGTGAAAAAAAATATACATTTTCTTTATGCATCGTGTAATATTTTCAGACTGCTACACAAGCGTGAGAGAAATCACATAGAATAATTAATAATTCATTTTTATTTATATCAATAATTGTTATTTAATTTAACATACATAAAAATGCATAATACATATATCTAAATACTCGTGAAGAAATACATCTTCTTTATACGTTATTCCATATTTTATCAAGGCTTTTTACTGTTCCATTCTAAATATTCGTCATATCAAACGTTAATAAAGTTGATAAAAGAGGATATGTTCGCTGTATATGCCACAAAGAGTTTTTCTGGCAAACAGTTCAGAGTTCTTCAAAGAGTAACATTGTGGCATGTAGCCATCTGTCTAACAAAAAGGGGACATGATGATGTAAACGAGTTTCGGGCTGTACAGCTCATATTTTATTCCCCCCTTCGAAACATGCAAAATGTTAAAATACTTTCCTTCATGACCTGGAGGCTTTTTTAGAAATTTGCATAAAATAATTTTCATGCGCATAGTCTTCTTTACATTTACACTTCCTTTTTACCCGTACTTTAGCTCGACCGACGAAATGAATTAGTAAGTAATGATGCAGGGTCAATAGATGCAATCTCTTTCACTCCAATTTTTTCAATGTTATTGTTTCTAAAGAATATTTCTTTGCTACCAAAATTTCAATATTTCAAGAACGAAAAAAATGTTGTACTTTGAACTTACTTGGCTGATTAATTTGGCACAACATTCCAAGAAAATGAAATTACTTAGATACAATGCATATTGTATAATTAAAAAAAAAAACGAGTAGGAAATGTTCACGATTCGCTACCACTCTGCAGATTAAATTCTTCACGATTGGCAGAATGATATAAATGATAAAAAACGAACAACAGTATGGCACAACACATAGATGCTGAAATGAAATAACTTGCAAAGCAGACCTGAAGGACATTTTTGAATTTTAATTTTATAAATTTTGTCATAAGACCCACTGTCTGTCAAGCATAAATTCACATGTTCTGGAAGATGGGTTAAAGTTGCTGATGTATTAGGAAATGATTAATGAATGCATCAGCACCGGATAAAAGCTCGAATTTCTCTTTGATTAAATTAATACACTTTTGTAATATTTTAATAACAAATTTAACTTGCCGAGTAAAACAGATATCACGAGATTATAGGGGGAATGAAGGTATGAAGTGTACCAGAAAGAAGTGTAGTGTTGAAGTGTAACATTTGGCCCCAAACAAACTGAATTTGTTTAGAAAAATTACCGATGAACTGTTGGAAAAACTATTTCCGATTAGGAAGACTTTACCATGAGTGCATAACTTTCCCAACATAGTTGAGAGTGCGATTGTGTCTCATTTTTTAATTTCATCAGCCAGACTTTCCTCAGGTCAAGTATGTGCACCCACAAATTAATTGGCCAAATTAGGTTGCAAGTGAAAAATTATTTTCACACTCGAATTGTCGAGTCTTCTTTATACAAAAAGAGGAAAAATAAAGTTTAAAAAAATCCCAGTCAAAGGGTTTCATCATTTTCATCATTGTCATTGTCATTGCATCAAAATTATTTTATGCTAATTTCTGAAAATAAAACTACGGGCCATTGGAAGAAAATATTTTTAAATTGTATATGCCTTAGTGGTTCAAATAATGTAGGAGCTTTACAGCCCGAAACTCGTTTACACCGTCGCTTCCTCACCTTTTACAGAGAAAATAAAACAAATAAGCTAATCGACTTGCCACAATACTCGCCTGAAACAATCGCTAACACGCAGCCTCAATTATTTTTTCCCTATTTTATTTATCAACCTTACGTTTACCCAATTGTGTCAAAATTGTTCACTTCCACAATACGTACTACCATATGTAAAACGATTTGCAAAAAACAACGTATAATTCTTAATGATTGTCGAAGCCTTTATTATGACTGAAGTTTATTTATTAATATGTTTTAGAAGACATAATTATTATATATTATAATATGTTGTAAAGATATTAAATATTTGTGGACTCCTGAATAAGGAGATCCAAGTGTCTCGAAAAATGTAGAGTGTTTTAAAACAATAATAGAAAAACTTCATGAATAACAGAAGTTTGAACATTTTTAAAAGTAGCAAAAGTTGAAATAACTTGAGTAAATCGTTAACGATAAAGTGTTTTACAATTTCCAGAGCCATTTGACACCGCTTCTTGGATGCTAGTAGGAATAGTAGCTATACATGCTGCTACAATAATGATACTTTTCTTCGAATGGTTGTCGCCATCTGGTTTTGATATGAAGGTAAAACCTTCAGCCGCTGCGCCGAAACTGGTATCTTTAATTTTGCCTCTTACTGACTATACTTTTTGCACCCTTAGTGTAGTACCACTGCAACATGAATTAGTTCATTCTCTTCAACATATCTCACTGGTAGTCACGCGTCGACACAATAAATTCGTGTAAATGGTACTTTAGTTGAAACGAATCTCGTCAATTCTGCATGCACATTTCATACTTTTCTTTCTCTTTCTGTGAACGCTGCTATGCTTTTTGTGTTATTGTGTAATACAGAGTTGGGCATTATTCAAATAATTACATGAATGTGAACTTATCCATTGTATGTAAAATAAAGTACTATTTATTCCTCCAACATTTTCGTTAATTTTTCTTTCAATTTAACGAGATGGATACATATTCACGTCAATATTATTCTTACGATATGCGATCCATCTCGATTTTTCTTTATCAGCAATAACGTACGTTATGCCTTGAATAGAATGTAAACCGAAGAAACGTTCCCTTCTTTACAAATGAAATAAGTAGTGTGAAGATCTATTTTTTGTTTCGTATTCACAATAAAATTTGCCCAAGTCTGACGTGCATGATAAAAATAGATACTGACTGGCATTTTGAATATTACAGAAAAATCCGTCACCGAATCATCGCTTCTCGTTTTGCCGCACATACTGGCTTGTCTGGGCCGTATTATTTCAGGCAGCCGTCCATATTGATTCGCCTAGAGGTTTCACAGCCAGGTTAGTGTCAAAGTGTCTCTGTTCTTACTATTTCATTTATATTATTTTAATTGCATATTATACTTACGTTTTTATGTTTAATATGTCAAACTTATCGGCCTTCGTATAATATGTAAATAATCAAACGTTTCTCCTTGTTTGAGTACTTGCATATCTTGAATTGTTTATTTACTTTTGCATGTTTAAAAACTATACATTATTCGTATCAAGAGTTATGAATTGGTTTTGCCATATGTAGAGTGAAAAGAAAGTATATTCATATTTGGTTATAAGTGATTAAAGAATACAACATTCCGGTCCATATGTCAAACCGTTCGATCTTTGTATAACATATAAATAACCAAACCTTTCTTTCTGTTTGAGTCCTTGCATATCTGAATTTGTTTATTTACTTTTGCATGGTTCCAAACTATATATTATCCTTATCGAAATTGGTTTTGCCACATGTAGAGTGAAAAGAAAGTATATTCATATTTAGTCATAATTCATTAATGAATATAACATTCCGGTCAATACGTCAAATTTTCGACCTTTGTATAATATGTAAATAATGACCAAACATTTCTCCTTGTTTGAGCCCTTGCATATCTTAAATTGCTTATTTACTTTTCCATGCTTCAAAACTATATATTATTCGCATCAAGAGTTACGAATTGGTTTTGCCACATGTAGAGTAAAATGAAAGTATATTCATATTTAGTTGTAACTGATTAAAGAATACGACATTCTGGTCAATATGTAAAATTTTTGACCTTTGTATAATATATAAATAACCAAAGCTTTTTCCTTGTTTGAATCCTTGCATATCTTAAATTGTTTATTTAATTTTGCATGTTTCAAAACTATATATTATCCGTATCAAGAGTTACGAATTGGTTTTGCCACATGTGGAGTGGAAAGAAAGTATATTCATATTTAGTTATAACTGATTAAAGAATATAATACTCCAGTCAACGTGTCAAACCTTTCGATCTTTGTATAATATATAAATAACCAAACATTTCTCCTTATTTGAGTCCTTGCATATCTTAAATTGTTTATTTACTTTTGCATGTTTCAAAACTATTTATTATTCGTATTATGAGTTACGAATTGGTTTTGCCACATGTAGAGTGAAAGAAAGTATATTCATATTTAGTTGTAATTGATTAAAGAATATAACATTCCGGTCAATATGTCAAACCGTTCGATCTTTGCATAATACATAAATAATCAAACCTTTCTTCCTGCTTGAGTCCTTGCATATCTTAATTTGTTTATTTACTTTTGCATGGTTCAAAACTATATATTATCCTTATCGAAATTGGTTTTGCCACATGTAGAGTGAAAAGAAAGTATATTCATATTTACTTGTAACTGATTAAACAATACAACATTCCGGTCAGTATGTTAAATTTTCGACCTTTGAATAATGTATAGATAACCGAATCTTTCTCCTTGTTTGAGTCTTTGCATATCTTAAATTGTTTATTTACTTATGCATGCTTCAAAACGATATATTATTCGTATCAAGAGTTACGAATTCGTTTTGCCACATATAGAGTGAAATGAAAGTATATTCATGTTTAGTTATAACTAATTAAAGAATACAATATTCCGTTCAAATTCTATTTTAACCGGTTTTGCGTTTTATTTCCATAAGTAAAGCGATTATATTTAATTATGCTCGGTTATTATCGTTTTTAGGGAAACCGAATGGATTCTTTTTGCGTTTTATTGTACAAAATAATCCAAACATTAACTGATTAAACTTGATAAATAATGACATATATAATGCAAAAACGTTTACTTGCTTAATGTTTGAATTTTTGGAACAAAATGCATGAAAATTAGTTTTATTTATCTATGGAAAGTAATAACTGAGCATAATTACGTATAATGACCTTACTTATACGAATAAAAAGGAAACATTTCAAATCGAATAGCATATTTTGATTCTGAAGAAAATAATATTTTTATAAAGTGAATATTTTTCATTACTAAGACACACTGCCATCTTTTTGTGTATCGCTCGAAATACGTCTGTATGGCAATCGACAAAATTGTTTTAAGACTTTTATTGGCCAATCTTTACCGCAAATAATATTTGTTTAGATTCATGACCAACGTTTGGGCGCTCTTCGCTGTCGTATTTCTCGCCATTTATACTGCCAACTTGGCCGCCTTTATGATCACCAGAGAAGAATTTCATGAATTCAGCGGAATTGACGATCATAGACTCGCGAAACCGTGGTCGCATAAACCCATGTTTAAATTTGGCACGATACCATGGAGTCATACTGACAGCACGCTGGCAAAGTATTTCAAAGAAATGCATTCTTACATGAAGGCATTTAATAAGAGCACAGTAGCCGAAGGCATCGAGGCCGTCATTAGTGGGTAAGCTAAAAAAAATGTTTCATTATTTCGCATTTGTAAGAAAGTAACAATTATATGTAGGCATATAAGGTGTGGTCGAAGCGGGATGCGGAATTATATTAAGTTGAATAATTGAATTAAAGATAAATAGAAACACTAATATATAAATATAAATACAAAATGAAAGTAAAACTATGGCAATTCGACTTTGATTCGGTAAACGGCAAGAAAACGTATCTATACTGGACTGAACTACACTCTGAACTTGACTGATCTAAAACTGACTGACAACTGTAACTGAACTGAACGACAACTTAAAACTGAACTAGACTGTAACTGAGACACAACTTAAAACTGAACTCGCGTCGCAGATCGGGCCGGCTTTTATACGGACCTCTACCACCTTATCTTAATCCGATAGGGCCCGATGGTCCCGCGACAGTTTTATGCGACACATCTACGGCCGTTTTCCTGATGCTACATATATTAACTGTCATTTTGGAATGCGGAAAATAAAAATTTAGCAGCATTGTTAAAATAGCAGAAATAATCATAAAATAATATAATAAAGATAGGGCGTATGAAAAGTCTACAAATAGAAAGACTATCAAGTACATGAATAAAAAGACTTAGAAATAAACGAATGATATAATGCATTCATTTAGTAATAATACATTGGAAACGTTACATCACGGAACAGATAGAATATGCCACGATAATATGCCAGAATAACAAACCGCAGGAATATTGCAAATATACATTATCTATATTTGAAAGAGGGCGAATAATACACACAGAGGTTAAGCGAACAATTCCTATGTTAGATAACTAGATTTTGTCTAATGCAAGTAAAGCATATATTTCGCCACTTACACACTTTTCCTCTAAATTAATAATAGATCGAGGAACTGATGTTATTATCTAATGACATGTAAGACACATTTTACAAGTTGATGTGTTTGAACAGAAAGCGCACAGCAGTACATTCCACGAAGAAAAATCAACGTATAATAAAATCGAAGAAAAATCGACATTAACATTAACACGTTAAGCGCCACATAAACTGTTAACGACACAGAATTTTGAAAAATTGTATTCTTATATTTTAACAAAATAATTTGAGGATCATACATAAAAATGTATACCTAAATATCTTATCAGTAAAATGATTTGCCTGACATATCGCAGCACAAATGGAATGTTGGACAAAACAAGTTTGACGCTTAACGTGTTAATCATCGCAATAATTAATTTGTTGGATTACTGAAGATATCATTTCTTGTAGGGAAATGGACGCATTTGTGTATGATGGCACGGTATTAGACTATCTAGTTGCACAGGATGAAGATTGTCGCTTGCTAACAGTTGGATCATGGTATGCCATGACAGGATATGGTCTTGCATTCTCCAGAAACTCAAAATACCTGCAGATGTTCAACAAGCGACTGCTTGATTACAGAGATAATGGTAAGATGCTATTATATTACTCTTAGCATCTAATCGAGGAATGTTAACCCTTTGAGTGCTATGGACGCATATATGCGTCCGCCGAAATCTATCGGTGTCGACTATGGGCGCATATATGCGTCCCCAAATTACCTACTGTAGCAATTATAAATGTGTGAGATGAATACAGATGTTCTTTATCAAATGATTTTCTTGCATTATTTTTTGGCGTAAATACAGAATTATGATTAAAACTTAGCCTTAAATAATCGATCAGTAGAGTTCACACTAGCGAAAAATGTTTCGTCCTCAGCGAGCGCTTTGGCCAAAAGTATTCAGCACTCAAAGGGTTAAATTCAGTATCGAGTCTAACTCTAAAAATTATACAGCAAATGGAAATTGTTATCAGTTTTTTTGGCTTAATTAATAGCCTGACGTTAGTAGATACAGAGTGTTCTGCGGTTTTCCCGGCTAAACTGCGAGGACATATTCTATAAGAAGTAAGAAAAAATGTTATTTGAAAATCGGTCAGAAACCGAAACAAATGAGTTTGAAATAGGTAACTGCAGATACTACTTCGCAGAATATAAATGTGCCCATAATTATGAAAGTGGTCTAAGTCAAAATTTAAAAAAAATGAGTTTATCAGTTATTTCATACCACATTATTTTTAACTAAATTTATTCAATGTAATTTTTACGAAATTGTCAAAAATGAACCATTAGATAGTGGTTGTAATTTCAACATTATATGGAATTCATTTAGTTTTAATTATGAAAGTGGTCTAAGTCAAAAATTTAAATAAATTATATAAACAACTTGAAAATGGCACGTGGCCTTCTTTGACGCGTTTCTGAACTACATAATAAAATAAATGATAATCAAATTTTAATAATAACGACAACTTCATTACTAGAAGAATCAATAACAAGAAGAGTAAAAAATACCGCGGGTGAATCTGTCTCTTGGCTACAAATTCAATGGATGAGATTCTTGAAAAATGAACCTTATAAAATGTTCTATAAAACATCTTTAGATGATTCTAAATTTCACGTTTTGGATCTTTCACCTAAAAAAGGAAGACCAAAAATATACGGAAATATTAAATTACTTCCATTATACACCACCATTAGACCAGTATCGGAAGAAAAACATAAAGATATTATGAGTTTACTACCGTACATCCTTCCAGTTTTTCAGGAACATTTTAAGAATCTTAAATACTCGAAATAATGATAAAAATGGATTACTGTTTAAAAATAATTAATAAATGTAATAAATGTTCACGAATTATTTCAATCAAATTATTGTTTCAAATAAAACTCAAAGTTCTTTATTGCTTTAAGTCATTTATAGGACATTCAGTTAATTTTGAAAATGGTCTAAGTCAATTCAATCTTTAAAAATAATATTATCGTATAAAATTCACACAAAATTTCATATTCATAGTAAATTTCCATTAATTAAGACTAATAAAATTATAAATTAAAATGTCGCATAATGTAAAAATATTTTTTAATTTATTCAAATGCAATTCATTAAATATCTCGAAACAAGAAATATATGACTTAGACCACTTTCATAATTATGGGCACAAATGATCTAACGTGTTTATTTGAATACAAGCTTGACGATAATACTCTATGACACTAGTTACAGCAAGAATTCGCTGATATTTTGTTGCATCTGTGTAACTTTATCTATTTGTTGCACTCATTTTTCACACTAAGTCACTGCTGTACGATAAATCTTACCTTTATAGTTCCGTATGGCTAAAAGTCAAAAGGTATTAAATCTGATTATGTCGAAGCCCATAGAAGTAAATCTGCTTTTACCGGTTCCGAGTTCATTTGTTTATAACTTTCTGATAAACTACTTTTAACTGGACTTCAAATTACATTTTTTTTTCTTATTTACACTTGTAAAATACCCTGTATAGTATGTCATATAGTGTAGTACAATATATACACGTCATATCAGTATCGTATGTATCACATCGTATGTATTGGCAGTTTATTCTACAGTTCTGCAACATTTTCTTTCAAGATGTTCAATTCGTGACACTTACCTACATACGGTTTACATATGTGCAATACTTTAAGTTGTCTTATTTGCCGATATGAAATTCTTATTATAGCACATAATTCTGACAATGGAAGACATGACATTTTAAGATGGAGACAAAGACTTTTTGACCTTCTTATCTACGATCAAATTAAAAGATTAATACACAACTTTCATCCTACATCTTGAAACCTCTGCGTATTTTTCCCAATTTTATGCATAACATTTTCGAGCTCAAAAAACGTACGCTTTCCAAAGATACCTGATAAAAAATACGCACTCGCATAAAGAAATGTTTTATAACATTAAAAAATTGTTACTCATACTGCTTTTAGAATTATTACGGGAACTCTTACGCAAATTCTTGAATTGCAGGAGATTTGGAACGGCTGAGAAGGTATTGGATGACAGGGACGTGCAAGCCTGGCAAGGAAGTTCAGAAGAGCAGTGATCCTTTAGCACTGGAACAATTTTTGAGTGCCTTTCTCTTGCTGATGATGGGAATTCTCTTGGCGGCTGCATTTCTGCTCTTGGAACACTTGTACTTCAAATACGTCAGGCAACATTTGGCGAAAAGTGACGGCGGCGGTTGCTGTGCACTATTCAGCTTGGTAAGTATCAAATCTAACCGACAACACGTCAGGTGCCAATGCTTTAATTCGTAGTAAAGGTACACCTCGAACCACTTTTACGTTACGTAGTTTATTCTGCACATTTAATCCACTCTCTTCGTCGGATTCTAGAACACAGACGAATAGATGTACTGTTGGGTGAAAAGATGCTTTTTCGACCGATAGTGTAAATTAGAAAATAAACATCGTTTTCCAGCATGAAAACATGCAACGTGTATATACACAAGAATTTCGAACCACGCAACAGATATACAAAGTAACCTGAACACTGTTAGAGACAACAAGTTGAATTATTTGTATTAAATTGGATATGAAGCTTACCGTTTGAAGGACAAAAAATATGTTAGGGGGCGTTTTAGGTGGAAAGAAGATACAGTTCATTATATTTATTTCCGTGGAAAGAGCTGCAATTTTTTCGTTTTCGGCGCGACCGGATGTAGTCCTACAACATTTGTGTGATTTATTTTCCACGTTTGCACAATGCAAGAATCATTAATATTGGATATATTTTTGAACTTATTCGCCAAACAATTTATTTCTATGAAGCTGAATAATATCATAAATGTTGCTATCATGTTTTGGTTTCGTGTAAATTTTCGTGTAAATTGTTCTCACGTAAATATAATGTTTTAAGTATATTTATAACACAACAATTAATTGTGCATAAAACAAAATTTTTTCAAATAAATGTGTGATGTTATAAATGTTATTCGATTACGCGAAAAAGTACCGTATGGCATTAGAACAAATGCAATGAGGAATTAGTAAAGCATAAATCACTTGCTTAAATTATTACGTACGTGAAGATATTTCTGATACATAAATACATATCACGTGTAGCCGCTATTTATTTAAACGGTAGCCAAACTTCTGACATCTTTAAAGGTATTAATGTCCACCACAAATTACATTGTAAAATCTTCGTTCAATTTATTCTATTTTCTTGAGATAACAGAAACTTCATTCCAGAAGTACAATTTTCCAAGAATGAACGAGAATTCGATAAGAAGTTTACAAGAAAGTTTACAAGATCGTGATGACTGTTACAACTGAAATGATTTACTAAAACTATTGACGGTATTTTCTCCGTTTCTGTTTTTGGTTTTCTATCGGTTTTACCCACATGTTATGTAAGAAAAGTTTTGGACGGCTTATTTTCGTTGGACTGTTTTATTTCTGGAACTTATTTTTGGATAACTCGTCATGTTTAAAATTTCCGTAACCTCCTCTTCCGGACTCTGACATGACATGCCAAAAAAAATATTTTATGCCACGGACAGGAGCTTCCTTCTATAGAAATCAAACTCCTGTGAAGGAGACCGGAAGGCCGCGAAACATGTAGAAGTTTTATTCAAAAAGAAACTCGAGAACTGAAACAGTCCATCTAAAATAAGGTGTCCAAAACTTTCCTTAAGTAACACAGCATTGAAATCGAATGAATACTAGTAAACAAAGATAATAACATAAATAGCGTTGCCAAAACATGTTGGTCGTGATAGATGTAGAGATTTTAATAAAAAGAAAAGCAGAAATATAACAATTTAACGCAACAAGATGTTCAAAACGTCTCTCATACTTCAGTTTATGTGGTGGGGAAGTAAAACTTGTAATATATTTATACCGCAGCTAATACAGTAGTATCAAACGCAACGATAAGTTGGCGATGTGACACACGTAACTTCTGATTCGTCATTCAGTTGTGGGATGATCATTGGGTTACTAACATTTAAGATGATAGCAGGTGCAGAAGGTATATTTGTCCAGGCTCACATATCTTAACTAGTCTGGGATCAGTTTAAAACGCAGTTTAATACGCGCAACACAAACAATCGATGATTATGAACAATAAAAGAGACTCTAAATAGATATAATATATATAGTACTGAATATGGATGTGGGATCTCAAATACAGGGTCCTCTAGTTGGCAAGAAAAGGTCACCTATGATCCTCAATTATTATATTGATGTATCATAGGTGACGAGTTTGTTGAATTATGTTATTTTGTTGCTTAGGAGTCAGTTGACAATAAGACGTGAAGACGATAAGACGTAAAGACGAAAAGGCGAAACGACAAAACGACGAAAGATTAGGAAATAAGACGAAAGTGTCTTGATTGTGTTGTTATTGTTTATAAATATTATACTCACTAGTTTCACGTATTTAAATTCCTACATAGATATAATATATATAATATATATACTATATATAATATATAATATATAATATATAGTAAAAATAAATAGAAGATATAATATATATAATACTGAACACCACACGCAAATAGCCGTATTATAAACATAGAAACACAACATCCCAACATTCCACCATTGCAACATAAACTTCCCAATAGACCTCTCTAGCTGCGCTTATCTGTATACTGAAGCAACTAGTGTATGCATCGATATGTTAGAGCACTCGAAACGGTAGAAAGCTTCTTGAGTAAAACAGCTCTTGGCCACGCAAACATTCTGAATGCCGCTTGCAAGCGTTTCTTAAAAAAAAGTCTTATTTATTTGATTAAAGAGCATGGGAAAGTCATTGACCTTTCGTGGGGCTGTGTACGAGGCGCAAGACATCCTAAGACATCATAGATGTAGAGATCCGATTTGCGACACGCATCTGTGGAAAGTGAAGCATGAACTAGACATGGCCAGGATTAGGATACGGCAACTTCAGAAGGACCTCGAGGCGCACGGCATAAAACCCAGTCAAACCAAGTAAGTCGTAGTTCTACAACACTTCCTCTACTCTTACCGTACTCCAGATAGATTCGTATTTTCCGCGGATGTCGCGTCAGCACCGTAAAAATGATCGAACTCGCTCAGAATGTTCTTGGGCCGTAGAAATCTCTATACGTAGGACTCTCCGTACCGACAGAGGGCGTATTTGATCACCGAGTTCCGCAAACTATCTTCCCGAAATTGTTTAACATGTTGACTGCCAAGCGTATTTTGCTATGTTAGAACCGCGATGCAATGAAATACAGGTAACCCTCCTATAACACGGTAGTTAGGTTCCTAGAAAATGCCGTGTTGTGTGAAACCGTGTTGCATGAGACCCAGAGCCAGTACAAAAAGGGGGGTTACGTTCCAAAAACTTATTAAAAACAAATATTTTTTTAATTCGACATAAACAACTTAATATTTATTAAAAATATAAATGTATGTACAACACAAAGTAAAAAAAAAAAATTAATCTAACGCAACCATAATTTAATGAATTTATTCGTCGTCACTACTCAGTATAATCAACCGAGAACGTTTTTTCGGTGGAACGATATCGCCTTCACTTTCAGAACTTTTTTCTCTATTTAAAGTTTTTGTATGTTTTCCCCTCTTAAAAAAATCTGTAATCGAACTTTGCTTGCTGGTTCTTACTAGGTCATTGTAAATTTCGCGGTATGGAGCTAAACAGCTTTGCAGCTCCCTTTTGAATCTTCGACTTCTTTCCGTGGAAGGGTCTGTATTCAAGAGAAATGACTCGAGATTTTCCGCTAAGCATAGGCCTTCTCGTATTTTTTTTAATGTTAAATTCTTAACTGCACAATCTTCATCAGAGCTAGCGTCCTCAAAATCGATTTGATTTGCATCTAGGGATGCCATTTCCATCAAATCCGCTTCGTCAACTTCTTCTTCCACTAATAAATCTTGAATGTCTTTGGTAGCCATATCCACAAAACCTTCGCCTCCGATTGATTTAGCGACTTCTAATATGGCACCAATTTCATTTTCTGATGTTTCACGCATGATTTCTGTTTCAACTGAAGAGGGCCATATCTTCTTCCAACACGCATTTAAGATTGATGTTTTTATTTCTTTTAGCAACAAAGATATGTCCCCAATGTCCTACGGGGGACACAGGCCCCGATAAGAGGAACAACCGTGTTATAGGATGCCGTGTTGTAGGAGTGTTCCCGCAATTTACGAATCGTGTTATAGCGAAATCGTGTTATAAGATACCGTGTTATAGGAGGGTTACCTGTACTGCAGAGTATGATTAACCCTTTCATTACGGCAGTGCGGTCCGCAGAAGTGACGCCACTGAACGGGGCACCATGCCGCAAAGTGTGCATATTGCACGTCGGTAAACTGGTGTTCTGACAGGTGTTTCACCGGTACCTTGTCATTTTCCGGATCGTACTCTTTTTTAAATATTACACAACGACAAATTTTGAGATTTTACAATGGCTATGAATTAAAATAAAATTTAGAATAATTAACCCTTAACGAACGAGCTCATTTTTCTCGAATAATGACTAGCAGATCAACGGATTTTTCAGATATTTAGTGCTTTATTTCCAGAGCAAGAAAAAGTGCATAACTAATACTGCTTTACTGATTTTATGGACATTTTTAATAGTAATAGGTAGTGTATGAACAGATTTGTCCATAAAAAGCTACTGAAGTAAAAATTACAGAAAAATAATCAGGTTTGAAATAAACAAATAGATATATGTACGTAATATATAGATTTGCATACACTTACAAATTTATTTTTTATAGATTTACAGTTTATTAATATAAAATTACTTATGTTTTGTTGAGTGTGGTACTTCTTCCAACAGTATCCTATGTGGATATCAGGTCTTTTAAATTCTGGATAGAAAAATTAGCACGCAGAACTGTATGTCTCCTTCCAACAGATAGTGCTCGTCCGGAAATCACGATAATAAACTTTACTAAACGTATAAAAAAAACGGTGTATTCTCGCTGAATGCTTGGAAAGGAATTTATGATGTTTTCTGGAATTTATAATTCCATTCAGAATGATAAATTTTAAAACAAGGGTTGGCACACAAACCCACATTTCAGTTTCTACATTTATACCAATTTTTAAACCGAAGAAAAACGTCATTCTGTGAGTAGTAGCTACTGAGAGTTTGATGAAGAATGGAGCGTGATTCTTGTCCCGACTGCTTCCAAACCAGTGCCTGTTTTATTCCTGAAGTAAAACAAATCAAAAACGAACCGAAGAATGACATATGCCATCGATATGCAAAATGCATTTTAAACACGAATATCGTGGGGCCGATGGTCAAACGGTATCACACTCTTCATCAAGTGGATGCTATCTAGATCCGGCGCTTGTAACGAAAGGGTTAAATCATGCAAAATGAAGGTAACGCAGAGTTGTTAGAAGCACCGTTCGAAATCAATCACTGTAGCCAAAATATTATACGTAAAATATAATATATATGTATTATATATACTATACTATATATACATAAATATTATGCATAAAAATAAATATCATATACAATAGCCAAAATGTTGAAGCACCGTTCCAATATCAATCAATTTTACAAGATTGCAAACATATGCATCCGATATGCAAAATGCCTACAAAAAAAAAGAAACACGAAAATCGACGATTTATTTTTCAACATAATCACACTTTCATCACTTGATGGATGCTATCTTCAATCCGGCGTTTTTGTAACGAAAGTAGACCTCCGTTGATAATCATTCGACTCAAAATGAAGTGACTTTTTCAAGTTTGGGAAGAAAAAGAGTCATGCCAAATCTGGAGAATACGGTGGACCTGTTCGTAGCCTAATTCAACGAATTTGGCTGTAGCCAGGTGTGAATGCGTTATCGTGGTGAAATATAATATATATCGCCAAATCGTAATTCGGTGTCGAATGGCTCAATAATTCGGCATAGTACAGCCCCGTGACTGTTTTGCACTTCTCAGGTGGTCTATGTAGTTGACGGCGCTTGTAACGAAACGGTGGCCATCAAATTTTGCGAAGGAATGAAGAGCAATTCGCCGGGCGCAGTTGTTAGACTGTTCCTTGGTCTCTGGTGTGTACCAATGGATCCACGTTTTGTCGACAGTCACAAAAATATTATGCGCTTAAAATATAATATATATGTATTATATATGCGCTTGTTATACTATATATACATAAATATTCATGCAATAAAAATAAATATCATCGCTGGATCAGGTGTATCGAGTTAAAAGGAAAATGTTGAAAAATACATCGTCAATTATCCAATTTTCAATTTGTACAAGATTGCAAATAGTCTTTATTGCAAATTTTTTGCATTTTTAGTAAAGTTTTTGCGCCGGTCACCGGTGACCACAGTGGCAGTCAACGTGTTAAGCACTAACAAGTAGAACGGTTGACCAATTTGCTCGCCCGCAGGAATACGGTCCTCCTTTCGAAGTGAAACGTTTCCGAGCGCTATTGCTTGTTTGCGAATAGGAGCAGGGAGTCTGCTCGAAAACTCACTCTTTTCCTTTACCATAGAAGTGAGGTCGTAAAGCGGGACTGGGCCCGTGAGAAACCTACGCATGTCACTGCTTAATACAGAGTGCGTCAGTGGATAAGGTGGTTTTGAGGTTAGTTTGTATGAATACAGACTAAAAACATACGCGAAAGCATTTACGTAATTACGGCTCAAAAAATGGCTAATTCTGGAAAATAATATTCTTGGCACGCTTACGAGTCATCTTCAAAGAAATATAATTTGTTAATTCGAAAAGAAGAGAACGTCCACCGTACTGTGGTATTGGAAGTGTTTAAATATTTTTCATTTGACAGCATTTTCATGACTATGTAGTATACGAGTGGTTTGAATTTTAAATGGGTGGAAATAAAAGCCGTTGTCTTAAATTCCTGCGAAACGTTTCAGAAAAACTTTGTACATAGTCTTTTACATTCTTGCAATATTTTAAAAGTACATATAGTTGTCAAGTTGTAATTTTTTACGTAAATCGAATGGTAAAGCCTTTTCATCGAAATTGTAAACTTATGTGTACTTGATCGCATAATCTGAAGAGACAGGACGATTGCGACAAACTTCGTGTCCTTTCCTAAATTCCCACTGGATGTTAAGAAAACTGTTGCCATTTTCTTCATACGTCTTCACAACTTGATGTGTGTGGATATCCAAGACTTTGGTCGGGTCACATTGGAATCCCGAGAGTGGTCTGAATATACTACAGAACACGGAAATCCCTTTAAAATCAGAAAATAAAACAAGAAAGTTCGATTCAAAAACTCATGAAAGCACATCATAGGGGCCGCTCGTGTACCAAACGGTTTAACTCCACAAAACGAAAAATATTACGTTTGTTTGAACCCTTTAACCTTGGCAAGGCTGGCTGTGAAGATTTTTTGCCTATACGCGCTTCTCTGCACGCGGAATGCACGTCAACGAACATAGTATTGCGATCAATGCTTCTATGATCTCAACTATGCATTTAACTATGTCTGTCTTAATACTTCGTCAGCCGAACTGAGACATTTTGCCGCTTTGAAGTAAGTCGCTATATACCCGAATTATGAAATCTCACATTTTTCCTTATGAACACATTGCCTTTTATTGTTTACTTCTTTTTGCTTTATTTAGTCTATCTTGAACTGGAGTTGTTCGCTAACCATCAGATACGTGTTATGCTTTTGTAAAGCACAGGTCTTAATGAAATTTACTACATGAATTCAGTTATAATTAGTGAAAAACTTTAGAGCTTACAACATAAACTTAACTGTTTCAAACTATAATTCAAAAGAAAACAAATTATATAATTTATCTTTCATTTTACGTTTTGCTGCATAAACAACAAAAAAATAATTAATTTTTTATATTTTTTCCCAACTGCATACAAGACGGGATCATTACGGCCAAATATAATTTATCTGTTAGAATCATTTTTATTTGTTCTTTATGTCGTTCAAGTACTGAAAATTGGACTGCGTTACTTGCGAAAACTAAGTATTAATAACTAAGTATTAATACATAATAAAACTGGTGTCAAATTAAAATGTTTTTAATGCATAACAACATATACACAACTGGCAGAAATCTTAATAATATAATATAAATATGAACATTTTAGTAATTAATAATGTATTTGTGTGTGATATTTTTGAAGACATGGCCTCGCACGTAGATTTCTTTTTCTCGTGTCATTTTAATTTTAATACACGAAAGCAATCGAGCTGTTTTAATGCCTCAAAGAATAACTTAATAGAAAACCACTTTAATAGCTCATAGTACATAAAGGGTTAAATGATAAAATGTAAGCATCGGACACGTGTTTTTCCGTTGCAATAAAAAAAAAAAGAATCCAAAAGTGGAATTAATCGCTTTGACCTGTGAGCGGCTTCTGTGTGGTTAAAAATTTTCGGAACCTCAACCCGACTCGACTGCAGCTTCGGATTTCCGAACTTTACAAACTGACCGGAACCCAACCCGATCCTGAGTAAAATTCCCGTCTCATTCCGAAACCGAAATGTCGGGTACCCGCATACCCCTATTCACAACAAAAGCATTAAAGGCCCCTGTCTGCGACCCCATTGCAAATAAAATGTCGCAGAGCGAATTACGTGTTCATACCAACTTCTACCACTTGCTGAAGGATCTGAAAACAACGTCGAAAATCGTCCGTTCCACTGACGCACCCCGTATCTTCACTTCTCATATCGTATAATTTGCAAAATCTTACGGTCATGCCGCATAGCAAACGCAGTGCGAGAAATGGAAAAATGGCGCGCAGCGTTGAATTTTATGAAAACTGCAGCTATTATTATCCGAACGTGTTCGCGGCGTTTTTTGCGGGCATGTTTTTTCAGCGTTCTGTTATCTTTGGTCGAGTAAGAAAAGTACTGCGCTGTTAATGTACTCATGGCCTGTGAGACGACCTTAAGAAGTAAACTAATCCGAGATATCACTTGAAGCCTTTTTCGCACAGCATGTACCCGTATTCCTACACACATGTATACTTATATATCGTTACATACACGCCGTCACAGTAGCGTTGAGATACTCTCACATGCACATAATTCTCTCTGTTCCTTCTTATCTATCTGCGTCGTTATCTTTTCTCTGTATTCGTGCATATCTAAGACTATTGTATGCGCAACTGTACAATCCCACGGCGAATTGGCTACGAATTTCCAGTTTTTTCGCAAAGGGGGAGAGAGAGACAGTCAAGAAGGAATTGAACGTGCGTAGGTTAGAGAAAAAAGAATAAACGAAGAAGAAATCCAATAGGGCAGGAATACAAACGATGCACCACGCGAAATCTCGAAGGTACCTCTTCTGTGAAGTTCTTTTAGTCGTGTAATCTGATACGAGTGTAGTTACTGTCAACAGAATATTTCACATTGTCTGAATATTTAGACACGCGATAGACAGTATCTATCACTTTTGTATAAATTCAGTTCGAGGAAGCGGCGCACACTGAAAACATTCACGATTTTGTTATTAATTAAATGTAATTGCTAGAGGAATGTGCATCCTATAAAAGGTGCACCCTGTTGAATTAATAGAGTATTCGTGTCACAAAATGAAAGTAGAAGTGTACAGATGTTCTGAAACTTTGTATTACTTACCTGGTATCAAATTTTTCTATTGTATTAAACATTTATAGTAAAATAAGTTTCTTATTCCAAAACGAAACTTAGCAAATACAATTTTATAGTTTTTACAATTATCAAGTGGAAATTAAACTGCACATTTCCGCTGATCTTGCTATTCTATAAAATATACATGTATACTTTAGTATTCAACATATGCAAGACATATACTCAGATATTACATATACATTACATATACATATACTTATATATTCAACATATAAAATATACAATATACTTTAGTATTCAACACTTCAATTTCGAGTAAATTCACAGTAAGATGAGTGCCCCCTATGTAATTTTATTTTTACTCAATTTAGTGTTTTACGTGGGTCTCCTGCGTTCCTGTAAATGAATATTATTTCTATTATACCAATTGCGACAGACTTCAACCATTTTCATCTGAAAACCCCAGTATCAGTTAACTTCGTTTTGAAAGCACTGACGCTAACTACATAACTCAATTCCTAAAAGTCTCACTGCGTCTGCACAAAAATATTATGGTGACATGACACATGAGAAATTGTGACTGTTGTCACTTTACAAAAAGACACAAAACCCACCTTGCACCCACCATTGCAATTTCACAAATAAACACACAACTCACATTACGCCATACTCTCACCAAACACATGAAAATAGAATTGCAACATGACGTACCGCATACAGGCATATAACTGATATTACCCAATGCAATCACTGAAATAGCGTGACAACAAGACAATTCAAATTATAACTGGCGTTATTTCACCAACAGGCAACTCCCAATGCTCCATACTTTTACATAACGCACGATAATACCGTGACAACAAGATACGCCACAAATAACAATACCCAACTCATATTGCCCTTATCCTCACTCAACACGTGAAAATCGACGGCAACATGACACGTCACAAATTTCAGTCTTCACCACGTCGCAAATAGGAATAGAATTCACCTTGGTCCATATACTTACCAACGATGGCAAAATAGTGCAACAATACAGACAGGCCCCGAATTTCAACTGTCGTCACTTCACGAACGGTTGGATTACTCGCATTACCCCACATCCTCATGGTTGCATCGCAACCAAACAAAACGCAGTGTCTATGGAAAATCTCTGACTATACACCGGAAACGTCTGGGACTCAACGAATTTCCATACACATTGCAATAAAACTCGAAACTACCCATGTGGCCAAGAATAAGTTTGTTTGATGAATGGATTGTTTATGACGGGGTTCTGGTTTGTATCGCCTCATTTGCAAACAAGGACAAGGAGGACCCCGTACATACTAGCCTGGAATGTGTCACTTCACCCAAAACCCACTATGAGAGGGCCCATTATGGAAGCCCCAATATATGCATGTGGTAATGGGAAGATTCTGGAACAAATCCGTTGTCATGGAGATGAAAACAGAATAAACGAACGAGGAGGTGATCAGCAATTTAGTGCAGTGAGGTTGAGCTCGAGCACAAGTACGACGGAAATTGCACAGACACTTTCTCACATCAATTCATCTATCTGCAAAACGATTTCTTACGACGACAAAGTATCGAAGGACTGGGTGACGCAATGCACTGCCGCCGAAGAACGATACACCGAAAACAAAACAGACGCGGCACCGACAAAAGCGCAGCGCATCTTCGAGAGCGCGTCCGACCCAACGAAAGGATTCATTCTTTTACGGACCACGGACGATAGCACATTTTACGCGATCAAAAGACATTTATTTTACATATCCTTCTTAATTAATTCTTAAATAATTATTCTCTTTAGTCATAGAGGGACTATATGTATATATGTAGCCTCTCTTTGACAAAAAGACTGTTTATTTAATAAAGAAGCACGAAACGAATGGATATGAGTAAGTGTCTACAAGTTGCAGTTTCTAATTAATTTCCGTCGTACTTCGTCATGTTCGTCATACTTCTTCTCGAGCTAAAACTGAACTGACAAAACTGAACTGAAATACTGATCACCCCATCGTTCGCACATTCTGTTTACATCTCCATGGCAACCAACTTGATCCAGAATCTTCTATCGCCATGTATATGCACACACACAACACACGCCTCGCGTGTATACTTATTTTTCTCACTAGTTATATAAATGTAGCTATATTTTTGCACTAGCTATATTCTCACATATCTATCTACCTATCTATCTATCTATATATATATGATAGTGAGAATATAGCTAATGCGAAAATATTGCTATAATAAAAATTATAATCTAATCTAAATAAAACCTGGAACAAGTTGGTATATATAATATGTGTGTCTATATATATATGTGTTGAAAGAGGCGGGTGACGGGGGAAGAACAGACACTACTTATTCTACCACCAGACTTTTGGCACTTCGCTTTTGACCACAAGACAGTACGCATTTAACTATAACACGAGACAGCACTTCTTGTAACACCACACGACAAATAGTACTCAGTCTACTGTACAACAAACGCAACACAACAGGTAGTACCACACAATACAAAATAAAACGCAAAACGCCGAAGAAATTTAGTTATTTCTTTCGGTACCTGCCACGATCGCGACAAGTTCCCGCATAATAAAAATTATAATCTAAACAATAAAACTGCGGTCGTGTTATATATATGTGTAGATATATATATATATATATATACTTCCGAGAGAGCTGTCACTGAGAACAAGAGAATACTTTTCAATAGTTTGAACTCTATTGATTGATTATGTAAGGCTCAGCTAAGTTATAATGGTAATTCTTCACTTACACCAAATTAAGTGATGGGAGAAAATTATTTGATAAAGAACGCATCTGTATTTATCCCATATGTGAATAAATGAGGCACCAGTAGGTCAAAAATCGAAACAATTCAAAAACGCATATATGCACCCATTGTCGACACCAATAGATTTCGGCGGACGCATATATGTGTTCATAGCAGTCAAAGGGTTAAGGGGGCCAGAAAGGTTTAAAATTTCAAAAAAAAATCAATTTTTGGTTTTTTACATAATCGGTTAGTACAATTTTTTAAGAACATATTGGCGCAAGAAAAATTCCGTAATCCTGTTCCCAAACTTTAATCGCGTTTTTCTCAAAACAGTATTTCCCATTAGTTTTGCCGTGATAACTCAAGAATGGTTGAAGATATCGATTTGATTTTTTTTTTAATTTAAAATGAATATGTATTCCATAAACTGAACCGATATCTGCATATAAAAATTAATTTTTTAATATCGTTTTTAAGAACAAATAACTTAAATTTTGTCAACCTTTTGGATTATTCGTCGCGATTGCTTCAATTGTGACGTTTTGTCACAGAATTTAGGTTCAGTCTATAGAGAGAAGTCTCACCAACCAAATGGCGCTAAGAAAATCGGAAAACTCCAACTCGTTTACCCGAAATCCCGACAAGAAGAAAACAGCGCACGACTCACGCGGTCACCTTCTGATATAGATATTTCCTTTAATTATTAATATTTTTAAAGTTTTTAAAGCTTGATTTGTTTGTTAAAGGTGCACAAAAAACCTGCAAGAAAGAAAAGTTGTATATGTTTATTGGTTCGTCCATAATCGTTATTCGAACTTCACCCAGTTTTCGGTCGTTGAAATCTTTCGGGTCCCCTTAAGCACACCAAAATACCATTGCACCATGACATGTGACATTCCACTACTGTCACAACCCAAACAGGCGCACAACTCACGTTTCCTTATACTTTCACCAAACACGTGAAACTAGCGTGGCAACATGCCAAACCACAAATGTCAACTTAATCACAGGCAGACGTCGCTCTTCGTCCTAGTATGTAATGCACAACAAGAGATTCTTAATTAGCAATCTTGGAGATTTCGCGTTGGTAGCCGTTTTGTGTAAATGTTGATGGTGATAATGTTCGATGATGGAGAGGAGCCTGGCACATATCCACGTCGGCTTTTTTAAAGGAGGAAAACCGGCAGCCTCGACTGGTGGCGAGGATGCTTTCAAAGCACGGGCCGCCACACACAACCTGAGCCAATGGCGGTTGAAGCTCCGCATCCGCTACCGCCATACTTTGATTCGTAAGTCCGAAACGCCAACAGAACGTAACAACGGCCAGTGACGTAGGAACTGGAAAATTCTTCCTCAATCCCTCTCCCCCTCCCGAATATAATACCGCGAACGGATAGTAAACGGAATGACGTTAGTTCCACAACGTTAGATCAAACGAATGTTTCATTTGTTTCAACCATTCAACGTAGGAGGTAGTTTTAATACGTTGACTGCCAAGCGTATTTTGCTATGTTAGAACCGCGATGGGGTGAAATACTGCAGAGTATTATTAAATCGTGCAAAATCAAGATAACGCAGAGTTGTTAAAAGCCGAAGTATGAAGCACAGTTCCAATATAAATGGCCTTTCCAAATTGCAAGTGGGCATCATTGCAAATTTTTTGTATTCTTAGTAAACTTTTTTGAACCGGTCACCGCGTATTTTCCTATGTTAGAAACGCGGTGCGATGAAATACTGCAGAGTATGATTAAATCGTGCAAAATCAAGATAGCGCAGAGTTGTTAGAACCCAAAGTATTGAAGCACGGTTTCAATATCAATTGCCTTTCCAAATTTCAAATAGGCTACATTGCAAATATTTTGCATTCTTCGTAAAATCTTCTGCACCGGTCACCGTGTATTTTGTTATGTTAGAACCGCGATGGGATGAAATACTGCAGAGTATGAATTAAATCGTGCAAAATCAAAATAACGCAGAGTCGTTAGAAGCCGGAGTATTGAAGCACGGTTCCAATATCAATTATCTTTCCTAATTGCAAATAGGCTTCATTGGGAATCTTTTGCATTCTTAGTAAAATCTTTCGCACCGGTCACCGTGTATTTTGTTATGTTAGAACCGCGGTGGGATAAAATACTGCAGAGTATGATTAAATCGTGCAAAATCAAGATAACGCAGAGTTGTTAGAACCCAAAGTATTGAAGCACGGTTTCAATATCAATTGCCTTTCCAAATTTCAAATAGGCTACATTGCAAATATTTTGCATTCTTCGTAAAATCTTCTGCACCGGTCACCGTGTATTTTGTTATGTTAGAACCGCGATGGGATGAAATACTGCAGAGTATGAATTAAATCGTGCAAAATCAAAATAACGCAGAGTCGTTAGAAGCCGGAGTATTGAAGCACGGTTCCAATATCAATTACCTTTCCTAATTGCAAATAGGCTTCATTGGGAATCTTTTGCATTCTTAGTAAAATCTTTCGCACCGGTCACCGCGTATTTTGTTATGTTAGAACCGCGATGGGATAAAATACTGCAGAGTGTGATTAAATCGTGCAAAATCAAGATAACGCAAAGTTATTAAAAGCCGGAGTATTGAAGCACGGTTCCAATATCAATTACCTTTCCTAATTGCAAATAGGCTTCATTGGGAATCTTTTGCAATCTTAGTAAAATCTTTCGCACCGGTCACCGCGTATTTTGTTATGTTAGAACCGCGATGGGATAAAATACTGCAGAGTGTGATTAAACCGTGCAAAATCAAGATAACGCAAAGTTATTAAAAGCCGGAGTATTGAAGCACGGTTCCAATATAAATTGCCTTTCCAAATTGCAAACAGGCTTCAATGCGAATTTTTTGCATTCTTAGTAAAATCTTTTGCACCGATCATTTGTGGCAGTCAACGTGTTAAAGCTCGCGATACTCTTGTTGCGGCTGAAATTTTGTCATTATAATAGTTGTCTGTAAGACTAGGTGTTGTGACACATAAGGGTCCTAAATTCAGGAGTTTCGAAACAAGTCCTAGTTAAAACATAATGAACCGCATATGCAAGTTTTGAACCATATTTACTTTTACGTTTCGAATAAAATTTATTCGGTTTTCTTCGTTTATCTTTTCCAGTTTAACTCATTTAATGAGGAATTACCTCCTGAATGTGACATGGTCAAAGAGCTGAAACGTGAACTTGAAAAGTTGTGAATAATCAGCACACTTTAGTGATTAATCAATTTTTTGGCGGTACTACCAGGCCCAATTTTATTTACATAATAATGTGGAAGTTTAAAAGAAACATTGTAATGAACAAATTTTAACCGCAACAAGTACGTCAAGGATCTTTGAGACCGAACAAATGTCAAGCGCGTCTTTATGCCACAGCCAAGCGTATGTACGTCAAAATGGTATGGTCTGCAAGGGAATTAAAAAAAAAATAAGCGTCAATAATAATTCAGGGAGACGATAGTAGAAAATGTTTACATATATAAAACATCTTCGCGTCTACTTTTTTGTTGGAAATTGTGCTACGTGTTCTGCAGATAACACAGATGATTATAACTTGTATAGTGTTTGTATTTATACAAAATCTGAAGTTAAGATGAATGCACTAGAAATTGTGGATACGTCTTTTAAATTTAACGCACTTGAACTAATTTAATATTCTTGCACTATATCATTTTTATTGGTGAAAGCGTTGTAAGATAAGAACCCGCAAATTTGTAATTATTACATATATTATGGTTCAGTACATCACATGATGATCATAACCATTTTTTTCTTGTCATTTACTGATAATGCTAAAAATATGTACTTTTAACCTACACATTTGTTCTCTACAAATTTATAACACTTAATGTTACATGAATTACTAGATCATTAGCATTCGCTGATTAAAAATGATTAAACTGGAAAGTGTTTGTCCATTTGATTTTTATGAGAATCGTATACACTCGTAGTTTTTCAGACCCAAACGCCCTGCAGAACATTATGCAAGCTCAGAAATATCATTTGTTCACATCTATATTTGCAAAAGCCTGAAAAGCGGGTAAACATGAAAAGTGAAGAGCGGAGAAATAATTATAACATTAATATCGTTCAATCAATCTTTCTTGAACAATGTTCAAATAATTTTATTTTACTACTAAATTTACATACTTCTCGTAATTTTCCGTGTGTGTTTATGCAATAATATTGTTATGGCTTAAGTATAACGCAAAATAAAAATCTTAATGTCTTTCCATATTATTCTCAATCGTATATTTTCAAAGCAATTTGGCTCTCGTTCAATTTATTATACACTATGCTAAATTTGTCCATGTCGACACATTTTATGACGTAACGTCATATCCTAAAACATAATCACATTTTTCCGCCAAACATAACAATTTTTACCGACGTTTGCACAGAAACACAAGCGCCGCAATTGATTTTTCATCCTTTGGCAAAGAGTATCCTCTCGTCAAGCCGTGTAACTCGCCAAAAACACAGCTATTATTTCCTTATATACATTACGTACAATCGCAATTCTACCTCACCGTAGGAAACGTTCCTACGTTACTGCGATCAGTTTGAGAAGCGTAGAATACAGTCGATGTAGACTCACAGCCATTCGAAACGATTCAGTAAAATCGATGCCACGAAATCGCCTAGAGCCACTAAAATTGCCAGAACATCGACGTATTTCGTTCTCACGTTAAATGATCCCGTGAAGTCTACAGAGGAATTTCACTGTATCACTACTTTCCAAAAGTCCTCATTAGAAACGTTCGCGCCCGGCATGAGAATCCGCAATTGAGGCGTTGCAGCGTAAAATTCGGCAATATTGCGACGCGTTCTGTGAAATTTCCAAGCAACACGCGGATCAGCGGCCACGATGTAGGTAGACACTGGAAACGTAGGTTAAATCGCTTCGCTTGTAGACTACATGAGACTTGCATAGTCGCATAAAAATGATCGCATCTTCGTAACATTTGTATAAAAAGTTTCTCACTTTAATGTGCTCGATAGCATGGCATGCATGGTCAGGTGGAGATCTTCATCCGCTCGAAGCGAACGCATAGGCGAATGATAGGCGATAAATTGTCGGCAAGCGACGGCAGTCTTGTCCTACGATGAGAAATAGCGGTGGTCAAGGGCGCATAGAGAAACGAAGGGAGGCGAGAGAGATAATTACAGCATGAGCGAAACTTTACACCCGGACGAATGTGGTGACTTTGGCCGACGGGTTACTGTAGCTTTCATTCTTTCTACTTAGGTTCATCAATGCCGTTGAGGTGGGCAGACCGCGAGACATGACGAGGAATCACGTGGTGAGCACTGAGTATGCGGAGAGATTTTTGCCGACGGAGATTTATAGGTAAGAGAAAGAAGAAATCATTTTGCTGTTAACACTTAGCCGACCGATTGGGGAGATCTCCCAGATTAACTTTAAGAAGGCATTTCCTTTTTTCTATTATTATCAGTTATCTTTATCTGGAGTTGTTTGCATTTACTGACAAACTATTTCTATAAAACACAGTATATAATAAAATTCAGCAATTTAATTGTGAAAATTACTTAGAAAAGTTACTTTATTATATTTTTATTTAATATATATATATATATATATATATATATATAATTATTATTTTTTTATTTCACGTTTGGGTCATGCTATTTATCTACAGTCATCTTTCATGTTCTTAATTTTTAAACTTTATTACCTATACTTTTGGAACAATCTACAAGAAAGGCTTGTTATATACTTTTAATTTCATGTTTTATATAAACTATATTTGCAAACGTTATACCGCAGGATATAATTGACTTTAAGAGTTACTTTATTGTATTCTTATTTAATATATATATACATATATATAATGATTATTTATTATATATATTCATTATATATTAACTATTATTAATATATATATATATATAAATATTTTTTTATTTCATGTTTGGGTCATGCTATTTATTTGTAGTCATCTATAATGTTCTTAATTTTTAAACTTTATTACCTATACTTTTCCAACAATATATATATATATATATATATATATATATCGCAAGATATAATTGACTTAAAAAGTTACTTTATTATGTTTTTATTTATATATATATATATATATATATATATTATTTATTATTACATATATATATATTTATTATAGATTAACTATTATTAATATATATATATAATTATTATTTTTTTATTTCACGTTTAGGTCATACTATTTATATGCAGTCATCTTTAATGTTCTTAATTTTCAAACTTTCTTACCTATTCCTTAGGAACAATCTACAAAAAATAGTTGTTTTATACTTTTAATTTGATGTTTTATATAATTGACCACTTAAATAATTTTAGACTTCCTTGATTTCAAATAGTAAATATCAGTCCGCGTTACTTGCGAAAAATGCGTGGTGGAAACCGTCTTTGGGCGCGCGCGGTCGGCTAAGTGTTAAACCAGTTGATATTATTTAATGAGACAGAGTAGAATGCAGTGGCACATCGCGAATTATAGAGAGGAATACGAAAATTGTGGTGCGAGTGGAAAAGTGTTCTTAGTAAGAGTTGATAGGATACCGTGGAAGCGGGTTTGCGGTAAGACGTAATAAGATGCAATTTATTATGTCGAGGTATGGTAACATACTGATAAGCAAAAAGAAATATAGAGAGGTATGCGCAAATGATGGTACAAGCGGAAAAGGATAGTGTTTAGATAGATTTAACAAGATATAAGTTAATGAGCCAGTATTCGCCGCCGCACTGAAAAGCGTCAAAAATTGTAGAGAGGAACACAAAAATCGCAACAGAAGTGCAAAAGAACGGTTCTTAGTAAGGTTTAATAAGGCCAGCGTGCAGAGGAATGTTTCCGTATGTAGGATTTATTGCTGGAAAAGGAATATCGAAAATAGAAAAAATAGAATATGATGAAATCTAAAGTGACTGTAAAATAACAACATAGGAAATACGTCCATGTGAAAAAGCGAATAAAAGCTATGCTTTAATGGTACAGGAAGATTTATGTTATTGTAAAACTCACTATGGTTTCTAGCTTTCTATCATAAATTGTGTTTTCATCATATGTTAGACGTCATTCAATAAATCATTCTTCTATTGAATAATTGTGTGGTTTAACACGAAATATGTAAACATCATATTTTACAACATCAAGATGAATTATTATGTTATCTTAACGGTTACTTATGCAATGTAAACAATTAACTGAGGAAATAAAAAGAAATAAAGATATTTAAATGCTTATAAATACGATGTTCACCTTATATCAGCAAATTCTGATATGTGTAACTCTATAAAATGGAATTCGAATAAAATGCATCATTCATTTTGCTACTTCTATTTAGGAAAAACGCATATAACAAAAATGCCTCAATACTTGCTGTTATTGAGCGATTTATGCGTTCTACATCAAACAAAATAAACGTATAGGCAGATAGGCGCACACATTTGCATTCGATCCCCGGTTTGCAATGATCCAACTTATGGTTTCTCATCTCCACGATGATCCGATTTAGAAACCAATAGAAATATTCGAGTTCTAATCGTTTCTCAAGCTGGAAATATGATAGGCGTAATAATTAAATTATATGATACAAAAGTTCTTTAAGCGTTTTGAAGCAAAAGATTGCTTGGAGAACAATTTAGGAAAATCAGTTCAAGAAAAAATGACTTCTTGAGAGTGATTTTTTGGAAACCTCACCATATAACATGAATCATCGATAAATATTTGTATACTGTACTATGTAAAACTGGATTCATAATTAATTATTTATAGTTATATTTTAAGTTAATATTTTCGCGACTTGAGATACCATTTTAATCGCGTTTTGTATGCGTATAGTATATTACAAATACCTTTATTCATAAATTCGCAATAATTTACCTACGAATTAGAAATTGAAATAAGGAACTAAACTTGAAACGTTCATTCAATAAACTCACAAATCACGCAGCAGCCTTACACAAATATATATAAAATGTACCGAATAGGAATGTTTTCTGCAAGAAAATTTAATTACGTCCATCACTTTCTAGTTTACATTGATACAAACCTATTTTAGAAATGTCACCGTACATTCTACTTATAAGAATCACAATGAAAAACAGCCAGTTTGGAAGATCATTAACATATACTAGACTATTTATCTATTTATTTGGCGGCGTGGAGAAAATCACGTTACCACTTTTACCATATACATTTAAGGCCTTTTTGCTAACTGTTTGGTTTTATTGAAACATTTACTTATTCTACGCAAAAACAATATAATATATCAATCTATATCGTGTTGTAATATGTGCTGTGTGGTGATAACTTAATTTTCAAGTTATGTCTTCTATGTAAACTTATCAGCACACAGCACAATACAGATCATTATATCACACCGCTGAGCTCAACTCATTCAATATAATCAAACAACGAAGAAAAAAGGTCTTTAATTTATGTGACGTTTAAAACGGTCGTTTTGGTCAAATGCCCAATTAAGCACCACTTTTACATTTCGTGAACTTTCGACATCTATCATCCATCATTACCTAGTTACAAATATACCACTACATCCGCTTGAATCCACGCGAACCTTCAGTTCGTTTATATGAAGGTCGGCAGAAATATAAATACAAAAACTAGCGATGGTGGAGAAGTTGCGCTACATTACATTCTCTCCCCGCACACGACACATTTCACTCTAATATAACGCATGAACCCAATCGTGACACAGAATCCCGGACGACGAAGCAGCCAGAATGGAAATCGCTGAAATGGAGACAGTTCTGTGATCTTAATGGACCGGCACTAAATGCCCATCTCGAGCAGCAGCATCATCATCAGAAGCAGCAGCGGGGGCGAACGGAAGTGCAGGGTGCAGACTGTAACGCCCCCTACGAGTCTCTCGTCAGAGAGAACTCACGTTACACCTTCCTTCTGCCTTCAACAGCAAGTCTTGCTTCACGATCTTCCGATAACGAAAACGATACTCTGACCCAGAAGAGTTCGACGCCTGAATTCTCGAGTGGCACCTTGAAGTGACGCTTATTTAGATCCCGCAGTCGCGCGGCAGGCGGAGTAAAAAGAGAGAGAACGTTCTCAGTGCCTATCGTTCATTCTAATTCGACGTGTGATCGAGACTGAGCGTTTGTTGGAACTCGACACGTCGGCGAGAGCGGCGCTCGTGCGTCTTTCTGCGCCTAACGCACTTTTGTAATTCTGTGATCTGTGTTTGCGGCTCACCATGTCTATGGCTCGAAACCAGACGTGATGGCTGCTGAAGGCTGCAGTCGACACGCCGATTCTGCGGAGCGTACGAATTTACATGTAACGGAGAGCGACGTGGCGAACTAAAGTTGCAGGTCGTGTGCTCTAGGGTGTGACGCGCGATCGAAATTTTCGACGCGGGCGCCATTTGCCGCGACCGACCACGGCGCGACAAGATGGCGGTGAGACCAAACGTCCTTCCGCACGAGCGTGACGAGCGATTCAATTTGCCGCGGTAATATGCCGCGAACGAAACAACGTTAGATGCAACGTGTGCCGAACGGTAACGAACCTGTACATAATAAAAGTGACTGCTTTAGAGAGTAACGCGCAACATTTTCTCCGGTCACGCCATTTTCCGCAACCGACCGCATCCACGGTACGTCAACGTCAGCAATAATACCCGACATCCTTTTGTAATTAACTGAGCAGCGAGTAACCTTGCGCGTACGTGGCGAAAAAAGCCTCTGTCGGCACGAGACGCAGTTTGTGTCGAATGGCGCAGTCGAGTCCGCAGAAATTCGCGAAGCTAACGAATATTCGCGTGTCGGAGAACGACCTGACGCGCAGACAAAATTGTCGCCAGTCACACCAGTTTCCTCAAACGACCGCAACCAGTTTAAAGCAAGATCAGCGATGACAACTTCGCAATAATCGCATCTGCCGATTAGGCAGGAACATCAATCCCCGACTCATGTGTACCTAAGCCATATATATTGTAGATTTACGAAGAGATTGATAGAGATTATAGTCCCACGCCATTTTTGAAGCATCGATCGACGAACAAACTGCCAACGGTCATCGATACTCGGACGTAACGATGTACATTCTGTGACGGATGCTAACGGAAGGGAATTTATTGCGCTGCCATTATGTCAGTGTACTGACCCGCGAGTAACGCGACTAATTGTCAAATCGTCTGACGACGCACTTCGATCAACAGACGACAATGAATGCGACCACGCGATATACGGGAGTCCAGCTTTATCAGATACGAAGTATGAAATTAATAAATATCGTCTTCGTAAGCGACAAATCATAAGTAAACGGTCCATAAGTTCATTCCGGTAAAAGCTCATTTAAC
This sequence comes from Cryptocheilus praepositus, assembly GCA_033815515.1. Taxonomy (NCBI): domain Eukaryota; kingdom Metazoa; phylum Arthropoda; class Insecta; order Hymenoptera; family Pompilidae; genus Cryptocheilus; species Cryptocheilus praepositus. Next base: position 1,790,192 of record JAWWQZ010000153.1, read on the forward strand.
ATTTTACGAAATCGTGCCCATTTCCAGTAAGCGACCATCTTACATAAACGATCATTCGTCGAATGGAACGAAAATTTTGTTAAAAGGGAGAATGCAAAGTGGAAAAGAACATTCTAGTGGAATACGTCAATGTGTACCATATAAAATAATTACGATGTTTAACTATGTATGTCCGACAACATTCTTGTACATGCTCATACACGACTTAACACGCACACATACTTATACGCACACACTGATCTACACGACGACGACTCACACACACAAACCGCTAATACTCGGTAAGATATTGTTTTCAACAATGAAAATATTCTAAACAAACTTTGAGGACGTAATATGCTCAACAAAAGTAAGTGTAATAAATCATCACGTATAATAAAATAAAATACACTTTGGAGCGCCAGGTGTCGCATAGTCATTTCGTAATGTTATTAACAATAAAATCAGAATCGATAAAGTACGAGTTAATAGACGAACTGCGCGAGTTGACGCACTCATATGTTATTAGACCAGAGTTTCAATATAAATGACTTTTTAGACATTTGTACGGTAAAATCGACAACAAAGAAAAAATAAGAATTTTCAAATAAAAAATGAAAAAACCCCTAAAACGTTATGCTTTTCCAATGGTATATCTATATTATACTTTGTTAATTAGGTCGAAGAAACGAGTGCTTATTTTCGTTTGGAATAGCGATCTATCAATAATTGGCGATGAAAACGTATGAGCAACTCTACGATACCGTAGATGAAAGTGCACAACGTCGCGAAAATAGCAAATTGGCCAGTATATATTTCGTCATACGTCACAGTGCCTGAGAAAGCAGTTGAAAAATGGAATTCGCCAGAACAGCAAACGTTTCTAGTCGCGAGCGCCGCACTTAAAAGCGAAAGTTGCGTAATTGTGACGTCCTGGCACTCCGACTTGTGACTAATAAACCTACGTTTAAACTAATGAACGAAAGTTCTTAAGCCAAAGGACATTATCATGTGTATAGGATACGTAATATAGTAACTAACGTTCTAAGACCACACCAGCGTGCATAATACGAGGTATCGATCGAGCAGAGATTCGATAGAAAAACCACCGAAAATAGCGTAGTTTCAGTTGGTACTTATTTTCGAAAGAGAGAGAAATGAATTAGGAGAAGGCCGTTTTCCGTGCGAAACCATTCTTTGTGACAGCGTGAAGGGCGAGAAGATCGTTCGCCGTTTGAAAACATAATTCCTGTTTGTCGAATAAGAGGTGCTTGAGTACTTATTTATTGTACACGTAACGTTCGTTTATTCTCCTGTTCCGCTTTTTCTAGCTTGTGCTGCGTATTAGGTACTCTTAACGGTATGCGCTTGTATGTGTAATTATTGAGGTGTGACGAAGGGAAGTGTGCGAGGTGGGAGGGAAAGCGATAAATTGCGTACCTCTGCGAGAGAAGAGAGAGGAAGAGAGAGGAAGAGAGAGGAAGAAAGATGAAATACATATTTATTCTCCCATTGTGCTTCTTGTAGCTTACGCTAACTATTAGGTGTTTCAAGTAAAGCGCTCGTACTTGCTCTCAATACGAAGTGTGCCAAACGGGAAATAGTAGAGTATAACAAAGCAATCTGCCATCCCGCGTAAACGGTGACCTGAAGGATGAAGAGAATAATCGAGGACGGGTAGTGCCAAACGAATCGCAAGTGACGAGGCGCTTTCACTATTTTCCACAACTTTCCATTCACTACGTGAATCCGTACTATTATCGTAATAATTGTTGTGAGATATGTGTGAGGGTGGAAAGTGAATGCTAGCTGTACAAGAATTTTTGGAAAATATGTTGCTACAGAGAACATGTTGTTACTGTTGTTGTTAAAGATAAAGGAAGTATAGCTTGTTAACTCGAAGAAATAGATAATTATATCAATAAGCTGTACGGTCTCGAAGTGTTAAGGTCGTTGTAATTGTAACTCTAACTAATATTGTTAAGTACCTTCGACGTACACTCGTGCGTCCTCGTAAGCTCTACTGATTTCTATTCGAGACGTTTACTGTTGTCCGCGGGCAATTGTTTAAGTTGTCGTTTGCGTTCCTTAACGATCACACGTGCACGGACGATAAGTAATCACGAGGCAAGAGGGACATAAACGTTTTAAGCTGGCCGCATTCCACGATGCGATAGATACTTTTCCTCGTCGATTAATATTTCAAGCGTACACTCAACGTAATGGCACCTCGTATGATGATTTGCAATGATACAACGACATGTAAATTAATATGGTATCGAGATGTCCTCGTGAATGACAATTTAATACGATTAATTCTCCGATAAACCTCCTTTGAGTCGCGCGAAACGGGCGTAACGATATTCGAATATACTTATTTGATAGCGAAGTCGTGCGGAGCTGGTTTACGCGTAAAGAAAATTCGAACATAGCGAACTACTAGATGTGATAGGCTACCGCTGGAAATAAATCCTCCAGATAAGTGACGTCGTATTTCCAGTACTGCCTATTTGAATACCGATACTAAACTCTGAATTATTTTACATACCCATGTATCTGTGTCCGCCGATAAAACGGTATAAATTAGAATGCGTGTATCAGTGTGAATGTGTGCGTGCGCACGCCACGCGTGTTAATGCGATGTACGTAAAACAACTTAGCGTTAATGTAGCTAGAAAAATGTACCATGTAAATGCTATTAACTTCATTAATTTTATACATAAATATATATTACGGGCCTTATATTGAATGTAATATTGAAGCAGTCCACAATCGCTTTAATCATAAACTAGTGTACCAACCTTTGAAACACTGCCCGTTCTCGCGAAGGTGGAAAAATTCGAATCACGCTGTATCCTCATCGAAAGATATTTTATTTTCTTTCCCACGCCGATTTCACCGAGTCGAATAGAAGAATGTTCATTTTCATCGACACGATAGCGACTATTATTCATTCGACGGAATAATTCCTCATACGAAAAATAAGCATTTATACGGTATATGGTACGTTCCCTTTTTGGATTTATGAAAAGTTACGTTGCTAAATTAAATAATTTAAACAGTAACCTTACTTATCTTTTTCCCCTGCTGTTCATTCGTAGTGGTAAAAAAAGAAAGTATTTGCACACACTGTTTTTTGGGAATCATTTTGTTTGGTGGAGTAAAACATTGTAAAATGTAGTTTGTTCGATAGTTAACAAAAATAATCAGAGTATACTGCGATACCAATTTAAACAAAATAGCATATTATATGAAAGGATAACGTAATAAATTATTTTCGTCTAACTATTCTACCGTGTAACTGTAAGTCATGTAGCATATTTATAATAATCTCAATACTTTTCTGCTATTTTAATAATGTCTTTCGTTAGCGTGCAAATACTTTTATGGCTACTGAATTTATGTTTCTGTTGAATTGTTTTATTAAAAGCGCTATCAGTGTGTATAATTATAATCTGTGTTAACTATCGAATAAAGTACACTTCGACAAAAGTTTACCTCTCTAAACAAAGTAAATCTTGAAAAATGGAGTGTGAAAATAATACTTTTTTGCCTAGTGTATACGCACATTATCTTTTAATCCTGGAAGACACCATTCCAAACAAAAAATCTATATTTCTTATTATGTTCCATTCGTATATTTCATAAAGTTCACAAACATACAATAGCACTCATCGTATAAATAAACAGAACAGAACATGCTTATTTTTTAATAATTTTCTACTTGGCTTGTAAGTATATTTGCTCGATCGGGATTTGCACTGTTTTATCATAGCGGAAGGTATAATCTGTAATGTTTCCTTAGTTTTTATATGTTTATCTTGCGAAAAAATGTTTGGTAAACGTACGCCAAAAGGTAAGAAAATCGATTGACTATTTTTCTAAATATTTCTCCCTTAAGTTCAGAAAACCTAGGTTACCAAGAACGCATTTAAAACACAACTATATTTTTCCCAGCATAATAAAGGAATTTAATTTCTTTCGGATAATCACCAATTTCTGGCACGTATCATTTTTATTTGCATTTCCAAGAAAGTGTATTCTATTTACGAGTTATAGAATCGGTATTATTCTCGAAATTTTATTAAATGTATTATTTATTCACAAATCTCCATCAAGACCTACTGGAGCTGTTGGCGAAGTTACAGCAACCAACATATTTTTTTAACGCATTATTATATTTTTAATGCATTATTATAATCTGCTGAACACATTTGTCTTACGATAATCTTGAGCAGAATATCTTTCTTATAGCACATTTACGGCCAGTACTTTTTAACCTGTTAAGCGCAGAATTTAATTTTGGAAATCGCCCACAGGGTGCAGAATTAAAATGAAGCAATAACGTGTATACACGTCGAACGCAAGACAAATGGTCCTCTTATAAATTACGCTACTACTGCTGTCTGAATCACCTATCTGGAGGCTAAATTTAGCAATATATTGTATCATCATTATTATTATATTATACATATTTAGCTCTTTTTCACACCTTACGCTTTATTTTGATAAAAACTGTAAAAATACACAAGTTCACTTCAGATGCTGCAAAAGCGAGGAAGAGAGAACTTTTGGATCGAATGCTTCGGATTCTTGTATTCAATTCAAGAATGTCTAGAATTCTGCCTCGTAGAGCGAAGGGTCAGTATTGACCCTGCTAATTGTTTACGCAACTTTTTCGTAAATCAGCGCTCGCTGTCCAGATCGCGGCTTTCGTATGTAATTGGTTTCGTAATATAAAATACTTAGCAGTCCTATTGCTAATGTAAAAGAAACGTACCACCAAATAATACCCCTATAGTATTTTATTGAAATTTCGAGTTTTAACACGTTGACTGCCGCGCGTATTTTGCCGTATTAGAACGGCGATGCTATGAAATACTACAGCGTTTGACTGTATTATGTAAAATGTAAATAATGTGCAAGTATTGGAGACCAAAGAATCGCATCACTATTCTATCAATAACTGCATTTATAAAACAATTATTACTACCCATTGCGAATATTTTCGATCTTCAGTGAAATCTCTTGCGCCGGTCACCGGTGACCCCCACGGCAGCCAACGTGTTAATAGTCAATGGTAATTTTTTATTTTACACGACGAGTATACACGTCATATGCATCGCAATAAAGATTTGGTCCGACGTGTATATGTTACCGTGAATGACCGAAATTGGAGAATGTCGACTTTCACCGGTGAATGTCAACAGATACCAAATACGTCGGTGAAAGATCGAATATTTCATTACATTGTTGTACATTCGGACCCTCTCCGGTGTGTGTCGACAATCACAGGTATGCTCTGGTGGAGGTCCAAAACAGAAGAGTCAAAAAACAAGCGACTGGCTCTCTCCCGCCAAATCCTTTGTTCTGCTCGGAGTCAATCAGCTTTGTCAGTCTTATGCAAGCTTTGATACCGCGAACAACGTTTTCTCAATTTTTTTCCGATACCCTAATTTATACTAAATGGATACTGTAGTGAATCGTAATCTTTTTCTTGAAAAGTTAAATGCATTAATTGCGGGTAAACGGGAAGACAACTGTTTTTATTTTTCTCAAGAAAACTATTCTAAAATACTTTCTGAAGTGGTTTCTGCTAAAATTAAATGCAACACACCTTTGGATTACAGACGATTAAAACGTTTTGATGTTTTAAAAATTAATGATGAAGAGAAATTAATTGTACCATTAAAACCAGGGGAAACGAATATACAGTATTATGTTACCAATGAAGAATTGTACAGTATACTATATGAAACTCACACCAGAATAGGCCACGGAGGAAGAACACGTATGCTTAAATAGTTGCAAGTTAAATACAAAAATATTACATATGAACTTGTAATGTTGTATTTGAATGTAGAATGTACTGTGTATTTTAAATTCTTGGTCATTCCTTTCAGAAAGAGAGGCGAAAAAGTTACGTCACCCTTGTGACGTTTTATAGCGACTCAATTACGGAGAAGAAAATATAAATCTCCAACATGTTCAACATTCACCATTAGTGCATGGTCAACGTCAACATTTACCAGTGTAAGTCAGAAATAAGGGTATTTAGCAAATATTTCGGACATACACCAAGCGACTATGTGAATGTTGACATTCATCGGTGAAAGTCGACATTCTCCAGATTTCGGTCATTCACGGTAACATATACACGTCAAATGCACTTAACTGGTTAACGTACAAATCTTGGGTACGTGGAGTGTACTCGAAATGTTGAGCAATAATGACAGAAAGTTGAACAGCTTCATAGTATCTTTATTCGCAATGTCACGATGGATACATGATAATGGTCAAGATAGCTTGGAGTATTAGTGCCAAGATGAAATGAACTTCTTTTGTCGTGAGATCATTGGCTGTCCCGGTACCAGTATTGCATAGCGACTTATCACAACACGCAGTGCAAGCGTATAACTTCGTTCTTTCCCCAATTACTATGCACCCTGGTTCGCACTTGTTCGTACAATTTCTCTCCATCGACCACGTCTGTGGGCTCGACGTTGAATTTTCGGTACTGGTGGTGTATGAGAACCGTTTCACCTGAAAGACAAAAATAGTCCATGGGCTTCGTTCAAAAGTTTGGCACTACGTCAAAATAACAGTAAATAGGCTTGCGGACATCACTGTGTAACAAATCTGATGCGGAAAAAATATTATTCTACGCGCGATGTTGAGGTAAGTGAAATTTGAAGAGTCGTGGTATTAGATAATTGTTTTGCCTACGAGATAAGAACATTTCATGATGCTCTTTGCAAAGCTTTAAACTACATAAAAATAACTAATGGAAGGGCTTGTGGAAAATGTTTCCATGTAAAATATACATCTCCGAAAAATTAATCAGTGTTACGGTAGATAAGCGAATTTTCAGTACTCCTGATATAAACAAAAAAATGTTCTACGCAGAATACAAGAACTTTCGCCGAACTTCTTTTCAGTGCCTGCGACTACGTGAAAATAACAATAAAACGAGTATTGCAAGATGTTTGTATGTAAAATACATATCGATCAGTATGCAAATTATATAGGTCTCATGTGGAAAATAATCAATCTCTACCATATGTGGTACTGAGGTAAGTACGTGACATTTCAGGACTCCTAGGGTAAGAAAATCGTTTCGCGTAGAAGACAAGACATTTAACGAGCTTCGTACAGTCTGCGACTACGTTAAAATAATCGTAAAAATAAACTTGGAAGACTTTTGTATATTAAATAGGTATCGATCAGTATACAATATAAACAGTCCTGATGAAAAAAAAAACAATCTCTACACAAGACCAAATCGAAGCCAAGAACATAATTTGATTATTGGAAGACGTTTATATATAAAATATATATATGTATATACATATCGATCAATATGCAAAGTAAACAAGCGTGGTGCAGAAAATAATCAATCTCTGCTACGCGGGATTATTAGGTAAGCATGCGAACAACTTTATCGACTGTCAAGAAATTGACCTTACCATACAGATTCTCTTGTCATCCTTACACTTTTGAATGAATGAATTATTATTATTGGCAAGATCAGAGCATTTGTCACCATCGTCCATAGTGTGACACTGATAACACCATAAGTCATTTGCCCGTTCGGAAGCAGCGTGTGTTCGATGCTCTTTAGCCATCAACTGACCTGTTAACCAAATGCCACAAAACGTTTATCCAATTTGTCTCACACTGGCAAAGCAGACAACATAAGCCTTAGCAGTACCATTCCAACGAAATGACATTTACATAATCACGCACTACCGCGAAATCTCACACTAAACGTATATGAAACCGCACCTATCCGCATTCAACTTGAACCGACGTCCAGAAATACCTCGATCCAGCCCCGACCAAATAACAATAACACACCGATGAAAAATTCGCGCAACTCGGACTCAATGAGTTCTCAACAATGAGTTCTCACGCACACTCTAAGTAGCCGCACGTTGCAAGTGCAACTCTCTCAATAACCTAAAAATACGGGAGGTCGCACATGACGACCGTGAGCACTTACCATTGGAGAAAGTGATCGATGCGGCAATGAGGAAGCACATGATAAGGGACCCCGACGGTCCGTCCATCTTGCCGAACCTTTTCCGGGAAAAAGCGGCGCTTAACATTTTTCTGGATGCTTTCTGACGGACGCGAACATTTTTGTTATGTCCTCGTAGGCTCGACGGAAAGGTCCGCGCGGACGGAACAGATGTGCTTGTCGGCCATGTCGTAATTGCGGGCGCCTGCGTCGTGTGACAGTCGCTCCAGAAACCTCGAGAGACCGAAAATCGATATCCGCGGCCGGCCAAAGGTCCATCCCTTCGCTGGGAATGTTTGACGTCAAACGCGTCGTGCACTCTGCCACTGGCTCGCGTGTGCTCGACCGCTAATAAAAGGAACTTCAGCCACATAATAATTGCTGACGATTACTGGGAGGTGATTGGCAGTGGCGCGGGAGCGTAAATGCCATGGCTGCTGCTTCTGCCAGCAATGCGAGACTGGCAGGGGTCAGAAGATTGCAATGACGACTGATAAGAGTGGTGACGATGTGCGAAGATCGCTTCGTTCATGAGTAGAACTTATATGGTAGCGATTTCTAGAGATTGCTTTAACACTTTGACTGCCAAGCGTATTTTGCTACGTTAGAACCGTGATGCGACGAAATACAGCATAGTATAATTAAATCGCGCAAAATAAAGGTAACGCAGAGTTATTAGAAGCGAAAGTATTGAAGTACCGTCCCGAATATCAACTGCTTTTCAAAGATTATAAATAGGCTTTCATTGCAAATTTTTTGCACTTTTAGTAAAACCTTTTGCGCTCGTCACTGCATATTGTGTTATGTTAAAACTGCGATGTGATCAAATACTGCAGAGTATAATTGAGTCGTGCAAAGTAAAGGTAACGCAGAGTTATTAGAAGCAAAAGTATTGAAGTACCGTTCCAATATCAATCGCTTTTACAAGATTGCAAATATTCTTCATTGTGAATTTTTTACATTTTTAGTAAAACCTTTTGCACCGGGCACAGCGTATTGTGCTATGTTAGAACCACAATGTGATGAAAAACTGCAGAGCAAAAATAAATCGCCAAAAATAAAGGTAACGTAGAGTTATCAGAAGCAAAAGTATTGAAACACCGTTCCAATATCAATTGCTTTTACAAGATTGCAAATAGGCTTCATTACGAATTTTTTGTATTTAAAATCTTTTGCACTGGTCGCCGCGTATTTTGCTATGTTAGAACCGCGATGTGATGAAATACAACAGAGTATGATTAAATCGCGCAAAATAAAGGTCACGCAGATTTGTTAGAAGCAAAAGTATTGAAGTACCGTCTCAATATCAATTGCTTTTACAAGACTGCAAATAGGCTTCATTGCGAATTTTTTGCATTTTTAGTAAAACCTTTTGCGCTGGTCACTGCGTATTGTGCTATGTTAGAACCGCGATGTGATGAAATACTGCAGTGTAAAATTAAATCGCGAAAAATAAAGGTAACGCAGAGTTATTAGAAGCAAAAGTATTGAAGCACCGTTCCAATATCACTTGCTTTTACAAGATTTCAAGTAGGCATCATTGTGAATTTTTTGTATTTTTAGTAAAATCTTGTACACTGGTCGCCGTGTATTTTGCTATGTTAGAACCGCGATGTGATGAAATACAGCAGAGTATGATTAAATCGCGCAAAATAAAGGTAACGCAGAGTTATTAGAAGCAAAAATCTCGAAGTAGCGTTCCAATATCAATTGCTTTTACAAGATTGCAAATAGGCATCATTGCGAATTTTTTGCATTTTTAGTAAAATCTTTTGCGCTGGTCACAGCATTTTGTGCTATGTTAGAACCGCGATGTGATGAAATACTGCAGAGTGTAATAAAATCGTGCAAAATAAAGGTAACGCTGAGTTGTTGAGCAAAAGTATTGAAGCACCGTTCCAATATCAACTGCTTTTACAAGATTACAAATAGGTTTCATTGCGAATTTTTTGCATTTTTAGTAAAACCTTTTGCGCTCGTCACTGCGTATTGTGCTATGTTAGAATCGCGATGTGATGAAATACTGCACAGTGTAATTAAATCGTGCAAAATAAAGGTAACGCAGTGTTATTAGAAGCAAAAGTATTGAAGCACCGTTCCAATATCAATTGCTTTTACAAGATTGCAAATAGGCTTCATTGCGAATTTTTTGCATTTTTAGTAAAACCTTTTGCACTCGTCACTGCGTATTGTGCTATGTTAGAATCGCGATGTGATGAAATACTGCAGAGTGTAATTAAATTGTGCAAAATAAAGGTAACGCTGAGTTATTAAGCAAAAGTATTGAAGTACCCTTCCAATATCAATTGCTTTTACAAAGTTGCAAGTGGGCTTCATTGCGAATTTTTTTGCATTTTTAGTAAAATCTTTTGGGCTAGTCACCGCGTATTGTGCTATGTTAGAACCGCGATCTGATGAAATACTGCAGAGTGTAATTAAATTGTGCAAAATAAAGGTAACGTGGAGTTATTAGAAGCAAAACTATTGAAGTACCGTTCTAATATCAATTGCTTTGACAAGGTTGCGAAAAGGCTTCATTACTAATTTTTTTGCATTTTTAGTAAAATCATTTGCGCCGGTTACCGGTGACCACTGTGGCAGTCAACGTGTTAATGTAAGAGAAAGTACGGCAGCGGGATTTCCGGGAAATGCTCAGATGTCATTGGCACAGCTAGTGGAGCATAAATCCGACTGCGGCCGTCTCGTCGATCAATGCTTTACAGACTACAAAATCGCAAAAGGTTGTAAAGTTATGACGATGGATACCTTTAAGGCCGATGTACAAGTATCGTTTTTATGATAACCGTGAAAACGTAAAAACTAACGCTTCATAGAAATTAATTTAACGTACAAGGAAGTTTAATAACACGATATATTTTTATGACTACTGGAAGGTTATTGGCGTTATTAAAAAGGAATGACCGCGGGCTCTGTCTTTAAGGGATTTTCTGTATCCAATAGAATCGCAACACGTCGTAAGTTGTAGAAACTGTTAACACAGTTATCGATGTGCAAAAGTTGCTCCGTTATTATGTAAGAATTGAGAAATGTAGATGTTAGAACTGATTTTATGTAAAAGAAATTCCGGCAACGTGATTCTCGGCACCTGCTGAGAGTGATTGGCACTGCTACTGAAGCATAAATCCCACTTCTTTCGTCTCTTCGATCAATTCATTATAGACTACAAATTCGCAAAATGTCACAAAGTGCTGACGCTGACTGGTATTCCTGTAATGACGTACAAATCTGTCGAAAACACTTTTTCCGCTTTAATAACTTATGCATATGAGGCGGAAACAACGTTTGACGTCAAACCCGTCGCGCATTCTGCCAGAAATGCGTGTGGTCGAGCCGTAATAAAAGGAAGTTCGGCGAAATAATTCGCGACAATTACTCGAACTTGATTGGTGCCGCTATCATGCGCATAAGTGCCATATCTGTCGTCTCTTGAATCATTTCGCTATAGACGACATTATTGCAACACATCCTGAGATGCAGACGATTGTTACCATTGTTGTCCATGCACAAAGGATGCTTCGATAACAAATACGAGAACTTGAAAACTAATGCTTAATAATATAATAATTATAATCATTTTCGACAACTACTGGAAATGCATTCGCAGTGCGATCAAAGCAAAAATGTTATATTTATATTATATTCTATCGAATTAACGACCATTTTTACTCGTCCTGACGTTGTACGAACATCGTTTCCCCGAGACATAGGAAAATGGGGAAAATAACAGTTCAATAAATCGGTTTAATGTACAAAGAAGCTCAATGGCATTATAATTTCATTACTACTGTGTTCTCGGTGCTGTTACAAAGGATAAACGCAGCTTCTGTCTTGAAGTAATTTGCTGTGGGTGACAGAATCGCAAAACGTCATGAGATACAGTTGACTGCCGATACATCGGTGTTAAAAGATCGCTTTAATGACAAATAACAGAACTTAAAGACCAAAGATTCATAAAAATTGATTTTAACTAAAAATAATTTGGGTAAGATTATAAGTTTCAATAATTACCAGAAACTGATTAGCACCGCTATTGAAGCATAAATGTTGTGTCGTTTTGTTATTCTATCTCATCGCTATAAACCATAAATTTGCAAAAATATTATCCGATGCAGACAAACGCTGCTATTTGTCTCGTACAAACAACGTTCCGGCGACAAATAGGAAATTGGGAAAAATGATGGTGTCCCGAAACTAGTCCAAAGCAAAAGAAAGTTCAATCACATGGTAAATCTCTATAATTACCGGAACAGTATTGGTACCCCCAACGAAGGATAAGTGCAGCATCTGCTATCTCGTGAATCAATTTGTTACGTACGACAGTATCACGGGACTTGAAATCCAGAGGACTATTATTCTCTTACCGATCTACAGACACAGTTTCAGCGACAAACACGAGAACCTTCAAAACAACAGTTCAGAGAAAATGATTTAACGTTCTTGAAAAGTTCCTGCTTTTTACACCACAGACAAAACATTTTCTGTAATTTAACAGCATATCCACATTAGACAGAAGTATGTCGCTGTGCGTCTGTTTAATAATCTTTGGCTGTCAGCAATTTTTCATGGCATCAAAAGAAAAAATAACGAAACAAATGATAGGAAACGAAAATCTCAGTTTCTCGGAACACTTCAATCGCAGATGATAGGAAACGAAAATCTCAGTTTCTCGGAACATTTCAATTGTACGTCACTTCCATGCCAATGACAATGTTGCCGCAGCAGAATTTGTCACTTAAAAGCGACTAGAAAGCGCAACGGCGATTGAGATTATATTATTTTGTGGGCGATAGACGCTGCAAAACCATTGGTCCGTGGTACTCGCCTTTGTAAGGGTCGAATAACAAAGAGAGCCTATATATCGATATATTCTAAACTTAGACGCGAGTTCCATAGCTACGCGTTAATTACTCGATCGAGCATGCAGAGAATTGCATACGAAAAAACAGTTGGCTGGATGAACTATCGATTGCTCGTGAAAGTGATTGCACTTAAAGCAGCGAGAGCGATGTACACCGGCGTTTATTGTTTACGGTGGCACTCGTTGCAACATTCAAGTAAATAAACCCAAAACTCTTTTTGGGGAACGTAAATAAATCAAGTAACCCAACAGATTACTGCGTGACGTATGATAAAAATCGAAAATCAACACAATACTGTTTGAATGTTTTAAAAGGGCAATAATATATTTGCTGAAAGATCAATGTATGTCACTGTATGTCACTGAAAGATCGATGAATCGCAATAAACAATGGGAATTTTAAGCAATATAATCTGTAGAAGTATTTTTTTATGCCCTACTGCCATAAAATAGATATTAGTTTATTCGAATGACATAATATCTAATATTCGTTATTATAAGTTAGTTAATGCTTTCGTTGAAGACGTTTATTTGATGTTAGAGGATTGAAAAACACAACTTTAAAAATCTCAATGTTTTTGTGTTGTGATTCAATGACGCAAGAATATTTTGCAATTGGTAAAGGAAGTGTTCCTAATTACAGTGAGAAGCAAATGATACAATTGAACTCGTATAAAATACGAATACATAAGTTATTCGATCTGTAAATGGTCAAGATTTTACTAAAGACGAATGATCAAACAGCTTGTATTTGCAATTTATTTAACTGATGTAATCTAACTAGTAAGTTACTATTCATTCTCCTCAGAGAATGTGAACATTTTTCTCAACGCGACCAAACGAAATATGTGTACTCTACATACGAAGACAATTTTTATTATGTACACAAAAAATGGCAAATATTGCTGCATACAGCACACGTGCATAGAGTAAACACGTGGAAAATGAACTGGAACATAAAAATAGACTGATTGCCATCGATTTTTTCCTTGTAAAACATGGAAAAAGAGCAAAAAATGTAAAATAACAATAAACGATTTAATAAAACGAACTTCGTGAGAGCCGCGGATTTTTTGAAACGTCTTTGCGCAGAAAGATATTGCTTACGTTATGTTATTTAAAGATGGAATATTTATTGAAATATTGTCGACTGATGTATTCGTGTGTTTAACAAAAGCTACATGAAGATGCGATATTTGTCACGGTACTGGAACGTGGGTAATTATTAATCGATTATTCTGTTCTAAGTTCCTACTGCACCTGTATGTTGTGCAGGGGTGAATAGCCGCAAGAATATCGATTTCAGGTCATACAGACAGCACGTATTATTTCTTTCCCTGAAAAGAAGCAACTGCATTCAATTGCGAAGTTCTTTCAATGGACGGATAAAAGAAGACTTCACTCTTCACACAATATTTACTGATTGTCAAATTATAAATTGTCAACAAATGCATTGGTGACAATTTATTTTTCTTATAAGTAGTGTTTGCGTATGTTTTATGAAAGCCAATACAATCAACTGATACATATTTTGTATGCATAGCACGTATTATTTCTTTCGCTTAAAAGGACCAACTGAATCTGTTCCGACGTTCTTTCAAAGCACGGAGGAAAAAAACCTCAATCTTCTTATAGTATTCACCGAGTGTGAAATTATAAGATGGCCACAAGTACATTGGTGCAGATGCTATTTTCGCAGAAGCACTGTATTCGAATGCTTCGTGCGAACGGACAATGTAATCAACTGACACATTTTTTGAGTGCACGGCACGTATTATTTCTTTCGCTCAAAAGAACCGACTGAATACAGTTTCGACGTTTTTTCAAAGCGCAGATGGACGATTTGAGACCTTTTCCCGTGCTCGCACGTAGTGCAATTATAAAATGACTATAAGTGCATTGATAAAGTATATAGTCAACTGACATGTTCTCTGCGTGAATAAAATGAATCATTTCTGACATTCTTTCAATGCGCAGACGGGAAGCTTCAGACTTATTATAGTACTGGCTAATAGTACAATTATAAAATGGCTACAAAATGCATCGATAAGGTATGGTTTCTCTTAAAAGTAGCGTTTGCGTATATTTTATGCGAACAAGCAATATAATCAAGTGACATATTTCTGGTGTGCAGAGAACGTATTATTTCTTTCGCTCAAAAGAATCAATTGAATGCAATTTTGACGTTTTTTCAAAGCGCAGATGGATAGTTTCAGATTTTTTCAGTGCTCGCTCGTAGTGCAATTATAAAATGACTACACGTGTATTCGTAAAGTATATAGTCAACTGACATGTTCTCTGTGTGAATGAAATGAATCATTTTTGACATTTTTTTAAAGCGCAGGCGGAAAGTGTCGGAATTATTATAGTACTAGCTAATAGTACAAAATTACTACAAGTGCATCGGTAAAGAATGGTTTCTCTTAAAAGAAGCGTCTATGTATATTTTATGCGGACAAGCAATACAATCAAGTGACAGATTTCTGGTGTGCAGAGCACGTATTATTTCTTTCGCTCAAAAGAATCAATTGAATGCAATTTTGACGTTTTTTTCAAAGCGCAGATGGATAGTTTGAGATTTTTTTCAGTGCTCGCTCGTAGTACAATTAGAAAATGACTATAGTGCATTGATAAAGTGTATAGATAACTGACATGTTTTCTGTGTGAATCAAATGAATCATTTCTGACATTCTTTCAATGCGCAGACGGAAAGCTTCAAACTTATTATAGTATTGGCTAATAGTACAGTTATAAAATAACTACAAGTGCATCGGTAAAGAATGGTTTCTCTTAAAAGAAGCGTTTATGTACATTTTATGCGGACAAGCAATACAATCAAGTGACAGATTTCTGGTGTGCAGAGAACGTATTATTTCTTTCGCTCAAAAGAATCAATTGAATGCAATTTTGACGTTTTTTTCAAAGCGCAGATGGATAGTTTGAGATTTTTTTCAGTGCTCGCGCGTAGTGCAATTATAAAATGACTACACGTGTATTGGTAAAGTATATAGTGAACTGACATGTTCTCTGTGTGAATGAAATGAATCATTTTTGACATTTTTTTAAAGCGCAGGCGGAAAGTGTCGGAATTATTATAGTACTAGCTAATAGTACAAAATTACTACAAGTGCATCGGTAAAGAATGGTTTCTCTTAAAAGAAGCGTTTATGTACATTTTATGCGGACAAGCAATACAATCAAGTGACATATTTCTCGTGTGCAGAGCACGTATTATTTCTTTCGCTCAAAAGAATCATTTGAATGCAATTTTGACGTTTTTTCAAAGCGCAGATGGATAGTTTCTGATTTTTTTCAGTGCTCGCTCGTAGTGCAATTATAAAATGACTACACGTGTATTGGTAAAGTATATAGTCAACTGACATGTTCTCTGTGGGAATGAAATTAATCATTTTTGACATTTTTTTAAAGCGCAGGCGGAAAGTGTCGGAATTATTATAGTACTGGCTAATAGTACAAAATTACTATAAGTGCATCGGTAAAGTATGGTTTCTCCTAAAAGTGGCGTTTACGTACATTTTATGCAAACAAACAATATAATCAAGTGACATATTTCTCGTGTGCAGAGCACGTATTATTTCTTCTGTTCAAAAGAAGCAATTGAATGCAGTTTCGACGTTTTTTCAAAGCGCAGACGGAAGGCTGGAGACTTATTATAGTATTGGCTAATAGTACAGTTATAAAATGACTACGAGTGCATCGGTAAGATGTGATTTCCCTCAAAACTAGCGTTTACGTACATTTTATGCGAACAAGCAATATAATCAAGTGACATATTTCTCGTGTGCCGAGCACGTATTATTTCTTTCGCTCAAAAGAAGCAATTGAACACAGTCCCGATTTTCCTGCGAAACGCAGATGGAAAATTTCAGACTTATTCCGGTACTCACTAAAAGTACAATTATATGATACATTTTTCAAAGACAACCTATGGGAAACATGATTAATCCGATGCCGCGGAAATAGGAAATGCAAACTGTCGTTATAACAAATATTGCTAAAAATTCTATATTCATAATGCGCAAGGGATTTTCAATTCGACGGCTCTTAAAATGCGCATATACCTTGAGTATACAGTATTGCCACTACGATCATGTAAATATGACATTTTCACGTCCCCCGTGTATGATAAAAGCTATTCCCTGCATCGTCAACTCAATTGTGAAGAACGGGAAAAGGAAGAAGAAGCAGAGAACTGTGCTCCGGACGGAAGCTCTGCCATCAACAGTAGATTTGCAGCTCTACAGGTGTCCCTCAGTGGTATATGCCGTATTTTACAGACAGAGCGTTTATATCCGCAGTGAGCACTGCGAAATTACGGTCACTCGACTAACCTGCAGCTTCCTGGTAACGCACGTGAAACATTCATTACGATGTCAATAACAAAGGCACCCGCCTTACTCTCTGCTACTCACTATTTGCAACTCCAATATATTCAACCACACGTGAACGCATGTTACGGAATGGTTATGTTTTTAATTTTATGCTTGAGTGCATAATGATATTGTAAACGAGGCGTGGTGATCTATGCGGTCAATATAATTCTTTCAACATTTCGTTACATTTGGGCAGATACGTTTGAATGGTCATCCGTTGCCGTATTCGAAAACGTCACTTAACCCCTTGTAATATGCTGAAATTCGGAAGAAGCCGTGCCTAACATATGCCCGCGAATGGTTGCGAACTTTAAACACGATATCTTGCGACACAGTGCGAGGCTTCACGAAAAAAAATCAAAAAATACTCAATCGATAGCATTTATAATTTTGTATTAACCCCTTGCACTACGCTAAAATTTGGAACAAGGTGTGCCTAATATATGCACCCGAATGGTTGCGAACTTTAAACACGATATCTTGCGACACATTGCGAGGCTTCACGAAAAAATCAAAAAATACTCAATCGATAGCATTTATAATTTTGTATTAACCCCTTGCACTACGCTTAAATTTGGAACAAGCCGTGCCTAACATATGCACCGGAATAATCGCGAAAATAATAATCTTAAATACATAATAATCTTCGTACATGATCGCGAAAATAATAATCTCAATGAAATAAATATCTTAAGACTGAATGCAAGATAGCCGCGTTCGTATCCTCCACTACTGTCATATATAATTGACTTCCTTGCGCGATTCATCACTGGCATAATGACACTGCTGTCACTAGAATTTTCATCACTGTTTATAACTCTTTCAATATCTATCGATCGACTGTTTGAAACATTCGAAGCCTGTCCACTATTCTTACTTCCACGCGAACTACTTGCTTTTTTACTAATTTTGCTTCTTTTTTATACATGCTAGAGGATTTGATAAAATTAAAAATGATCAAGAATATTATTTTTGTGGAGAAGACTGTACGAAACGTGTGCATCTCGTGTAATGGAATAGTAAGAACTGAAGAACGACTGAAGCTTTCTTCGTCTCACCAAATGCATATGTTTACTTAGTTTTCAAATGTTATCTGGACTACGATAATGTATCCTAAGTAGCACGTGAACTGCATTGTGACACAAGATATAAAATACCTATTCATATGAAGAAAAGAAAAGAAGAGATAGGAGACCAATCAGACGTTCTTATTTGGCCGGAGATTAAGACCACGAGTACAGCTCGTGATATTCACGTGTGACATGAAATTAAGCAACGAGTCTGACTCGTGATATTCAAGTTTGGCCTAAAATTTTCATCACGAGTCAGACTCGTGAAAATAGTGCAAAGGGTTAAAAATGGTTATTTTGGCCCCACAGCTTCTTGGTATCGCAGACTCAACATCTGTTGACATTTTAACTGCCGTGATGGTCACCGGTGACCGGCGCAAAAGATTTTACTAAAAATCCAAAATAGTCGCAATGGGTAGCAATTATTATTTTCTAAATGCAGTTGTTGTTAGAATAGTGATGCGATCCTTTGGTTTCCAATACCTGCACATTATTTACATTTTGCATAATTCAGCCAAGCGCATAGTATTTCATAATATCGCCGTCCTAATATAGCAAAATACACTCGACAGTCAATGTGTTAACCCTTTGTACTCTACTCGCCTCTTTGAGGAGACACGAAAATATCGTTTACTATTACTGACAACACTGTATCCAAGCACAATTGTTGAAATATTTGTTTCCTTCACATATGTTCGATCCATTACAAGTGAGAGCAACGAAAAACTGAAAAACCTCTGTCCTGGTTCAAAATTTAATTAACTGAGATGCATTTCGGTAACTGCGAGCACATTTTCTACGAGATCTTTCTACAACATATTTAGACAGAAGGCTAAGCGATACGTTTCGTAGTATTTATGTGTGAGAAATTAAATGGAACTGTATTACATTTTCGAAAAGAAAAACACCGAGTGAAACACAACAAACAACTTATCATTGCGATACTTGTCCAAGTAAATCCACAATACATTTCGGCGATAGTTCTGAACAGTATCACACTTTAGAAAACAATAATGTATAACATTTCATTATTATTTCATAATATGTATACCAATAAAGTTGTATCCAAAATGTAATTGAAACACAGTAATTCTTCTTAAAACTATATCTTTTTATACATAATAATGGGCAATTCACTACTTCGTATAACATTCCATTTTTATTTTGTAATACGTATACCAATAAAGTTCTATCCAAAATATAATTGAAACAGAGTAATTCTTCTTAAAACTATATCTTTTTATACAAAATTATGCGCAATTCACTACTTCGTGAAATAACGTATTCGATCGCAAAGCTTTAAAGTACCTATGTCAAAGCGACTTACATTAAAGTGACTGTAGATATTTCAACAAATTCAAGTGTATATGATGCACATTGCGAAATGAGCAAATTTTCCCCATTGTACTTCTTAATACATCCACCTTGTAAACGAGACATGGAAACACATTTGGCCAATATGCTTCCATCAATACTTCTTTATATCCGTACGACAGTGGCTGAACATCGACCCCTTCAATGTTCGCTGCTATGTTAGAAGAGTAAAGTACAAACGATGTTGGACAAGCGAAGTACATCCGTATTGAATAATGCGGAATTACAGCTACTTGGTTAACCAATAACTTCCTGGTATCGTTGCAGTTTTTTTAAACCACATTTTATTATTGAACAAAACGAAGTTTAAAATACAGAAAATGAGTAAAGTAAAATACATTAAAGTGAATAAAGTTTCAAGAAATATATCGGTTTCAAAATAACTAATTGACAAATTTCTCTTCTTCACACATCCGTTTTGTTAGGCGTTTCTATGCGATCGGATCAATTTTTTATTTTTAACTTTTCTGTTATTTCCCTTTTCTCTATCATATTGCAATCATACAGTCAGTAACATAGGCTATAATTATCCCCAACAGACATTGCACGTTTAACATTTGTTAAAATACAACTATAATAAATAAATGGTTCGTTTAACGGTGCACTCATTTGTTCAACAAATTCAAATTTGTATCGCCGCACAGTGCAGATTGAACGAACTTGTGACACTGCACATCGCTATGTAACTTACCCTGTAAACGGGCCGTAGAAACTGATTTGGCCAATATAGTTCTTCCAATACTTCGTTATATCCGTGCGAGAAGGTCTGAACGTCGATCCCTTTCAATGTTCACTGCCAAGTTGGAAAAGTCAAGTATAAAGAGCTTGTGCTTACACTCACTGCACATTGAACCGAACACATTGGTGGACTAAACTGTATATAGAACGTACGGTCTATGTATTTGTACAATTGTTGAAACATTAAAAACTTTGTGCAGTATTCTCTTCTAACAGCGATTCGCTGAATAAGCAATGCTTTAAAATACTATTTTAAATGTTAATTACGGAACTTTATTTTCTGTATTAATATTTAAATACGTACAGATTTACGCGCCTAACATAATAACATAAATTATGTTGCTAATGTTTCCTTAAAAGTATTGTTTATTTGACAGTAATTTTATAATTATTTTATTGCCCTGTTACTATTCAACGTGAGTGCTTTAAAAATCTATTATCAAGAGTAGCTATGTAGACTGATCTTCTATATTAATGTTAAAACACGTATTAATTTACGTATAACAATGGAAATTACGTTGCTAATATCTTACATTACAAGTATTTGTAATTTTAAAGGGAATTTTATTATTATTTTAATACCTCATTAGTATTGTGTTCTAACAGCGATTTTCTGAATAAGCAATGCTTTAAAATACTATTTTAAACGTTAATTACAGAAGTTGATTATCTGTATTAATATTTAAATACGTACAGATTTACACGTTTAATACAATAACATAAGTTATGTTGCTAATGCTTCCTTAAAAGCATCGTTCATTTGACAGTATTTTCATTATTATTTTATTGCCCTGTTATTATTCAATGTAAGTGCTTTAAAAATCTATTCTAAACATTAGCTACGTAGACAGATCTTCTATATTAATATTAAAACACGTATTAACTGACGTTTTCAATATAACAATGGAAATTACATTGCTAATATCTTACATTACAAGTATTTGTAATTTTAAAGGGAATTTTATTATTATTTTAATACCTCATTAGTATTGTGTTCTAACAGCGATTTTCTGAATAAGCAATGCTTTAAAATACTATTTTAAACGTTAATTACAGAAGTTGATTATCTGTATTAATATTTAAATACGTACAGATTTACACGTTTAATACAATAACATAAATTATGTTGCTAATGCTTCCTTAAAAGCATCGTTCATTTGAAAGTATTTTCATTATTATTTTATTGTCCTGTTATTATTTAACGTGAGTACTTTTAAAACTCATTATAAACATTAGCTACGTAGACTGATATTCTACATTAATATTAATGCATGTATTAATTGATGTTTTCAATATAACAATGGACATTACGTTGCTAATATCTTACATTACAAGTATTTGCAATTTTAAAGAGCATTTTGTTATTATTTTAATACCTCATTAGTATTGTGTTCTAACAGCGATTCACTGAATAAGCCACGTTTTAAAATATTTTAAATGTTAATTGCGGAAGTTGATTGTCTGTATTAATATTTAAATACGTACAGATTTACGCGTCTAATATAACAACATAAATTATGTTGCTAATGCTTCATTAAAAGCATCGTTTATTCGAATGTAATTTCATAATTATTTTATTACCCTGTTACTATTCAATGTAAGTGCTTTAAAAATCTATTCTAAACATTAGCTACGTAGACAGATCTTCTATATTAATATGAAAACACGTATTAACTGACGTTTTCAATATAACAATGGAAATTACATTGCTAATATCTTACATTACAAGTATTTGTCATTTTAAAAGGAATTTTATTATTATTTTAATACCTCATTAGTATTGTGTTCTAACAGCGATTCGCCGAATAAGCAACGCTTTTAAAATACTATTTAAACGTTAATTACAGAAGTTGATTATCTGTATTAATATTTAAATACGTACAGATTTACGCGTCTAATATAATAACATAAATTATGTTGTTAATGTTTCATTAAAAGCATCGTGCATTTGAAAGTATTTTAATTATTATTTTATTGCCCTGTTACTATTCAACGTGAGTAGTTTAAAAACTTATTATAAACATTAGCTACGTAGACTGATCTTCTATATTAATATTAAAGCACGTATTAATTGACGTTTTCAATATAACAATGGAAATTACGTTGCTAATATCTTACATTACAAGAATTTGTAATTTTAAAGGGAATTTTATTATTATTTTCCTACCCTATTACCATTCAAAAACAATGGAAATGGTTTAACGCAGTGTGAAAAATGTGTAACGTATAATATGAAATAATTAATTGGATCAATGTACTGTGGATTGAAGAAATCTCAGAGACAGCACTCAA
Organism: Cryptocheilus praepositus; assembly: GCA_033815515.1. Taxonomy (NCBI): domain Eukaryota; kingdom Metazoa; phylum Arthropoda; class Insecta; order Hymenoptera; family Pompilidae; genus Cryptocheilus; species Cryptocheilus praepositus. The sequence continues at coordinate 1,812,938 of JAWWQZ010000153.1, forward strand.
GTTAGTATTATGTTGTTTGATGTGGTAAGCCTTAACGTTTGTCTGATCAATACCTCGCCCTTACTACTGAATATGACGAGAGAAATGTCACACCCTGTTTCATTCAAAATAATAAAAAAAACCAATACGTGTTGGTTGATGGTTTTGAACGAATTGAGATGGTTTGAACGAATTTTCATCAAAACAAACATGTGTTTTGAAAAACACAACTCTGGCAAACGCAATTATATCATAACGTTTATCCCCTTGTTTGTTGAAAAATGTTGGGAGATGAAGTAAGATTTAATGGTAAGTAAAAGATTCAGTCATTTGATAGTAGGATTTAATTACGGAAAATTAAATAAGTAGTTAATGTATGAAGGAAATCAATGTGAAACAGGACGTTGAGTGTCGAAAAATAAAGTTACCGGACAAATGTAATTTTAGTTATATGTTGAAATATGATACAGCATGTTAGCGTTTACATTGTCCAATGAGTACAACGTGCATTTTATGACACGACGTTTAATAAATAAAAATGAATCACAAGTTAAAATGCTGCACAGAGTTTATCCTCTACGATTAATATACATAAAGGTGCGTAAAAGCAAAATAAGAATAAAGATTTATTACGTAACCTGCATGCAAAAAATATTCCGCAAACGTGCATGTTCGTGCATTCGTTCGCCTTACTTAAAATATTTTTCCCGCAAATGAAATTTGTCCTGGTAAGAATAAAAATGATCAAATTTACGTATTGGGAATATATTCGTGATCAAGCAATTGAATTCTATACAACGGGGTTTTAATTGACTTTCTTAATCGTTATTGATTTTGTATACCACCACACATTTTATACTGCCATCAATGGTTCCGACGCGTGTAGACTCTATTTACGTAATAAATAACGATGCAGAAAAGTTAATAAAAAATCCGGCTGCGTTCCCAGGCAGTCACTTAGCATTCAAATGCACTGGAAATTATTTCTCTTATATAAAGTCACCATTCATAGCGTTGCTACATTTCTGCATCTTTATCCACGTAATTTACGTTATTAATAAATACTGGACCATTTGAAGCCGTACCACCTCAAAATTCAATTCGTGTCCCACGGAGTGTCCTCGCAGGTCAATTTTAAGATATTTGCGCATAAAAGCATTTTACGACGTTACTGTTATCGGCACCTCTCCATCGCCTTTCGGGTCGCTGAATTAAATTGCGTGACGAGCGAGAATCGTCTCTCGAATGCAAAGTATTAAAAAAACGCATAGAATTGAATTTCGCCTGACCTCTCATGGACGTGGTTAAATCTCAAGAATGCTTTATTGAACGCAGAAAAGCTCCGGCCAGGGAAGAGTGGACACAGTATTAAGACAATTTGATGAAGGAGCGCAGCATCTTTCCAGTATATTCAAAATGTACCGGTATTTCATTAAACCACACGTTCTTCACATAGTTCCGGCTCGCCGTGCATTCCCATGGGGTTGCGTGTACATACACACTTTTCCATCAGGCGGCCAATACAACATGCCAGTGCATAAGAAAAGGATCTCCCAGGACATTCCGATGGTTGACTAATTATAAATTTCACAGAGAAGAGTCAATAAATTGTTTGCAACAGAGAATAGAAGAATTATAACGAGCTTTAATGTCGCGCAGATTGCAATTATTTTATTATTGGAGGATGTGCACCTCATAAAAAATTGTTCGTGGGGCATCGTATTATTTCCATGCGAAAATGAAAGGTTCTTAAAAAAATTGCTTGAGTGGTGTGATTTAAAAAAACGTTTGAAGGGTTGATTTGTAAAATAAGTGAAGACGGAGATGAAAGGGCGAAATTAATTATTTCCCTGGCATCCGAGTAATATTGTTGACTCGAGCTGTACTGCAATATACGTAACAAAACTGCATTTTTGCAAAATGAAAATCCGGTTGCGCAACGATACCACGATCAAAGAGTTTTCATATTATATAAAAGCTTATATTACATCTTTTACATCGCACCCAACTAATTGCAGAAATGATATAATTTTCTCTATCAGGAGCAAGGGAACTCAATTTTGTAAAATGAAAATCCTTTCCGCAACGAAAACACGATGCAAAGAAACTCAATCAGAACCGTTCCGCATCAAAAACATGATCGGACAGGTTTCCCATTGCGCAGAAATTAATTTCTATGTTACTTCTATTACGTCGCACACAAATAATTACCGCAAAAATAACGTAACTGTCTCGACGAGATGCGAAGAAACTCATTGTTTCTAAATGAGCAATTCTGGAAATAATCACCGCAGAAATAATGTCATATCCTTTTCTATTCGACGTAAAGATTCTCAGTTCCTACTTTCTGTGACCTTTCGGCCGCCGCAAACTACCGCCTCAACGGAGTAAATTTTGTAATATTGAAATAAAGTGCAGTGTCCAATGGCTTGGATATTTGCCCGGAAGTGCTATGTAACGTTGCAGAATACGATGAGTGAAGCAACACGTGAGGAGCGTAGCCAAAGTATCTGAGACTCTCGCATACCATCCTTTCTGCGAGTAGCTTCTCTCACGGAACTACCGGTAGACTACCTTTAGTCCCAACGGAAAATGATTGAGTAAGAAAAGTCGCTGCATGCCGATCAGTGGTGGACTTTCGTTTCGTCAGTGATGAAGGTAGTCCGCGATAGTCTGACTGCATTCAATCTTCCAAAATGCTTTGCCATCACTGCATTCCTTGCAGGCCAAACACGACTCTTTAGACCCGATTCGCGTACCCCAAAGACTCGTAAGCCACCCCCAACCGCATACAAAAGCTACAAACTAGCATCTCTTCCCCAAACAGGCAAGCACCCCGTAATTTACGTCACCCGGCGCATCGGCCGCAAGATCGATGACAGCCATCTTTTATCGGCCCGAAGCAACGCCTGCATCCTACTTGTCAGGTTCGCCGAAAACCAGCCGAAACATCGCGGCAGTTCTGCAACGAGGCCACCGGGCGGGCAATTTAGGCGAGTGAATTAAAGAAGCCCCTCGCCGCGTTCGTGATTCCCCTGCGCACTCATCAGCGACATCGCATAGATTGGCGGCACTCGGGTCTCTTTGTCGTCGGCAGAGGAGCTACATGACGTCGTCGAGCGAAGCAACACGTGAGAAGCGTCGTCAAAGTAGCCGAGCTCACCACCCTTTCTGTCGCTAGCTTCTGTCGCGCTCAGCAGCGGACGCCTTCGGACCCAACGGAAAGTGGTTGAGCGAGAGGAATCGCGGGGCGCTGATTGGTCGAGGCGGTTGGGGTCGATGGTGGAGGGGGGCGCCGGGTCTCGCGCGAGGCTCGCAGTTTCGTTCGGAACGTCGACGCGCGAAGAGTGTCGCTGGCGTACCCCGGCGATGCACGATCATTGACGAGGCCCGCTGACCAAGCCAGCCCTTCAGAGATATGCTTGCTTTCTGCTCGCGTGCCGCGCGAGACATCGAGCCACGTCGGTCCACGTTGACGAGCGCGCACATCGCACGTCCGCGTACGCAGCTTCAGAAAAGGCGGGAGTATTAAACGGCCGACGCGTCATGTAGAGCGCGTCACCCCGGCGGAGAACGAAACGATTCGTTACGCACTTCCCGGTCACGCATTTTCCGGCCACGCATTTTCCGGCTCACGTAGTAGACGTAGTCAGACGTGGGATGGCTAGGCGGCCTACGCGCTGCCCGTAACATACGACGCAATACAGTAGACGTGCGGCGTCGCTAGACAATTCAAATGTAGCGTCTAGGACCAGTGTGCGACGAGCTTTCACTGGGTTGTCCCGGAAACCGGTAAGGTACAGGCTTGCCCTGGTGTACGCTTCATGTTGCTTGTCGATTGTTAGCGGTTCAGTTGAGCTTGTTTAGCACGTTGAACGGCCAGGAGGAAATTCGGTCTGTTGGTCGGGGGCCTAAATCGTTGCCGCGCTGGCACAAAGCGCTCCGCACAAAGCGCTTGATAAACATTTCTTTGGCATTCCAGGACGAGTGGAGCGGAGACTAATCGGAATCGTGGGATTTCGGCAAGTTTGGCTTCGGGAGTGATCGTAGCGTTAAAGTGGTTTTATGCGACGGAGGTTAACGGATGATTTCAGAGTTGCGAAAAGTCGGAAAATTTTCTCTACTCAAAAGACTAGTCGACAAACTGCTGGCAGAAATGTCAACAAAAATCTTAGACAGTCCTGAAATGCCATAACTTTCTTCTAACTCTTTCGAGAATATCTTTAAAATTACAGTAATATTCTCCTTCTTTTCCGTGTAAAGTATTAGGGACGCGTATAGATAACTGAACTTGTTGTTAAGATTAAATACTTTTGTAACTATTCAAAACAGTGTAAATATGTGATTATTTGTCCGTCACCTATATACGGATGACATGGTGTTCAATGTGTTGAAACATGATGATTAGTTTTAAATGGAGTCAGCTATTTTTCCACTTCTTTGTCAACGTTATTTTATTTTATTGAGTTTGTTGTGCTCGGACGAACGCTCTATTTTTGTTGATATACCATAATTACGGTGATAGACATGATAACGCGCGCTTCTACATTGACTGTATATATAAAATTGCAGCTAGCATTTTGATCGATAGTTGTAAGTATCCTAACTACGTGATAAATCGGAACTCGACGTTTCGACTCATTAATCATGTCATCATTAGGTGAAAGTTTTTGAATTAGTAGAGTTCCAATTTTATTGGAAGAAGTCACTTCTTCTAACCTTGTTTTTCACTAGTCTCTACGTGAAACAGAACTTATAACATTTACAGCTTTCGAAACATTCTTTTTACTTAAGTTTCTGTTAAAATTTATTTCAATTTTCCTCAGTTTCTTTTTCCATTTTAACTTTATAAAACAATCCCCGATGATAACACCATTAATATGTCGAAACGTCGAACTGAAAGGTTGTGTGTAATGCGCACACGCTATAATTAATTAATTAATTTTTTGACTGAAGTACAAGCCGCCGTTTCTTTTATACGCCAATAAAGATATGGCAACCAGAATAAATCGTTCGTTTGAACACACCAAACTCAAGTTTTAAATTGAGTGCTTACGTTGAATTATGTTGGTGACTGCATTCGTTGTTCGCTTAGTAATTTGTGTTGGAATTGTTTTAGCGATGCGTTGTGAGGCGTAAGATTTACTTACGTTACAAGTTGATGCGGTTTTTAAATGCATTGCGAGGAATATGTTGATATTAACAAATTGGAGTTAATCGCCGCTTGTGTTATTCTGTGTGCAATGTTGTTCAAATAATGCATCGAGTAACTGCAATCCGATACAGATACTCGGAATTACGATGTTTTCTATTCAACGATAGATGGAATCTAAATTAATTTTATGATTGTGTATCCCGGAAGCTACCGAATATCCTATTTCACTATACCGATTAAACTTGCGTATACACGCATAAATTGTTACGTTCAAAACGTGCACACTCTGTCAAAGTTTTTATTCACAACTTATATAACGGATAAAAAAAGCATTTAATCAGAAAATAGTTTATACTATAATACTTGAGAAAAATGTGCATGTGGAAAGTGAATTTTGGTGCTAAATTAGATGTCATAGGATAGATATCTAAACTGTCATTAAAAGTTACTTAATCAGCAAGTGGGAACCACAATGTAAACCTCACATTGCGAAGTAATTTCCTGCCCGAACTCACATCCGAAAGTTTACGGTGTTTCATAGGAACATCGGCCAAAAGAATTTTTCTGTTTGAAAAATGCATCGACATCGTCATTTTTTGACGGGCAAGATTTCATCATAACTTCGCTGGGATTTAATCGGTTCGCGCAGCAACATTCCGTATCAATATCAGACGCTTCAGACATATCTAGCATGTTAATTGGAATTCGAACGATTTAATTAAGCGCAGATGGAAGTTCACGTGTACATCTCTATATGCATGCAGTCTGCAGTAAAACACAAAGGCTTACGTTTACAGTGCTATTTTTGACAGGGCTAACACTTAATCTTCCGGTACGTTTGCGAGTATCGATTGTGCAACGCCACTGTGTTTTCGTTAAATTATCGGCGTTTACGGGATATGTATGTGAATATAACTTGGATGATGGTACTTCGTATAAAAATGTACATTTATGCAATTAGACAAAGTTCAGCTTTTTTTCGTTTAAACTTACGAAACGGACACTATTCTTATGAAAATAATCTATGTTAATGACAAACATCGTGACACATTTTTGTAAAAATCAATATTTTTCAGAATCGTTACACAAATGCCATATATATGTATTATTCAATCATAACTAACTGACAATTTATAACACAAAATAGTCTTACGGTAAACAATGTAAAAAGAAAAAAGCAAATTTAAACCGTGTACAATTTTTAATGATCTCCCATGAATTAAGCATTTAATGATCTCAATTTAGAAAGTATTTAATTTATTTTTTCAAGAAAAAGTGTTATTAATTCGTTGCTGTAATTTGTAAAGTACGTACATGGCCAGAAGAGATAAAATCTGCATTTCGGTGTGAACGAATAATAACGAAAACTTTCGAAACATGCAAGTACACGCATAACAGTTGACGATCAATTCCAAAAACACTTATTGATAAAGTTGATAGACCGGATAACACACGATTTTCGATTCGTATGAATTATTGAAAATTAAATAATATTTGAATTAATAGAATTCACATTCTTCCCAATCCGTTCGCCCAGATTCTTTTAATTTCTTTCCCTCACCTTATCGCTTTCTACCTTTATTCTATTCCCTCTCGTTCTCTACTTCTTTCGCGTCCTCAGGTTTTTTTTCCTTCGTACTCTTTCCCGTAATAAATCGTTTCACGAAGAAATGGTTTACTACCTTGATATGATTGCGTTCCGTATATTACGTTTCCTGTTTTCTTTAAATAACGAATTAACGACGTCATTAGAGCAATTATTTGCAGAATTTCTGCCGTTTAATCTTGCACGTTTATATTGTAGCTACCTCAGCTGATGCATAGTTCGTTAAAAAAAAAAAATAGAAAAATAGCACGACAGAATCGTATTTCGGACTTAAATAAAGCGATCAACTTACCTGATAATTATGTATCGCCAACACATAAATTATATAATAAATACACAATAACTATATAAGAAATAGAATGTTATATATAAATTTTATTTAAATAAATTTCCATTTATAGAAAAAGACAATCGAAAAGCAGAACGATTGAAAGGACAATGAAACAGGGAAACCTGTGAAAAACAGATAGCTTTATTTGTCAGGGAAGGAATTAGAGTGCGACTACAATGATTGGCAACGCAAAAAGAGAATCGCGGATTTAGAAGGTTCAACGCAGATTTTAAGAAGATTTAAGTGACACGAAGCGGCTCGCGGAAGGGCGAATTGTTAAATCGCCAGTTCGCTCAATCTTACATTGAAGAACGGATGAGATGATATAACGTCTGGATTAAGTAATCTCGCAATCATAACAGGTGGAACCAGAGTGAAGCGCAAAATCTCATTTCAAACCACGAACGCGTTGTCTGCCTGCTAGAATGGGATGTTCCATAAATCGTACGAATATATAGTCGTGTTATGATAACTGGCTTTTGGACGTGTTATTCATTTTGTGACGTTATGTTACGTTTTTATTTAAATATGCATAAGATAACGCCTAGCAGTGCAATTCAAATAGGGAGTAGTTAGAAAGGAAAATGTTAAGAATCCTGATGTAAAGTGGTTATAAGGTGTAACGTTATTCATTTTGTGACGTCATGGTACGTTTTTACCTAAATACACATAAGTTAACGCCTCCCAGTGCAGCTCAAATAGGGAATCGTTAGAAAGAAAGATTAAAAAATCCTAATGTAATAAGTGGTTATAAGCTGTAACATTATTCATTTTGTGACGTTATGATACGTTTTTATCTAAATATGCATAAGATAATGCCTAGCAGTGCAATTCAAATAGGGAGTAGTTAGAAAGGAAAATGTTAAGAATCCTGATGTAAAGTGGTTATAAGGTGTAACGTTATTCATTTTGTGACGTCATGGTACGTTTTTACCTAAATACACATAAGTTAACGCCTCCCAGTGCAGTTCAAATAGGGAATCGTTAAAAAGAAAGATTAAAAAATCCTAATGTAATAAGTGGTTATAAGCTGTAACATTATTCAGATACGTTTTTATCTAAATACGCGTAAGACAATTCCTCGCAGTGCAATTCATATAGGGAATAGAAGAGAAAATTAAAAAAATCCTAATGTTATAAGTGGTTATAAGGTGTAACGTTATTCATTTTGTGACGTTATGGTACGTTTTTATCAAAATACGCATAAGTTAACGCCTCCCAGTGCGGTTCAAATAGGGAATCGTTAGAAAGAAAGATTAAAAAATCCTAATGTAATAAGTGGTTATAAGCTGTAACATTATTCATTTTGTGACGTTATGATACGTTTTTATCTAAATACGCGTAAGACAATTCCTCGCAGTGCAATTCATATAGGGAATAGTAAGAAAGGAAAATTAAAAAAATCCTAATGTTATAAGTGGTTCTAAGGTGTAACGTTATTCATTTTGTGACGTTATGGTACGTTTTTATCTAAATACGCATAAGATAACGCCTCGCGGTGCAATTCAAATAGGGAATAGTTAGAAAGGAAAATTTAAAAAATCCTAATAAAGTAAGTGGTTGTAAGGTGTAACGTTATTCATTTTGAGATGTCATGGTACGTTTTTGCCTAAATACACATAAGATAATGTCTCGCAGTTCAGTTCAAATAGGGAATAGTTAGAAAGGAAAATTAAACAAATTCTAATGTAATAAGTGGTTATAAGGTGTAACGTTATTTATTTTGTGACGTCATGGTACGTTTTTATCTAAATACATAAGATAATGCCTCACAGTGCAATTCAAATAGGAAATAGTTAGAAAGGAAAATTAAGAAAATCCTAATGAAATAAGTGGTTACAAGGTGTAACGTTATTCGTTTTGTGACGTCATGGTACGTTTTTACCTAAATACACATAAGTTAACGCCTCCCAGTGCAGTTCAAATAGGGAATCGTTAGAAAGAAAGATTAAAAAATCCTAATGTAATAAGTGGTTATAAGGTGTAACGTTATTCGTTTTGTGACGTCACGGTACGTTTTTATCTAAATATACATAAGATAATGCCTCGCAGTGCAATTCAAATAGGAAATAGTTAGAAAGGAAAATTAAAAGAATCCTAATGAAATAAATGTGTAAACAAGGTGTAACGTTTTTCATTTTGTGACGTCATGGTACGTTTTTACCTAAATACGCATAAGATAACGCTTCGCAGTGCAGTTCAAATAGGGAATAGTTAGAAAGGAAACTTAAAAAAATCCTAATGTAATAAGTGGTTATAAGGTGTAACGTTATTTATTTTGTGACGTCATTGTACGTTTTTATCTAAATACACATAAGATAATGCCTCGCAGCGCAGTTCAAATAGGAAACAGTTAAAAAGGAAAATTAAAAGAATCCTAATGTAAAGTGGTTATAAGGTGTAACGTTATTCATTTTGAGATGTCATGGTACGTTTTTGCCTAAATACACATAAGATAATGTCTCGCGGCGCAACTCAAATAGGGAATAGTTAGAAAGGAAAATTAAACAAATTCTAATGTAATAAGTGGTTATAAGGTGTAACCTGTCTATATAAATGCATGTCGCAAAATGAATAATGTTACACTTTATAACCTAGGATGTTTATATAAATGCATTTAAATCAACGCCTAGCAGTACGATTCAACTAATGAAAGCATGGAAAAGGTTTAGAAGGAATCACCATCTAATAAACAATTACGGAGCTTAATGTCAGTCTGCAAAAATACGGCTCAACTGAGAAATATCTGGAATGAAAATTCGAAAAAATCTTCGTACATCAAATGGTTACAATACGTGACGTTATTAATTTTGTGATATTATGCTACGTTTCTACGCGAATGCACGTACGTGTGGTTCCACTGATGAATATTTAGAAAAGAATGAAAGATATCGTGATGCAACGTGATGTTCCTTACTAAGTGCATCTAATTTAATGCCTGGCAAGACGCCTCAACTGATAAACATTTAAAAAGAAAAGACAAGATATTTAAACATCACAAAGAATTCAAAGAAATCGTCATACAATAAATAATTATGAGGCAAAATGCTATCCATTTTGTCACGTTATGCCACAGAATGGTTCATATTCCTATGTAACTATACATCGATTCAACTAACGAACATATATTAGAAAGAAAACACAAAGAAGAATTTTAAATTAGGAAACAACTACCTCCAAAATGTTTCTGTTGAGCTGATAATAATAAAGTGCTGGATAAATATAAACATTGCTCTACGGTATTTAATTTATAACGCCATTCAGTGTAGCAGTAGACGAAAGACGCTATAGTAATGATATATATACACTCTGTATTCCCGTTATTATGCTAATACCATATAAAGCTGTCTATGAAATACTCTATTAAATACGAATGTAGCTTTAAGAAACGAAACGCGCAGAAGTATAAATAAAATTAAAAGAAGGGCGACAAATACAAGAGCAAAAAGATAATATTGCAACGGAACAAATTCACACAGTGACATCGATTTTTGAAAGAACATCTGCCGTTATTCATCAATTCAAAACGTTCTACATTCATTTTCATTCGTGCACTCTGTCACACTTGAGTGCATAACGCAAGTCATTCCACCCAAACGACGTAAACGTGAGCATGATTTGTAGAACGTGCGAATTACGTCGAATTCTTAGTAGCGATTTTTCATATATGGCTGGAAGCAGTAAACTGCGCCATTCAGGAATGTACATATTGCACGCAGGAAATGGTGTGTGCATCTGACAGGGACGTTCCGATTTTACAGCTACGCTGGAAGCCGTCTGAAAATGAATTCGCTGAATGCAACACTTTTATAAACAGCCCCGCGATCGCCCCATGATTCATCAAGTGACCTTTCATCTTCATGTCGTTCCTAGCGAGTGCAAACGAGATTTTGCCGTGAAGAATGTTCACTTGTAACGAAACCTTATTTGTTTCAAATGTGTTGACCGCATGTAGATACTAAAAAGTAATTCAGAAGGAAGCTAGTCGTCGAAAACTAATAATAAAATGTAATATAGCAACGTAAATATTTTTAGTAACACTTTTATCGAGGCCACTGTGTTCGAAAAAAATTAAAGTTATCCCGAGCAGCTAATTATCTCGTTCAGTTTTGTAGATACCAGAAAGTAATTCGAAAGAAAGCTAGTCGCCGAAAACTGATAAGAATATACAATATAGCAACGTAAATATTTTTTCTAACACTTTTATCGAGGCCACTGTGTTCGAAAAAAATCAAAGTCATCGTTTACGCAAATAATTATCTCGAGCAGCTAATTATCTCGTTCAGTTTTGTAGATACTAGAAAGTAATTCAGAAGAAAGCTAGTCGTCGAAAACTAATAATAAAATGTAATATAGCAAGGTGAATATTTTAGTAACACTTTTATCGAGGCCAATTCGTTCGACGAAAATCAAAGTTATCGTAGACGCAAATGCAACGGCATTTGTACGATTTCAGGTAATCCTGACAAAGTCTCGCAACATTTGTTTCGATATTTATTGTTATTATGCACGATTTGAAAGATTAAGAAAGCAAATTCTCAAGCAGCTGCGATGTATTTGATATCAGCTCTTTAATACGTTGGTTGCCACGGAAGTTTGTAAGAAAATCTCCGTGAGGCTAATTGTTTTTTATCGTAGTAGAAGGTTATTACATTTTTTGAACAAAATGCTTAGGGATTTCCATCGTGTTGAAAATCTAGATTCGAAAATGGTACTGGACCTATTGTTTCTTATCGTAGCAGAAGATAAGCACGTTAACATCGCAACGTTTCGGAACATGCACTTAGTTGAAAATCTTTCCTCAAAAACGAAATATCTAACAAAGCGTGTGTGCGCCGAAAATTATTTCTTCTTTTTCAAATACCTTTTCTAGTGATGCGCGGTTAAAGTTACTTTTATAACACATTAATAGTATTATTATATTCTGTGAAATATCTTTTATAACATATATATATATAACATATATATATCTATACTTTTATAACACTTTAATAGTATTATTATATCCTGTGGAATACCTTTCCAAATACCTATTAACTTATCTCATAAGTACTCAAGCGCAGTAACTCAAAAATCAAGATTTTTACCGTCACCCGAATACTGGTGACACAGAAATCAAAGTGTTAAATAGAAAACCGATAGGGCATTAAAGTATACGCATGAACTTGATATAAAGAGAACTACACTACATGTATCTTTACTTTCGGCACAGCCTACATTTTTTAACTTCCTTCAAGGATTATGTAAGAATACAGAAAATAATACGAAACACCTTTGTGTGGTTTAAGAAAGTGTGTGTGCGCCGATAATTATATCTTCTTTTTCAAATACCTTTTCTAGTGATGCGTGGTTAAAGTTACTTTTGTAACAATTTAATAGTTATATCTCGTGAAATATCTTTCAGAATACCTATTAACTTTCCTCGGAAGAATTCAAATGCACTAATTCAAAAATCAAAATTTTTACCGTCACCCAAATGCGAGTGACGGTGCAGTGAACGGGTTGAAGTGTTGAGTCGTAATTTTGGTGGAAGTCTCTGCTAATTTCGTTTCTTCGAGGCAGTTCTGTTATGGTTACATAAATACTAAGAACAGTAACTATGTATTTGTCCGAAATAATAACCAAACTGTTATTTACGCAAGTAATTTGGAGTGGCCATTATCATATTTGACAAAATATGTATATAGGTATTTGTAGAGCATACCAATGGTTTGTTGGAAAAATCTGCCGTTATTAGTGACCGCATAAACTCGCCGCTATTTCTAAAATGCTGATTTGTCCTGAAAATTCCAGATAACGATAAAACCTTTAATATAACATTTATGTTACGTTGTTGAATTGTTTCTTTTTATGAACGACAGAACTAAAATATGGGATATTGTGGCTGTGCGATTAATACTAAATTTATGGGGAAATATGTAGGTATACGATGGAGAAAATTCAACAATTGAAAGCCTGAGGAGGACATTAATTTAGAGAAATGTTCACATTATTCGATTGGTAAAAGTCAGCGAAAGTTACTAGAAAATAATAGTAACAATTTCTATAATTTAGAGTTTCTTTTCTTCGTGAAATCTGAAAGCCGTGATATTGATGGGTCTCGTAATCCTAGTGTCAACGGATTTACTACAGTATGTCATTTACAATTGAAAATGGATGAGCTTAATAATTTGTCGCGTACTTATGTTGACAAACGCTCGGAAAACATCAAAATAAAATAGCAGAGCCTTTTGTCAGTTCCGTTTCAATTTTAGTAGAATGTTCAATAATTTCGTCGTACTGTTCCACTTCCACGAATACATCACTAATAACACAAAGTTTTGAGAAATGTTTCAGATCTGTCAGCTACCGCTGAAAGTTCTGTTTGAAAAATGTACATGTGCGAACATGGAAAATAAAATGACCGTGTATGATACAGCTTTCAAATACACTAGCAAACTTGCATATTATTAAATAATTTTTCAAAAGCGTAAATATTTCGCGTATTTATATTACAGAAATGAAACAATAAAGTGTATATGTTGTTATACGTTGTTATATGTTAAATAGTGTAACAGTATTTAATAATTGAAACGTTTGATAATGTTTAACAGAAACTTGACGTTTTGAGGAATATATAACAAATATATTGAAAGCCAATATGATTGTTGTAATTATATTCAATCTGTTACAATATCGGCTAAAGAATTTTTTCTTGTTTAAGCATAATTCTGAAATTCGGTTTGTTTTATTGCTGTTGCGATGAAAATGCAAAAGAGTAATTTACGCCTACCTTTGCCCAATTAAACCGATCAATAAAAATAAGAAATATTTTCCTTGAATAACTATTTAGTAAATGCAGTATAAACAGAAAACAAAATATACACATATCGGAGTATGGTGAAGAAATTGGTCGCTTGAGAAACATATAACAGGTAGAGGAATATTATCTGGATCTCACTTACATTTAATTCCAACCGTCTTTTACAATACTTCTTCAAATGTATTCCGATGTCTGTATAAACTTTGAGACCTTTTGTTCCAGGTTGACATTACCTCACATAGCACATTTTGATAGCGCAAACGTACTTGAAATGCTTGTTCAGTCACGTCGGCTTAAAGAACTTAAAGGGAAAATCGCAAGTGCAGTTAGTAGAAAATCACTCATGCACGAATCGCTTTAAAATGATATTTCGTATAATTCTACTTTATCAATTCATTTTCTGTCGATATTTGTGGATATTTTCAAACATTTGTATAACACATAGCATCCAACAAATCTTATGTTCAAACAATTTGCGAAGTTAACAAGACAAAAAAAAAATAAAAAATTGTCAGTAATACAAGTGCAATAAGTACTCATACAGTTCTTATTCCAAAATTTTTACAGAAGGGCTTATGACATAAGCAGATCACGTTATTGCTTTGTACTGAAAATTGTCATTGAAAAATGGGATGAAAACATGCGGAAAATACGATAGCAGAAAGAAAAATTATTGTTGCTGTGAAAAACTAGTGGCAAAGTATAAATAACCATAAAATTTATGAAGGCTTAATTAAAGACCACAGAATCGATGCGAAAGGAAAAAAAATTCTGTTATTATATTATATTTTTATAAATAAATATTAAATGTTCCTCTTGGTTGAGGTTAATTTTATTGGTCAATACTTCAGCACTTAACATATTTCGGAACCATTAGTTCTCTCTACAGGAATCTATGCAATAATAAATCGAACATGTTGATATATGAACTAAACAAAATTTTGTGTAATTATTAATCAGATTAAAGTAATGCTGGGAGATATTCAATTAATGATTCTGGAACCCGTAGAATGCTGAAGTTTTTAACAGTAAAATTAACCTCAACCAAGAAGATGAGTATTTACATAAAAAAACGTAGGAGAAGTATTTACATAAAAAAAGGTAGTAATTTTACGCCATGACTAAATATCAACGATCAAAGGATTTAAGGTAGGCGTCTGTGGGTGTTGTTCACAGAATCCGAAGTATGTTGTTGATTTCTTTCAATTTCAAGTTTCTAAAATTTACACGAAACGACAAGCGTGTGCAAAGTTATGTTGACATGGCCGCTTACACCAACATAATTTTGCAACACTACTAATAATTAAACAGCCTAAATAAACTAGCACAACACAAAGTGACAAGTGCATCCATAATAAAGCTTCCCGAAAACATAGACGAATACATTGTTTTTAGTTATAATTTTAAATATAATTTTGCAACACTACTAATAATTAAACAGCCGAAATGCAGTAGCACAAAAGAAAGTGACAAGTGCATCCATAATAACGCTTTCCAAGAACATAGACGAATACATCGTTTTTAATTATTAGTATTGTTGCAAAATTATATTGGTCTAAACGATCATGCCAATATAACTTTGCACAGACTTGTCATTTCGTGTAAATTTTAAAATCTTGAAATTGAAAGAAATCAACATACTTCGGATTCTTTGAACAACGCCCTCAGATGCCTACATTAGATACTTTGATCGTTGATATTTAGCCATGGTGTAAAATTACGACAAGTGACATAATAACGCTTTCCGAGAACATAGACGAATGCATCGTGTTTAGTTATCAGTAATGTTGCAAAATTATATTGGTCTAAACGATCATGCCAATATAACTTTGCACAGACTTGTCATTTCGTGTAAATTTTAAAATCTTGAAATTGAAAGAAATCATCAGCATACTTCGGATTCTTTGAACAACACCCTCAGATGCCTACATTAAATACTTTGATCGTTGATATTTAGTCATGGCGTAAAATTACGACAAGTGACATAATAACGCTTTTCGACAACATAGACGAATACATCGTTTTTAATTATTAGTAGTGTTGCAAAATTATATTGGTGTAAGCGGTCATGTCAATATAACTTTGCACACACTTGTCGTTTCGTGTACATTTTAAAATCTTGAAATTGAAATAAATCAACAACATACTTCGGATTCTTTGAACAACACCCTCAGATGCCTACATTAAACACTTTGATCATTGATATTTAGTCATGGCATAAAATGACGACAAGTGACATAATAACACTTTCCGACAACATAGATGAATACATCGTTTTTAATTATTAGTAGTATCGCAAAATTATATTGGTGTAAGCGGTCATGTCAATATAACTTTGCACACACTTGTCATTTCGTATAAATTTTAAAACCTTGAAATTGAAATAAATCAACAACATACTTCGGATTCTTTGAACAACACCCTCAGATGCCTACATTAAACAATTTGATCGTTGATATTTAGTCATGGCATAAAATGACGACAAGTGACATAATAACGCTTTTCGACGACATAGACGAATACATCGTTTTCAAAAAATCAGTTGATAAACTACCGTTTTTCGGAGTGCCACTCGAAACCGATCGATGCACAAATACTTTTTGCACAAACTGTACGTAGATACTCGATTTGGCGGGGACGTTTTTCGTGAGAATTTATATGAGAAATTGCAGTGTATAACTGAATGGCTCGACAAAAGGTTCGCGTAGGAATCTCTCTTGTCCTCCTCCACCCCAGCCGAGCGAGACATGCCGTATCATCGATTAGCTATCGATTACATACCGTTCACCCTGATGCGGGGTTAGGAATGCGCTGAGGCTCTATGTACGGTAGAAAGCAAAATCTGCTAACCTACTTCTCAGATTTACCTGAGGGCATTTTGCGCTGCAACAGTTAAAGCAGCCGACGATAATCGTCACTTTGAAAGCATGATGGGAGGCCATTCAAGCTACTCGAACTTCGCGAAAATCAGCGATAACGCTTGAATTCTACCCTCAGATGAACGGGCGTGTGTCGTGGACCGACAAACTGATTACTGCAGGACAAACGGTCCATGCTGCGGTTTAAATGTATATGGCTCGAAAGGTGATCGAAGTCAGGCTTTAATTGGGGCGTATAATTGTTATACGTAACAGTAGTTATTTAATGCGCAGGGCATACAAGATAGCATTATTCAGTAAGAGGGTGCGTTCAGAGGATAGTTAATAGATTATCCAACTATTTTTATTCTATTAACACGTTGCCGACCAAGCGTATTTTGCTATGTTAGAACCACGATGCGATGAAATACGACACAGTATAATTAAATCGTGCAAAATAAAGGTAACGTAGACATGTTAGAAGTCAAAATATCGAAGCACCGTTCCAATATCAATTGCTTTTTCAAGATTACAAATAAGCTTCATTGCGAATTTTTTGCATTTTTAGTAAAATCTTTTGCACTGGTCACCGCGTATTGTGCTATGTTAGAACCGCGATGTGATAAAATACTGCAGAGTATAATTAAATCGTGCAAAATAAAGGTAACGCAAAGTTGTTAGACGCCAAAGTATTGAAGCACCGTTCCAATATCAATTTCTTTTTCAAGATTACAAATAAGCTTCATTGCGAATCTTTTGCATTTTTAGTAAAATCTTTTGCACTGGTCACCGCGTATTGTGCTATCTTAGAACCACGATGCGATGAAATACGACAGAGTATAATTAAATTGTGCAAAATAAAGGTAACACAGAGATCTTAGAAGCCAAAATATGGAAGCACCGTTCCAAGGCTTCATTGCGAATTTTTTGCATTTTTAGTAAAATCTTTTGCACTGGTCACCGCGTGTAGTGCTATGTTAGAACCGCGAAGTGATAAAATACTGCAGAATATAATTAAATGGTGCAAAATAAAGGTAACGCAGAGATGTTAGATGCCAAAATATCGAAGCACCGTTCCAATATCAATTGCTTTGGCAAGATTACAATTAAGCTTCATTGCGAATTTTTTGCATTTTTAGTAAAATCTTTTGCACTAGTCACGGCGTATTGTGCTATGTTAGGACCACGATGCGATTAAATACGACAGAGTATAATTAAATTGTGCAAAATAAAGGTAACACAGAGATCTTAGAAGTCAAAATATGGAAGCACCGTTCCAATATCAATTGCTTTGGCAAGATTACAATTAAGCTTCATTGCGAATTTTTTGCATTTTTAGTAAAATCTTTTGCACTAGTCACGGCGTATTGTGCTATGTTAGGACCACGATGCGATGAAATACGACAGAGTATAATTAAAT
The DNA here is from genome assembly GCA_033815515.1 of Cryptocheilus praepositus. NCBI lineage: Eukaryota > Metazoa > Arthropoda > Insecta > Hymenoptera > Pompilidae > Cryptocheilus > Cryptocheilus praepositus. The sequence continues at coordinate 1,831,089 of JAWWQZ010000153.1, forward strand.
GGTGCAAATTAAAGGTAACGCAGAGATGTTAGATGCCAAAATATCGAAGCACCGTTCCAATATCAATTGCTTTGGCAAGATTACAATTAAGCTTCATTGCGAATTTTTTGCATTTTTAGTAAAATCTTTTGCACTAGTCACGGCGTATTGTGCTATGTTAGGACCACGATGCGATGAAATACGACAGAGTATAATTAAATCGTGCAAAATGAAGGGAACGCAGAGATGTTAGAGGCCAATATCAATTACTTTTACAAGATTGCAAATAGGCTTCATTGCGAATTTTTTGCATTTTTAGTAAAATGTTTTGTACCGGTTAAGGGTGACCAGTGTGGCGGTCAACGTGTTAAGATTGTTGAATGTTTAACCCTTTGCACTCGAAGTACTCCTCACAGGCAGTGCCAAAGTTTCGCGTTGTACTCAAAGTGTGCCTCTCAGGCAAACAGACAATATACTCCACTGAAGATCAAGCAACTGTAATTTAGAGTTAAATTTTGGTTGCACGCGTATCGTGGATTTCAGTATTTAGTCATTTGTTTGGCTGATAAAAAGGAAAAATACTATTCAAGATGGCGAAAAATGTGTTGGGAGAAGCGTTGTTTAAAGATAGCAGTGATGATGAATTTAGTGTGGATGAATATGAAAGTGATTCTGATGATAGTGACATTATTCCACAAGTGAAGAAAAAAAGAAAAGTGTTGTAATATAGTGATTCTAGCGAAAGTGATGAAAACGTGTCAGAAAATTTAGATAGTGTAGCATCAGGAAAACGGCCGTAGATGCGTCGCATAAAACTGTCGTTGTGCCATCGGGCCCTACCGGATTAAGATAAGGCGGTAGAGTTCCGTATAAAAGGCGGCCCGGTTTGCGACGCAAACTCAGTAATAGATCAGAGTTTTAAGTTGTCGTTCAGTTTAAGTTGAGTTGTCAGTCAGATATAGTTTGAAGTTTAGATCAGTCAAGTTCAGAGTGTAGTTCAGTCCAGTATAGATATGTTTTCTTGCCGTTTACCGAATCGTAGTCAAATTGCCATAGTTTTACTTTCATTTTGTATTTATATGTATATATTAGTGCTTCTATTTATCTTTAAATAAATTATTCAACTTAATATAATTCCGCATCACGCTTCAATGACACCTAACATTTTATATCCCTACAATAGTGTTAGCGAAAATCATCTATTTAGTAATTGACAAGAAATCATTGAAAAAGACTCTACTCCTGAACGATTTGATTTTTCAACTGGATGCAAAACATGTGGCCCATAGATAAATAATTTGAACGAACCCTTTGAATATTGTAGTTTCTTTTTTACAAATGATTTGGTAGACAACATTGTAAAGCAGACAAATTTATACGCGCAACATATTATTGGTAGAAAAGCTATTACTGGCTGTTCTACCTGGAAAAGTTGAAAAGCTGTAGCAATAAAGGAAATGAAAGCATTTATTGGTGTCATATTGAATATGGGAACTATACCTTTGAACGATATGCAGGATCGGTAACCAGTTCAACATCCTGCTAATTGCTTTAAACGGTATCATACACTTGAAAATTACAATAATTTATAATTAAACATTTTAATTAACAAAATGTTCACATAATAATAATAAAATAACCTTAAAAATATCTTGCATGTTTGTTATGCATAACAGTAATTATTTATGCAAACATTCTTACTCCTACTATTAAATATGTTGAACGTTAATAAGGTAAAGGTCAATATTGTTTTAGCACTAATTTTATAAGTTTACAGAAATCATTTAAAGTACTTGAACCACTAGAATTCGCGATAATGTTTGAATTGTACACTTACAATTAGATACACGAGGATTTATCCACAAGATGATTATTGTAAATTGAACAATTTGCATAAGGATCCAATTGATACGCATGTTTGTTATGCATAACAGTAATTATTTAATGTGTAGCGTATGCAATATAGAAATACTCAGTCGAAGGGTCGATCCGTAAACTGTGCTAAATGTGTATACTCTAGTATAACAAACTGAATATCATGCCACAAAATTTTTGTTCTTTGGAACATTTTGACTGTAACCGTAATGTTTACATAAAGGGGGCTATTCCGGTTGTATTTTAATATTATCACGTTAAACGCCACAGTGGTCATCAGTGACCGAAGTGCGTCAAATTCTTATAACTGTATAGTTGAATGAAAATTCCCTAATTAGAGAATGCTTTAAAACAAAATTTGCACTATTGAAAAACTACTTTTTACCAAATCTTTTATCTACCGGTGCATTTTATTGAAGCATTTTAAACATAAGTGAAGCTCGTCAATGCAATTTCGGCAGTATTTGGTGACATTTTTGGTCCGATTTTTTGCTCTTTGTGTTCCGAAGCTTGTAACATTTTATTGGTAATACTGTTTGCAAAATTTGCGTAACAAATACGTTGGCCCTTCCTTCTTTTGCAATTCATGTATTCTTACAAATGACGAAATTAATTATTATTTTGCCATTACATGCTCAGAATAGTAAAAATATTTTCGTGGCGTTCTGAGCAAAACATACGATTTCGGCGTGGCAGTTAACGTGCTAATGCCAGTAATCGGGTAATATAATTTTCACGTCATAGTATGAAGTGGCAATGTTACAATGAAACACCGAAATCTGGAGAATGTCGACTTTCACCGGTGAATGTCAACATTCACATAGTCGCTTGGTGTATGTCCGAAATATTTGCTAAATACCCTTATTTCTGACTTACACCGGTAAATGTTGACATTCACCATGCACTAATTGTCGACACACACCGGAAAGGGTCCGAATGTACAACAATATAATGAAATATTCGATCTTTCACCGACGTATTTGGTATCTGTTGACATTCACCGGTGAAAGTCGACATTCTCCAATTTCGGTCATTCACGGTAACAGTAATACAAAATACGCGAATGCCACGGACCATCTTTACGTGACAGTCTAAACTTCTTCAACTGTTACGTTTCGTGATACGTCTTATTTCGCGCAGATATATATCACGTCAACCAAGTCCACAAGAGTTTGGGTTTGCAGTATCAAAGTGATCTCAGAGCCTTCCTGTCGCGCACACAGGACGAGTTGCCAGAAACAGAGCAGCTAATTATCTCGTTCAGGTTTGTAGATACCAGAAAGTAATTCCGAAGAAAGCTAGTCGCCGAAAATTAATAATAATATTCAATAGAACAGCGTAAATATTTTTACTAACACTTTTATCGAGGCTACTGCGTTCGAAAAAAATCAAAGTCATCGTTTACGCAAATGCAAAGGCATTTGTACGATTTCAGCTAATCCTGACAAAATCTCACGACATTTTTGTGGAATGTTTATTGCTATTATGTATGATTTGAAAGATGAAGAAAGAAAATTTTCACGCGGCTGCGATCTATTTGCTATCAGCTCTTTAACACGTTGATTACCATGCAAATTTATAAGAAAATCTCCGTGAGGCCAATTGCTTCTTGTCGTAGTAGAAAATTATTACATTTTTAACAAAATGCCTAGGGATTTCCATCGAATTGAAAATCTGTATTGGAAAATCGTTCTGGACCTGTTGTTTTTTATCGTAGCAGAAGATAAGCACGCTTACATCGAAATATTTTGGAACATGCATTTAATTGAAAATCTTTCCTCAACAACAAAGCATCTAAAACCGTGTGCGTTTCGAAGATGATTTCTTCTTTTTCAAATATGTTTGCTATAGAGATGCATGGTTAAAGTTACTTTTATAACAATTGGATAGTATTAATATATACTGTGAAATTTCCTTCCAAATGTCTACTAATTTACCCCGTAAGTACTCAAACGCGTGTCACCCGTAATCAAGATTTTTACCGTCACCCGAATACTGGTGACTCAGTAGTCAACGTTTAATACTCGCACGTTCCTGTGTACAGTTAGTTTCTTCATAAATGCTGCCTAAAGAAGAAAGTGTTGTCAATGATCCCCAAGAACTCCCTAAATACGTAACTTTTACCGCGTTCCATAAATCCGTTCTAATAAAAATATTTGCCTCCACGACACAAGCGAGTACTTCTTAAGGAACTTCGTATCTTCGAAACAAGTTCAAGAGAAATAAATAGGTGTCCTGTTTCGAGAATTGATTCAGTAGATATTACATTGATTCAGTAGTAAATACGACACATATTCAGTTATTACATTAATTCAATAGTAAATACGACACATGGCCGATGCTATGGAAAACTATAGTTCTACAATATTCGTTGTCTGTGAAATGGAAGCATTACTCCGTGAATTTGATTCGCTGAAAAAACAGTTTAACCTTTAAATTGCATCACATTAAGTTTATCTGTTAAAAATCACAAATCCTGTTTTTTTTTTTATAATATTCCTAAATTTGCATTTTTCTTGTCAAGTTAATATACAAAATTTGAAAAAATAAATGCTATCACACTTTTAACTAGTTATGCATTTGGCATTATTTATGGTAATAAGAAAAATTGTAATTGGTAGGGAGTAGGAAAATATTTTGAACGACCCAATAAATTACCTGTACAGTAGGTAAGTTTGGAATAAGCATTTTGTGGGAGATTATAAATCAACTGCGTCTTGGAAAATGTGTTCTCTGACAAACCCATTCTTCTCGAACGTATCGGCGATACCATAGAAATGACAAGTAAAAGAAAACGAAAGGTGTGTAGAAAGAAAGACAAATATAAAGAAGGTATATTGCAAAACATAAATAAGTTTATAGACGATAGCCCATCTGACGTTATCACTTTGGATATTGCCTCTACTTCTCGAGTTTCAAGGAAACGTTTTAGATAGAAGCCATATAGCTTCATTTCACAATTTTCCGGCGATGTTCACATGTGCACGCAATATCATGTCACTATCAGTGGTCTACTTGTAAAATATCTTTTAGCGTCAATATTTACAACGTGCAAGAAGTCTAACTCCCTAAATGTCCCATTTCTTTTTTTTACTTCAGCCCATAACTATTAATGCGAAACTAGTTAAAATGAACTTCGAGTACCACGAAATCTAGAACTGCTATATCTAGATTAAAAACATTACTTTCAGATGACATGCTACTCTATGACATCCTGTCCATAAATTGAAAACGCGAAAGTTCAGCCATTTTTGTTTGATAAACATTTCCGTGAAAGACGAAAAGTAGAAGCAATTTCGGACAGTATTAAATGTCGTCGTTTACACAGAAGCAATCGGATCCGTCCTTGAGCTCGGTGTCATGTGACTGATGGTACAAGCTGGAAGGTGCCGATTCTGCAGGAAATACTGAATCGAAATAAGAGAATAAAGTCTGTTTATATCCGGCTTTTTTTCGCAGAGAAAAACTTCGAAAGTTTATCAAGTGAGCGTGGTCTCAACCGAATAGAAAATGATGTTTACTAACGTTCGTTACCGTTTCCAATGTTCATATCTATTAACAGGTTGACTGCCAAGCGTATTTTGCTACGTTAAAACTGCGATGTGATGAAATACTGTAAAGTATGATTAACACGTTGACTGCCACGCGTATTTTACTATATTAAAACCGTAACGGAATGAAGTACTACAGAATATGATTGAATTATGCAAAATCAAAATAAAGCGAAGGTATCGGAGATCAAAGAATTAAATCACTATTTAATATTAATTGCATTTTCAAAATTATAAATGCGACCGATTGGGTATTTTTTGAATTTTTCGTGAGACCTTTTGCGCCGGTCACCGACGACCACCATGGCAGTCAAAGTGTTAAATCGTGCAAAATAAAAGCAACGCAGAGTTGTCAGAAGCCAAAGTATTGAAGCACCGTTCCAATATCAATTGCTTTTACAAGATTGCAAATAGGCTTCATTGCGATTTTTTTGCATTTTTAGTAAAATCTTTTGCACTGGTCACCGCGTATTTTGCTACGTTAGAACCGCGGTGTGATGAAATACTGCAGAGTAAAATTAAACCGCGAAAAATAAAGGTAACGCAGGGTTATTAGAAGCAAAAGTATTGAAGCACCGTTCCAATATCAATTGCGTTTACAAGATTGCAACTAGGCTTGATTGCGAATTTTTTGCATTTTTAGTAAAACCTTTTGCGCTGGTCATTGCGTATTATGCTACGTTAGAACCACGATGTGATGAAATACTGCAGAGTATAATTAAATCGTGCAAAATAAAGGTAACGCAGAGTTGTTAGAAGCCAAAGTATTGAAGCACCGTTCCAATATCAATTGCTTTTACAAGATTGCAAATAGGCTTCATTACGATTTTTTTGCATTTTTAGTAAAATCTTTTGCGCTGGTCTCCGCGTATTTTGCTACGTTAGAACCGCGATGTGATGAAATACTGCAGAGTAAAATTAAATCGCGAAAAATAAAGGTAACGCAGGGTTGTTAGAAGCAAAAGTATTGAAGCACCGTTCCAATATCAATTGCTTTTACAAGATTGCAAATAGGCTTCATTGCAATTTTTTTGCATTTTAGTAAAATCTTTTGCACTGGTTACCGCGTATTTTGCTATGTTAGAACCGCGATGTGATGAAATACTGCAGAGTAAAATTAAATCGCGAAAAATAAAGGTAACGCAGAGTTATTAGAAGCCAAAGTATTGAAGCACCGTTCCAATATCAGTTGCGTTCACAAGATTACAAGTAGGCTTCATTGCGAATTTTTTGCATTTTTAGTAAAACCTTTTGCGCTGGTCACTGCGTATTGTGCTACGTTAGAACCGCGATGTGATGAAATACTGCAGAGTAAAATTAAATCGCGAAAAATAAAGGTAACGCAGAGTTATTAGAAGCAAAAGTATTGAAGCACCGTTCCAATATCAATTGCTTTTACAAGATTGCAAATAGGCTTCATTGCGATTTTTTTGCATTTTTAGTCAAATATTTTGCACTGGTCACCGCGTATTTTGCTACGTTAGAACCGCGATGTGATGAAATACTGCAGAGTAAAATTAAATCGCGAAAAATAAAGGTAACGCAGAGTTATTAGAAGCAAAAGTATTGAAGCACCGTTCCAATATCAATTGCTTTTACAAGGTTACAAATAAGCTTCATTGCGATTTTTTTGCATTTTTAGTCAGATATTTTGCACTGGTCACCGCGTATTTTGCTACGTTAGAACCGGGATGTGGTGAAATACAGTAGAGTATGATAAAATTGTGCAAAATGAAAGCAACGCAGAGTTGTTAGAAGCGAAAGTATTGAAGCACCGTTCCAATATCAGCTTTTACAAGATTGCAACTAGGTTTCATTGCGAATTTTTTGCATTTTTAGTAAAATCTTTTGCGCCAGTCACCAGTGACCACCGAGGCAGTCAACGTGTTAAATGGATGGAACGCATCGAACATGAAACACATGGCGAATTGAGGCAAGCGTCATTGCAATTATTAACGACGAAAGATGAAAAGTACGAATTTATATAATAAAGAATATTAGCGAGTTTATTGTACATGTTTGTGGGCTCGAATATAAAACACATGGCAACGTAAAATAAGCGTTGGAATAATTGTTAACGACGGCAAATGAAAAGTGTGAAACTTATATTATTGAAAAATTATGCGATCCAGCATGGAACATATGCCGATTTAAAGTAAGCATTAACATAGTGGTTAATGACGGAGAATAAAAAGTAAGAATCGATGTGATTGAATAATACATGGAAATCTTTTTATATCTGTTTGTGTACTGTAACAGGTTACGCATAACAGCTTAAAGCTAATATTGCTACAATGACTGCTAACAGATTAAAGTCGACGCACTGCTAAAGAACTGTGAATCTATACGATAAAAGAATATAATTAAGTATGCACATACTTGGGAATAATATCGAATATAAAGGAAATGTATGATTTTATATTATAAAGAATATAAACTAAAGAAAGTATTTATTCATATGTGTTAATACAGAATGCACGGCAAATTAAACTTAATGTTAATGACGGAAGAAGAAAGCTTTACATGATATATATATAAAAATGGTTATACATATAATAAATACATATTACATATCATATACATATAAAAGTGGCGAAATAACGATTATATTATCGTTAATTAACGTTGGTCGTCTGAGACCAAACAACAGTCAATGCCGTGGATTGCGGTGGGGGACGTTTGATTTGCCGAAGAAGGCAAAGGTCGTTCTCTCTGCAGGAAAAGTGATAGCGACAATTTTCTGGGAAAGCGGTGGAATAATTCTTATCGATTACCTTGCAAAGGGTGAAACAATTAATGGAGAGTACTACGCTGCATTGCTGGATAAATTAAAGGCTCCAATTAAGAAAAAAACGTTCGTATTTAGCCAAGAAAAAAATCCTCTTTCACCAAGATAACGCTCGGGCTCACACGTGCATGCTCGCAATGTCAAAATTGAACGAATTAAAGTTTCAATTGCTTCCGGCACCCACTTTGTTCCCAGATTTAACTCCCAGCGACTTTTTCCTGTTTCATAATTTGAAAAAATTTCTTGGGGGAAAGAAATATAAGTCAAATACAGAAGTGGAAAACGCTATAAACCAGTATTTTTCAGGTTTAGACGATCAGTTTTTTTTCTGACGCTTTAAAAGGATTGGAGAAACGTTGGACCAAATGGATCGAGTTGCAGGGAGACTCCGTCGAGAAATAAATTTTGTTTTGCATCGAAATATGTGTTTTTCTTAAAAAGGCCGCAAGCTTTTCAAACAGCCCTCGTATTTGTTTATTTGATCGAGTACGGAACACACGAAACCTTAAAATAAGAATTATTACGTAGATATTTTGAAAGACGGCAACTCTAAATTCGTATGATTGAAGAGTATAGACGAGTACGTCCATACTTGCCTATATGCTGGAACATAGAACACGTGTCGACTTAAAGTAAGCACTAGCACAGTGGCTAATGACAGAGAACGAAAAGTGTGCACTTATATGATTAAGGAACGTGAACGAGTCTGTTCATACCTGCTTATACGGTCGAATATGGAACACTCGCCGACTTAAAGTAAGCGTTTAGCACAGTTGTTAATGACGGAGGATGAAAAGTGTTTGAATCGCGTGTGTGCCGCAGCATGAGCTAGTACATATGACCTCTATTGAAGCAATAACACTCGATTAGGCCGGTATCCACTGCACTGAGCAATGACGCTACGTAATAACGCCTAATAATGAGAATGCACAGTGGACTTTGTGAGCTGCACATCCAGGATTGCGTTGTCATATTGAAAGGTATTGTTATATGCGTGAATAAATGAATTCAAATGCGGGCGGGTACTGGCGATACGCAACACGTAGATCATTCTAATGCATTGAGTCATTGCACTGAAAATTCGGTAGTTTATCGAAGGCATCATTTGACGGATGGCAACAAACAAAACTTTGTTCTTGCTGTAAAGATCTCTGTTTAGGCAAACTAATTTTGTTAGAAATAATATTACATGTAATGACGTGTATTAGGCTAGGCATTCGTTGGTGAGCTGATATATGTTTACAGAAGCTATATATGTGGTTACAGAAAGTTATCTTTTTATCTAAACTGATTTTGGCAGCATAAACATTGCACATGATGATACATATTAAGTCCGGTATTCGCTGGCAAACTAATATGTAACACAGTGCTTAAAATATGTTTTGCAGTAAAAGCATCTTCTTTATTTGTTTTATATTTATTTTGTTATATGCGTGAATAAATTAATTCAAATACGGGCGGGTACTGGCGATACACAACACGTAGGAAATCATTCTAATGAATTGAGTCGTTGCACTGAAAATTCGGTAGTTTATCGAAGACATCACGTCACGAATGGCAACAAACAAAACTTTGTTCTTGTTGTAAAGATCTCTCTACTTAAACTGATTTTGTTAGAAGTAATATTACATGTAATGCCGTGTATTACGCTAGGCATTCGTTGATAAACTAGTATGTATTCCAGTGGCTGCAGTAAGTTATTTTTTTATTTAAACTGATTTTGGTAGCATAAACATTGCACATGATGATACATATTAAGTCCGGTATTCGCTGGCAAACTAATATGTAACACAGTGCTTAAAATATGTTTTGCAGTAAAAGCATCTTCTTTATTTGTTTTATATTTATTTTGTTATATGCGTGAATAAATGAATTCAAATGCGGGCGGGTACTGGCGATACGCAATACGTAGGAAATCATTCTAATGAATTGAGTCGTTGCACTGAAAATTCGGTAGTTTATCGAAGACATCACGTCACGAATGGCAACAAACAAAACTTTGTTCTTGTTGTAAAGATCTCTCTACTTAAACTGATTTTGTTAGAAGTAATATTACATGTAATGCCGTGTATTACGCTAGGCATTCGTTGATAAACTAGTATGTATTCCAGTGGCTGCAGTAAGTTATTTTTTTATTTAAACTGATTTTGATAGCATAAACATTGCACATGATGATACATATTAAGTCCGGTATTCGCTGGCAAACTAATATGTAACACAGTGCTTAAAATATGTTTTGCAGTAAAAGCATCTTCTTTATTTGTTTTATATTTATTTTGTTATATGCGTGAATAAATGAATTCAAATGCGGGCGGGTACTGGCGATACGCAACACGTAGATCATTCTAATGCATTGAGTCATTGCACTGAAAATTTGGCAGTTTATTGAAGGTATCATGTCACGGATGGCAACGAATAAAACTTTGTTCTTACTGTAAAGATCTGTCAAACTGATTTTGTGAGAAGTAATATCACATGTAATGACGTGTATTACGCCAGACATTCGTTGGTGAACTAATATGTGCTAGAGTGGTTACAGTAATTTATCTTTTTATCTAAACTGATTTTGGTAGCATAAACATTGCATATGATGATATACCTATATTAAGCCGGGTATTCGCTGGCAAACTAATATATAACACAATGCTTGAAATATGTTTTGCAGTAAAGACATCTTCTTACCTAAGCTGATTTTAATCGAAATGTTATTCCTTATAATAACATACATACGGCCGACATTCACAAAGAAACTAATATGTCATAGAATGCTTACAGTAAGTTTTGCAGTAGAAACATCTCACGTAAGCTGATTTTGTTAGAAATAAATATATAACACAATGCTTAAAATATGTTTTGCAATGATACATATTAAAACTGGCAAACTATAATAATATATAACGAAATGCTTAAAGTATGTTTTGCAGTAAAGACATCTTGCCTAAGCTGATTTTAATCGAAATAATATTCCGTATAGTAACAAACATACGGCCAACATTCACAAGGAAACTAATATGTCATAGAATGCTTACAGTAAGTTTTGCAGTAGAAACATCTTTTCATGTAAGCTTATTTTGCTAAAAATAGAATTGCATGTAATAATATATATTATACCGATATTCGCTGCGAAACTAATACGTAACAGGGTGAATGCAGTAAATTTTACAGTAAAGTTATTTTTTAATCAACGTTAACTTTGCTAGAAATACACTACGTGCAATGACACATATTAAGCTCAGTATTCACTGGCACACTAATATGTAACGGAGTGCTTAAAGTAAGTTTTGCAGTAAAGACATGTTATCTAAGCTGATTTTAATCGAAATAATATTCCATATAGTAACATGCATACGGCCGACATTCACGAAGAAACTAATATATCATAAAACGCTTATAGTAAGTTTTAGAGTAGAAACATATCCTCATGTAAGCTGATTTTGGTAGAAATAATATTGCATGTAATAACATATATTAGGCCGATATTCACTGGGAAACTAATACATAAGAGAGTGAATGCAGTAAATTTTACAGCAAAGTTATCTTTTAATCAACGCTAATTTTGCTAGAAATACACTACGTGCAATGACACATATTAAGCTCGGTATTCACTGGCAAGCTAATGTGTGCTAGAGCGGTTACATTAATCATGCACAACTGCGGCCGTCTTATAAAGCTTTGACATGGAACTGACTTCGAATTGTACAATCCACTGCATTCAAAGCAATCTTGCAACGATTGTCCAATCCTTCGTCAAATACATCACGCGATTTTGTGCTCCTTAAATGCTGCTAGAATTAATCGCTAGTTTTGCTTATATAATTATGTGTGAATATGATAATAACCGCTCAAATTTGACTATGAAAACCGTGGTTTTATTTTCGGTCAGCAAGATTTTTCACACAGTTTCTTTTACATATTTTCTTACGTATAGACATTACAGAAAATGACAACATTTCCAAATGGCGGTAGTAGCAAGAAATACGCGTGGAACGAAAGAATTAGAGCTTGTTGCTTGTTTCAACATGATATGAGCATGTCAAATCAGTTTTCGAATACTCAATAAACCTGAGTAATTCCAAAAATACGCATATTTGGGAAGTCACAACATTTTCAGACAGATTAGTTGCCATATTCTGTTCTTGGTAAATACGGATCACTTTTTAAGCTGACAATATTTTCACGCATATTCATACTTGCAATTTCACCCATTGCACCGAACGTTTGCGTAATCTTTATTGAACGATTAAAAGACTGTGTTACAACGAGTTTTCATTATTTCTCAATACTTTGCAATGCACATAACCAACTCTCTTAATTTAAAAAATGGACAAAGCCAACATAAAGTTATAACAAGTAATTTACATTTCATTTTCTACCAGCATGAATGTCGGTTAAAAAAGAAAAAAATATCCCGCGATGATAAATGCAGATATTTAAAATGTGATATCACGGGCAATGTAACAAGTATGGTTGAAAATTCATAACGCGAACTCAGCATTCAGTATACTCTATGGAATATGTGGTACGTTTCTTTATATTCGCGGTAAAATCCCACAATTACCCAGGCTCCCATGCCAAGTACATATTAGCTAAATATGATTAACTGGATATTTCTTTTTCTTCAGTCTTTCCAAAACGTAATTTTCAGAAATTCTACATGAACTACTGACAGGAGTTTTGAGTTTCTTTCACAAGCTTACAAAACTGTCTTTGTGTATTTTAATCCTTTGCACTCCGAACAATTCCGGACGTTAGCTACCAGCTACTCAACGCTACTTTGTGGCAGAAACGTGCATTTACGGACCCTCATATTATTTAGCATAGTTTTGGAACCAAGTAACGTATTATAATGATATTGGACTTATATGAATTGGTTGACAGCGAGAAATACATATTTGCAAAAAATCATCATTTTATTTCTTATAATGTTGTACAGTGTGATAAACTTTAAAACACTCCCTAATATGCATTGCAGGCTGATTTATACAAAAAAAATCAAACTTATAATTAAAAAAAAACAACTATATGTTTAGATTTACCTAAATATATAAAAAAACTAAATAATAATACTCGAATATATACATAAAAATGAATTACAGAAGATACTCAAAGCTACTTTACGGCAGAAACGTGCATTTACGGACCCTCATATTATTTAGCATAGTTTTGGAACCAAGTAACGTATTATAATGATATTGGACTTATATGAATTGGTTGACAGCGAGAAATACATATTTGCAAAAAATCAACATTTTATTTCTTATAATGTTGTACAGTGTGATAAACTTTAAAACACTCCCTAATATGCATTGCAGGCTGATTTATACAAAAAAAATCAAACTTATAATTAAAAAAAACAACTATATGTTTAGATTTACCTAAATATATAAAAATACTAAATAATAATACTCGAATATATACATAAAAATGAATTACAGAAGATACTCAAAGCTACTTTATGGCAGAAACGTGCATTTACGGACCCTCATATTATTTAGCATAGTTTTGGAACCAAGTAACGTATTATAATGATATTGGACTTACATGAATTGGTTGACAGCGAGAAATACATATTTGCAAAAAATCAACATTTTATTTCTTGTAATGTTGTACAGTGTGATAAACTTTAAAACACTCCCTAATATGCATTGCAGGCTGATTTATGCACGTTTGACAATAATAAGTTGTTTGGCGCCTACCACCAAGCGTTTCTCTGTCAGAACAAACAATGCAATCCCGTTTTTTTTGTCCCACATCGGTTTTATGGCCCATGGAAATAAAAATGTTCAAGATCCGGTCGTTTTTGCGTTGTAAAAAAATCCGCTGATATTTTTCTTATGTATCTTAGTAATATTACTATAATTTGCTTTTATTTCTTGTGCCATTTCAAGAGAAAACTTCAGGCAAACATGCACGTCTCAAAAAGTTGTACTGGAATAAGTTAATTCCCTGTGATCTGTAATAAACTTTAATGTCCCCTGAAAGGAGTGCAAAGGGTTAATAATCAAGCAAGTTTTTATTGTACAGACATGTGTTGTGTAGAACGGTATATATGGTATTTGTATAAAAGAAATATTCAGTCAGTTGTTACGATTTCGAGCATTCCAGTTACTTGCAATGAAAAATTCAAGAACCTTATGAGTATGGCTCTAAATAAGAATGCAACGGAAAGGGGACAACATAAAAATGTAAGAAAAAACTAAAAAAAATTAAATTTTGAAAAAAGGGGACAATTTTAAGTAGTGAACGTTGTTTTTCTTAAGTTTTTCTATGTTCGGTCTCTGTGAAAACCGTTAATTTTCAAATAAAACTTGTTCGAGTCACAGCTACAATGACGTGTCTTCTGGATACAGTTGCAAAATTTGAAGCGAATCGATTTAACCACACAAGCAAATCGTGTTGATCAGTTCCAAAGTCGACATTTTCTCAACGCGTTCAGCTTCCTGAAACATCGATGACCCATCTTCATATCAGAAATCGTTTCTTAACCCTTTGTAATACGATTCGACACCAATTAAAGTAACCTAAAAACTTGATTTTTTCATTCAGAACAGAGTAGATACCGTCTAGCAGTAATTATTATATTAAACATTACGGTTCGTTAACGAGGCTTTAGAATTCTGTTAGTCGTTCATATCCGTATCACACTCCAGAAACCGTTAATTTTAAAATAAAACTTGTTCGAGTCACAGCTACAATGACGTGTCTTCTGGATATAGTTGCAAAATTTGAAGCGAATCGATTTAACCACACAAGCAAATCGTGTTGATCAGTTCCAAAGTCAACATTTTCTCAACGCGTTCAGCTTCCTGAAACATTCATGACCCATCTTCATATCAGAAATCGTTTCTTAACCCTTTGTAATACGATTTGACACCAATTAAAGTAACCTAAAAACTTGATTTTTCATTCAGAACAGAGTAGATACCTTCTAGCAGTAATTATTATATTAAACATTACGGTTCGTTAACGAGGCTTTAGAATTCTGTTAGTCTTTCATATCCGTATCACACTCCAGAAACCGTTAATTTTAAAATAAAACTTGTTCGAGTCACAGCTACAATGACGTGTCTTCTGGATATAGTTGCAAAATTTGAAGCAAATCGATTTAACCACACAAGCAAAACGTGTTGATCAGTTCCAAAGTCAACATTTTCTCAACGCTTTCAGCTTCCTGAAACATTCATGACCCATCTTCATATCAGAAATCGTTTCTTAACCCTTTGTAATACGATTTGACACCAATTAAAGTAACCTAAAAACTTGATTTTTTCATTCAGAACAGAGTAGATACCTTCTAGCAGTAATTATTATATTAAATATTACGGTTCGTTAACGAGGCTTTAGAATTCTGTTAGTCTTTCATATTCGTATCACACTCCAGAATATCCAAAACAGATCCGCCCCAGGGGATACTTCCTTTCAAGTTAATTTCGTACCAAATTTGGTAGATTACACCATAAAAGCAGTTTTCACAAGGTCCTTCTACGCTTCCGAGCGCAGATTGCCTTGTCGACTGGCCATTACAGCTGGCCGCACGGATAAGAGTAATTGTTCTAATAGAGTACGGAGTGTTCAATGTTCTTCGGATTAGAACTGCGGAACTGTTAAGTCTAATCAACTTTATAACAGCGATATGTGCGTTGTGCATTAAAGCAGTGTTACATTACCCATAAAGTTCGTGATATAAATATATGCAATAAAGCAATATATGGACCGTTTATTTTGAAAATGGTGTAAGTCCATTTAAAAAAAAAATAGATATCACGCAATTTATGTTTAATTTAATGTAAACTTTTTATGTATAACTAGTATTTCATTTCTTAAAAAATTCCTATGTTTTGTACAATTTAAAATTGGACGGTAAAAGAAATTGCGTGATGATTATGAAAGTGGTGTAAGTCCAATTTCCAAAGATAGGTAGCTTAGCAGATCGTTGCCGGTCAGTAGCCTGTTATTTTACATTTGTTTTATATTCCGTGTCATATTACACGTCAAGAGATACTAGTTTAGATTACTTATTTTATTTTCCTCCTAAAATGGATAATTTTATATTAACATCAAATAGTGATATAAGTAAGAACAAATGGTAAATTAATGTAATTTTATAACAATATTATTTTATGACGATAGAAAATATTTATTTTATTTAATTTTAAATAAATTCACACAAAAATAAAGCCCACGAATATAAACAAAATAATAATCTTAGAATCGGAGGATGAAGATAATTTCACTATGAGAAACAAATTAACAAAACTTAAAAATAGAATCATCGGATGAGGATATTGTTACTGAGAACTTAGATTCTGCAGAACAATGTAAAGGAAAATATATGGAACGAATAAATAAAATTAAGCGAAATACCGAACAAAAGTACTATACGAAAAGAGGAAAATTCATTCCAGCAATCCAAATAAAATTTGAAAAACCCGTCCTGTTGTCTTTGTACCAAGATGCCAGACCTATTACTTGTGTAAAATATAAAGATATCAAGCAGTTATCTTATATACCTCCAGTGTATTATTATCAATATCTTGTCATTTTAACAATGTATTTAACAATGTAAAATTAAAAATACTACTTCTATTTTATATCTTGTCATTATTTGTAAATAAAATTGGGTTAATTTGAAGTATATTTTAAGTAATATTTGATTTTTCAAAATTGAAATTAAACGATTTTTACAATTGTCTAATTTTAGAAGTGATGTAAGACCATTTGCAGTCCGTAAATATACATTAGTTCAATCAAATTTGCCTAAAACAAATTTATATAACCAAATTACATATTGATAAATCAGGAGAAACATTGCCAGACTTCATATAATTTGCCTAAATTTTTTAATTAACAGATATGCTAATCTTTAGTTTTGTCGAAACAAGAGAAAATGGACAAGAGAAAATGGACCACTTTCAAAATAAATGGTCCATATATATTAGGTCTACCGGAGAGTTCCGTTCAATAATGCAATTTCTTCGCCATTAAAGACGAGGCATTTTTCAAAAATGGAATTTTCAAACTACCATCACGCTGGCCAATGATCGTAGATAACGACGAAAATTATATTGTATAATAAATACTATTAAATGTATGAATAATGTATTATTTTTTTTCACTTAGCAAAGGAACAGAACTTTCCGATAGACCTAATATTTTGAAGACACCTCTTACAACAAAAATAAATAATTTATATCCCAATATTTCGTACTACGAATATTTTGTATGCAATCGTAGCATTTCTAATAGTTGACAAATCAGCATTATCGCACTATTTCGGATACTCGGTATTTTGCAGGCATTTTAAAACATAAATTATGTATCATTATAAAGGTACATTTAAAGTTGAAGGTCTAAAATTGAAAATGATTTTGTGAATAGTGCGTGCGACTTTTTCTCCTGTTTCTCGCAAATCAGCCATGTGCAGACTTAAAACAAATTAGTCACCAGAATTTGTTTGGCGCTAATGCGAGAGATGATAATATTTTTCAACCGTAAGATGAAAATCCTCGGCTTTCAGTGTTTTGCTGCGACTCTATCTTTACCGCAAGTTGTTATCATAATTGAATCTGAAGGAAAAACGCAATCAACTCGTCCTGATTAACTGAACACCACTTTACGAGCACCCCGCTCGGTATTTTACCAAAATTGCTAAGTTTATCTACGGGCAAGTGAAATTTGCTATTATCCCTATTAAACAACATTGCGCCGGTATTTAGATAAGCATTTTTCGTTCGAAAATTACAGTTGCCCCATATATGTACCGCGTTAACTACCTGCCCACTCTTCGAGTTATAATAATAATACCTGGAAAAAGTGTGGTGCAAGGAGTAATTATACGCATGCTAATATGTGTGAAAAAACATGTGACTCAGCATGTATAGTGGCATACAAAGTTTGTCGATCAGTGAATAATTTCAGTGGTTTCACATAGAAGACGCCAGAAATAGTCATCGCACTGTTTATTTTATGATTTTTATCATTTCGTTTGATAGAGTTATCGAAAATGACATTGCAGCATTATTGAATTAAATTATTTCAGTAATTATACACAAATACACTTATTCCTTGTTGAAAAGAAACATCGAAATCTGACAACTTGCCTCACTGGTAGAAAAAATCTTTAAACGATGAAGTCAGTTTTTCTTTGTATTTTCAGTAGTTAGAATCAAAATATCAAGAGATTAGTTCTTTTCAACATTTATTTCGGAAGACAATTAAATGTGACACAACCACAAATATACATTTTCGTATCCATTTTTATGATTTGTTTTTTGTTTAGATTTTTTCTAATAAATATGGATTCAGCATTTAGTAAACCATCGGCATTGGTCTATGTTGTAATTTTACGCATATTCAATACAAGTGACGTTGCTTGTGAGGATTTTCCCCATTTCGCATTTGGTCATAAACATAACATCCCTATAAAACAAAAGAGTACTTGTGATGGGGAATATAGTATTCGAGAATATTGACATGAAAATTGTCTGACCTGTAAAACTGCTTTACTAAACAAAAATGTAATTTTTCTTTTCTTCAACAAAAAGGTTTTCCAATTGCTATTTGAAAGATAAATTTGGATAATTAAAAAACTTTCAATCATGCAATAACGATGCAGCTAGCTCCCTTTAATACCTAGAGCCAGAATATATGTAAGCCTCCGATATGTAATTCCTTTTCTAGTTCTCAAAAATATTCACCAAATTCTATTGCCTTTCTTACATTACAGAAAAGTAATCTAAATATGTAAACTGTGTCCAAGTACATGTAACAGGAAACACTTTGATCCCTACTACACAAAGAGCGAAACAGCTATTGTATGGCAGTGGTCAATATTTAGTAAGATAACGTATCTGTTTATCCACTTGTTTGTTGATCACGACTAATACACAAGATGTTATACCAAAACTTTGTTCTATCTTCCCAGCTGGACTAGAGGAAAGTTTTATATAGATATTGGAAAGTTAGGAGCAGGGATTGAACATTTGGGTCGCTATTTAGTTAGATACACTATCTACTCAGTCAATCGGATATTCATGACGACTAAAACACAAAATATCATGCTAAGCTCTATTGTATTATATTTTTTTTTTATTTGAAACATCGGGGAGAGAAAATCTGCAAATTGGACGTTAGAAATATTGAAACGTTGATATGTAATCAGATGTGAAAATCTTCGTTCTTTCTCAACGTGTCAATCCTATTAACACTTTAACACTAGATTTACCAGACCAGTCAAAATGATTTGCGATTATACACCGTATTCTCCAGATTTGGCCCCATGTGGCTTCTTTTTCCTCCCAAACTTGAAAAAGTCACTCGCTGGGCAGAAATTTGAGTCGAATGAGGAGGTTATCGCCGCCACGGAGGCCTACTTTGCAGATCTCCAGAAAACGTATTTTTCAGACGGGTTGAAGAAGTGAAGCATCGCTGGATCAAGTGTATCGAGTTAAAAGGAGACTATATTGAAAAATAAATCGTCAATTTTCCAAAATTTTCGTTGTTCTTTTGTAGGCTAAGTACTTATCGGACTGCCCTCGTATCTGCGCGAGGTGGGTTACATGCAAGGCCTATAACTTTCCCAATTTTTCGAATTTATCACTGCAAATTTAAGGACATAATCTCGAAAGTATATACATTTGAATAAGGCAATAAAAAAAAATCGATTTTTTCGACCCGAGAAAGTAGAATGTCCCCTTAACCCTTTGAGTGCTATGGACGCATATACGCGTCCGCCGAAATACATCGGTGTCGACTATGGGCGCATATATGCGTTTCCCATTCGTTTCGATTTCTTACTGATTGCAACCACAATTATCGATGTACAAGATGAATACAGATGCATTCTTTATCAGATAATTTTCTTGAATTATTTAATTTGGCGTAAATGAAGAATTATCACTAAAACTTAGTTGCGCCTTACATAATCAACTAATAGAATTCACACTAACGAAAATTGTTTCGTCCTCAGCGAACGCTTCGGCCAAAAGTATTCAGCACTCAAAGGGTTAAGTAAACAAAATAGATACAATGAATCAAAGTAAGTGACTTCTAAAAACAGCGCGTAGAAAACACGAGAAAAATCGTGAGCGGTCCTGAAAGTGTTAAGTGTTTCTGTGTAAGAGAACAGAGAAAGCCAGACTGGAATGAAAGATCAGAGGCGTAAAATTGGTGCGTCGGATAACCGTGCGTTCGTCTGTCTTTTCAAACGTACGTATCATCATCCGATACGCTTCACGCGTATCTTGAATGCCAAACGGTTTCCAATCCATGATGTCGCATTACAGTCACATCCAGCTCATTCGATTTACGTTTCCACACGGAAACACGAGGATCGCATTATTTTGATCTAGTTTCTCGCGAGAAGTTAATATTACGTACGGAAATATTTTTCATGTAATTAAGAAGTATTTTTCATTCAAATATTTTTTCAATGCAGCTAGTGTCAAATAATGTGCAAAAGGTAACTTTCAGATTCGAGAATTGTTAGTACGTAACCTCTCGAAAACGGTTGAAAGTTGAGACTTGTGAAACGTTTAAAATTAGAGCACTGCGATACGGCGCATTCTAAACTCGCAGTCTTGCAAAAGTTACGTTCAAAAACTTCCCACACACCTTTGCGTTGCAGAGAAAGAACGGTGAGAGGCTTTAGTGAACTCGTAAATTACATCAACGTCTACAGCGCTTCTGAGAAATGTACAATTTGTCCTCTATAATAAATGTATTCAAATGCTCATTCCATGGGGGATATCATAAGTACGCGCAGAGGGAATATGTTGTGCGAAATGCTCTCACACAGAAAATAAAATGCTGCCACTTAAAGCATGAACCATTAAAATTTACGTAATACGTGATGAAACATTTTCCTGCGAATTTACGTAAAAATCAAAGGTATATCGTTGTTGCTAGAAATTTACGGTCGCTATAGCTTCTCTTTATTAATTCTATTGATTTTATTTATAATCTGTCGAGCACAGACAAGAATGTATGTAATGCAATATATTATTCCGACAGTTGTTATTAATTGATAGAGTAAATATTGACCGGTAAATAAAAAAAGAACCTAATCTCCATAAGTAAATATGTTTACTTATTTATTAGAGTAACGTGTGGCTTTTATCACCACACCGAAATCAGCATTTATTGCTTATTCTACGATGTCTGATGGATGCCTGCTTCTCAATGTTCTGGAAATTGGTTCGAGGCAGGATAAAATTCTTGAACTCACGTGTGTTTATTTTTCCGTTGTGCTTTTCGACTAACGAGTTATTTCCCCTTGTACTGAACGTATCAAAGTGCGTTAGTCGTTTGTCTGAAACAGATTGAATGTACGCGTTCTGTTTTTTTTATGTGCGATTTTGCGATTATGTTTAGGTATTGAATACCATATATTCGTGTAGATTTAATATTTATTTTATTCAAAAAGAGTTTGTTTCCGTGTCAAATTTCGAACATTTCTTCAACCCCTTCAGACCCGAATTTTTTTCCGTTTAAGAAAAATTATTTTTTATACTAAAATGAACTTAATTCATGTGAATGAAGGCAACAATGTACTTTTTACAGAAATATTTATTTATTTATTTATAATTTGTAAATGAACATTTTAATGGACATATGGTCCTTACGCAAAATTTGTAACATTAAGGAGACCCTGAGAAATATCTGTATAAAAAAAATAATATTCGTTATTTCGGAAAGTATTATGGACATTACAATGTGTACAGGGTCCGAAGGAGTTAAGTATCCAGTACATATATATATTGTAACCACTTTAATCTGTTGTCTAAGTGCAGTACGAGACGTTTAACATGTTCTCGTTATGAAATGGGAGTGCTCTTTACATATATGTGGTAATGAGAACATTCTAGAATGAATCCATTGTCATAGAGAAGAAAATAGAAAAAAACGAACGAGAACATGATCGGTAGTTTAGTTCAGTTAAGGTTCAACGCGAGAAGAAGTACGATGCAAATTACAGAGACACTTACTCTCATCGATTCACTTATCCTTATTCATTCATTCGTTAAATAATTATTCTCTTAGTCATAAAGAGACTACATATATATATATATATGCTATCTGAGGTCTTTCTTCTGAGTGTTAATGATATGTGACTGCCTTTCATCCAATATTCTACTATTATTACATGTGTTTGCATATTTTTCATTGCAATTTTGAGATGGTTATTTATTGAAAATATTGCTGGATCGTCCGCAAAGTATATAATTTCATATTCCTTTCTGTTTGTATATCCGCCGTATAAAGAGAATAGAGAATAGGGAGGTTACTGTAGTAATGAAATAAACAGGACAATTGCGGCGGTTTCGTCAGAAAATCGTCATCGAAACAACGAGAACATTGTCTAAATTTGTACAGATTTCAAATGCATAAAGAGATCGACTTTTAGACGAATTTAGTTATACCGGCCAACATTATAGTTTGCACCGTTGAATTGTTACCCAATGTTAATGCTATGACAAAAGTTTTGATGTGGTTACTATGACTACGTAGCTCGTGGTATTCCATTAATCTATTTTGATGTGTGCAAATGTTAAATACGTGGAAAAACAAAGTTAGCTTCGTATGCAGCAAATTGAAGCTAAACTAGCATTTATTTTTATTTGGTAAATTTGTGGACTAGTATACTATAAGTAAACACAGCAAAATAAATAAAAAAGGGGGAAGTTAAAGTATACAAGAATTTCCACTAACATTAACTTCAACGTGCCATTTATTGTATCGTAAAAGAAGTACCTACCTTAACAACTTTAGGCAACGACTTCATCGCGGAATTGTAACTACATAAGAAATCAACCAGACGAATAGATCAACAAATAAAAAGTTAAAGTGTACACGAATGTCCAGTATCATTAACTTCGACTATCATTTATTGTGTTGTGAAAATAAAGTAACTGACTGACGCAAAAAGGTCTCACGAAAAATTAAAGAAATGCCGAATCGGTAGCATTTATAATTTTGTAAATCCAATTAATATTAAACAGTGATTCAATTTTTTGGTCTCCGATAACTTCGTATTATTTTCATTTTGCACAATTCAATCATATTCTGTACTACTTCATCATGTCGCGGTTTTAATATAGTAAAATACGGACGGCAGTCAACGTGTTAACACGTTGACCGCCGTGTGGTCACCGGTGACCGACGCAAAAGATTTTACTAAAAATATAAAAAATTCGCTATGAAGCCTATTTGCAATCTTGTAAACACAATTGATATTGGAACGGTGCTTCAATACTTTGTCTTCTAACAGCTCTGCGTTACCTTCATTTTGCACAATTTAATCATACTCTGCAGTATTTCATCGCATCGCGGTTCTAACATAGCACAATACGCGGTGACCGGTGCAAAAGATATGACTAAAAATGCAAAAACTTTGCAATGAAGCCTATTTGCAATCTTGTAAAAGCAACTGATTAGAAGTAACTTGAAAGTAGAAGCAACGCTGCATTATTCCATTGTATCGCGGTTCTAACATAATAAAATACGCTCGGCAGTTGACGTGTTAACAATTTTGGGGAACGACCTCATCGCCGAACTGTAACTACGTAAAAATTAACCAAACGAATACATCAACAAATCTATCGCTACGTAATAGAATATATATAGATCTTTCTCACTAATAGAAATAAACGTTTGTGAAGAAAAGCGAAAAGCCAAAGTAGAAAACAAAACATAAAAGGAAGGCAAGAAGCTCGAGGAAGAAGCAATTTGCGACGATTGGAAGTGAGTGTTCAGGAAAACACTATTCTGTCCAAGAGATAGCATTATAGATTGTTCGTCTGAACGAGAGCACTGATCCAGGAAAGAAGTGCACCGAATCACACAGACAATTAGCTCAAAGCTGGAAAGTTCGTTCGAAAGCTACGAGTCTTAACTGAAGGAGGATTACGAAGAGATCTCTGACGAGTATTAAAGCTCAATACTTCAAGTGCGGGAGAGCAATAAGTCTGGGCATTAATGTTACGAGGAAGAAATATGACGTCAACCGTTCGACGCTTTAAGGTGCATCAATGCATGTCAGCGTCGAATTTTTGTCCTGGCAAAATCTTCTTATGGCATGGCAGGTTGAAAGATGCAAACGTCGGATTCTTTCTGTCAGAGATGTGTGCATAGGGTGTTGTGAAGACCATATGACGCAAGCGTGCTCTAAGTGAGAGCAAACAGACGCATCTATGAAACGTTCAATGTTAGCGGATTCTTAAAAACTGAGACTGAGAAAAATATCTTCTCATGAGTAATATAAATATGTACCTAAACACTCACCGTATTTTGGGTTATTTACGTGTTGACTCAAGGAAGGGTTGAATATTATTGGTTTATTTTACTAATTGCTGTATGATACTGAGTACCACTGATAACAGTACGGATTATATTACTGATTATTACAAGACTGTGAACCTTACACAATTCGGTAAGTCTCATAATATGAACTGTGCGGAGAAACATCATTTTCGCGTAATTAAGACAAGATCTCATAAGTGGTGCTTAGACGTGTTCAAAATTGGCTTGACGTAAGTACCAACTCGCAAGATTTATAAGATCACTCTGGAAACTTAGGTGCTGTCAAATTAATAAGTAAACTGATTCGTAAATCACGTAAATACGGATTTTTTTCTTATGTGACATAAATGACTAAACCACAAAATTACAGCATTTCTTTTTATCACAATTCATCAGCAAGTTCAGAAAGCATTAAATAGTCTTGTAACATTGCAGTATCAATGTAACTAAGCCAACTTCTTGTAAATGTTAGACAATATTTGTAGAGTTATCAGATTCGATAACAAAGAATGCAGCACTTTCCCTATTGCAAACAATTTATAAACAATAAGACAACTTCTTGTAAATGTTTAAAAATATTTGCACAGTCGTCATATTCGATAACAAAAAATGCAGCACTTTCCCTATTGCAAACAATTTATAAATAATAAGACAGCTTCTTGTAAATATTTGAAAATATTTGCACAGTCGTCAAATTCAATAACAAAGAATGCAGCACTTTCCCTATTGCAAACAATTTATAAACAATAAGAGAGCTTCTTGTAAAGGTTTGAAAATGTTTGCATACTCATCAAATTCGATAACAAAGAATGCAGTACTTCCCCCATTGCAAACAATTTATAAATAATAAGACAGCTTCTTGTAAATATTTGAAAATATTTGCACAGTCGTCAAATTCAATAACAAAGAATGCAGCACTTTCCCTATTGCAAACAATTTATAAACAATAAGAGAGCTTCTTGTAAAGGTTTGAAAATGTTTGCATACTCATCAAATTCGATAACAAAGAATGCAGCACTTTTCCCATTGCAAACAATTTATAAACAACATAATAAATTCACACGCGTTAATTTCAAAATAGACATTTCCTGAATTTCCGGAAAGATAATTCGTGGCAATAGTTAAAACGTTACTTTTCGCTCTCAGCTCCTTCCTCGTTCTGGCGCAAACACCCAAACAACGGCCGTATCTCGCGAAATGATTAATTCAGCTGAAAATTGCAGCGGCAGAAAACTTGGTCCCCAACACAGAATAACTGGCAATCCAGCCGTTGAAAGTAGAAGTGCCAGCCCGCTTTGCCGACGTTCCGTAAACCTTTTATATTGTAATGACGTAGCGGATATCGATAACCTGACAATAAAGCATTGACGTAAATCAGTAGTGCACAATCGTGACTTCATATACAGCAACGCTCCGTTCGCCAATCATCTCTGAGAGAGCCTCGGCCGTGATTTCCGCGTCTAAAATGTGATTTGAAATAGCGGAATGAGATTAGCGTGCAGATTCAAATGGCTCTCCGCCGATCGAAGACTCAAAATTGGCTCAAATGGAAGCCGATTGTGAGGTAAATTGAAGTTTGTCGTCCGCGGTTTCCACAGGGCCGTGGTTCTGAGCGGCCCGGGAAAAAGGAGTGCTCGTCAAAGCGTTTTGGTCAATAACCTCGGAGCACATCTCTTCACGACGAACTTTCAAAGCTCACGGACCGAGTAAGTGGCGGAATGTGAAAGTGTGTCAGTTCGTAACCCTGTTGGATGGCGTATATCATGTTGCGACCGTATGCAAAGCTTTTGCGCAATTATATGCGCTGCGAATTATATTTTGTTCGAAAGGCGCTTTCAGCTGTCATTGAATTATTTGAACGGGAAATACGTTTCGCGAGTACCATAGCCCTTTTGGATGAGGCATATGGTATTGATATTGCGAGTGTGTGAAAGTTACGCACAATTCTGAAATACCATATTTTGACATTGTGCACAGAACTTCTGCACGATTATATGTTTCGCCGATCAATAGATGGGGCGGTGTATATTTTATTTGAAACGCGCTTTTATGCCCCATTGATTTATTTAGGCGAGAAATACATTTCGTCCGTGATACTATAACCGTTTTTGCGTATTTCGCGCAATTGTACGTTCCGCCAGTCAGCGAATGGGATGATATATATTTTATTCGAAACGCACTTTTATGTCCCATCAATTTATTGCGATGAAAAACACATTTTGCTGATGTTATAATCCTTTCGGATCGCGTATATTAGGTTTGATAGTGTCCGGAAGTTATACGCAATTATGCGCTCCGTGAATCAGCGGATGGGACGATTTATATTTTCATCGAATCTGAAGCTTTTGCATTTTATCGATTTATTTAGACGCATAATATATAATTTCGCTGGTAACGCTGCCTTGTCAAATGACGTACATCGTATTTTGATGTACGTAGACATTTTGCGCAATTGAACATATTGCAATTTAATAAATTGTATGATTTATTCACTTTTACATTTCATCGATTTATTTAGATACATAAGTACATAGTTTCGTTACTACCACAGCCCTTTCAAATGACGTATATCATATTTTGATGTATGTGGACATTTTGCGTAATTCAACGTTCTGAAAATTAATAAATTGAATGATTTATGTTCTAATTGATTCTGACGCTTTTACATTTCATCGATTTATTTAGACGCATAAATACATAGTTTCGCTGATACTACGCCCCTTTCAATTGACGTACATCGTGTTTTGATGTATGTAGACATTTTGCGCAATTGAACGTACTGCAATTTAATAAATTGGATAATTTACATTTTAGCCGAATCTGACGCTTTTACATTTCATCCATTAAATCGCATAAATACATAGTTTTCCTTATACCAGAGCCCTTCCAAATGACGTACATCGTATTTTGATGTATGTAGGCATTTTGCAATTTAACGTACTACAATTTAATAAGTTGAATGATTTATATTTTAGTTGAATCTGACGCTTTTACATTTCATCCATTTATTTAGACGCATAAATATATAATTTCGCTGGTAACACAGCCCTTTCAAAGGACGTACATCGAATTTTGATGTATGTAAACATTTTGCGGAATTGAATGTTCTGCAATTTAATAAATTAAATGATTTATGTTTTAGTCGAATCTGACGCCTTTACATTTCATGAATTTATTTAGGCGCATAAATAGTATATAATTTCGCTGGTAACACAGCCCTTTCAAATGACGTACATCGTATTTTGATGTATGTAGACATTTTGCGGAATTGAACATATTGCAATTTAATAAATTGTATGATTTATGTTTTAGCCGAATCTGACGCTTTTACATTTCATCGATTTATTTAGATACATAAGTACATAGTTTCGTTACTACCACAGCATTTCAAATGACGTATATCATATTTTGATGTATGTGGACATTTTGCGTAATTCAACGTTCTGAAAATTAATAAATTGAATGATTTATGTTCTAATTGATTCTGACGCTTTTACATTTCATCGATTTATTTAGACGCATAAATACATAGTTTCGCTGATACTACGCCCCTTTCAATTGACGTACACCGTATTTTGATGTATGTAGACATTTTGCGCAATTGAACGTAGTGCAATTTAATAAATTGGATAATTTACATTTTAGCCGAATCTGACGCTTTTACATTTCATCCATTAAATCGCATAAATACATAGTTTCCCTTATACGAGAGCCCTTCCAAATGACATACATCGTATTTTGATGTATGTATATTAGGCATTTTGCAATTGAACGTACTGAAATTTAATAAATTAGATAATTTACATTTTAGCCGAATCTGACGCTTTTACATTTCATCCATTGAATCGCATAAATACATAGTTTCGCTTATACCAGAGCCCTTCCAAATGACGTACATCGTATTCTGATGTATGTAGGCATTTTGCAATTTAACGTACTGCAATTTAATAAGTTGAATGATTTATATTTTAGTTGAATCTGACGCTTTTACATTTCATCCATTTATTTAGACGCATAAATATATAATTTCGCTGGTAACACAGCACTTTCAAAGGACGTACATCGAATTTTGATGTATGTAAACATTTTGCGGAATAGAACGTTCTGCAATTTAATAAATTAGATGATTCATGTTTTAGTCGAGTCTGGCGCTTTTACTTTTCATTGATTTATTTAGACGCATAAATACATAGTTCGCTGATACCACAACCCGTTCAGATGACGTAGATCGTATTTTAATGTATGTATGTAGACATTTGGCGCAGTTGAACGTTTTGCAAATTAATAAATTGGACGATTTATGCTTTAGTCGAATTTGACGCTTTTACATTTCATCGATTTATTTAGATGAGGAGTACATAAATGCACTCATCGCACAACCATTTGGGATGATGAATATCATATTTTAACCAGTGTGCGAAACATGGGTATAATTATATTTGTAAATCAGGTAATGGGATGATTTATATTCCATTCAAAAAACGCTTTTGCGATTCATTGATGTATTTAGGCAAGAACTTCTGATTGGATCAAGAAGGCATATCAAACATTTGCTGTTAACACAGTAAATCCGCTTGAAGTCGAATTATGCGCGTATTTATATGTACTCATGAATATTACGGAGTAATGCATCAAATTTGATTATTGAAAACATTTATGAAACGTTAAAGCTAATACTGACATGCTTTTAGGCAATCACTTTTATGGTACAATCATATTTCTTGATCCACGCTGGATTTATGTAGTAAGAAAAAGAATTGTTAACACTATGTCATATGTAATTATGTATCGCATTAACTACTAAACGTCATATACAATATTTTAAATCATTCTATACCCAAAAAATTGAATAAACCGAACGTGAGACCATCAATTTAAGTAGATTTGTTTACAATCCAGTATTTGTTTCCAATATACCAGATCATATTCGTTTCCCCGTTTCTTCTTTCGTAAACAACGAGTTGTCACCACACTTTCTAACTTTATATCGTAAGTCGCGTAAACCTTAACACATTGCGGACGGATGACGAGATATCTCGTCATTGCTATTTCGTCGTTCGGGGCCATTGACGAGATATATCGTCTTGCGTATTTCGTCATTCTGGGCCACTGAGGAGATCTATCGTCTTACATATTCTGTCGTTTGAGGCAGGTGACGAAATATCACACAGTTGCTACGTGATTGTCAGCCGCAGTTTTTCGTAATTTGTGTTGCGAATTAACACGTTGACTGCCGTGCGTATTTTGCCGTATCAGAACGGCGATGCTATGAAATACTACAGCGTTTGACTGAATTATGCAAAATGTAAATAATGTGCAAGTATTGGACACCAAAGAATCGCATCACTATTCTAACATAACTGCATTTATAAAATAATTATTACTGCCCATTACGAATATTTTCGATCTTCAGTCAAATCTCTTGCGCCGGTCACCGGTGACCCCCACGGCAGCCAACGTGTTAATTATTTGAGCTCTGAAATATGGATAGCGACAAAACGATTAGCAATATTACAGAAATATTTGTGGACAGTTTAACACTTTGACTGCCAAGCGTTTCTTGCTATGTCGGAACCGCGATGCGATAAAATACTGCAGAGTATGATTAAATCGTGCAAAATGAAAGTAATGCACAGTTGTTAGAAGCCAAAGTATTGAAGCGCCGTTCCAATATCAATTGCTTTTACAAAATTGCAAATAGGATTCATTGCGAATTTTTTGCATTTTGAGTACAATCTTTTGCACCGGTCACCGATGACCACCATGGCAGTCGACGTGTTAACTACTAACAAATCATCACTAATTTAAAGATATTTGACGCAAAAAAATACCCGGCCACTGGGTACGATTAGCAATACAATGCTCGGTCCGCAAAGTGTTAATCATAATAACAAAAATTATCAAGACTGTTATATATGAACGTAAAGACATATATTGTTGAACAACGTTCACTTCAAATATTTGAATATTCTATTGAATATGTCACTTAAATGTCGGAAAGCACAGGGTTCCAGTTTTAGAATTAAATTAACTAAAATTGTCTAACATCGTCAAGTGTAAATATTTAAGGTATGCTATATTACGATCAATACTGGTCACATCCTAGTATATGTTCCATTACTATAGTTAAAACCCGCACCTGGGTGTATGATACTCATATGTGTCCATCAAGTTTCCACGGTATCCCGATGTTTTACAAAAAGACGTACAAAAACCAGCGTTCACAGGACATTAACAATACTCATTTATCTTGCCTTGCACTTGGACATAAACTAAAATTATGCGGTGTGGTATTTATCTCGCGTATAATAAAGGGAAAAGATATTCCAGTTATTCATCGCATGTCAATTGTGTGTTTGAGCACCTTCACACATCTGTTTACTCGCTCATTGTATTCTGAATAATACGAAGTTTATCAAACACATTATTACATTGCATTGAAACTGTACCGCGACTCCATTTAATGAATATTCACGTAAAGAATATCTTTTTCGAGTATAGAAATTTTGATTGGCCTACGCGGACCAATTAATTAATGTGTTGAAATTTTCTATTCAAAGAAACCCGATGTTTTGAGAGTAGATGTGTGTTCTTAACAAAGAATTGCAGTTTATTACAATGAAGTTCTACACCTCGTCGATACAAGCATAACATCAAATTTCCCTTGTTTCTGTATTTTCAACCTCAAGAATTTTTCATTGAATAAAAACACTTTGGTTTCCGGTTGTATTTCTTTATTACTATTCAATTAGATCAATGAATTGGATATGTTCCATAGAAGTCTGTATTTGACATTCGGTAGCTGATATTTGATAATAATGTAACAATACTGTTCTTACAATAATATTGCACATAATTGAATGGCAAGAACAGAGTCCACTGGAAACCAGGCTATTTTCTTTTAATTTGATATTACAGAATGTCCTTTTTTGTTAGTATAGATGGATAATGTTTATTTTTAAATAAATTAAAAGTAATAGATATTTGTATATGACATATGGAACTACATATGTAGCGTCCACTCTCCATGCACCTAAATTAACCTTTTCGTCTGTTATCACAAACTCTTATTCCATCACGTCCTAAAAGCCAATCGTCAACTTACCTCTAATTACACAAACATATTATTTAAATTTTCATTATTCGCTCAAACAGAATATTGTAAAATTTAATGTTTTTCCATATTCTATAAACTGCCATTTATTCAAGACATTTACATATTATCCGGATATAAGAAAAAATAGTCGTTTCGCCTAATTTATAAAATGATTCTGTTTAAAGGGATGCCCTGCAGTATGTGACTATATTCAACACACGCTACGGACATTGCTCTAAACAAGTCATCACGTATCAGTTAACATCAGCGCATCGTAGGGCATCAAGTAGTAACAATAAAGTTTAATTAAAATTTTGTTATTTTCGTTCAAGCGGTAAAATTGCTGCCCAAAAATTTTCGAAGGCATTTTTCCATGACACAGTCTCTTCCCACGAAACAATGTCCAGTATTCTTTGGACGACTGTGGGTTTTAAAAAATATACAATTGATCAACGCAAATTACACAAAATTTAGTTGTATCTAATATTGTAGTTTATTAGCCTGGAAATTAAAAATACTTTCACTACACTTCAACCTTTGGTTTCTTTACGTTTTATATAGATACATATGTTTCATATATATATATATGTACATCAACGAAGGATATACAAATACGTATAATATACAACACGTAATATATACAAAAACGCAATGTATGTATCTAAAACGTAAAGAAACAGGTGGTTGATGATGTATATATTTACCCAGTCTCAAATTACACACATATATTATTTATTTACACACATTCCATATCTAATTAATTATTCCGTTATACATTGTTACAGGTGGTCTTCATCAATACCAGCAGTAAACTCTGAACCTGACGTTAATTTATAAGAACATTAATCAAGAAACGACAGGCGTAAGTAAGTATTATTGAACGTTCCTTATTACAAGTTTTTATGTGACCAATCATGCGATTGAATATATCGCAACGAAACCCGTCCTTGTTCTTAAGATTTTAATTATACACGGAAGTCATGTGGTTTCGAAGAACATAGATTTTGGCAGCGGCAGATCTCCCAACCATGAAAAGGGGTACAATTTCTTATTCACCATAAACCAAGATTGAGCAATCTTAACTTTCATTATTCTTAAAATAAATGCGGCCAATTACGACGCAAGCAATCCTCTTAAATGAATGTAAAAAGACGACCTCTAATATCCGTAAGCTATTTATGGAAGAAAAATTAATTTGCAGTACGCCACACGTATATACCGCAATGAAACAAAAAATATTGAGGCTGGTTTCATTGCAACAACGAGGTCCGAATTAATGTTACGTATATGACGTCGGAAAATAATCAAGTAATTAATAATCCGATTATACGTCGGGCTACGTGGATATAGTCATCGTCCCGTTCTCCGGTTTTTCAGTCTTTCTTTTGCTATAGCGTCGCTTTATTAATCCGTTGAAAATTACGGCTACCTCCAATATTCAACATTCCCAAATGCGTGCTCATTTAATTAGCTCTATTATGTAATAATGATGCAACGCTAAATTTTTATGCACAAATAATTGATGTAAGTCAGTGGTTATCGATAAAAATGCATTCCTTGTGCTCTACGTTATAACTGTAGAATTAAACCAGTATTTTCTTACTCATCATACAGAGTAAGTCGGATGCAAGTTTCCAAATAAATTACATTACTTGAAAATGCACGACCATAACAAATAGACAATTATTGTTAATATTTCTATAAAATATAAATTTATATAAATTAAATAAATTAGAAAATATATATTTTCTAATATTTCTAAACGAGTATTTTTTTACTCATCATATAGTGTAAGTCGGATGCAAGTTTCCAGATAAATTACTCATACTTAAAAATGGACGACCACAACAAATAGACAATTATTGTTAATATTTCTATATAAAACATAATACTACGAATACTATATAATGCATGTATTTGATTCTAACAAAACAGATTTCATGTAATAATTATGTTTTATTCCGTCATTTTTGGTAAACACGAATACGTACAAAGGTGTCATAAAATGATAAAATTGCAATAAAATAGACAGTGTAAGATGATCAACCGTGAAACGTTCACTTGATTTACTAAAATTCGTATATTTGACCGTCACGGAAGATGACCATGTTGACAAATCCACGTAAGTCATATGTGCGTAAGTATAGTTACACGGAAATTACCGTCTGCCTACATTCGAATCTAATCAATTCTGTTGAAAGGAGGTAGCTCGATAGCCATGTATTCAGATCTATAGGCCGGCATATTTTACTCAATTCTTTAGTAACAGGTTGTCAGTTATTTTGTTTACTTCTTTGTTTATAATTTAGTCAGTCTGAAACTGGAGTTGCTCTCAATTTACCTAATACCTTTTCTGCGTATAAAGTACAATTTTTTATCAAATCGATTAAGTTCAGTTATAGTTAGTAAAAAAAGTTATAGCTCGTAACTGAACCTTATTTGTTTCGAACATTACCACACATAAATAAAATAATACTAAAATACGTTATTTATTTTTTCAATTTCATTTTTTAATGATATAATTACTTGTGTGGTTTTTCATATTGCATAAACTACAAAGAGTACATAGTGCTTTTCTATATATTTTTTTATGATGTTTATAGTCTACATTCACTACGGCATCATTACCATGAAATATAATTTATTCATTAAAATCCGGTTTAGATGTTTTTCGTGTCTTTCAAGAAGTGAAAATTGGTCTGCGTTACTTGTGAAAAATGCACAATGAGAATCGTATGCTTGGATTTATCCGGTGTCACTGACCAACCGTTAATAATGTAAGTCCAGTTTGTATTGGAATCGGAATGCACAAAAGAGTCACGTCATGTACCTGAACAACTGACTATTATACGGTAACAGCTTACAAATACATAAAGAATAATGGTGGGTATGAACAAAGCAATAGGAAGAAGAATGACTATCTCGATAACTCTAAATATGAAGAATGTAAATTCATCGGCATACCACAGAACTGTTTATAAACGTGCGGAATAAATATCTATGTTTAAATTCGGCGAATGCAAAAAGCTTCGGAAGAAAAACGTTTATATTACTATAATGTGCACCTGTACCTTTTAAATTATTTGAAATAATGCGCCTTTTTGCGGTTGAAACGTAAAACTTTATTTGTGAAGTCGACATGTCGTGGGAACGCGCGGGTTCCCTTTTCAGGTATAATCTGTTTTTTTTCGGTGGCAAGGGTTTTCTTTACAAATAGTTAAACTACGGACGTACGAGAGGGGCTGTTCTAGGGAAAACCTTTGCCACCGGAAAAAAAACAGATTACTCCTGAAAAGGGGACCCATGTGGTCCCGCAATATGACGAGTCGACAAATAAACTTCCACGTTCCACTCAGAAAACGGCGCATTATTTCGAAAAATATCTAGGTTAAAATAAGTGGCTTAAGTGCATTGCGCCATTAAATAGTCATATGAAATTACTTTACGTAAAGATTACCAACGACGTGGGTATAAATGGCGATGTCCTCAAGAGCAACATATCCTGCCATTCTAAAAGGGAAACATCCCCTTTTCCCCATCCCAATCCCGATCCCTTTCTAAAAATGCCAGGTAGTTTGACTCTTCGAGTTATCGTCGCTCACCAATTTTGCTTATGGCTGATCCCGACTTCAATAAAACACTTAAAAACTATCGAGGCCTAGAAGAAAAGTTGCTACTAGGAAGTATTCGAATGTAAGGGTGCAACTGTAACTACATATACTGTCGTAAACAAATGAGGAAATGTCATTAAAGTGGCAGCAAGCAGATACAGTTTCAGTGCCTTTTCCTCACTTCCTCTTTAGCGTGAATTTTATTCTGCCAAAACGGAACAAATTCTAAGTATCACTGTGCAAATGACCTAAAACTCGTTTCAACGACTCAAATTACCAAGTCAAATAAAACTCGTTTTGACGACTTAAATTATCAAATCAAATAAAATTCGCTTTAACAAATTAAACTGATGACCATGTCTCCGTATGGCTCAAGCTAATGTATGACTAATCCTATGCAGAACTACTTACCTGTCCCAAAATAGAGTCGTTTTTATGGATAAATGTGAGTAGACTACATATTCTGTCGTAAACAAATGAAGAAATGTCATTAAAGTGGCAGGAAACAGACACAGTTTCAGTGCCTTTACCCGACTTCCTCTTTAGCGTGAATTTTATTCTGCCAAAACGGAACAAATTCTAAGTATCACTGTGCAAATGACCTAAAACTCGTTTTAACGACTCAAATTACCAAGTCAAATAAAACTCGTTTTGACGACTTAAATTATCAAATCAAATAAAATTCGCTTTAACAAATTAAACTGATGTCCATGTCTTCGTATGGCTCAAGCTAATGTATGACTAATCCTATGCAGAACTACTTACCTGTCCCAAAATAGAGTCGTTTTTATGGATAAATGTGAGTAGACTACATATTCTGTCGTAAACAAATGAAGAAATGTCATTAAAGTGGCAGGAAACAGACACAGTTTCAGTGCCTTTACCCGACTTCCTCTTTAGCGTGAATTTTATTCTGCCAAAACGGAACAAATTCTAAGTATCACTGTGCAAATGACCTAAAACTCGTTTTAACGACTCAAATTACCAAGTCAAATAAAACTCGTTTTGACGACTTAAATTATCAAATCAAATAAAATTCGCTTTAACAAATTAAACTGATGTCCATGTCTTCGTATGGCTCAAGCTAATGTATGACTAATCCTATGCAGAACTACTTACCTGTCCCAAAATAGAGTCGTTTTTATGGATAAATGTGAGTAGACTACATATTCTGTCGTAAACAAATGAAGAAATGTCATTAAAGTGGCAGGAAACAGACACAGTTTCAGTGCCTTTACCCGACTTCCTCTTTAGCGTGAATTTTATTCTGCCAAAACGGAACAAATTCTAAGTATCACTGTGCAAATGACCTAAAACTCGTTTTAACGACTCAAATTACCAAGTCAAATAAAACTCGTTTTGACGACTTAAATTATCAAATCAAATAAAATTCGCTTTAACAAATTAAACTGATGTCCATGTCTTCGTATGGCTCAAGCTAATGTATGACTAATCCTATGCAGAACTACTTACCTGTCCCAAAATAGAGTCGTTTTTATGGATAAATGTGAGTAGACTACATATTCTGTCGTAAACAAATGAAGAAATGTCATTAAAGTGGCAGCAAGCAGATACAGTTTCAGTGCCTTTTCCTCACTTCCTCTTTAGCGTGAATTTTATTCTGCCAAAACGGAACAAATTCTAAGTATCACTGTGCAAATGACCTAAAACTCGTTTTAACGACTCAAATTACCAAGTCAAATAAAACTCGTTTTGACGACTTAAATTATCAAATAAAATAAAATTCGCTTTAACAAATCAAACTAATGTCCATGTCTCCGTATGGCTCAAGCTAATGTATGACTAATCCTATGCAGAACTACTTACCTGTCCCAAAATAGAGTCGTTTTTATGGATAAATGTGAGTAGACTACATATTCTGTCGTAAACAAATGAAGAAATGTCATTAAAGTGGCAGGAAACAGACACAGTTTCAGTGCCTTTACCCGACTTCCTCTCTAGCGTGAATTTTATTCTGCCAAAACGGACCAAATTCTAAGTATCAGTGTGCAAATGACCTAAAACTCGTTTTAACGACTCAAATTACCAAGTCAAATAAAACTCGTTTTGACGACTTAAATTATCAAATAAAATAAAATTCGCTTTAACAAATCAAACTAATGTCCATGTCTCCGTATGGCTCAAGCTAATGTATGACTAATCCTATGCAGAACTACTTACCTGTCCCAAAATAGAGTCGTTTTTATGGATAAATGTGAGTAGACTACATATTATGTCGTAAACAAATGAAGAAATGTCATTAAAGTGGCAGGAAACAGACACAGTTTCAGTGCCTTTACCCGACTTCCTCTCTAGCGTGAATTTTATTCTGCCAAAACGGACCAAATTCTAAGTATCACTGTGCAAATGACCTAAAACTCGTTTTAACAACTCAAATTACCAAGTCAAATAAAACTCGTTTTGACGACTTAAATTATCAAATCAAATAAAATTTGCTTTAACAAATTAAACTGATGTCCATGTCTTCGTATGGCTCAAGCTAATGTATGACTAATCCTATGCAGAACTACTTACCTGTCCCAAAATAGAGTTGTTTTTATAGATAAATGTGAGTAGATATGCACACAGCCTCATTAAATGCAAGCTAATGTACGATATATCCTGTGTGTGTAAAACAAACGTCTTTTTATCGCGTAAAATGTGTTGTCGTCCGTGGTTCGGAAAAGAATGACTTCACGCTGGGTCGAACGCGCTCTCGATGATGCGTTGCGCCTTTGTCGGTGCCGCGTCTGTTTTGTTTTTGGCGTATCGTTCTTCGGCGACAGTGCATTGCGTCACCCAGTCGTTTGATACTTTGTCGTCGTAAGAAATCGTCTTACATGTGTTATATTTAACTGCCGTAAAAAACTGTCATTTTGACGAATCAAAATGAATACTGTTACAAACCACACTCGTCCTTCTCAACGAGTCGTTCCGTTAATAAAACGTTAATAAAACATGTCGACATCAACCTGTAGCAAGTAAAAAAATGCATTTATGAAGGATGTAGTATGTGAATGCAAATGAGTTTGTGCGGCACTGAAGCAAACATTGTTGGCCGGAAAAAAACTGGGACACCCTGTATCTTTAGAGAAAATATACGCCTGTTATTCAATTTTCATAGAACAAAATTGTTCTCATCACCCTAAAAAGTCGTGAGAAAACGCGCATAATTAAGGTGGCATAACGCGATGAGGACTTACAACCCTCGTAGAATCGATGGTACCGAAATGCGATTCTTATTTGAACGGTGCGCGTAACAAATACATATGTTTGCAGACTGCCTCATCTAATTCAGCCGAACATACGAAAAATCTTACGTAAAACTACTTAACTGACTTAAACTACTTAACTGCCTGCTAAACTCTGTGCTTGGCTGCATCAAAGTGACTACATATATATACAGACTGCCTCGTCAAATCCAGTCTAACGTACGACAAATCTTAGGTAGAACTACTTAACTGTCTTAAAGTAGAGTCGCTTTGCTCAATCAAAGTGACTGCACACATGTGCATGCTCTCTCACCAAATCCAGCCTCTCGTATGACAAATCCTGTGTATAACTACTTAACTGTGTTAAAGCAGAGTCGGTTTCCCGAATCAAAGCGAGTACATACGAAAACTGCTTCACCAAATCCAACCTAACATGCGTTAAATTCTATGTTCCACTACTTAACGGTCTTAAAGTGGAAACGTTCTGACGAAATAAACTGCTGCATATGTGCACACCGCCTAACTAAATTCGAGGTAATGTACGATAAATCGTGTGCGTCACTGTTTCACTGCCGCAAAGTTTAATCGTTTTGACGAACCAAAGTCACGTACATTATTATTATCTCACTAAATTCAGCCTGACATATGACAGATCATCTGTACAACTACTTAACTGTCTTAAAATACAGTCGTTTTGATGAAAGAACTAAAAAACAAACTAACATGTGACATATCCTGGATGTCATTGCTCAACTAATGTAAAATCCAATTGTTTTGACAAATCAAAGTGAAGATTATGTCTCCACAGGACTCAAGCTAACATATGATTAATCCTTCGCATTACAGCTTAAGTATCTTAAAGTACAGCAATTTCGATAAATCAAAGTGATTACACGTTCAGACCGTCCCACTAAATTTAGCCCACCGTATGACAAATTCTATCTATAACTATTTAACTACGGAACTGTTGAAAGTATAATCGTTTCGATGAAGCGACGTGCACAGACTGTCTCACTGTTTTCAGTCTAACGTGTGACAAATCCCGTGCGTCACAATTTAATTGCCGCAAACGGTCGTTTTGACGAATCAAAGTGTTGTACATGTGCAGACGACAAACCGTGCGCGCCACAATTTAACTGCCGGAAAATACAGCCGTTTTGACGAATCAAAGTGCCGTACATGTGCGGACTGTCCCACTAGATTAATTTAACTTCATTATGTGTGACAGGCGCGAAGAAAAAGCTGACGGTCTGGAAAATTAAAATTTATTCGCTCGGTGCTTACCCACTCTTGCGTTGTCCCCGATGCAAGTGGGTTAACATGAAAGCGCCAGGAAGTTCCAACATGGACGAGGCACGCTATGAATAACGCGGACGTGTTCGACTTATGAATCACACCGATGTAAGCCTTAAGGCCACACCATCCACATATTTCACAAAGTTATCCGCAATTCCTTTCCTTATCGTATTAAACTGCAGATATGTCTTCCAGCGACGAAGTATAAGCTAAGCGTTTAATCTATTTCGGAGGATATATCAAAGGAATGTCTTCACTTGCATAAGTTGTAAATGCATCGATGGAAACTCTTTACGCATACGTACTTACTTGTCACGTCAGACAGTGTGCAAATTTTTATGTTTAACCCTTTGCGGTCGGCAAATTTTGCTCTTAACACTTGGCATGCAGGCATACTTCGCCGCCGAATTTCGCGTGCAGCGGGCGTTTTTTCTTGAATCGCGCGGAAGTTTGAAGCGCGGAAGAAAATCGTTTCCACGAATTTTAACTTCGTTTGTTGCATAAGACAAGGGCATACACTATTACGAATGCGTTTTGCAATACTCTACGAATTGCTACGAGATGTATTCGTAAGTAGAAAAATAATGTTTCTGTGAAAAGATTAATAGATTGAACTGTTGACTTAACACGTTGACTGCCATGCGTATTTTGCCGTATTAGAACGGCGATGCTATGAACTACTACAGCGTTTGACTGAATTATGCAAAATGTAAATAATGTGCAAGTATTGGAGACCAAAGAATCGCATCACTATTCTAAGAATAACTGCATTTATGAAATAATTATTACTATCCATTATGAATATTTTGGATGTTCAATAAAATCTCTTGCGCCGGTCACCGGTGACCCCCACGGCAGCCAACGTGTTAATTGAGCATATCATACCTGTGCAGACATTACATTTATTTATTAGTCATAGGCACACAACTATATGCACACGTAATGTTTTTTTAGATAAAAACCCATCAAAGTGACAATCTAAATAGATATGTTGTAATGCACATGATATTATTACAAATATTTACACCTTCTACATTCGAAAAAATAGCATCATTTGCAAATCCATACTACTAACTTTTATTCTATCAGTGACTATATAATTCGTTATGCCTTATAGAGACTGGACCAACATTCATACGTGTGCAAAAAAATACCAGTTTTCCCAATACTTTGTTATGACCTTTCCAAGTATTATGGGTACAATTCCAAAATAGAATGCATTTTATAGTTTCCTTGCAAGTGAAGACGGTATTAAAAATGTATCGCCGTCAATATAAATAATATGAAACCACTCTAACTCCACTATTAAAAACATAAACCATAAACTACCTCCCACGTTTTTTTAATTATGCTAAGATCGAAGAGAGGATCCGTGCTAATTATGTCAGGCTAATGATATATACCACGGTAAACTCAATTATTCATTGCGATGCATCAACTAAGGTGTTTAAGCAAAACTAGAGTTACTATCGCTCATGCATTAGTCCAGCACTTAGTGCGTGAAATCTAATAACAATAAAGTAGTGGCAGGATACTATCATTCAAAGAGAAGAGGCGAACTCCCCATAACCACTAACAAGATTCGAAACATAGGAAAGACCCGAGCAATCTTGCTAGTCGAAGGGAACTATTCTAACAAGACGGTTAGTTTTAATGATACGACTATTACTTCGACATTGTCTTATCTATATAGACTATTGATCATTTGACAATTCAAAAAGACGAAATTATCTTAATTAGTTCTGCGTCTTAAGATATTAGAAACGTGAACAAATAATATTTCAAGGTGTACGTACAAGAAATGTATTGTACAGATGTGTTATAATTTAATGCGTCACTGGGTGGCTGTAAAAGACGAATTCTGAAAGTACACATAATGTGAATTTTTTTACAGACAGCGAAAAAAATGCTGAACCAAATGTTGTTTCAAAAAATTGTCGAATAATTTGAATGAATATAATTCTAGAAGGAATAACATATTATTGGTGGAAAAATTAATTAATGAACTTTTGTTAATTAACAATGTTATTGTATACGGTAAGCCCATAGATAACGCTTGCATCGATTTACTACACCAATCACAGACTTAGCAGAAGATATAAAAATCTTTATGTTTTCTTAGTAAAGATACAATATTTAAATAATATAGCCTAAATATTTGTTTCCCGCGGGTTTTAGGAGAACTGTTTTTTATGGAAAATTTTTCATAGGACAAGCGTGATGAAATTCCGTCTACAAATATACACGAATTATCATAATTTTACCCAAAGAATATGAATCATATATACGTATATAATATTGTATATCGACGTATATGTAATATTGTTTATCAATGTAACGGTCATAAGACATGGATATATTATTCTTTTGCAAAAAATAGGTTTTTCAACCACGAAGAAGAGCATTCGTTTTTATTCAGTACAAATCAAAATGGAGCAATATTTTCCAAAGAAGAGACCTGCGCTACACGTTTAAACTGGAATTCAATGTAGTTTCTTCCGAAGTGCTTCAACGTTCCATAACTGTCTGCATAGATTAAAGACGGCTTGAATATATTGCATTCCGATAGTGCATCCGACAAACGTAATCGTTCTTCAAAGCTCGTTCCCGTAAAAGAAATAATTAGGAGCTTCTGATGCAGAGTAATTGTCCCGAACCTGCTCATTATGCCCTTGATAGAAAATAAGAAGCTTTATAGCACCCTACGTCCGTGCATAAAAGCACAACTATTATCAGCAGCG
Source organism: Cryptocheilus praepositus (assembly GCA_033815515.1). Taxonomy (NCBI): domain Eukaryota; kingdom Metazoa; phylum Arthropoda; class Insecta; order Hymenoptera; family Pompilidae; genus Cryptocheilus; species Cryptocheilus praepositus. The sequence goes on from JAWWQZ010000153.1 coordinate 1,873,537, forward strand.
GTAATGAAGAATATTTTACGTGAAAGCAATTGGTAACTCGAACAGGGTCGGGTACTCTTCCTTTTAACGCGGAATACTTTGCTTTTACTCGCGCAGTTTGCCGTCTCTACAGTTTCATCGTAGAGAATATACGCTTAAGTACGCATTCGAAAAGTTTCGCTATCACGTTGACGCCCGGAATTCACATAAAATCACTCGTTCCTGCTTTCCAATAACCGAACGTGCATCGTACACGGAAAAAGTGTTTTCTTAAGGAGTGATTCAGGGGGAAAAACAAGTGTAATGGAACGTATTATTAAATACAACGCCAAACATTGGTGATATTTGACGTAAGGTGTAAATAAAAAAATAACATGCACACTTACTATTTATGTGCATTTGCATTGCAGGATAAAATCTACGAAGAATTGTATTGAATGTGCACAAGTTTGCACGTTCTTCATATATAAGAAAATTATATGCACACTCACTATTTATGTGCATTTGCATTGCAGGATAAAATCTACGAATAATTGTATGGAATGTGCACAAGTTTACATGTTTTTTTGTATATATACAGAAACTTAGTCTTTATGCGGTGCGAAATTTGTCACAGCATTTTGCTTACACACTATTATTACTGCTCTGTTACAATAACTATTAATCATTATGGCTTACCGAGTTGAGCGTTGTATATTGATTAGTAAATATCTTGAATATAAGAGCTTTATTTAAAAATTCGCTAAGCACTTTGATACCGTGTCAATATAATTTGCTTCATCCACTCTCTCAGTACCTTTTCAAATTTATTTTCGATGACGAAAGTACTCGATGCAACGTAACAGATTCCAAAACTCCAATATGGAAAAAATTGTTGCTCTCTACGGTTTTTCAGCTTTTAAAATTAAAGCTTTTAACTTTGCGAAACAAAACCATATTTTATATTTAATCCCACGCTGTTCCGAATCACAGAAACGCCGGGAACGAGTCCAGAAGTATTCGAACGTATCCCCACAACCGTCATTTTGCCCGGGCAAGTTTTTCTGCAAGTCGCAAAAACGTAATCTGCCATAGGTCATCCGGTAATTTAGCTGAAGCTTTCCTCTTCGCCGTCATTTATTCTTGTTCACGAGAGCGGGATCCCTTTGCGAAGTGCATCGAGGCATTTAAGATCTTCACGAATCAATTTTGATTGCCGCTATATTGTGCGGCATTAAATTCCGGCGCCATTTCAGCTATCCCATTCTTCCACGGATTTTCCTCTTCTTTTCAGCGAAGTATTCCCGGACAGAACTCGTTCCGGCTCTCCTCTTTGCCTGATCCGATTACCACACGAATCGTGTAAATTCCTCCCTGGTCACTGAATTTCTCTCGAATTCGACCGCGTCTACTGGCAGAAATATTTCCGTGACGAGAAGTCAGAGGAAAAAATCTCGATATACAGTTGTATGCATTAGTTTATACAAATAAACCCTTCTTCTTTGTTGAAAATATTTGCGGTCTTCGTTGCGTTAAACTTCTCCATCTATAATACATGTTTCGAAATCACTGATTTCCTCCTATGAGTCTCTGTACGATAAGGTAAATGAATAAATTTCTTGTTGTTTAAATTGTCTTTATATTATGCAAGAATTGTGCTGTTGGTGAGAAAAGGAGTAATAAAAGTATTAGTTGCAAATGACAAAAAGTATGTTCACCTAACATATCATACACAATGTATGAAGTGGGAATTACTGGAAGGATGGAAACTGAAACATTTAATACAATAATAGGAGTAAATGTTGGGGATAATTACATCCTATGTTATCGATGGTGTGATTGCAAAAGGACAGAGAAACAGGAAACAACCAAAAAGTTAAAAATAAAAGATTGAGCAGAAATAGGGACACCTAGAAATAAAATGACGCCCGATCATAGAAGCGCCTATCAAGACGGATGTGTCAACAATAAAAAATTGTGAATCAGTTATTTTAAAACCGTTATATTTCTTGAAACTTTATTCGTTTCAACTGTATTTTAAACTTCGTTATGCTCAATAATTCAACTTATAATTAAATAATAATAAACACTTCAACAATAATTAAACATATGTATTGCGTAGATGTTGAAATAGTTTTAATAGTATCTCACCGAGCTAGTCAGTATGTAAAGTTATACATTTTATTAGCACAGAACATCATATTACGTGAGTATATAGCGAACATGTCAGTCTTTAATTTTGTTCAATACTTGAAGTTTTAGAGAAACAGAAATATAGTCATCTAACATATTCTACACAGACGTCGTAGAAGGAAAACACTGATTATAAAATACGCAAAATAAAAAATTAAACACCATAAATGGAGTAAATATTTTCAGCGAAATAGGAGTGTTAACGTTTCACGTGTGTAATATTAATATTCGAACAATCTTTATAATTAAATTATTCAGTAGATATTAAAACTAATTCAGTTGATAATGTACGACATAAGTTTTATGGAAATCCCAACTTATGGGATTTAGGAAAGCGAATAATGAAGGAGGTTTCTCACAATTTTTTATCTGAGCCTCTAATGGAAAGTTCACCAATACGCTTTGTGGGTTAAGGCCAGTTATATGTATACATGCTAATAATTTTATCAAACTCAATTAAGACAAAAACAAGTAATAAGCACTGGAAAATTAAAAAATCTTTAGTTTTATTACATTTATAAGCTGCAAGTCCTGGAAATCTGCGATTTTCATTGTTTTTCATTATTTGTAACTCATAGGAACGTTAACTGATTTCGATTAAATTTTCAGCATGTATATAATTGAACTAAATTTACAAAACCTATTATTGTAATTTTCATGACAGATTCGGATGAAAAATTGGGTCAAAAACTGTTTCTTCCGTAGTTTCAATAAATTGCCGTTTTCAAGACTTTTTGATCTATCTCTTAGTAACTTAACCTTTCTGACTTTTCGAAAAAATTGAAGTTGTTTCGTATAATTTTTAAACGTTATTCTGTTTTAAAAACTGTCCGAATATTAATGTGCGTAACAGTATACATTATTAAATTATAAAAGTTCTCGGTGATTACAAAAAATGCACCAACGATAATTTGTATGACGTGAAACAGTATTCGTTTTGTGAAAACGCACAATAAAGCTTGGAATAAAAATATGCGAAAGTTGCGTTCATTGATTACCACGAGGTGTCTGATGTTTTATTTCTAACACGTGAAAGATGAAAGACTCTATTATTTAATTTACCGCATGAAAACAACGCCGGCATACGGTAAAACTTTTTTCTATAAAAAAAATGAAGTTTAATTTTATTATAGCTAAGCACCGCAGGGTTCTGCTTTAAGTTCATTCCGTCCAATGGTTTGGAAATAGCCCTTCTCCTTTACGAATAACAGGGTGCAAGAAAGTTGTACATACACCTAATTATAAAAACTCCTTGAGATCAAAGTTATAATTAGTCTCATCATTTTTCGTATACAGTTAGTCCAGAAAGTATTCGTATGCGGGTCATTCTCGAACGATACTTCGTGATCTTATAATTTATTAACTAATTGTTGGTGAGTAAAAAATTCGCGAATATTTTTAAAAATCTATGTAATTCAATAAATTCAGAGGCAGTATAAAAAAATAGGTGCCTAAGCAATTGACGAATTTAACAAGAAATACAAAAAAAAAACACTTTGCTCTGTATCATTGAAAATTATAGCTGAAAAATAGAGCGGATACATGCGACAGTTATGATAGAAAAGAGGAAAATTAATATTAATTTGCAACCAATTATGTCTGCACTATATCTATTATAATTTAAGGGAAACGACCAGGCTCTCTGTGTTTGTTGTCCTTCAATTATAAATCCGTCAGATTCATACAAAAATAACAAACGTATTTATTGTAGATGTTTTTAAGATTATAGACGAATTCGTTATTTATACAAAATTATGTAATAAACTAAAATTTCACAAAGTATTGTTCGGAATTGATCGCTATCCGAATGCTTTGTATACTATGTATCCTCTGTTAAAATGATTTATCGCAACTGCTATGTACGGCGTCATTAGTATTTTGTTATAATTATATAATAATATATATTTCTCATAAAGTGTACATGTATTTGCTGCTACTAAATTGCATATTAGTTGCATTCCGATACATTTTAACCTAGCTTTTTCATTCGGTCTTTTACTCGGCATATTTATAATGTTGTACTCACTTTAGTATTCTTGCAATACTTCTTCACATTTTATCATCTGTACAGTCTATGTAACGCCAATATCTAAAGTTTCTGTTTGAATCTCGCTGCCAAGCGTAAATGGATGTCAATTTACGAATAATGAACTTTTTCTTTTTACGCTTTCAGTGCCAAGCGTAATTTGCCTTTGTCTCCTATGGGGCCCAAAAGTTAACTAATTTCTGCGGTCGCACCGAATATTTTTTTTAGCTGCCTTATCAATACTAATTTTAGACTTTATTGACAGCAATTGGAGCCATCAGCTGTGTTAGATTATAATTTTGGGAAGGGTGACATTGATATTTCTAATCAACTAGCTTCTTGTGCACCAACACTGAGGAAATTGTCATATTATACCGAAAATTAGGTGTATATTTCATTCTAGGACTGTCTTTTCTTAGTTGTAAATGTCTTCATATCTTACAAAACTACCCAAATATAATATTAAAATCACATCTTTCAGAAAACTGTTACGTCTTCAGTTTTTTATTTATTGTATACAAAACATGTGCATGTAAACAGCCACAAAAATGGTGCCTTTTTAAGTTTCCCATCTCCTCAACAACAGTATGCAGTAAATTCTCACATTAATAATATAAACGTTCATCACGTTAATAAGTATTGTAGTATCAGGGAAACGGCCTTAGATGCATCGCATAAAGCTGTCGCGGGGCCATCGGGCCCTACCGGATTAAGATAAAGTGGTAGAGGTCCGTATAAAAGCCGGCCCGGTTTGCGACGCGAGTTCAGTCTTAGTTGAGTTTAGGTCAGAGTTTAGCTCAGTCTTAGTCAAGTTTAGGTCAGTCTCAGTTCAGTTTACTCAGTTTTTAGTTCAGTCAAGTTCGATATAGTTCAGTCCAGTATAGATGCGTTTTCTTGCCGTTTACCGAATCTTAGTCGAATTACTATAGTTTTATCTTTATTTTATATTTATATTTATATATTAGTGCTTCTGTTAATCTTTAAATAAACTTTATTCAATTCAATATAATTCTGCATCCCGCTTCGACAACACCTAACATCTTATCCTACAGTATAATAATATAAATACAAGTAGTATGATTGGTTACTGTCATGTCAAATTTTTTCCTATGTCCCATTTATTAAAAACAAAACAACATATAATAACAAGCTATGCGATATTCGTTCGCATACAAGCTATTCGATGCTGCAATTAAATTCTGACGCATATAATTTCTTGTAGACAAGTCATTTTTGTAATTGTGCGAATGTATTATTGCATAATAATAATAAATCATACATTTAGGCACTATAATCGCATTTGTCATTATCAATATAAAACCGTGTAAAAGACACTTTCCAGCTTCTTGCTATAAACGAATTTAAAATACATGTTATTTATATGCCAATTGAGCCTTTACCAACCTGAAACCATTTTGAGCAGTTGTTCTATCTCATTTTCTGAATATATCTCTATAAATACATAATTTAAGAAGTGCGCGTTGACAGAGATTCTGTTATATTAAAAGGTCACGAGATCTCTTCACACTGTAGCACAAGTTGCAGTGCAAACAAATAAGTATCACCGAGTCCATTGTTACTCGTAATCAGGAAGAATATGCCACAATGATAGCAAATTTCATTGAACGTCAGTTACAGCGACGCAACTTTGATCATTTCCATTTTGCGAGCTGTTCTGTACGTGCCACTGGTGTTCCATTATCGAGAAATGGAGCCAAAAATATTGCCAATGCATTGACGTTCGGTGATCAATCAGCCGAACAATTGAACCTTCCATTCGATTCGTCCGAATAATCGAGTGAAAGATTAATCGGCTGTCCCATACCACATTGCTGGACCGAATGCCATTTTTCCTTCGGCATTCATGTTTTAAGCCCGAATCTTCGCAGCAATGATGTATATTATAGCAGATAAAAGATTCATTGCATTGACAGCGTATATTAACCTCGAATATTCCTACACATTATATATATTATAGCAGATAAAACCTTTGAGTGACTTGCCAACTGGTCTCTATTCTGTTATGACCATATTTTCAGCATTTAATAGACCGATTATTATCGAGTTTAAATGTGGAATGTAACTTTTATGCACTTATAATATATTTAAAAAACGGTTTTTCGAAGCAGTGGATGAAACAAAAGGACAAACAACATACTAACTTTAAAAATTTGCTTTCAAATATATTTGCATTTAAAACAGAGAAAGCTTGGAACTGAAGAAAAAAATCAGATTATTTTCATTTTTGTCTTTATTTGTTATTAATAGTATTTTTATTAATAACGATCGTCTGACAATTCTGACAAACATCAAAGTCTTGTACCGAAATAAAGTAATGATCGTGCAATAAATATTCTCAAATATAATTAAAAAATTAGCAATTTTTAAGCAAATAATTAAAAATTCTCAAATATAATTAAAAAAAAATATATATATATATGTATATACGATATTACGTGCGATACAGATAAGAATTTGTTTGATATCAAAACATGGCAAATGAACATTGTAAGGTTATATTTGTTAACTGACTTAACTGCGGATACAATATTATTCTACAAGGTTTATGTTATCTGTTACTGTTTACTCTGTCTGACGTTGTGCTGTTTCACGCTGTCCACATTGTTGACTGTTTACACCGGTGTAATCCACATCGCTCTAGTCTACATAGGTAAATTGTTCTACACACGTAATAATCCACGATAAGACTCGCAATGTACGTATAGTAAGCAGTCCACTAGCTTGCATACCAAAGTTTACTAAATCCTTTCCATACGCGTAAGCGGCAGAGTCTACTATTATTATTCAACATGTACGCAACATCTTTTACAAAACAGTATATTTTTGATACCATATTACGAATGCGACAGTATATTTTTAATATCGTATTATGAATGCGGCTGTATATTTTTAATACCATATTACGAATGCGACAGTATACTTTCAACACCATATTACGAATGCGACAGTGTATTTTTAACACCATGTTACGAATGTGACAGTATATTTTGCACACCATAATACGAATGCGATAGCATACTTTTAACACTATATTATGCGGCAATATATTTTTAATATCATATTATGAATGCGGCAGTATATTTTTAATATCATATTATGAATGCAGCAGTATATTTTTAATACCATATTACAAATGCGACAGTGTATTTTTAACACCATATTACGAATGTGACTATATTTTGCACACCACAATACGAATGCGATGGCATACTTTTAACACCATATTATGCGGCCATATATTTTTAATACAATATTATGAATGCGGCAGTATATTTTTATCATATTATGAATGCAGCAGTATATTTTTAATACCATATTACAAATGCGACAGTATACTTTTAACGCCATATTAAGAATGCGATAGTATACTTTGAATACTATATGATGAATGCAACAGTGTATTTTTAATACCATATTACGAATGCGACAGTATACTTTCAACACCATATTACGAATGCGACAGTGTATTTTTAACACCATGTTACGAATGTGACAGTATATTTTGCACACCATAATACGAATGCGATAGCATACTTTTAACACTATATTATGCGGCAATATATTTTTAATATCATATTATGAATGCGGCAGTATATTTTTAATACCATATTACAAATGCGACAGTATACTTTTAACGCCATATTAAGAATGCGATAGTATACTTTTAGTTAATTGAATTTACAAAATTATACATCCTACCGATTGGGTATTTTTTTATTTTTTCGTGAGGCCTTTTGTACCGGTCACCGATGACCCCCACGGTAATCAACGTGCTAAGTGCATTCTGTAAACATTATGCCAGCGCAAAGAACGTGAAAAAGAACTTAGCATTGAAAATATTGCTACGTCGATAGTCGAGTCTGTGGATTGAATGATACAGAGCCTCTCCGTTTACCAGATTCTTATTGGTATCATGATTCTGTCACTACCTTGAGTGCGAGTTTCATGACGCCTACTACTCCGTTGCATAAGCGACCATATGTATAAGATGGAGATCAGACGGTCATGAAAGGAGCGTTATTCTCATATCTTCACGACCTTCCCACTCACCGAGCATATGTATGCCATCGTAAGGGAACGTTTTATTTTTAGACGGTATACTACTTTATACTCCCACTTTTTTTCCATATTCCTAATAACCCCAGAAGACATAAAATTTTACTTACTGGTTACATGTATACTAGATTAACAAAGTGCATATACTCATTTTGTTACAGGGGATTTTTTATTTCGTCGAAATATTTGTCATCGATCAGTATGTATAGGCGTCATTACAGGGGGATGTTTTATATTTAGACGATGTAATACTTTATACTCGCATTTTTTTCCATAGTCTTAATAACCGCGAAAGTTGTGAAGTTTATTTATACTGGTTACAAGGATACTAGATTACGTAGTATGTACGTCATTATTGCAATTGCGCATTTTCTGATTTCTTTGAAATATTTGTTAGTGACCGACATCTCTAGGCGCTATTGCGAAGAAATATTTTATATTCAGACGGAATAGTAATTCACACTCCCAGTTTTTTGGCCACATTTTTAACAACCGTAAAAGTCATACAGTTTTATTACCTAATTCCAAACATTATAAATTAGTATATTGACCATACACTCTTTTGTTCGATAATTTTTTATGTCCCGGAAATACTTATTAGATTTTCAATTTTGTTGCAACGCATAGCGTATACGCAGCTTTAGTAAATAATCATTATAAACATCCGTCTCTATGAATATATTTTACATTTTATTTATCCATGACATCGAAACTATGCAATTATTCATATTTTCACGAGTGAAATGATTAATAAAAAGCGACTACATTCGCCATCTTTGACTTTATCTTGGTGCCATTTACGGTAATACATACAAAATTAATATAATGCCATTAAAAAATGATAACGATATTCATATTATTTTCTCTTCCTCCTCATTCTTCTGCTGTTATTTAACACTGCATCGACTGTATCATCATTACCAAAGGAAATTGAGCTTTTTAATTTTGCATCAACCCAACATTCTCTAAATATTTATGCTTGGAAACTTGCTGGTGATTAAAGCACAAATAGCTTGGTATTTACAATATCTGTGAAATTGACTGCGAGGCAATAAATAACACACGCGCACGTCATGTGTATTTATACTACGTTATTCATTGCCTGCAAAAAATCGGTCGAACGAAAGGTATCTAAATCAATGAATTTGACCTATCGTCGCCCATTCATCACACCATACGTTTTTAAACGCGTTTTCTGCAAAAAACACTGTAGATGCAAACAAAAATTAAACGGCATCTCAAGACGAGCAAGTAAGCGATTATTCTCGATATATTATCATCCTAGATGTCGTGGTTATCCGAAAGTATTTTATTTTATTTATAACTCTGCTGTGTTCGTTCCAGAGTACATTTTGAATTCGCTGCGTTGCTATAACTTATTAGTCGTAAAATGGGATTTCTATCGCTTCTTTCTTCTGTTGCAACTGTCTCTTCCAAAAACGTAACCACCGTGTCTGATACAAAATAAATAATCCCAGAAAAGCATCTAAGAAAGAGGATTAAAATGAAATATAATTTGTATTATCAAGGACATTGAGCCATATGAAAACTGACAGTATCTAATGTAAAACGGCGGAAATTACATTTTATACCCATAATGTTAATATAAATTTGGATAAATGCGAAAATCGAGTAATTAGTGGAGAAATTACAAAGCGGTAGGTAAAATGCAACGTTTGGAGTGCGAAAACTGGTAGTGAAGGTACAAAAGGAAATATATAAAGAAAATAAGAGGATAAAACCAATTTCAAGAAATATATTTCGTTAAGAGTCCAATGTTACGAGTTATACAACTACAAAACTGAAGAATGTAACTACTGTTAAAAAAACGCGAGGATAACGCTGTATATTTGTCTAAAAGCACTCTTTTCCTGGAATACATGATAATGTCTCTAAAAATGTAAAACTGTGAAAACGTTACAAGGGAAAAGTTAACATAATTATTTTAAAAGGTTAACGTCATTATTGTAGCGATTTAGTTATTAGAAGAGAGAAATGCCAAAAGTTATATTCCCTTTAAGGTATATTCAATAATACCGTCTGCCAGAAAAATCGAAGTAGCGTATGATACCTCCTGTACAGAATGACAGAGAAATACGTGACATTACGTTAGTGCCGTATTCTACTGTTCCTTCGAATAAAAATGGGTCATATAAACACAGGTCTGAAAACACTACTTTTCCGAGATACAAACATTTTCTGCTTATAAGTTGCTAAAATGACTTTTAGTAGGACGTAATGTTTAGAAAAAGTCTGCTGACAGAGATTCTGAGTTTCTCTGGTGTTTCCATTAATGCGTAAAGTGCCAAATATATTTTGTCGTTGTTTTGCTACGGGATTCCAAAAGTTAACGAATCTCTTATCTAAACACGCGTGGAGACTTTTCACAGCACGTCACGTTTAGAAAAAGTCTGCTGACAGAGATTCTGAGTTTCTCGGGTCTTTTTATTAATATTTAAAGTGCCAAACATACTTTGTCGTTGTTTTGCTACGAGATCCAAAAGTTAACGAATCTCTGATCTAAATACGAGTGGAAACTTTTGACAGGACGTCATGTTTACAAAAGTCTGCTGACAGAGATTCTGAGTTTCTCTGGTATTTCCATTAATGCGTAAAGTGCCAAATATATTTTGTCGTTGTTTTGCTCCGGGATCCAAAAGTTAACGAATCTCTCCATTTGTATTTAGATAACGTTTCTATCTTTGCCGCCGCTTCCATATTCAGCTAAATATACCACACTTAGAGACCTATTACACCGCAAACGGTTAATGTTGATGTCCGCGACATTGACCGTTCTAGAATGCTATGCATTGTGTTACTGGCGACATAATCAGGTCATCTATCTGCTTCCTTTCAATATACCGTATGACTAAACCAAACGTTTCAATGTAAAATGTATGTCATTTTAACATGTTGACTGCCACGGTCGTCACCGATGACCGGCGCAAAAATTTTACTAAAAATGCCAAAAATTCCCAATGCAGCCTATTTGCATTCTTGTAAAAGCAATTGATATTGGAACGGTGCTTCAATACTTTTGCTTCTAACAACTCAGCGTTACCTTTATTTTGCACGATTTAATTATACTCTGCAGTATTTTATCACATCGTGGTTCTAATATAGCACAATACACGGTGACCAGCGCAGAAGATTTTACTAAAAACGCAAAAAGTTCGCAATGAAGCCTATTTGGAATCTTGTAAAAGCAATTGATATTGGAACGGTGCTTCAATACTTTTGCTTCTAACAACTCAGCGTTACCTTTATTTTGCACGATTTAATTATACTCTGCAGTATTTCATCACATCGCGGTTCTAACATAGCAAAATACGCGGTGACCGGTGCAAAAGATTTTACTAATAATGCAAAAAAATCGCAATCAAACCTATTTGCAATCTTGTAAAAGCAATTGATTTCGGAACAGTGCTTCAATACTTTTGCTTCTAACAACTCTGCGTTACCTTTATTTTGCACGATTTAATTATACTCTGCAGTATTTCATCACGTTGCGGTTCTAACATATCACAATATGCGGTGACCAGTGCAAAATATTTTACTAAAAATGCAAAAAATTTGCAATGAAGCCTACTTGCAACCTTATGAAGGCAATTGATTTTGGTACAGTGCTTCAATACTTTTGCTTCTAACAACTCTGCGTTATCTTTATTTTGCACAATTTAATTATACTCTGCAGTATTTTATCACATCGCGGTTCTAACATAGCACAATACCCGGTGACCGGTGCAAAAGATTTTACTAAAAATGCAAAAAATTCGCAATCAAACCTATTTGCAATCTTGTAAAAGCAATTGATTTCCACATGTTGTAATCCACAATTGTATTCCACATGTATTCTAATAAAAATAGTTCTTTACGGAAATAGTTCTGTCTCCCATTTTTTCGGAGGCGGGGCCCCTGGAAAAAATCATGCATCTTCCATTTCTGATCTTAAAAAGATGAAAGGAAATCGTTGATATTCCGTTAAAGAACTGTCATTCCTTAAGCATGCGTTAACACAGGCGCGTTGTTAAAAATACTTCCGGCATGCGAAAAGCGGAGTTAATGCCCATTCGATTACCTGGACGAGCAGCGTGTCAGTGCACGACTTAAATTTATCGACTGGAAAGAGCAGGCGTTAACGTTCAGAAATGTTTAGCGACATGGAAGCACGTCCAATGAAAAGTACGTCAATAAATCGTTTTTCGCCTACGCGTATTTTCGTAAGTCAGCTCACATAGTGCAACGCGTTGGAGGAGAGGACTTCGGTGACCTCTTTGAAACGTGTATTAACGCACGTCAGAGTATGCGTTTCTATGCGGCCCGACCATCGTTGTAAGTAGTATGAACAGTGTGAAATATGGGAAAACTTTTTGCCACATCTCAAATATTCCACGCAGCGTATCATCTCGTCGCGCAAGCGTAGAACAATGTTTGCTGAATAAGTAGCGTGCGACCAGGCTTCAAGGGAACCGGCGACAGTTAAAAAAAAATCTCCTGTTTGGCTTGTGCGCTTTTCTTCTTTTATTGGTACATTATTAATAATCTGTGGGACAACGCGTCTACGGAATATGGAAATATTGAAACAGCGTGTCATTTTTCGCATGGAAGGCAATTAACGGACAGGATATTCTAAAACATATATACGGAGGTTTACGGTGTATAATTATGTGTGTATATTCTACTTATAATTATCTGGAGCGTGTATACATTTTTAGTTATAATGTGTAATACGATCGTTATATCTAGAATATGGGAATATTGAAACAGTAGATTTTAAAAGAGAAATGGATGAATTTTTCTTAGTTTTCATGCGCGCATGTATTTTTGGGAAATACTTTTACTACAAAACATTGGGAAATTTCAGTAGCTTCCACATTTTTATACTAAAATCAACAGTATGACCTAGTAGACTCTCAAATGAAAGAATTCTACCTAACCCAAAAGTTTCGTTCACCTTACCATGTAATTGTCATTACAAAACTTTTGACCAATGAACATAAAACATTCCAAACGATATTCAACGGAAAAACATCAATCTAATCTCTATTATTAATATACCATAGTTAGTATCTTTAACCACCAACGAATTCCTAAGCGTACTCATAACATCAACTTTCTGAAATATGTAGCTATTCTTTCCAAAAGCTTTATTGAAACGTACATTAATTTAATATTTTTCTGAAAAAGAATTACATTACACTTATTTTGAATTTTAATGCACATGCGATAATAATTCGGTCATTATGTCTAGAATATGTAAATATTGATACAGCAAATTTTAAAAGAGTGGATGGATCAATTTTTCTTAGTTTTCATGCACGCATGCATTTTTGAAAAATACTTTTATTGCTAGACATTGAGAAATTTTAGTAGCTTCAAAATTGTATACTGAAATCAACAGTATTACCTAGTAGACTCTCGACTTAAAGACTTCTACTTAACCCAAAAGTTTCGTTCACCTTACCATGTATTTGTCATTTCAAAACGTTTGACCAATGAACATAAAACATTCAGTCATGACAAAACGGTACTTGACGAAAAAAAACATCAATGTAACCTCTTTTATCAGTGTACCATTGTTATTAGTTTTAAGCACCAACGAATTCATAAGCGTACTTATAACATCAACTTTCTGAAATAGCTATTCTACCAGAAGCTTTATTGAAACGTATATTAATTTAATATTTATTTTAAATTATTATTCATTTAATATTTCTCTGAAAAAAAACAACATTACAGTTATTTTGAAATTTAATGCACATGGGATGGAAGTAAGGAGGAATACGAAATTATAATACCGTTGTTATATCTAGAATATCGGAATATTGAAACAGCAGATTTTAAAAGAGTGAATGGATGGATTTTTCTTAGTTTTTATGCATGCATGCATTTTTAGAAAATACTTTTATTACGAGACATTGAAAAATTTCAGTAGCTTCTAAATTTTTATACTGAAATCAACAGTATGACCTAGTGGATTCTTGACTTAAAGAATTCTACCTAACCCAAAAGTTTCGTTCACTTTACCATGTATTTGTCATTACAAAACTTTGGACCAGTGAACATAATACATTCCGTCATGTCCAAACAGTATTTGACGAAAAAATATTAATCTAACCTCTATTATTAATACGCTATTGTTATTACCTTTAACCACCAACGAATTCATAAGCGTACTCATAACATCAACTTTCTGAAATAGCTATTCTGCGGAAAGCTTTATTAAAACGTATATTAATTCAGTATTTATTTTAAATTAATATTAATTTAATATTTCTCTGAAAAAAAATGACATTATATTTATTTTGAAATTTAATGCACGTAGGATGGAAGTAACAAGGAATACGAAATAACCAACAAGCGCTAATAAAAAGCGACACACGTATAGTAACTAACACGATATATAAAATCTTACAAAATTGTATTTTCATGCTACAAAACATGTGACCTCGATGCACTTTAATAAAAACACGCTATTCTAACGCATCCGAATCTTGCAAGAAATTGAAATAAATAAAAGACAATTTATTCGAAAACCCAAACGTCTCCGCACCTCTGATTAGAAATAAATAAAAGACAATTTATTCGCAAACTCAAACGTCTCCGCACCTCTGATTAGAAATAAATAAAAGACAACTTATTGGAAAACTCAAACGTCTCCGCACCTCTGATTAGAAGACCACCATTGATTCTGTCAGTCCAGAAAATACCCTTGCTTTTGGCTACCTATTTTAGGCAACGGAGAGACGCGGCCCGTAACGCTAAGTAAAAAGTCGCGCGTAAATAAATTACCTAACAAACGTGGAATTCTGCGCAGGGTGCAAATCATGTTTAACATCGTTGCAATTTAATTTTCTGAGACGACGTTGCGTGGTGCGGGTACATGATTACCTCGTAGGCGTTCGTTGTATATTGCTTCTAGGTAATGACATCAGTATAATGAAATCACATGCACGGATGCCCTTACACTGCGGTGCATTAATAATCCTGAAATATAAGACGGAAATTTACGTGTCTTCATTCGAATATGACTTCACTTGAATATCCGATCAATTTGAAGCACTTTCTTACTAGTTGATACTAGAGTTCTTACTAGAGCAATTAAAAGTTCCGTATTAAATGCAACAAGCAGTGGAGAAGGGTCTCATGTTTATTCGATAGTGACACATAACACGGTAGTGTTGAATAAATACATAATTCATTTACTCGAGTTCGCGTAGGAGTGCAAAAGAATACAATATCTTTTGCGATGTAAAATCAAATTTGGTTACAAGTATTATATATTTATTTGTTGCGTTTAAGTGCAATATATACGACTTTCGCTACAGGATGAAATGTAATTGGTAATTTGTAGTGTAACATAAATTACTGAATGGGACATGAAGAATTATTTTCATTTAATTTGTATAATGTAATTTATGGAATGTAATTTGAAAGCGTGTAACAAATTGTTTTTATGTAGCGTATTACTTTCAAGAAAGTGTCAGATTTCGTCATCATTCATGATTGTTAAGAAAAATATTAGTGAACAAAACTTATTAAAATATTGCTTTCAGATTATGACTATTATTGAAATCATTTAATATAATTTGAAATGCGTGTAACAAATTGTTTTCGTGTAGCGTATTACCTTTAATAAAATGTCAAATTTCGTTATTCTTCATTATCGTTAATAAAAATATTATTTTAAAAAACCTACCAAAATATTGCTTTCAGCCTATGAATATTATTGAAATCATTTATTATAATTTGAAATGCGTGTAACAAATTGTTTTCATGTAACGTATTACTTTCAAGAAAATGTCAAATTTCGTTATCCTTCATTATCGTTAATAAAAATATTATTTTACAAAACTTATAAAAATATCGCTTTCAGCCTATGACTATTATTGAAATAATTTAATATAATTTGAAATGCGTGTAACAAATTGTTTTCATGTAGCGTATTGCTTTCAAGAAAATGTCAGATTTCGTTATCCTTCATCATCGTCAATAAAAATATTAGTTATCAAAACTTATCAAAATATTGCTTTCAGCCTATGAATATTATTGAAATCATTTAATATAATTTGAAATGATTATTACTATTAAGAAAATGTCAGATTTCGTTATTATTGTATCATTGTTAATAAAAATATTAGTTAACAAAACTTATTAAAATATTGCCTTCAGATTATGACTATTATTTAAATCATTTAATATAATTTGAAATGCGTGTAACAAATTGTTTTTGTATAACGTATTACTTCCATGAAAATGTCAGATTTCGTTATCCCTCATCATCGTTAATAAAAATATTAGGTATCAAAACTTGCCAAAATATTGCTTTCAACCTATGACTATTGTTGAAATCAATTAATATACATCAGACAATTTTTACTTATTTTTCTGCAGTTGAACATTCCCCTTTATATGTGTATCGCTGCTGACGCGTAAATTAACAATGTGTACGTTTTCGTTTTCAATGAAAAATAAATATTTTTGAAAAAAAAAAATAGAATGTCATCGCGTATGTACGTTTCCAATGAAGAACAAGCATTTTTTGGATTGGAGTATTAACGTACACGTACGTTTTCGACATTGACGCGTGTCTGAAAAGTACATCCGATACACGTAACTTTGCGCAGCAATTGGGACATGTAACGAAGTTATTCGGGAATGTACACGACCTACGAACAGCCGACATGGTCAGGTCGTCATGGTCAGTGATGTTGGTCGACGTTTCTACCCTCCGTGACGTCATCCCGTGTCATGTACGTCTATGCCCGCAGCACGTGATATGCATCCGAACATTTAATCCATAATCGGATCAACAGATCATATTGTCATTATTGAGTAATCTGTTACAGTTTCATGCAATAGTATAATGCCCGTCCACGGGTATTTCGCGTCTAATGATACAAACGGAAAATCAAAATTAAAAGAGGACACGCCATTTTTCGCCAAAAGACATCGTCAGGAATACTTAAATGTATGCTACGCGTTTTTTATTACGTGATTTTTTTGAATATATTATCGACATGTCGCCCGTGAAGTTGTGCTTATGCAATATTTATTATTGCTGCCTGTTACGTGTGACTTTGCGATTTCTGGTATATACACAACATTTTTACATATAAGCTTGTTACAGACAAAACCTTAAACTGAAAGGTGCGAAAAGGTGTACATATAAACAATATTATTATAATTAGAACATTTTACAATTATACAATTACAATTATATATTTTACAATTACAATTATAACAAACATATATATATATATATATATATATATATATATATACCTGCAATTTTCCAACACAAACTTTCTCTGGTGGCTTTATAACACAACTTATTACGATGTTATGAACAGTGTCGATGACAAAATAAACGTTTGTCTCAGCACGTACATATGCACGATTTTTCCCATTACAGAAAGCAACGCTGCAGGTTCGGAACACAAAATATGATACGTATCATTGAAAACCCTAAAGTTATGCGATAGGCATTATATTTCTCTTTGTTCTGCGCCGACTGCGAAATATCACACTAAATTCATGACTCGCAATTGTCAAATTAATGACATTAGTTGTATTATATTGCCCATATTATAAAATTTACGTAGAATGTATTTTCCAAGTGAAAGAACATTGGACATATTTTTCGGATATTTAAACGTTTGTATAAATTGTATGGCACTTTCAACATTATTATATGTTGTTAATGTTATGAGATCAATTTTTCGATAGTACTACAGAATGCATGCCTTATCTGTGCTACAGCTTGTTTTAATTCACAGAAATTGTAGTTATCAGCCGTGTTAGATGATAATATAGAAAAGAATGGTATTCATCTTTTTGATCTACTGGTTTCTTATGCATCAATGTGAAAAGATATAAAATTTTACTAAAAATTAGACACATATCCAATTCTGCGACTATCAGTTTTAAATGCGGTCATAGTTTAGAAAACTATGACCAAACGAAATACTAACGTCACATCTTTAAAATAATTGTTAGCTTTTGAATGAATTATTTTATTATTGTATTCCATGTGTATTCTAACGGAAATACTACTGTCTCGAATTTTTGGGAGTCGGATCCCCTGAAAAAAACCGTGCACCTCCCATTTCTGTGAGGCCACCTAAACCACTTTTAAATTAGCCATTGACAAATAACCAAATCGGCCAATAACTCGCATACATAATAGTTCCTTTTATTATATCGTTTGCCGTTATTTATTTTCCCATCTTCACACGTACAACGTGCAACCACTTAAACGCCTCTTTCCAGCTAACACTCTTCCGTGATATCCACCTTGAAATATGCTTCACCCATCGGTTTAACCACGAAACAACAGGATACGCAGGCAATAAATTCAAAGCAGAGTTTCATGCTAATGAATGACAAGAGAATTTATTTCGTCGTACATACTCGCATCACTTAAATAAATAGGTAATTCCATAGAATCTGTCAAAGGCGTGAATGTGAGTAGTGCATAAGGTAAGTTTCCCAGAGAAGTACGTGTAGGGTGCCTTGAGAGAACCGTGTAGCCAGACATATGTACTCGAGCCGAACGACATGGCGCTTATCTGCAGATGCAGATACCGTTGTCACAACGGCCACCCCTACGACGCTGAGCGATGCACTTGGCGGCACAAGCGGAATGGTTAACACTGAGCCATTGCGACGTGAATGAGAAGAGATCGCAAGTCAGTCGGCGTGCCCTAACAGGCACTTCCTGCGCTTCGCCGTCCTCGGCAATGGGAGCTAGAAGAGATACGACATTAAATCTTTTGATAGTTCGCGCCACTCTACTGATTTCCAGTGGTGCTACTGTAATCAAAAAAAGTAAGACTTTTCCATTTAACCGGTGTGCCAAGCGGCGCCGGAATGAAACGTTATTACATACGGCGCGTACTGTAATCAATTTTTATATGAATTTTTTATATGAAAAAAATAGTAAGACTTTTCCATTTAAATCGCGCAGGCTTATTCAAACAGATTAATTTTTTTTGTTAGGTTGGTAGCACTCTAAGAGAGATCTGTAACAAATTTCATGATAATATCTTTAGTAGTTGTTGAGATACGCTTGCTTGTTATAACATCGGCAGAAAAATTAAAAGAAAATGCTGATCTGCATGTAAACATTGATCCGGCTATGAATTATTGTATATTACAATTTACTACGTAAGAATCTTTTATATACAAAAATTCGATATGCAAAACTTTAAATGCGTTTTTCTTAGTACTATATTTTTTCAACTGGCGTGCACGATTCCAAAAAAACTGTTCGATCAATCGGTCCGAGATTTTAATATATTATTCTGCATACTTATGCCTATCGTATGAACCACGGCTGTGTTAATTAATCAATATTTTTTGATTTTTTTCCATCATAAAGAGACGGAAAAAAGTGCCATTTTCGTGAACCTAATTTTGGAAAGTCAGTCATTTTGAAAGTTTTCATGCAAACTCTTTCTCCGTGGTTCATGCGATAGTGGTTAGTATGTAAATTAAGATTCCTGTTCTGTTTTTTTTTCTGATTATCCCAACGACCGCAATCACGCACGCCAGTGAGTATAAATCTGTTGGAGGTGCTCCAGCAATCAAGAAGAATTTATATGAAAAAATTTAAAAAAACATAAAAATATATTTTTATATAAATAAAGGTCGATATGATACAATGTGAAAGTTTCAAATTGCTGCGTTTCTATTTTCGATAAGAAAAAAATGATTGAAAATCAGTAAAATTTTTTGATGAGAAAGTAGAATGTCCCCTTAAAAGCTGTACTCGTATATTAATGAATGATTTGTTACAAAATTGATCAACATCACTCACTCAGTTCGTACGTTGGTCCATCGTAGACAACCTCCGGGATAGCGGTGGCTGACACGTAGGCAATAAAAGCAAAGATGAAGAAGATCGCAAAAGTCCTCATGCTTGTTAAAATGCTTTGCCGTTTGTTTGAAGTAAAAGGCGACGTGAGGTAGGTGTTGTTCCCAGAAGACGCTTTGAAGTGATATGCTTTTGACTGTGATTCCGCTTCTTTTATATCGCCTCGAATCGGCAACCATTTCGTTCTTCTTTCCTTGTCAGTGACCGCCTTTAGCACTTCCGCCGGAATTCCTCTGGTGGCTTCGCCAAAGTTATTTCGGGGACAGAAGACCCGCAAATATGCAATGGCACTTATCTAGTTGCAAATTGCCTTTTAAAGAACTTCCGTTACTTCGCATTCGAATAGTGCGCAATTTAGTTATTCCCTGCGAAGACTGCTAGATTTGCAATGAACCATTGGGGCGCCACCTATCTCTTTTACTTTCCATTTAGACGGCACGTAGTTGTACCAAGGAAGTCATAACTTTTTAATACTTGTAAAGTGAAAATTATTTTTATTTAAAGCCTTCCAATAAAATCCATTAAAGCATAGTATTTAAAACGTTTAAATAGCTTTTATTTTATTTCCACCTGTAGTCGCGCGATTTTTTGTGCACGTCTGCAATAATGTTTAACCCTTTCGCTACGGTGGTCTTTTCCACAATTTGATTCTATGCACACTCTTAAAAATGTCACGATTATGAATTTTTTAGAAAAAGAACATTTCTGACGAAAGCTACGGCTGGTTGAGAATTGACACATGCAACAATGCTATGCTCTCTACCAAAAAAAAAGCAACATACGGAACAAGAGGTCCATGATAAATGTGCCAAGATAGACTGTAGTCGGGCGACTATAGTCGCTCGTCGTACACAAGTAGCGTATCGTGGAGGGCGACTATAGTCGCCCGTAGTAGCGAAAGGGTTAAGCGTATTGGTAAAGTCAATGGTGGCATTAGACATAAATTTGTTGAACAGTAATCGAATATTATTTTAACAACGTTATAATATTTCAATATCAAATAGTGTCATATATTGTCATTTTGCTTCACGTGGTCATATACGTACAAAGAAATTAAATGCGTCTCGACCATTACATGTCACGTACGACGTAAAATAATTCCAACCCATGTATTATTAACAACTTACAAGAAATCTGAAGAGCACTTTCCCACGTACTATCGTATACCACATTTATACATATAAAAGTACTACTATGATGTACCTCTTAAAATGAGATAAAAAGGTTTTCAATAATTATATTGAATTAGCAAAATAAGAGATACTTCTAGTTGTGCCATTATTTGTGCTTGTCTGCAATAACGTTTAGGCGTATTGGTAAAGCCAATGATGGCATTAGACATCAATTTATTGAACAGTAATCGAACATTATTTTAACAACTTTATCATATATCAATATCAGATAGTATCATATATTATCGTTTTGCTTGAAATGGTTATATAGGTACAAACAAATGAAACGCGCCTCGACCATTACATGTCACATGCAACGCAAAATAGTTCCAACCAATGTATTATTAACAACAAATTACAAGAAATCTGAAGAACACTTTCCCAGGTACTATCATATACCACCTTTATACATATAAAAATACTATTACGGTGTTACACCTCCTAAAATTAGGTAAAAAGGTTTTCAATAATTATATTGAATTAGCAAAATAAGAGATACTTCTAGTTGTGCGATTATTTGGGCTTGTCTGCAATAACATTTAAACATATCGGTAAAGCCAATGATGGCATTAGACATCAATTTGTTCAACAGTAATCAAATATTATTTTAACAACATTACCATATTTCAATATCAGATAGTGTCGTATATCATCGTTTTGCTTGAAATGGTCATATAGGTACAAAGAAATGAAACGCGACTCGGCCATTACATGTCATATTCAATGCAAAATAGTTCCAACCCATGTATTATTAACAACAAATGACAAAAAATCTCAAGAGCACTTTCCCACGTACTGTCGTGTACCAAGTTTATACATATAAAAATACTACTATGATGTTACATATTTTAAAATTAGATGAAAAGGTTTTCAATAATTATATTGAATTAGCAAAATAAGAGATGAACTACGAACGTCGAACGAATTGTTTGAAAAATAAACGTGTGTGAACTATCTATATGCCGGTCATATTTTCGCCTAGATTTCCCAGAAGCACCATAACTCCAAGTAATAACATCAATTTCGAATTTATCGAAAAACCTTAACATGCTTGAGTCCAACAAATCCAATTTCACTGTTAGATCAAATCATGCAGAAGAGAAACTGTGGCTAACTTGCTATAATATTAGTTCCGACATCGATCGTTCAATATTAACTCTGTTCGAGTTATATTCTCGTATAATCCTGTAACTGAAAATACAGCCAGATTTCAAAGATGTTTATGAAACACTTGTAAAAAGACTGTTCCAAAAAATGTAATTTGTAGTATGAGAAGTAAGGCACATGTGAATACTATCAGCAGAACACACCGATTTCCAGATATTTGTCATGTGCAAAGTAATTTTGCGTTCAAATAGTATATTTTGCTTTGGGTGAAAATATATGACATCTACCTAAGATCAACACTATGGCGGGAGAAATATGTGGAGCGCATAATGCTTTGTTATTTTTCTTTATTCCTGGCGTTACTAAAGTAACATTTCGGAAGCAAGAATAATATTTGTTGTTGTTGAAGGCGAGAATAGCGTGATAAATAAAAAAGATCCCAATTTTGTCATATGTTTCACGGACTTCTTTGCCGCAAAAATGTCCACATTACAATGCACACATTATATAATGTATATACATATTATTATTATCATTACTAAAATAATCTAAGGTAACGTGCTAAGATGTAGTGCTACTTTCATTGTCTACATTTTTAATATTTCATCGGGTATAACATAATATAAATATACATGAATAATATATTTACACATATGTACGTAGTATAATATATATGTATTACAATTCAAGAATTATTACATAAGTAGATGATCTCTGTAAAAAATGCTTATATTCTTTCAATATACAAAAACCGAAAGCAGAACTGTATTTCAGCGCGTTACGTTAGACTGACTAATTTAATTGCACGTAGTTTCCTCGAACTAAGTTAAAATGGGACAAAGCATTTGAGCAAAATTAGCAGCGGGACAAATAATAATACATTTCGCAAACGACGTTGACAACAAATTTACAAATAATTTCGTTATAGCCATGCAAATGAATTTGGTTGAAACCATTACCTGGACGCGACAATCTAATATTTCCTCGACTGGTATCGCATTGTAGGAAATTTTGTAAACCTTTCAAAAAAGTTGTAACATAACTAGTAATGAATATATAAAAAGACACATCTTACCAGTCATAATACAAAATTTCTCGTTACAAATACAACGTTTCGTTAAGTTCAAAAAGTGAAAAAATACAAACTGTATTCAATGGGCAGGTGAGCAACATGCAATTGTCATTCATAAATTATTGACAATTCCAGTACCGCTAAGCATAAACGAACAGTTATTAAATATGTTTCATCACCCAGCATTTTTAATGTTTTGTTTCAATAGAATTTTAAAACGTGTTGTTTTATAACTGGTCTCGCAAGTCTACTCAGTTTCAAAACTAAAAGCAGCAACGACGCATAATTACCATGTTGCTTCTTAACACTTTAAGGACCACTAAGAAATCTGCAAGAAATACGCCTGGGACCGCACGTTTTTGGGAAACTTGTACACTACAAAAAATCATAACTTCGTTATTTATGAAGTAATTTTTGTGAACTTTCAGAAATTGTATAATTGGAAGTATTTTATGTATTATTAAAAAATTATGTTTTTTTTTATTATTTTCATAACGTTTTTACTAAAAAATTAAAATACGAAAAAACATGAAGGCAATCGAGTTTAATGCATTGAATATTGATGTAAATACTTAACACGTTGACTGCAACGCTGGAATCACATGTTTCGCTCAGAACGCCACGAAAATATTTTTACTATTCTGTGCGTGTAATGGCAAAATAATAATTCATTTCGTTGTTTATAAGAATACGGCATGAATTGTAGAACAAGGAAAGGCCAACGTATTTGGTACGCAAATTTTGAGAACAGTATTACCAATAAAATGTTGCAAGTTTCGCAACACAAAGTGCAAAAAATCGGAACAAAAAAGTCACTAAATACTGCCAAGATTGCATTGACGACTCATACTTATCTTCAAAATGCTTCAATACAATGCACCGATAGATAAAAGATTTGATAACAATTAATTTTTGGTTTAATAAAAACTTGTAATTTTTCAACACTGCAAATTTTATTTCAAAGCATTTTCTAATTAGCGGATTTTCATTCAACTTGTACAATTATAAGTATTTGATGCACTCCGGTCACTGATGACCACCATGGCGCTGTAGGAGAAACAAGTTGCGGTCACATATGACCACCATGGCGTTCAACGTGTTAAATAGACAAAATATATGTTGCGGTGAAACACCAAAATTTGGAGAATGTCGACTTTCACCGGTGAATGTAAATATTCACATAGTCGCTTGGTGTATGTCCGAAATATTTGCTAAATACCCTTATTTCTGACTTACACCGGTAAATGTTGACATTCACCATGCGCTAATTGTCGACACACACCGGAGAGGGTCTGAATGTATAACAATGTAATGAAATATTCGATCTTTCACCGACGTATTTGGTATCTGTTGACATTCACCGGTGAAAGTCGACATTCTCCAATTTCGGTCATTCACGGTAACAGATACAATGTATCAAAATAAGTGACATCTAAAGACAGCGTGTAGAAATCACGAGAAAAATGGTGAGCAGTCCGTAACAGTTGGGACACAAAACGCAAAAAAACTCGTGAACGGTCCTTAAAGTGTTAACTGTGCAACTGTCCGATATTTTTTTCAGCAAATAATATGCCCTGCGCAATGACGTCCGAATGCTGCTGACGACAGATGCGAAGAGCGTACATGACATGGCGTAACGACACTTTAAAGGCATTCTCGTAAATCACTCACTTACAATTAGTCGCGCGGCTTTCTCTTGAGAATGAAGTTAAGTACCAATTTGAAACTCTAAGCGTTCCACCGCGTTGTCGTGCAGCGAAATTGACTCGCTAACAACATTGGAAACGAATTAGTATCCAAAACTTCGTCGCCTCGCAAGCGCTAAGCAGCCCACGATTTAATAACCGATGAATTTCGCCAGTCAATTAGGCGCGCAACTTGAAATTTTCATCGAATACGACTCGCCGCTAGATAGAACTGCTCTTTTGCGCCGATTTACTTCTGGGCTCGTGTGCAATTTCATTTGCACTTTATCGATCTCCGCCATTTTACGTGTAGCCCTTTATCACTTGAAGTACGGTTCTTACGGCGGCGTCAAACATGCAACCTTCATGTAACCCGGTATGTCGACACACGTTCTGCTTTTAACACTAAATCTACCTAACATTTTTGTTACCTATTCTTAGCATACTCGGTCAAAATGACAATGAATTAAAAAATGTTATCGTTTTTTGATTGAACGTAGATAATGGTTTTTATTCATTACTGAATGTACATAAAATTAAGAATTTTCATAATATTTCGACCTAAATTTATTCTTACACAATTACAATTATAAACTTAAAAACCAAAACTTCTTTTTTTCTCATATAACCTATTTCTGAAATATTAGTTTTCAATGTGTTTAATTCATAAACCAAACTTCATAAACCAAACATTATGCACATGTAAAATTATTTGCAACAAAAAAATAAAATTAAAGTTTTATTTATATAGATACATATCTTATTCGGCTTCATTACATTTTTTACAAGTTATTTTGGTCTTAGATAATGGTTTTTATTGATTACTGAATGTATATAAAATTAAGAATTTTCATAATATTTCGACCTAAATTTATTCTTATATAATTACAATTATAAACTTAAAAACCAAAACTTCTTTTTTTCTCATATAACCTATTTCTGAAATATTAGTTTTCAATGTGTTTAATTCATAAACCAAACTTCATAAACCAAACATTATGCACATGTAAAATTATTTGCAACAAAAAAATAAAATTAAAGTTTTATTTATATAGATACATATCTTATTCGGCTTCATTGCATTTTTTACAAGTTATTTTGGTCTTAGATAATGGTTTTTATTGATTACTGAATGTATATAAAATTAAGAATTTTCATAATATTTCGACCTAAATTTATTTTTATATAATTACAATTATAAACTTAAAAACCAAAACTTCTTTTTTCTCATATAACCTATTTCTGAAAGATTAGTTTTCAATGTGTTTCATTCATAAACCAAACTTAACATTATACACATGTAAAATTATTTATAACAAAAAAAATGTAATTAAAGTTTTATTTATATAGATACATATCTTATTCGGCTTCATTGCATTTTTTACAAGTTATTTTGGTCTTAGATGAACATTCGCCATACACATATTTTTCGCATCCCGAACAGATTTTCGTAGCTTTGTAACCTTTACAATATTTTACTTGACAATTTTTTCGTACGATCGGAACAAAGGAACGTGCAGATTCAGTCGTACGGAGACCGGGAGAAAGAACTGGAATCGTTTTTTCAAAAATATTACTGCATTCGTTTGTTCGAATATAGTACTATTGCTACTACGTGCTTGTCAGTGCACCTGGTCCATTTCATTCCCACTGAAAATAAATCCCTACATATTTAAAACAGTAAATAAACTATTTTCTCGACCGGTCAAATGGACCGACCACGGTAGGTAGAACAGACTACAAATATTTCTTAGAAAAAAGACAACAAAAAACTAGAAATAAATACTGAAGAATATATTGTATGCGTATTTTAAGAAATGTCATAAAGTTTGATAGGGATATGATAACGTTTAAATATGTATAAGTTGTACAAAAGTTTGAAAACGATCAATTTGACCAGTAGTGGTAAATTTAGTGTTAACATAGTTAAAAATTTGAAAAAATTGCCCACTGTGCAATGCACGGTCAATTTTCCGCTAACCTAACATTTGACACTATGTATAAGTTTTTATGTGATCAAAATATTTGTGAAATTCATTATATAGTATATAAATAACCTTCGTGTAACGTAATATAATGATAAGCCTTGGTACAACATCGTATATAGGTAACATATTTTTATTTTAACACGGTTGAAAAAGTAGGGAAACCGACTATATAATGCGGCATTTCTATAATGGTATTCCGTATGATTTGACCAGAAAATTGGGGAGAGCCTCATAAAACACGATATGGCCAGCGATTTTCAAATGCGCTGTAACTTAAACAAACAAAGCCACTCTATTACAAAAGATGCACGTAGCGTTATTTACGTTAATATTCGAATAATTTACATAATAAAATAATTTCTCAAAAATCGGTAGAACCAACTTAAATTGTTTGAAATGTTGGAAAACTGCGTTTGCTAGATAAAACACAAAAGTATTTAAAATATTGCGATTTGTAGAAATTACAAAGAAAATAAGGACTATGAAGGTTAGAGAGCAATCAGAAACATATTAAGAATACTTAGGTTACTTAGATACATGCTAAAAGTTTAATCAAAATCAAGTAATGTAAATAAACAGCGTGCATGTAAAACATTTCTAGATTTATAACATTTGTAAGCCAGAAAATTTTTCAATTTTCATAACTACTAGAAGCATTCACTGATTTTTATGAAGTTTTAAGCATATTTATAATTAATTTAACTCTCCAAAACCTATTATTCAAACTTTCATTCCAGGCTCAGATAATAAAGTTGTGGAAAACGACCTACTTTTTCCGCAAATTTTATAAATTCTCTTCTAGTCTAAAAAAAAACTACTTTATCCACTTCTAGAGGAAGTTTACATGTATTTACATTTGTATATTACTCACGTTTATCTTTATATAGGGTGAACCAGATTTTTAAGATCACCTTGACTTCTTCTATAGATAAACCTACACTTTTTTCACACCTGACTTTTCGACGGATCTTAAAACGTATCCGACAAGCATCGCAACAAATATTTCTTCATTATTTAAATCTTTCTTTTTTTTCATTAAAATGCTCTTAAAAATCGTGTCCGTTAGTTGCAATTCACTTGTGTATACCATAACTAAATGACTATTTAACTTTTTCTCTGACATTCGCATTTCTAGATGAGTATACATTCACAACTCTCTATTTCTTCTCTTTTGACGTTATTGGAACATCCTCGTATATTTTTTCAGCGCAGCCAACAAAAATCAATCGCGTGGCGTAAGATCAGAAGAACATAAATTTACGATATTAGCCGTATACGATCCATTTACGATATAGTCCGGGACATTTTCTGTCAAGTACTTGACCTGCTGCCACAGCATAATGCGCAGGACATCCATCATGATGATACAGTGTTTGATTATGAAATATTAATGGCACCGCACGTAACAGGAATCGTAATTCATTTTCCAGGAATACAGTGAATTTTTGGCTATTTATGGTACCACTGGTGAAATAACATCGAATGAACAATTTGCCGAATAAGGATTCTCCGCTGATCACTAATGCAAACTTCTCATGTTTATTATAAAACACGATGGAAAGCGATATACTGTGTAACAAAAATTGGACCTGTACTTCAATCAAAAGTGAATGACTTATTAAGTGTATTGATTAAGCGGCACATGTTAACTCGACATTTCAACAATTTCTTTTATACAATCTAATTTTCGCTGTCATTATCATAATTTTTACATCAATCTAAGTTTACTACATCAATCATTTTACTAAAATATACGACAATTCTTGGCGACAGGGTGGACTTTCTATATACAAATATAAAGAAATGCCAAAATAAAAAATCGCGAAGGATATTATACATATACATATACAAGTAAAATACAATTTACATAACACGTCAATTTTCAGAAAATTCCACTACCGCATTATACGAAGGTCATTTGTACATTTTACTAAAATATGCGACAATTCTTGGCGACAGGGTGGACTTTCTATATACAAACATTACGAAATGCCAAAATAAAAAATCGCGAAGGCTATTATACATATACATATACAAGTAAAATACAATTTACATAACACGTCAATTTTCAGAAAATTTCACTACCGCATTATACGAAGGTCATTTGTACATTTTACTAAAATATACGACAATTCTTGGCGAAAGGGTGGACTTTCTATATACAAATATAAAGAAATGCCAAAATAAAAAATCGCGAAGGCTATTATACATATACATATACAAGTAAAATACAATTTACATAACACGTCAATTTTCAGAAAATTCCACTACCGCATTATACGAAGGTCATTTGTACATTTTACTAAAATATGCGACAATTCTTGGCGACAGGGTGGACTTTCTATATACAAACATAACGAAATGCCAAAATAAAAAATCGCGAAGGCTATTATACATATACATATACAAGTAAAATACAATTTACATAACACGTCAATTTTCAGAAACTTCACTACCGGATTATACGAAGGCCATTTGTACATTTTACTAAAATATACGACAATTCTTGGCGAAAGGGTGGACTTTCTATATACAAATATAACGAAATGCCGAAATCAAAAATCGCAAAAGCTATTATACATATACACATACACGTATACATATACAAGTACATATAACACAATTTACATAACGTATCAATTTTCAGAAACTTCACTACCGGATTATACGAAGGTCACTTGTACATTTTATTCAAATATGCGACGATTCTCAACGAAAGGGTGGATTTTCTGTATACAAATATAACGAAATGCCGAAATGAAAAATCGCAAAAGCTATTTGTCGGTTTTATGCGAATACCGTATTTCATACAGTAGCATCCGGTATTGAACAGCTATTATTGACATAGTCCGATTGAATGCACATGCATACCTGCATTTAGCCAATCCTTTTTGGACATTTCGATTCGATCGTGCGCACTGTTACATGATAAAATATTACCTTCCTGCTGTACTCTTAATCTTCTACGCTTATATCACAGTACTCCGCGTAACTTTGCACAAAGCCTCCATGATGTGCGCGCTCTTTTGTTCAATTCAGACAATGACGTATGCATACTACCTGATTATAATGGAAATAACAAAGCTACATGTGCTTCCTATCTAGTTAATACCCGTTCGTTCGGTACTTACAGTTCAGTTCGAGTAATCGCAAATAAGGTCAATCTAAATTGGACTCAACCATTGAAACCAAAGTAGGTAATTAAAGATATTTTAATACTCTGCTTATTTTTCGAGTAGATCGTAAGTTAGCAATCTATTCAGATCAGAATAGATAACCGTATTTTTTTCAAAAACCCATCACGTTACCTATAACATTCATATTTTGAATACACCACGAAATATGCAATTAATTTATGGTATTTTATTAATAGAGAGACATATTCGTTATTTCAGCATCACAGGCAACAAACTTGGACCCAATTCGCATTTACCCAACTTCGAGAATCTAACTTAATTGTCTCATTAATCTCATTCACTCTCCCCTTTCGCTCCTTTATGTTCTACTTCCCAGATCTTAATATATATATGTATATAAATTGGACTCAACCATATATACATAATAGTTGAATGGAGAACAATGAAATAACCAGTTTTTCTTTCCTATTCCTCACTCGGCGTTTTTTGAAAGTTTAGTTTTCACCTCACGATTCTACAACTCTTATCCCTTTTATCTGATTAAATTAACAAATGTAGGAATCGGTTAATTTATAAATGTATGAATCAACAGAACAAAATATGTATATAAATTGGATTTTCAACCCTTTTATCTGATTAAATTAACAAATGTAGGAATACTTGCTCACGATTTTCATTCCAAGATTCTTAAACTTTTATAATTTTTATCTGATTAAGTTAACAAATTTAGAAATCGGTTAATTTATTAATGTATGAATTAACTGAACAAAAATAAACTTGCTCACGGTTTTCATTCCATGATTCTTCAACTCTTATCCTTTTGATCTGATTAAGTTAACAAACGTAGGAATCGGTTAATTTATAAATGTATGAATCGAATGAACAAAAATAGACTTGTTCACGTTCTTCACAATAGCATATTATCAATCTACTTGAACATTGGGAATCGTTGGAGATCTTCATCTGGAACATCATGAAAATATGCAATTCCTGAAATGAAATCAGTGCGATAGAAATTTTAAGTGACTTAAACTTCAAATACTTAACTATTACAAGTACTCGGACACTTTTAGTTTATAGCTTCGGAACCCTTCACACAAAGTCATCTGAATTCTTTCTTGCGTAGAAATCCTATCTTCAACTTCTTTGTCAAACAAGGCTTCTTAGCCTTTGATTCAGCAGAAAAGTTTCGTTCATATATATCCACTATTAGTGAAAACATTTCTACGAAGTCTTTAGTTTGCCGTAAACTTTCTGTAAGTTTATACGCGTTTTAAAGGAATTATGAATTTACCGAAGGAATTATGAATCGGAATGCATGCAACGATTGTTATTTCGAGAAATAATCGCCAAATGGTACAAAATTAACAGTATTAGTACAATCTAAAAAAAAGTATGGAATTACAACCAATCTTATACATAGAAACCGAATCTGGCGGACGTGGACAAAAAAACGACTATAATTGTCAATAGACGAATTATATTTTCAATACTTCGTGCACCAAGAGTATTTTGTCTTAATTTCCCGTGGGGCCCAAAAATGAATAAATCTCTTCGCGCACATCTAAATAACATTTTCTCTTTCCCGCCGCTTCTATGTACATATTAATAAATAAACAAAACCAATCTTCCATACCTCATACACTGTATCTATACTAGCGGTCATCTTAATTCACACAAACCAGCAATTTTGAAACCATTGCATTATAATACAGCAAAGGCTGACATTAATCTTTCTCATGAACAGGTTTTGTATGCATCAATGCTGTGGAAAAGTATAAAATAGTACCAAACATCAAGTATATATTTAATTCTAACTCTATCGGTTGTAAATACCTTCATCCTTTTTGTTATTCATAAAACTATACCACTAACCAAACAAAATGTTGAACTCGCGTCTTCCAGATAATTTCTACCTCTTGCACGAATTATATGATTATCGTATTCAACGCATGTATAAACAAATACGGGAATCGTTTCTCTTTAAGTAAATAGGATCGCCTCCCATTTGTTTAAATGCGTTCACTGCCAAAAGTTGTCTACAAACAGCAAACCTATATAGTTCCATTTCAATGGAGCGTGTCCAGTAGACGGGACAGTATCGACATTAGAGGTTAGATGAGCGTAAAAATGCTCCATGGACCGAAAATTCCAAATTCCCGGTCTGTTCATTCAGGAAGCCAAGGTTTGCAAGGGATTTGTGGGGAGATGTTATCAGACCAACGTACCACAGCTTCTGCCAAAGACAACGAGGATCGATGATGGTCCGGAATTTTTCGCTGGAGGGTTTGTACGATTTAGCAAGGACAGACTGAACATCCGACGAGGATGATTTCTGAGAAATGTTAAAACAATTCCCATTTAAGCTGTTTATTAATAGGGAAACTTTGTGTGGTAGTAAGCTAGTAACTGAAAAAAGAACGGCAAGGTTCTACCTATGTTACTCACACTAAATTCACGGAAAATATTACCTGAACATGAGGATACGGCCACCTCATATTCGGATCGCAATTCTATCGAATTACTATGGGATTAGTTGTGCTACGGTAGCGGAAAATCACATTCTGCATTAAATTGAAATGTTTGCTAAAAAAGTAGGTTAACGTAGCATTATAAAATTGTTTAAAATGATTTGAGAAAAAAACAAATGCAGATACGCAGATGGCAGCACGATTTAATTTATAATTTCTAAACAGAAGTTATTTTTGTATATAAGTTATAATAAGCACACATTAATAAAATCTTAACAAAAACACAATTGAACATTTTATATTCATTATCTTATCGTGATGATAACAATTTCTTCTTACAGTAAGCAAGCTCCGATAATCTAAGCTTTCTTCTGCTAATTCTAAGTTTCACAATACTAAGAACGAAAATACATTAATAAATACTCACCTACATTTTCCCGCTAATTTTTCCTTATAAACATCAAATTTATATATGAATTTTTCATTATCTTATTATGTTGATAAAAATGCCTTAGAGTACGCAAGCGCTTACGATCGATAGGAAGCTTCGTTCATCTCATTGAGGGATATTAAAATCGTGCCGCCGGTGAAGAATACTCATCATTTCTCCGCCTAACAGTCTTGCTTAAAAATATTCTCTTATCTCGTAGATACGCCAGCAAGATAAAATGAGGAGGCAATCGTGCTCATCCAGTTTAAGCAGCGGAAGTGGTACCGGCGAACCACTGATCGTCGTTGAGGAAAGTACTATTGGAGAGGAAGAAGCAGAGCGTCGCAGAAATGAGTCGCCACCGCGATGCCTAAATCCAGATTCGCCATCTTTGAATCCCTACCTACTGTCTCCGTGGCGGGAGACAAGAAAGCACTCTCTACCGACTCCACAATGCACATCCGGGATAACTGCGTCTCAGGTACTGTTCCTTCCAACTATCAAAATCGCGGGTATTTCATGATGAATTTAAAGACGTTGATTATGGTGTCACTTGACATTCTACTTACTGTTCCTTCCAACTTTCAAAAGCGGCGGCTATTTAATAATAAAGTTTAAAACGTTGATTATGGTATAACTTGATTTTCTACTTACTGTTTCTTTCAATTATCAAAAGTCTCAGCTATTTAATGATGAATTTAAAGACGCTGATTATGGTATAACTTGACATTTTACTTACTGTTCCTTCCAACTATCAAAAGTCGCGACTATTTAATAATAAAATTAAAAACGTTGATTAGGGTATAAATTGACATTCTACTTACTCTTCCTTCCAATTATCAAAAGTCTCGGCTATTCAATGATGAATTTAAAGACGTTGACTACTGTGTAACTTGACATTCTATTTACTGTTCCTTCCCACTATCAAAAGTCTCAGCTATTTAATAATTAAAGTTAAAGACGTCGATTATGCTATAACTTGACATTCTACTTACTGTTCCTTGCAACTATCAAAAGTCACGGGTATTTAATAATAAATTTAAAGACGTTGATTATGGTATAACTTGACATTTTACTTACTGTTCCTTCCAACTATCAAAAGTAGCAGGTATTTTATGATGATTTTAAAAACTTTGATTATGGAGTAACTTGACATTCTACTTACTGTTCCTTCCAACTATCAAAAGTCGCGGATATTTAATGATGAATTTAAAGACGTTGATTATTGTGTAACTTGACATTCTACTTACTGTTCCTTGCAACTATCAAAAGACGCGGGTATTTAATAATAAAGTTAAAGACGTTGATTATGATGTAACTTGACATTCTACTTACTGTTCCTTCCAACTATCAAAAGTCGCGGCTATTTAATAATAAAATTAAAGACGTTGAATACTGTGTAACTTGACATTCTATTATACTTACCGTTCCTTCCAATTATCAAAAGTCTCAGCTACTTAAAAGTAAAGTTAAAGACGTTGATTATGGTGTAATTTGACATTCTACTTACTCTTCCTTCCAACTATCAAAAGTCGCGGATATTTAATAATAAAGTTAAAGACGTTGATTATGTTGTAACTTGACACTTTACTTAAGGCCTTACACTTTAAAACGGAATAAATGTTTCAGGACTTTTACAAAAAATTACGCTTTAAATGCTTATGATAAAAATTGTATATATCATTTTTTGTAAGTTCTTCATCTGGACCTCTGCAGAAGATTTAAATAATTGCTTTTGAAAACTTAGGTCATTTATGTACATGCTGAACATTTCGTCGGAATCGGTGAGTGCAAAGACGAAGACAGTTATTGGATAAAATTACAATCTGTAGAGTTACGACATTTACAGGTTAAAGCTTGAAAGATAAAAAATCCTGTTATTTTAAGTATGAAATCCGTGAAATTGCAGGGTTCTGTGAATT
This sequence comes from Cryptocheilus praepositus, assembly GCA_033815515.1. Lineage (NCBI taxonomy): Eukaryota > Metazoa > Arthropoda > Insecta > Hymenoptera > Pompilidae > Cryptocheilus > Cryptocheilus praepositus. Next base: position 1,908,653 of record JAWWQZ010000153.1, read on the forward strand.
TAGTGTTGTATAATATTTTTGTTAAATTGTATCTTAAATTTTTGTTCAAAGGCGTAAAATGTTCTTTCTCTCCTATTTATTTTCAGCGTCTATACGTGAGTATTGTACGTAGTTTTAGCTTGGTTAAAAATGTGCGCATACGAAATGCAATCCTTAAGATGAAATTGAAAAGTTTTAGAGATTTCGGTGAAAAAGGTAATCACGATAGCTATGTTTTATTCAGCGCAGGACCACGCTTCGAAAAACTGATTGGGTATCAAAATATGACCACACTGCAGATAAGGTCAAATTCGAAATGCTTGCTCATACATATTTGCATACAAATGACATCGATAAATTAAATAGTATTGTACGCTACGTGAACTTCGTCTCTACATGCATTTCGAGGTAATAAAATGTACGATACATTGAACGTTATTATTGCTGTCACATTTTCTACATATACATGCCCAACAACGAGATACACAAAAGATTAAAGCTTTAGAGATTAAATTCAAAAAAGATTAAATTGGGAAAAGCTTAAAAGTTTGCGTTTAAAAGCCATACAAATTTTACTATTGTAAGATGAACATAAATTTGGTACACCTGATCACTCTAATACTACTATGTATCCGTAAACTTATTCTTTATAGGAACTCTCACTGCTCTTTTTGAACAATTCACAGTATACATAAACCTTCGTACTCAAAAGTCCTCTGTTGTTCGACACTTGAGGTTCTCCCCCACGTTATAAATTACGTTTGGGCTTAGGGTCGATTCGAGCAGCTCAGCGCATTTTCCTACATATATTTGTAGGATATTCCTTGGGTCGATAGTGACCAGTTCAGTTTATGGTACACTGTGCAAAATATTGGAAATACATATATGTAGTTGCTTTTATGAATTTCAACCTCATGCTATTGCATTCTTTTTATTATTAATTAAGAAATACTTATTTGCTTGTATATTCTATTTTCTTATATATATAATAATAGTTATTATTCTTGTTATTTTCTCGTAATCGTGGTGTGATTATTTAAGTAAATGTACAAAAATTACGAACATTTTTGGTTTGCGTGATGTTGCACAGTTAATGATATTTATTGGGTTGGAGGGAAAGTTCTGTCGTATTTTAAAGAAAATATTCGAATTAATTTATAAAAATATGTGTTTGATATTAATCATAATACATTTAATGTATTGTATGATGAATGCCAAACTCTTCTGCAATTTCTCGACTTGTTAAATGTGGATTATTTTCCAACGTGGATCGTAAAACATCATTATCGATCTTGGATGGTCGTCCAGATCGATCACTTTCTTGGAGGCTCAGATCCCCGGAACGAAATTTGCTAAACCATCTTTGACAAGTACGAACATTTACAATATCTTTCCCAAATACCGCACATAAATGTTTACATGCAACCGATGCGTTGCTTCCTTTTTGGAATTCACACAAAATGCAGTGTCGTAAATGCACTTTATCTACTGACATGTTTTTCACTTTAAATATTACAAGTAAATGATGAACGGTAAAAAAGGACTCCTTTTATATTATACAGCAGCTATAAAAAAACAAAAAAAAGTCCGAATGACTCATTAGCCAAATGTTTTTTTTATTTACAAGAAAAATTGCCGGCCTATTAAAAATACGACAGAACTTTCCCTCCAACCCAATATTTTAGAATCTTCAAAAATTTGACAATACCCGCTCAGTCAACATGTGTTAAAGAAAATAATATGCTGTGTTTATGACCACTAAAAGTGAGGCCCAAAGATAAATATGTTGTTGAACCCGATAGTTATCAATCCGTAATTTAATAATTAACATTTTTCATACATTACAATCGCCTCAAAATATCTACGAAAATTTAATAACGTATGGTCATGTAATTGTGCTTAAATAACCTTATCAAAGAATATTTTCATGTTTATCTAGTGGAACATCAAATTAACAATTTGATTATAATAATGATTTATTCAACGCAAACAGATTTCCTTTGAGATTGACACTCTGCAGGCGGGCGAAAACATATAATTGATCGTACAATATCATGGCAACTAACAATATTTGCAATGGTTTCACATATCGTATTATTTTTACCAACGTATAAAAAATATTGCGATATATTCAGAAACCCATGCATTTGTTCACGTACGGCTTGACGAATCTGTACAAGTAATTGAGAGAAGATGCATTCAAAGAGAATATGTGAGTGTAGAATAAGGATATATCGAACCAATAGTTCTGCAAAACGTTTGTACATGATTTTAAATAAATGCGTGAGTGACGTTCAAATTCCTTAGCCTGATTGAAGTAATTTATATCTGTTTCGTTTCTTCGAACAATGCTGTTCCTTTATACTTCCTTCGTTTTTCTATTTCTCAATTCGGAATAACATAATTTTAAATGAAAATCTAAAGTTACTTTATTCTAAATACTTTATTCTGAAGAGAAGAACAGGGAGATAAAGCAGGGATAGAGGAACACTCTCGTTTGAAGAAAACTCTTGCCCATGGCATTACAGAACTACTCCGAGAAAAGACGCCCTGGGGCCCGAAACATGTAGAGGTGTTTTAAAACAAAAAGAAACAGAAATAAATTACTTTAACCAGGACAAACGCGTTTGACTTTTACTCATATACGTATTTAGAATCATATACAAAGCGTTTGCGATCCTTCTGGATCTTCTCGTAATTACGAATATAAATACGTTAAATCGTATAGCATCAATAAATGCATGAATTTCTGAAAATATTGCCGTAATATCCACTTGCCTGTACGTTCACAATTCATTTGTTCATTTATAATACAACGCATCTCAAATATTATAGAGATAAATGGGTATTTAGTATTTGCAACTAATTAAGAAAGCACGTACTTTAAAATTGTATATAGTAGATACACATTATTTCACATGTGTAAATGTGTGGTAGTAGTCTTCTATTTTAGTAATTCCATGAACGTGATAAAAGAAAGTAGATAAAAGGGAAAATTTGAGAATGTTGACAAATCTTTCATATTTTCTCTCCCATGTTTTGTGCTGTACACGTTCCAACGTTCCACTGGGTTACGTTTAGAGGCAACGTTTGCCTTAATAATGGACCACGATGTCATAGCAAACGTGTGTAAATGCATATAAAACGATATCGAATTTTCAGGACAAAAGTATACAAATTGTACCATGAATATGCGGGAAAATGGCGTTAAAGTGGTGCATCCAACGCGGAGCATCAAAGGCATTTATGCACAGAGAGAAAATTTGCTACTATGGTAACAGAAGTATTTTTTTAAAGAAAAATGTTTTCAGTCATAGAATTAATAATAAGTGGTATTATATGAAAGTTGGCCCACGTAATAATGTGTTGCAATTAAACATTCAGTGTACTAGTTGAAATATCTTTGATAATTAAAGTGTCAAAACGTAAGAAGAACATATGTCCTAAAGTTGATTTATTTAATCGAAGATTTGTTTGAAGCGATAAGTGAGCACCAAGGCTTATAAGAAATATTATGTTCTGCGAAAACATTATTTATCATTTTGTATCTTTTAAAACTGTAAAATCCAAGAGAGCGGCATGAACTAGAAGTCACAAATCATTTCAATTGTATCGGTGAACGCGGAAGCCATAAATTCCTAATGGAGCTCGAATGTGAAATCGATTACTTTCTCGTACTCGCAGCGTCGAATGGCTGTACAACTGTGGAAAATTCTAGTTCTCTCTAGGTACATATATAGGTTGACGTACATAAAGTGCCATAAGTGACCTCTTTGGAAAGTAGTGGTGATTGCAAAAGATATGTGTAAGATTCCTTTTTTATTTACGCACAAAAGGCTTACTAATGGTTCAAATTCGATTGTTGTTTCGCAGCTTATACTACCGTCGGCAAATTCGCTTTTGCAACCCCCGACGAAGCTACCTGTCGCAATAACGAAACTTCGGTATTCTAAAAAACAAAAATTCAGTTTTAACACCGAGGCGACAATAACTCAAAATGTAACGATGCTTTTGAAAGTCATTCCTAATAAAGGCCAAATGCATAATTTGTTACATAACTGTAGAAACGGCTTTGTCCGAAAGTAACGGTGACTATTTTTTGTTAACTTAGAACATTTTGCTGAAATCGTGAAACAAATTTCTATTGGATTCAATGAAAAAACTATGTAATCGTCAGCTTCTCAGCTTCTTAGCTTTTCACATTCTGTAATCCCTAATCTATCCACATGAAGCTAACTCCGGAAAATGAGTGAACCATCAGTGTTGCATCGCAAGCAAGTAAAACGCAGTGCTATTCAAAGTTCCCAACGACACACCGTTATCGTCTGGCACTTAAGGAGTTTCCATAGTCACTGCAATAAAAGTCCAAACTACCCATGTAGCTAAGAATGGTCCTGGGTTGTATCGCCTCATTTTCAAACAATAACAAGCCAGCCTGGGATGTGTCCCTCCACCCCCAATCCACTATGGGAGGCCCCAATATGGGAGGCTCCAATAGGGGGAGAAAGGGACACTACTCATTCTACCATCAAACTTTGAACACTTTGCTTTTGATCACAAAAATAAGTACCCGGATTATTTATGACGGGGTCCTGGTTTGTATCGTCTCATTTGCAAACAAGGACAAGGAAAACCCCATACATACTAGCCTAGGATGTGTCATTCCACCCCCAACACACTATTGGAGGCCCAAATATGGGAGGCTCCAATAAGGGGAGGAAGGGCACTACTCATTCTATCACCAAATTTTGAACACTTTGCTTTTGATCACAAAAATAAGTACCCGGATTATTTATGACGGGGTTCTGGTTTGTATCGTCTATTTGCAAACAAGGACAAGGAAAACCCCAAATTTAAGGGGAGGAAGGGCACTACTCATTCTATCACCAAATTTTTGTCATTCCACCCCCAACACACTATTGAACGCCCCAATATCGTTTTCTACAAATTTTGAACACTTCGTTTTCTACTATAAAACAGTAGGCATTCAACCATAGCAAAAAACGGTACTTCTTCTCACACCACACGAGAAGTAGTACTCAGTCGACCACATAACAAATGCAACACAACACACAGTACCACACAATACACAATAAAACGCAAAACACCGGAAAAATATAGTTATTACTTTCAGGCAAATCTTTTTCGTTTCTAGTACGGAGTACCGGCGAAAATAATGAAATACTAAAGCTGGTTGCCGCAAAATTGAATCGTTGAAGCAAGGGTAAAAATGATACAATTTGTTTTGCGTCGTTTAAAATAAAAAGATTTTTATAATTTGTGTACTTGCTTCACAGGTAGACAATAGACCACTTGTTATTATTTGCTCTGAATTTATTTAGCGTTATATTACAGGTGTTTTGACAAAGCCAAGTAAAAATAAAATTTAATTATTATAGTTAGTGCGATAAATAAAAAAAACAATGACTTTTACACAAAGGAACTTTATATAATTTGCATACATATTAGTCTCGCGACGTTTTCCACCAGTTTTGCAGACTACAACGTTTTTGTGGATATTTTAATTTCTCCGATTACGTCGGCTAACATTTAGTGAACCAATTGAGACATTCTCAGTTGTTTCGCTGAGATAGTGGTTATTATTTGTAGTGCCTAATGTTGCTGCATACAGAAAAAAAATTGCAAGACGTGAATTTACGTCAGCAGCAACCAGGAATAGAACTTAAAGAGACGTGAATTCACGTCAGCGGTCGCGAATGTGTTAACACGTTGACTGCCAAGCGTATTTTACTATGTTAGAACCGCTATGCAATGAAATACCGCAGAGTATAATTAAATTGTGCGAAATAAATGTAACGCAGAGTTGTTGGAAGCCAAAGTATTCCAATATCAATTGCTCTCACAAGATTGCAAATAGGCTTCATTGCGAATTTTTTGCATTTTTGATCAAATCTTTTGCACCGGTCACCACATATTGTGCTATGTTAGAACCGCGATGTCATGAAATACTGCAGAGCTTGATTAAATCGTGCAAAATAAAGGTAACACAAAATTGTTAAAAACCAAAGTATTGAGGCGCCGTTCCAATATAAATTGCTTTTACAAGATTGCAAGTAGGCTTCATTGCGAATTTTTTGTAGTTTTAGTCAAATCACCGGTCACCGGTGACCACCATGGCAGTGAACGTGTTAAAAACTCTGGACAGAGCCAGTACCCTGCCTCACTTTCCGGCACATTGGTGCGCAACATAGTCCAGAAGCAGGAAATCAATCGTTCGACATAACGAACGTGCAACAATCAGTAAAACGTAGAACGCAGCTCCGACCCAGAGAGCACCGACGTTTTAAATGAACCGGCCTTATGAAAAATGTTGCAGGTAGAAAATGTAGCTTTATCTGGTCTTTCGTCAGGTCCGACGTCTGAGCGAACGCGGAGGTGAAGGGTCGGGACCTTCGCCGAGGGAAGCGGCCTTTTTAGCCACCCTATCTCAAGCACCAACGCCACAGCCTGGAGGCCGCCGGCACTCGGTCGTAACAATTTCAAGAATACCCCCAACCCTTTTCGGCCGCACTCGCAGAGAATCTATCGCCGCTTTTTCTCTGTCAGGGGCGACCAGGATATTGCCCTCCTGCCGGGATGGCGCAGGCGGTATATCTGGCCCACCGAGTAACAGCGGCAGTACACACAATCTTCAACTCGACATCATGGACGATATCGCCGAAATTAAGGCGCGAAAGGTATTTTGTCTTTGTGCGCGGTTTAATTGCGATCGTGGGAGTTTCCGGTGAATAACAATTGGAGACTTTGTAAATGACTTTGTACTGAAGGGGTAGTTTGCAAGCGTGTGATGGCAGTAGAGAAATTTAACCCTTTGACTACTATGGGCGTATATATGCGTACTCGGTCGTTTCTATTTCTTACCTATTGCAGCCACAATTATCAATGTACTAGATTAATACAGATACGTTCTTCATCAAATGATTTTCTTGCATTTTTTAATTTGGCTGAAATGAAGAATTATTATTAGAATTTAGTTGCCCATACATAATAAATCAATAAAGTTGACACCAGCGAAAACCCTTTGACTGCTATGTTCTTCAGCAAATAATTTTCTTGCATTTTTTAATTTGGCGCAAACAAAGAATTATCGTTAGAACTTAGTTGCGCCATACATAATTAATCAATAGAGTTCAGACTAATGAAAACCCTTTGATTGCTATGGACGCATATCTGCGTCCGCCGAAATCTATCGGTGTCGACTACAGCCGCATATATGCGTCCCCAATCGTTTCTATTCCTTACCTATTGCAGCCACAATTATCAATGTACCAGATGAATACAGAGGCATTCTTTATCAAATAATTTTCTTGCATTTTTTAATTTGGCGGAAATAAAGAATTATCATTAGGACTTAGTTGCGCGATAGATAATCAATTAATAGAGTTCACACTAACGAAAACCCTTTGACTGCTATGAACGGATATATTCGTCCGCCGAAATCTGTCGGTGTCGATTATGGGCGCATATACGCTTCTCTAATCGTTTCTATTTCTTACCTATTGCAGTCATAATTATCAATATACTAGATTAATACAGATGCGTTCTTCATCAAATGATTTTGTTGCATTTTTAGATTTGGCGTAAATAAAGAATTATTATTAGAATTTAGTTGCCCACACATAATAAATCAATAGAGTTCACACTAGCGAAAAGTGTTTTGTCCTTAGCGATCACTTCGGCCGGAAGTATTCAGTAGTCAAAGGGTTAAGAACGATTGGGAAAGGGAGGGATCGTATTTGTACATCATAGCGCTGTTAAATAGTAGTTTTAGCGTGGTAGTTGAAAATATTTACGTAATAGTCTGCGCAAATGACCGATGACTCAGCATATGGGTCATGCGCAGATTAGTATTATCTGTTAGTTGTCAGAGAATAATGGGGAAAGTGATGCAACTAGAAGTTTAACATTTTAAAGAATGTATGTAGATAATAATATGTCATTGATTTTACGTCCGGATGCGTATCAAAATAAAAATGGTGACGGAGAAGTTAGTTGCATAAACATTACCCGCCACTGAGGATATAATACGGTATTCTGTTATAAAATATCGCCGTCGAAAGCGTTAATAGACATTTAATAAGCAAAAAGTAAACAGTTTAGTCGATGTTGCTGTATCGTAAATCGTTAATTCATTTGAATTTAATGTATCACTATGTGTTGCTATGATGATATTAATAAATATGTAACACATAGGGTCACATCAACATATATGGCAAACATTATTCAACATATATGACATTTACATAAAATGCTTATTTTCTCTTATTTTCTAAGTTTTATCTGTTTACAAATTATAGGAATAACATAGTACGTGCAAAAGTCTTCCAATATTTATAATTCAACCATATAGAAACAGTTATTTTCACGTAAACTTTGTATAACAAACACCTTACATATAACAATAATTTATCTATACACATGAATCATTTTTAACCGATTTTAATAATATTATGTTAACTAACATGAATCAGAGTTTCGAAAAAAATGAACTTCAATCTATCGACGATATAAAGCAAGCGCGACAGTTGCAGGAGATTCCCATTTCATTAAGCCGGCACCGGTTGCAGCGACATTGCAGCGAAATTTAATTTCACGTAATTTGCACCTTCTGTAATTCGTTTTCCAAGAATTATCGACGTGCTGCTGTAATTATGAGCCGCTATCTTGAGTCTTAATTTGCACCAGAGCCTGTTCCTTCATTAATTTTTATCAGTTTACAAAGGATATATATGGGGCATAATAAAAGCATGATGGATATGCACCGAAAATGTCAAACGGGCAAAAAGATGATATTCGTCTGAAGGAATAAACGCTCCATCAACGTGACAGCGCCATCAAAGATAACAGTAGCAATATGATTGCATGTCACATATAAGTTACCATTTAGACATATTGACAGTTCAGTGTTGCGTTACTCAATAACGGTTACGTGACGTTTTTTATATTTTCCTTTCACTGAGAATATATTTATGCGTTCTAAAAATAACACGTATTAACTAATGTTATGTGCAACATATCAAAAATACACAATCTCATTCAGTTGTTACGAGAAAATAAAAAATATGCCTATATTATGAACGCAGGCAGTCCTGAAGATATAATGATGGCAAGAATAAAAACAAATTTATGGATAATTTTTGGAAAATGTAAATTACTTTTTTAGAAGCTTTTGTACATTCAACAAGAATTTAAGGGATAGTTTATAGCTAACTTGTGGCTGTATCTTTTTTAACTACGTATGTTTTAATGCTGGTTGAATTTTAACACATAAATAGAATTGCTGGTATTATGATGCATTACAATGCAGACAATATATTTCTCAATGTAAATAGATAAGCTGTATCCATGAAAATGCCTCAAACAAATTTTGCAAAATCTTATGTGCATACACGTATTTTATGCAACTAACTTCGGTCAAAGCTTTAAATAGCATTGCATTTATCCAGCGCAAAATTGCTAGTCTTAAAAGTTCCGGCGCCATAGAAAAAATCCACGAAAGGACACAACCATCTAATTAATTAAAAAAGTTACTCTCAAACTGCGATTAAATCAATGGGAACAGTTTGCCCGGTTATTCAGAAAATGCTAAAACTTCAAATTACGTTTCAATGGACGCACATTACACGAGACCTCAATTCTGCTCACAAACAGTACTTATCGACTTGCATTACATCGGTTCACTGACGGACATTTGCATTCTGCCGCAAGGAAGTTTCAGACGTGCCTTTTATCAGCACAGACTCCTGTACAAAGCAATGGTACAACTAATAAGGCTGGGTGTATTAAATTTTCTAATTAAATTGAATGGAAAAGAAAACGGCAGAAAATAGTAAAGAAAAAATGGTTTCCGCGTCACACGAACTTTCTCCCCAAACTATAGAAATTACCATTTTATTCTCTGCTTCTTTTTCTTTCGCACTAAAGGGCGCTTCCCCGTTAATACTAAACGTACCAGTACTTTACACCTGTTCATTCTTACCATGAGGGGTCATTTGACCCTTATGAAATAAACCTTGATACTCAGAAAGAAATTTTTAATTTATTAAAGCGAGAAATTGAATAATCAGATGATATAAGAATTTTCAGAAAGTCAAATAAGCGATAGAAGTACCAATGAATACATGATTTTTAATACTTTGACTGCCGTAATGGTCACTGCTAATCGGCGCAAAAGATTTTACTAGTGATCCAAAATATTCGTAATAGGTAGCAATGATTATTTTACAAATGCAGTTATTGTTAGAATAGCGATGCGATCCTTTAGTCTCCAATACCTGCACATTATTTACATTTTGCATAATTCAGTCAAACGCTGTAATATTTCATAGCATCGCCGTTCTAATACAGCAAACTACGCACGGCAGTCAACGTGTTAAGCAAATTTTGAAAAGGCTCATTTAACCCTGCGTGCTACATTTAGTGTTAATCGAATAAAAAGCAAATAAATAAGTAAACGAACATTCCAGGTGCGTCTGAAGATGTATCAAACCCCATCGCGTGAGCGCATCTGCGAGATTCAACCGCTCGAAGGCAACAGTTGCGCTCAACGTTACACGCAGTACCAAAAGCGTCGCTTCTCCGAGTCGTCGGCGTCATCGACGATATGTCTGTCTTCTTCGGCACCGACAGCTTCGATACGAAGACGCGTCTCCGAGATGCCAAGATTACCGGGCACTTCCGGTTCCGCGCCAGCAGCAGGTATCGTCTGTTCCAATACCGACCTGATCTCCATCCTGAGTTCCCTGACTTCCTCCGCGACGGAAATCAACCGTTGCGGCGAGGAGGCGACCGCCTGTCAAGAGGAGAGCAAGTCGAGCTGGGCCGCGAAATCCATCGAGCAGAAGCGCAATCGTCTGAAGAGCTTCCGCTCGAACAGCTTCGACGTGTCGATACTTAATCGCGTTGGGAGCAAACAGTCGACCGGCTCCACGAAGGCATCCGTCGCGACGAGCATAGCTCCGTCGAACTGGTTCACGAAGCGTCATCAGCCGATGTGGAAGAAGCAGAAGAACGAGGGCATCATACCGACGAGCCTCAACTTCAAGTTTGACAGGTCGAAAGTGATAAAGGCGGTGAAGGAGACGCTGACGAAGACGTCGCCGACGAAGGACGTCGAGACGAGGCACAAGGTCATTTGGGACGGAACCAGCGGAACGAAAGTCGACGCCCAGGTAAATCATACGGAGGGTTAACACGTTAAGCGCCACGCCGGGCCCTAGGGACTTAGATTAGGGATTTATACGGGCGTCCACTTGTTCCTCCTTCTGCAGAAGTGTGTCTATCAATTTTTGACGGTACATTGTGATAGACATCTTCTGGCCCGTTGTTTCTTGGTGTATGAAAAAGGAATTTACAACAGCGGTGTTCAATAATAATTCAAAAGCCAATTTTCGATACCATTTCATACCATTTCACATTAATGTTTTTGTGTTATATTGTTTTCCTTAAACCATTGACCAAACAAAAACGATGCCGCCTAAATTAAACGTTCAATCTCACAAGTACGAAAGGACAGACATATGCGCGATGATAATACGAACGAAAAGTCTGCCACCGGTCCGTGCAGACCGACGAGGCCCGAACAGAGCGCCGAGGGCCCGGCGTGGCGAGGTTAACCCCTTGCCGTGCCACTTAACGCGAAAGAATTCGGACCCAAGCAATACGCGGAAATGTTCGCGAAAGAATGCGGAGACGTATTGCCGGAACTCGAAGCAAATCGTTGTTAACACAGTGACAGCCGGCCCCGTGAAAACGCGGCTTTCTGAGTCTGTCGCTTGAGTGACGGCCCCACGGTGATGTGGAATTTTTTGGGTGGTATGAGTCTTTTACACATCAATTTGTATTTACTTGCCATGTTTGGAGAAATACCACACTTGCCTTAAATATTAAAACTTTTGTTTTCTGTTTACGGTATGTATATGCAATAATCCACCATGAAATGAGGAACCATATTTCGAGAAGTACCACACTTGCCTTAAATATTAAAACTGTTGTTTTCTGTTTACGGTATATATATATATGCAATAATCCACCATGAAATGAGGAACTGTATTTTTTGTCCATAATTATAAATTAAAAATTTCGATTTTGTTTCTGTTTTTAATTGCCGTTATTTTCTATATGACGAATATGCAAATAAAATGTACTATTTTACAAAAATATATAATGTTTTGAATATTTTTTTTAGCTATTCATTGATCAGAAACAAGCGAATAAAGCCGGCGTTTGGGACATAAGTGACCGATAGTTGCCGGCGCTCAGGCTTTAACCCTTTCGCTATGGCAGTGTCTTCCGTAGGAGCGTCACCGCTGTACGGGCCCGCGTTTCGCGTCTTCTATCGTTCGCAGTTTCGCGTCTTCTGTCGTTCGCATGGCAAACAACACACCTTCTCCTTCGTTTTTCCCTACTTATTTATAAGCTGACGGAAAATGTCGTTCTATTAATGGTCAAGTGGTATCAAACTGACGTCGTCTATATGCGCCACTCGTATACACAAGTTGTCGCGCTGATGTCGTCTATAGGCGACACTCGTACACACAGGTCGTCGCGCGGATGTCGCCTATAGACGACGCTCGTAGCGAAAGGGTTAAATCTCGACACAGCGGTTAACGTGTTAAGCGTAGTTGAAATAGTCGTGTAGGACATGATATGAAACCTATGGCCTACTGTTCAGAAACAAAGAAAGAAAACAAATTAAATTTCGAACTTACGTTTCGACACTTCCACGTTTCCTTTTCAGAAGAAAGTCTAGAAAGTATTCATACATCAATGAATTTCGTACAATACATACTTCATAAAACAGTAGTTTATTAATTTTTCATAAACAAGTTTCTACATATTCTCGGTAAATCTCTGTACTAAATATAGTATAAAAATAATTGCTTGCAAATCGATAATTCCTTTTTTACCGTAGATACAACGTTTCCAAAGACATTGCTGATGTCAATCAACCAAAAAGCAATGATGCGATCTGTTTACATCGTAAACTCTTCTATAAATGCTTGAAAATAAAAAGTATACATATCCTTATTGCTCTTACACTGCTACCCACGTTTTATATTTTCTTATTAACTCCACAAACTATTTGAACAACTCATTTTTTGGCACTATATCTTCTGGAGAAGATTCCAAAAATATATTCAAACTTATTCTTTATAAACAATTTGTTCGTAAATTACAATTCAACAAACTATTGTTTGAAGTTCATCAATGTACGTGTACTTTCTACACTAACTGTACATACAAAGAAATAGTAATTTCAAATTATGCACATGCAATTCTATGACAACCTTATTCATAATTACGTAATGCCATTGTGCTTTTTATCATATACTAGCATAATAGCGTTTAGCATATTTCCAAACCTATTTCAGTTTTATATACATTGTTTCTTAATCATTTATACTTTCATTTTCTTTGAGTTTCAATAGTGTTTACGATGAGCTTCTTTGCAAGAATATTTTTCCTTCCTCATCCCTTTCCCATGTACATTATTCTTTTGGGATGGAACAAGTTTTGTTAATTAAAGTAATTAAATTTATTCAACCTAACATTCCACTGTGGATACATTAGTCTTTACGAATGCTTGTTCAGTATAGCGTAGAATTTGATTTATATTTTACAGTAACTGTACGAGCATATTACGCACAATATTTGGCATTACAGCATTATGAACGTCAAGAGTTTCTATTTATCAATACTTCTACATACATGTCTACCCTGTTCATTATAAACACATTAATATAATACATTATAGAGTAATTACTTTACATGGAATGATGCATAATCCTGTTTCGCTTATTAATCAAAACATTAAACAGTCCAAAAATAGATTTTATTTTACAACCATTATCAACGTCACATGATAACACTGAGAAATACTTTTGCTGTTGAAAAAAATATCTTGGCAACAAAATAGTACATTATAACACAGAGACATACATTACCCCAACCATAAAGGAATTAAAGATAAACTTTCCACAAATATGTTTATCTTAAATTCCTTCTTTCTGGTACATTGATACCATATTTCATGTGAAATAATTAATCGACTCTCGTTGGAATCTCATGGTTAACTCCCACAATACAAGCAAAAGCAATTAGACCTGAAATACATTCAACTAATTTCTCTCAATAAACCTTTTACTCTAGTATTTACAAAATTATTTATTCTAAATAATTGACTGAAAGTAGTTAAATAGATATACATATCTACATAATCCATTTCAACTATTCCCTTCCACGACCACTTAGAACATGTCACTTTAAAACTTTTCAATGAATATACTTTATCCAGTACCATATCACCTCGTTTAGTTTAACAATAACTTAAATCCATCTTTAAAAACTGTATATACGTTGGTAAAAAATATCAGAGATATTGTTGTGGTTATATGCCAACGAATGTAGGTTAACTTTTGACTGAGTTTTTTTTTAACAGATTCTGGGCAGCGCCATAGAGAAGATCCTAACAGCTCAAAAAGGAAGTGACACGGAAGCGGCGGGAAGTTCGGTTACGAAACCCGCAGTATCGCCGAATAAATCGAAGCCGGGAAAAGTAGCGAGCTGGTTTTCGGGCGGAAGCAAAGAACAGGAACAAACGGAATCTTGCGAGTCGTCAATCTGTTCCTCCCTAAAAGATCTTTTCGTGAAGTAGTTTATCATTGGAGAATGTTGTCTCTTAGCTCCTAATCAAGTCAGTTCACCTTAATAATGTCTATAAACGTGTTAGGCAGATCTAAATATCAGTGTACTGATCGATGTCTGACAATCTATTTCAAATTTGTAGACATTTTCCAATTTCTTTTCGACAGTTTTATCTCTCGGGCAACATATGTTAAACCAATTTCCATGACTGTTAGATCGTTTATTTACATCTGTCTACACGCTCCTAAATGTCTACTAATGAATAGCGAATACAAGGACTTATTGTCGAGTAATAAACGGTTTCTATTCAATTGTGCAGTCGATTCCGTGTCTATGGAAGAAGTCTGACATGACAAAATTTAAGTTGTCGACAAACAATAATCGGTGATATTCTTTTCATCTGTTTATGTTGTTTAATTAGATAAAGGGAAATCTTTGAAGATTTGTAAGACTACCGAATTGTAAAACATATACCCAAGAAAACCTAATTGTTGCAATGGTGAATTGTAGGTAAACGTTATGTGGTAATAACAGGGTGAAAAGTAGCAGTTTTACTTTATACATAAATCGTAATATTTCATTTGTTAACACGATATGATAAAATTTCGTAAACACTGCATTTTGTTTCAGTAATTAATATTATGAGAGATCGCTGTTTATTTTTAGTTCGACCCCATATGTTGAGTACAAACAATAAATGAATGTGACACCTTTTCTTCATATAACCGGTGTTAAAAAAAAAATAAAGCTGCGTCATCAAGGTGATTTAATCAAAAATGGTCATAAGACGGCGCGGTACGGTTGATGTTCAATAGTTTGATTATTCGGAGTAGAGGAAATATATGAAACTGTCCGACCAACCTTAGAAACTAATATAAGAGAGTAACCGATACATTTAAAAAAGCAAGTGTATTTGTTTAATAAATCAATAAGAAGAAACAAAATGTGCGTTGTTATTCATTAAACTAAGGCGTCAATAATGTATGAAACCTGTTTCCCTTGTCTCCTGACACTTGTTAAGTTATCACATCTTAGCTTAACAGTATCGCAAAAGATTAATGTTGACAATACTTCTGTATTATATTTCATAAAGAAGTGCCTTTTTATATTAACAAGTATTAAATTTAAATAAAAATTTAAAAGCGATACAGTACCCACCTTTTTCCTTTCGAAAAGCGCCGAAAGGTCTTGAAACTGTCCACAGACTCATCTTTAGCTTCTCAAATTTTTGAAGTGATATATACGCAGTCTCCTTAACACGTTGCGGACCAGGCATTCTATTACTAACCGTACCCAGTGGCCGGATATTTTTTTGCGTCTGGGTTAGGTCTGGGTTAGTAGTTAACAGGTTGACTGCCACGGTGGTCACCAGTGACCGGTGCAAAACATTTGACTAAAAATGCAAAAAATTCGCAATGAAGCCTGTTTGGAATCTTGTAAAAGCAATTTCTATTGGAACGGTGCATTCTAATAGAGCAAAATACATTTGGCAGTCAATGTGTTAAAAATCATTGTCCCGTGAAATAATTATTTTTAACAACTTTAAAAATAAATGTTTTTTTAATATTTTTGAATAGGTAAAAGTGTGTTAAAACTAAACATTTTTTAAAGTATGATATTTCGTAAAACATGACACTAAGTGAAGTGGAACACGACAAAGTCCTCACAAATATTCATATTCCCGTCATCACTTGATGTATCCCCGTTAAACTGTTCGCAAATATTTCTGTAACATTGCTAATCGTTTTGTCGCTATCCATATTTCAGAGCTTCAAATAATTAATTCGCAACACAAATTACGAAAACTGCGGCTGACAATCACGTAGCAACTGTGTGATATCTCGTCACCTGCCTCAAACGACAGAATATGCAAGACGATATATCTCGTCAATGGCCCCGAACGACGAAACAGCAATGACGAGATATCTCGTCATCCGTCCGCAAAGTGTTAAGACTAATTAAGTGTTTATTAAATAAATGAAATAGATACAAATAGTAAAAAGGATAAAATGAGTAGATGTGGGTGAATATCTATACGTTCCCCGTTTCTAATTAATAATGTGATAACATTGTACTCCTTTTCTCAGTCTTCCTTATATACTGCGCTCTGTCCCTCTTCTCCTCATAAACAAACGAAACGCAGATGACATTATCGATCGCTTATCTTATTTACCTCCTTAGCGCAACCAACTTATTCTAGAATCTTCCGTACGCGTCTCTAATGTGAACTCCTATAAACAAATGCCTATTGACAAAATTATTGATCGCAGAATTTCACACGCACCTGCACACATACTTTCGCTGCCTCATTCTTCTCACTACTACATATATAGGGACGGGAGGAACTTTGAACCACATCGAGAATTTTTATTACCTGCGTATTCTATCGAAATATAGATTGACCATAGTAAAGGACTAGGGTTGGACTTCGGTTCAAAATCCGAGAGTCTAAAGTATCTGCCTAAATTAGTCTGAGAGACAAGTCTTTGGACGGACCCAAGACAAAAGACCAATTCCCCACCTTCCTTTTTTAACACTAAACGTACCGCTATTTCACACATACCTATTCTTACAATGATGGGTCATTTGACCCCTTATAAAATAAACGTTGATTTCCAGACAGAAATTTCGAATTTATTAAAGCGAGAGATTAAATAATCAGATGATATAAGAATTTACAGAAAGTCAAATGACCGAAAGAAATAACAATGAATATACAATTTTAAAATTAGTAAATTTTGAAAGGGGACATTTGACCCCACCTGGTACGTTTAGTATTAAATTTTACCGGTAACATATGGTTTAATAAACTGTCAAGGCACTCTTGTCGAGATACCTCTAATAGCCGCATGTTGTGTTGTATTATCTTCAAATTCTTATTTAAATTTAATTCTTGTGAACTATCAGAAAGCATTTCTTTATAAATTATTATGCACCAGGGTTGACACTCAACCACAATTTTTCTTTACTTCTTTATAGACAAATCATATGCCGTTACAATATCGTTATGTACATAGTAATGTCATATGGAAGTCGGCGAGAAATATTTCATTAGTACACTTTTAAATATAAAAATTCGACGCTTTTGTTTGGTTGTCAATGTAGGACACAATTGATGCAATGGATATTTTTTTTCAATATGTCGTAGTTATTCTTTTTCAATCTATAATCTTTTAAGAGAGTACAGCTTCTTCGGTTTTCTGTTCCTGACCTTTTTACTGCACGCTCTCCTTTCCACTATCCTATTATAGTTTAATTTTTTATATTGTCTCTCCAGTTTTCGGAACTTCGGCTTATCACGTATTGGTTCTTGTTATTTACCTTATACTGTGCTATTATATCCTCTTCTGCATCTGCCATTACTTTCAGGTAGGAATGATCTAATTTCATCCTAATATTTACTATAAATTAAAATCCATATGTTCGCAACTCATCATTATCTTAACACACTATCTACCTATCTATCTATCTATCTATATGTGAATCAGGCACATTACAACTTTACATCCACACAAAATTATGCGGTACATGCAACTTTACTGCGCCATCGCATTCTTGCTTATTACTCACTGTAATTTATTAAATACAATAAAAGATCTGTATTGAATATAAGATCTCTACAAAGTGTTCACGTCCTGATTTTGACCATGCACATCTGTGTGGAGAACTAGTATTTTAAATAATACATATAGTGCATAAATGTTCGCAAAAATACATGCGGGCAGAGCCGAGAATAATTAGCTGTACGCTAATTACCTGAGCAGGTTTTATAACTTTGCCCTTCCACGCAGACCACTCGTGCATGTGAAGATGGGTGACACTAAACAGTTTCTGCAGTTCCATCGATGGGAAACGGCCAATATTACATAGTTATTGAATGGTTGATTATTAAATGTTCGTACTAGAGGTACAAAAGGCAGGTAACTTTACATTGCACTGCCTGAAAAAATATACCTGGTTGACCCAAATCATTCGGTTATAGAGTAATAAAACAAAAGTACCTCTTGATTTTGACCTGCGCGAGGACTTGGAATTCAGCATGGTCCCCAAAACTGTTACTTAGGTAATTTCTCAGTAAACTCAGTGATACACAGCCAGTTCTCGAGTTACTACAATTATTTGTAGAAATATACCGTTGTTTGGGATGTGGAGTCATTATTGTACTGTTGGGAAAAACTGTAGATTTGTACCGATGTAAAATGTGATTTTGTAGAGAATTTATGCGCTCAAGAAGTATTCTAAAGGTTTGTTCTAGGAAACACCTGCTGTCCATCAAATTTTTTTTAATAATGGACATTGCTCTCACTTTTCGATGGTGGCGAAATACTTTTGGGTCAATGATACGTTTTGTTAACCAGTACAACGTTAATGTATCCATCTATCAACTCTTTCTTACAAATAATTGGTGCCCAGCGATTTGATACCCATATAATTTTGCACCAATGATCATGGATGATTCATTCACAAACAATTCTTAATTTGGTGATACTTCAGCGTCACATAAATTCTCGTCAAAATCGTTCGTTGATATAAAAATACTGTTTTACTAGAGATGCCTTTTTTCTTTAATAAATAATGTTTATTTTTTTTAGATGTCGTAATGCAAGAAATAATAGAAATGCTTATGTTACATTAACTACTTAACGGTATGCAACAGTTATGTCACGAAAGACAGAGTACTAGACATTATAGTATTAAGCATTTTAGACATTACACTAGACGCATAAGAATTATGTATTTCCATAAATATCTTATACATGTCGTTAATCGTAATAAAAATATTGGTACGCTCTCTTTGAAAACATTCTGTATAACTTGTACGACCTGTGCCATTTTTGTAGCTGTTTAACATTAATACTGGTTAAACTATATTGTACACTAACATATCATTAAAAATGATCTGGCATATTCTTATCAAAATTCCGTTAACTTTTAATTTACTTCGCGCTTAAACTTTGTGCAGGAAGGGTCGATGAAAAAAATATACATGTTACCTTTTGTTCTCATTATTTCAGAATTACAGAGAAATAATTTATAACTCTATTCGTTCCCTACAGAAATTATTTTACCTCAACGAACAAAATTATTCCATAGATACTCCTTAGTTTAAAGTTAATCGTGTGTTTCGTAGATAGAGGATAGCAAGAGAAACAGCTAGAAAGTAAATAGTAAATTAAAATGTCAAAAATAATTGACATTGGAAACCACAATATTCGCTACGGATAACTTCAACGTTGAGAACAATAATTATTAAGATACTTAAAGATTAAACTTACTAAGTAGGGATACATTTAATGCTACGTAACGTTGCGCCTTCGTGTTTACAATTGACGACTCTGCATTACCGAATTTCAATAATCAGATGTACATTTATTATTCATCATAATTAAATAATACAAATTCCACAGTTTATAATTAAAATAGATATTCTACATACGTCAGTGGTAGACAAAATTTAATTTAAGTAAAATATTTTTAATATTCACGTCACCATGAAATCAGTGTCGCGTTGATTGTTCGACAAACCAAGTTTGAATTGTACAATATCAAAGCAATTCTTTGTTTTAACCATTTCTATGAGCCGACTAACGGATATTAGAAAGCACTATCGCATATTACTCTTTAGCTCTGCATGTATTATAAACATTGCATAAGTTATCGCATATTTTATGTCATTCTATCATATTTAACAGATACCTGGCGTCCATTTTAATCACATATACAAAAGGAAAATTCAATCAGCAAATAATGTTTGTAAATGATGCACAATATCACTTAATATTCAATGCATGCGTTTAAATTTAATCGCGAGATAATATTTACAGCATACGGCACTATCTCGCCAACGAAGAAATATAATTTTATTCTGATATCTGACGAGGCAAAAATGCTTTTTTAAAAAGATCGATACGTTTCGTGCGAGATCAAAATTTGCATCAGATGACTGTAGAAGGTCATGTCTAATGTTTTGATTTACAATTCAAAGTCAGCTACCTGAATGCTAGAGCAAATATGATATTCCTACATGTTTATAAGATTTCTTTAAAGAATGGTTATTATGATCACAATACCGAATATATATTTCAAGCAAGAATACTAATCAATTAATTTCTTGATAACTGTAAAAAAATGAATAGAAAAGGAAAAGCTATTTTGGGTAATACACTAACAATGCTTGAAACATTATAATTTGTACATAATAATCAGTAAATATTATGTAATTTATGTTGTAATAATAATTTGTAAATATCATAATTGAAACATAATAATCACAACACGTCAATATTTGTTCAGCAATATTCCTTCAAATTTTGTTAACTCTTAATGTTCACCTTTGGAGGGTGTTTGTTCTAACTAAAACTAAATGTAATTGTTGCTAAAAACGAGTACGCCTAGTGATAAGAAAGGTTTTATTACGTTGAGAAGATATACTCATCTCAAGATCATGCAAATGTATGGTTGCGGTACAGTTGCGTTTATAAACAAAAATTCCGATGTATACATGGAAGCAGTGTATACAATTTACCTATAAGTTCGGTTTCTTGAATTCAAATCGGTGAATTCTTTAAAACTACCGTTTGTAACGCCCTTTTATTAATTGCAGTGCCTTAGCCATCAGAGGTGCTTTCGTCTTCTTCACAACTCCGGAAGCTAGTAAATAAAATTGCATTAAAATCTTAATATCTTCTCCGTGTCCTGCCGCGATGCAGAATTTACAATAAAAATGTGAGAAAATTCAAGAACATAAAAATATGCAATGTCATATATTCACGTAAATGTCCTTCTAATGTATAGTATAACTGTATTGATTTACACAGTTTATATAATATATATATAATACGTATATTTTGCAAAGCGCAAAGCATCGAGTATTTTTTTTAATTGATCGTATAATAATTGCAATACAGACTGAATTTTAACCCTTTCGCGACGGCGCACCTGTATCATATTTCGCCATTTTTCGCAACAGCGCGACTGATCATAATTTGAATCTGAATATGAGAAATTGGCAATGCCAGGTTTTAGGAAAAGCTTGTTGGTGGAGGGGATAACTGAGTAAGGGTATGGAATATTTGTAAAGAGCAGAGTGGTGATGTGGGGGTCAGAAAAACTTGGATTCGTGAGTAGTAGGAAAGGGGCAAGTAACGGATTTTCTATTACCTGAATTATCCTACCATACTGCCATCGCAGGTATAGCGCAACAGTATTTCTTGCAGCTTATTATAAGTTATTCGAATCTGATACACCGTGAACTTACAAAAAATAAATGCAATTTTTTTCGTATCAAGGAACGTTTAGCAAAATAATTTTGTGTTGCCTTTATTCGCGTAGAACACTTACTGCGAAAAATTCTTTATTTTTCTGATGATAAAGTCTGTGCCGTATATTGTTGGCGATGGTCTCGTAAACAAACAACTGCCGTATCTAGACGGCAACAGTCGCTGTAAACTAATAAATGACTGCCGTCTATAAGCCGTCTATAAGCATCTGTGATGCACCAAATGACTGCTGCATATATACGGCACCCGTCGCGAAAGGGTTAATATTCCAATGAATCAAGTTCTATACTCTGCTAATATATACTAAATACTCACATGATGTTCGTGCACGGGACATCGGTGGCGGTGGTACTGAAATGTTTGTTGCTCCACTGGCACCACCGCCAGTTATCAACTTTTTCTTCAGATCAGAGGTAGATGTAGGCGTCGAATTAGCTGTGCCATATTTCGCCTGTTTCTTCAGTACATTTCTTGGGGGTTTTACAATATTATCCACGTATGCCAGCTTCGTAGATCTAAGTGGTAGAGACTTGTCTATGGATTGTTTTATGTTAGCAGTAAGAGTCTTCAATTTTGCTTCCCGCTCATCTAAACAACGCTGTTTCAGATCAATACAATGATCGATTAGTCGTTTATTTGACTGATTATTACCTGATTGGTTTGCATATACAGTAAAGCCTGTTCTTGTGCGGTCTTTTTTTATGCGATTTTGTTTTTGTGCGATTTTATTTTTGTGCAATTTTTTTTGTGCGATTTATTTTTATGCGGTATATGAATCTTAGCGACGTTAGCACCAGTTTAACGTTTCCTATCATGTACATATACATGTTGTGGACGAAATATATGAATGTGTAATTAATCGAAACGTTACCGAAAACACGTCAACGTTATTATCTGAAATTAGTGCGCTTGCACATAACATCGGCGGAGAAGGCTTTGATTCTTTCCGCGATAATGACCTAGGCGAGATGATTGAGGACCAAACTGTCGATGATAGTGACATTATCAATAGTTTGATAGATTATGAAAATGGACAAGAAGAACCGGAATCTATTACAGCAGATAAAATATATGCAGGGATTCAAATTTCGAAAAAATTGGAAACGCATTTTCTTAAAGTAGATACCAAAGCGGAAAGACGCTTAAAATTCGAAAAAGAGCTGAGATCATGCATATCTCACTATCGTTACGTTTCCAAGCAATTGACCAGTCGACCATCGTCACAAAAATTGATCACTGAGTTTATGGTACCAAAAAACAAATCAATTGAAATCCTATCTTCAAGCGACGGAAGCGATTTTCAACCAATTCGTCACAAGAATATACGCGTTTTGGATTACGACGAGTAGCAGCAAACTATTTAATGTACAATGTAAAAACTTCTCCATGTATATGTACAATGAAGAATTAAATATTTTTACCATTTCTATAGGTCTAATTTAATTATTTTATTTAATTGAAAGCATTCTCTCATCTATTTCATAAATCATTGATGTATTTTCTTAGTCCGGTCCTTATCCACCGCATAAAAAAATGTTTAGGTTGTATATCGCACAAAATTCTTTATTATATGTGAGAATTTATAAAATTTTCGAATATTTTTTTGTACGATTTCTTTTATGCGGTCCCTATCCACTGCACAAAAACAGGTTTTACTGTACGAGAAAATATATGAACTGATGAATGTATATGTAATAAAATGATACGCACCATGTACATTTCACGCCACGTTTCCATTTCTTCTCTCTGCTTGTTACGGAATTCTCGTGTACAATGATACTGCCATAACGGATCGGTATCCTCGATTAGGTACGGATTATAATGTTCCAACATGAACAATTGATCTGCTGTTGCCCGTTCCACAACGGGTTTTATTATATCATATGGTACACCACCGGTGAATTCAAGCGCTAGATAAACAAAAGCCGACATTTGTTCACTCCGTATTTATGTTGTAACAAAACAACTTACCGTCAATATTTTCAATTAATACTCTTATACACATTTCGTATAAAGTGGGCACACTTGTGTAACCGGATTTGTTTCCAGAATATACCTTTGTTCTGTAAAAACATATGTTGCATCATTTGCATGCACCTTAAGTAACCTCAGCATAATATCTACCTTTGATTTTTTACATAAATAACATCGTTGAGAAATTTCTCTTCATCCTTCCGATGAATTGGATTGATAAATGGCAATGGTTTGTAGTTTGGACTGATTTCTGGCAATGTAGAAGCCAAGTCCACACTCAGTGGTTCTAATTTAACATTCGGTGATAAAAGAGACGGCGGCTGCAAATAAGTTTTCCGTCAGCCTTATTCGTTGGAGAAATAATTACTTTGTCTCGATCGTAGATTGTACAGAAAAAAAATTACATTGAGCGGATCGTCACTTGACGTAGATTCCGGTTTCAGAGGAGATGCCTTTTTATTGTTCACACTAGGCGCTGCCACCGACTCTGCTTTAGGAGTAGTCTTTGATACCACATTTGGCAAACTATTGTTACGTTTCTTTGTCGGTTGTGCTACTGTACACATTCCAAGTGCCTCAGCAAAACTTGCACCTGTATTACATACAAAGTATTTAGGTGTTTCGTAAATAATATCTGTACTCTTAGCAAATTACTTTATTATTGCATTAGAAATAATTCATAACTAATTACATATAGGGTATCATTAAAAAAATATTTCAACGCATTACTTTACGAAAACTGGAGTGCGAAATCGTGGACTGGTTTAGTTGTAAGACTAAGCAAGACTTTAAACGGCGGGATTTAACAATTTGACTATAAAAAATGTCACAAAAGGAATAGTGGTTAGCAATAAATTTATGCAAAAAATTATGTGTTAATGTTTATTTACACACTTGTTGATAAAGTAGTCAAGAAACGTTTATAAATTTAGAACAAACCTGAGTTGCAGTCTATTCCTTCATCTCCATTAATCTCATGTTTAACTTTCACCTTTTCGCTGGATTCTTTACGGCTGCTTTTATTACCTTTTAATTCTGTCTCTCTGTCCTTATCACTTTTATCGTCTTTTTTGTTATTCCTATCTTTACTTTTAGAGTGATCTTTACTGCTACTGGAGGAACTATGATGGCTCTTTGATTTATGGGATTCCTTACTGGAGTGATGCGTACTGCTATCCTTCTTTTCCGTTTTCACAAAATTTTCTCGCGATTCTGTTTTATCTTTATGCCTTTCTTCACTGTCCTTTACTTTCTGACTGGGCTCTCCAGATTTCGATTTACTCGAACTATGTCTATGCTTCTCACGGGCATCCTTTTTATCAGTTTTCACTTCACCTTTAATACATGCAATCTGGTCTTTCGACGAATATTCACTTGGTTCTTCCTTTATTTTCACATCCGACGGTTTCCCTTCAGTTTCAAAATCAGCAGCTGCACTAGACAAACTGCTTACGGTATGTTTTCCGGAAAAAGGTATGTCTGTACACTCTTTGTCACTTTCACCACTAGAATTTTTTCTTCGTTTGCTTTGTTTTTTCTCAAAACTAGTATTATCTAACTTTCGCTTCTTATGGCTACCTTCATTGGATTCAGTTCTACTTAAGTCATCATTATCGAGGGATTTGGAACTCTCAGATTTACTGCGAGTCTTATCTTTAGCGGTATGACTATCGTGTTTCATAGAACTACTTCTGCCGCTGCTTCCTAAATCCTTAGAACTCGATTTTTTATCACTTTTCATTTCATGCTTGTGCGAGTGCCTGCTTTTATCATGCTTATTTAACTTCTCAGATTCAATCTTCGAATTCTTATGCATATCACTGTCTTTAATCTCATTAGACTTTGAATCCTGCTTTAATACATGTTTAGAATTATGTCCTGTCACTGAGGCATCACTTTTTTCTGTCTTGTGCCTATGTTTATGTTTTCCATCCTCATTCTTATGCCTGAAAGGTAACATAAGCTTCTATTGTATTTTCATATTAGCATGGAAAATTATTTTGAACAAATTAAACATAAAATTGTCCACGCTGTTTCTTGCTTGAATATTTGTACATTTGTAGATTATTTCAAAAATTTACGTTAACACAGGGTTCAAATGTTAAAATTGCAATATTTGATGAATAAAAGATCTTATAGATCTTAAATGATATTAAATGTATAAAAGGTCAAATACATTGACAGGATTAATAGAAAATAAGACAAATTCCATACTGTACAGAAAAAAATGCAAATACTAATTGCCTAAGTAATTATGCTTAATGCAATACATACCTTGATGCCTTTGTTGCATTAGAATTACTAACATCTTCCTTAAACCTTGGAGATTCTGGATTATCACTGTAACTCTCTGGTGCATCAGGAACGCAAGCTTCGTCTTCATCCTCGTCGTCACTGGTCTCTTCGTCAGCAACCATTTTCTTCCACTTTGCCACTAAAGCTTTAGCGGCGTCTCCCACACCGCCTTCATATTTTCTAAGAGCATTTACTGTACGACCGACACCAGTTTCTTGTAAGTGCTGAACTGTTACCGGTAAACTATATAACTTGGAAATACAATGCAGCAACTGTAAGAAACATTACGTACATAAACTATGCAGGCCAGCACAAACAAATTTTCCTCTCACTTTGCACTCATACAGAGAACATATATCATGCCAAGTTGCAAAGTCTGTACTATAGAAAGTATAATGTGCGTGAATAAATTGTATATGTTGTACAGGGAATATTTATAACAACGTATACGGATTTCAGACTTTATTATTATAATATATTTTTTCCTCGCTATATCACATATAACAAAAGTATTAGTGAAGATTCAGCGCTGACTTGACAAAGCGTATAATACGGTGCGGAAATAGTTGTGGCTATCAACACAAATATTTCCCGTGTAACCGAAGTGACATTAACAAAGGTTTCTCCGAGTCCTGAATTTCTTCGGGAGGTTATGAGAATACGACTTTTACAGCTGTTTCCCTTTACGTACGTTTCCACTTAGTCTAGTCTCTACGATTAGGAGTGGCTTCATTAAACAAAACATACCCTTTCTTCATTATCGGTACATTTTTCTATATTTCGCTGGTAATGCTGAATTTTGTCTACAACAGACATTATTACCACTGTCAGCTTCCAGCTATATACTTAGCTGCGAATGCTCTGCGATCCACACTCTCCACTTCAAAGGATCTGCGGATTTAAATAGACAAGTGAAGTTATTTCTCAGATAAATTTCTATTGGCCAAAACGGACATCGCCAGCGAAAGCCTAAAGTGCAAGAAATTCAATGCGCGCGAATCACCGAATCACAACATCAGCCGCGAGTATATTTATTGTCATTGGTCTACTGCTTTAGGTCCACTTCAGAACACAGCAAATGACAAACTGAAAGATGACAAATTGATTGGTTCATGTTCCGGTATATACACAGTGTCCAACATATTATATTTTTACCTCAATGCGGTAACATTTTTATTAGTGTATTATCTAAGATTTCATATTCGATCGTAATGAAGAGAGTCGTTTGCTTTTATGATTGTTACATTAATATGCTTCGAGCAAATCGAAAAGAAAGAAAAGCAGCAAGCTGCGTCGTACATTATCTTATCTTGTCAGCTATCTCTGTATTGCTTTTACGAGAATAACACCCTCCTTAATGTTGAAAACAAACATGACTTCGAAGAGTAATAAATGTTAATGTTTAGTATGAAAATTGAGTACAAGCCCATCGTTTGTCGATGCCCCCAAAAAGATGCCTTGCGGAACGTCTGAAACAGACGTGAACAGATGAAAAGAGAATCGTTGGCGAACGCACAAGACTTAAAGAGACATATCGCAAAGAAATCATCAAAAGGAAGTATATAGCGGCGGACATTACTAAAAAGAAGATATTTTTTGATGAGTTTTCCGCATGATATAGGCAACGTACGCCGGTAGAATGTCGTTACTAGGAAGGGAAACGTCCTGCGTGTTGACGGCTTCGAAGATGGCCATTTTGGCGGGTGACGTGTTTTCGTGCCGAGTATTGACAGCCATAACATAAAGGAGCGCCATAAAGGGACATTTTTGCAGTCGACGATGAGAGAGTGAGGCGTTTGGAGTTTGTCGAATGAAGGAAAGCGAGAGCGTGGAAGAGGCCGAAAATGGGCGGAAGGGAAGAATTAAAGGGATAATACCGCCCGATGGTAAACAGAAGATACGGTGCGTAGAATTTTGAGCTGCGCTAGGGGGGGCAATGCACGATGGGAAGAATTTGCGACAGGCGCATGCGCAGTTCAGTTTACAGTTGGAGCTTGGAAGAAAATGGCGTCAGCTAAGTTTCTGGAGGAAGCTCTGAGCACGGACGTCGACGAATCGGCAGTGAACGCGATAGTGGGCTCCCTCGAAACACAGCTGGTAACATCGACGCCGGCTGTTTCTGGTCACCAAGCAAGTTCCGCGTCGGTTAGCCAGCAAAATCATCAGGTGAACAGCGGCATTTCCAACGGGGGCACCATTGCCGCGGTACAGCCACAGAAACATGGGGTTTCGAACGGTGGCGGTGCCACTACTGTGAATAGCCTAATGACTCAAGAAGTTAGCAAGTCCATCACCACGAGTACGCTACTCCCAGTAAACGTGGTTACTTCGAACACAGTGGCGCCACAGGTCACTACACAACAGCAGCAACATCACACACAACCCGGAATCCCTCCTGCTGCCTTCATCAATCAAGTGACTACTAACCAAGTGACTAGTAATCAGACCACGAACATACCAAGCTTGTGCAAGGCACATGAGCCTGTCAAGATCATATATCCTACCGTGGGTCAAGTTATTGCCACGACGGGGGTTGCTAATGCCAATAATAAACTCTCCTTTCCGGCACAAACGGTTGGACAGCTAGCTAATGGTACATTGGGAATAACGTCGCAAGCAGTCTTACAGACTACGTCGAACGCCGTCTCTAATGTTGGCTCTGTCAGTCAGACAGGTAGTCAAACGGTGGCTGGAGTAAATAAACCGACAGGTACTGCTTTGGTAATAAAGACAAGTGTAGCACCCGGTGGTATGGTTTCCGTCCCAATGTCAGTTCCGGTCAGTGTGGCTGGCAATGCAGTCAGTACGGCGCTTCAGGGCAAGGCGGGCGTTACGTCGACCATAGTACCGAGTAATGTGCAAATTCTTAATGTGAATACTATGAGACCCGGCACGCCGGTGTCTGGGCAACAAGCTAAACAAGTTGCACCAAGAGTAGTCATCGGTCAACACGTAGTCGGCGCCAGACCGGGGGCACCAGGGGTAAGAAAATATACTTCTGCTTTCTAAACTATTTCCATCCTGTCACGTATGTGTATCCGGAATGTTCCGAGTTAGCTTGACGTTATCAAACTTCAATGAAACAAATTTTCTAGTTACATTTTAAAATAACACGCTATATCGATCTACTATACATGATCAGAAGGAAGTTTGTGACCTTCTAATTTCTAATATCGATATTTCATATTTTAAACGGTCGTAAGGAGTAGATTTGAAATAATCTATTTGCGTTTTACTTCCAGATTGCATTGCAAACACTGCATGGTCTTCAACCTGGGACTCAAGGTCATCTATTATTAAAGACAGAAAATGGCCAGTACCAGTTATTAAGGGTGGGACCTGTTCCACCTACAGGTACGCCTACTGGTACTGCAGTTACCCCTAACAGTATTGCTGGAAACGCAGTGGTAGCTGCTCCGTCTCCAGGCACTACCTATCGCCTAGCCTCTGTGCCGGCTGTAAGTAGGCTGAACACTCAATTCACCGGTCCACCACTCGCCACCTTAAGAAAACCTGTTCAGGTGACGCACTCTTATACCTCTTACAAGACTCGATGTAGTGCTATAGTAGAGTTTTGTTAGTCTGTCATTTTAGTCTGTTGGAATGGTGTTATCGGTAACGCTGTTTACCATATTAATTTTGTTTTGTTTCTTCGTACGGTATACACTTCAGTATCCTATTTCAGTTGGAAGCATTTCTTATTTACAGTAGGCTCTCATGCATTATTTAGTCTACTTGTAAAGTGTGCGGTAAATTTTAGTATATCATTTTCCCAAACATCTCTTGAGTTTTGCTACACTTTTTCTCTTCAAAATAATCCTTATGTGTTTTGCGTAATACCTAAAATCATTTTTCAGTATTTTTACATTTAAAATTTTTATTTTTACTGTATGCGCAGAATTCTCTAATACTGCAATTTAAGTATCTTCATTTGAATTTTTCAAATAGTTTTTTCTATTAATACATACTATGATTACGTTAAATATAATTATATTGTTATAAATTGATCCTTTTGCTGCTCATGTTGCATGTTTGATTGGTTAAGGGTGTGATGGAGTAATCTCTTATTTAAACTGTTATTGATATGATTATCACTTTGTGGAACCAAACATTTATATTCTGTATTATTTTAGTTGGCTACAAAAATTATGCAGGAACTGTATAAAAAATGGTTAAATAACTTATACATGCATTTTAGTTAGAAAGTAATTTATGTTGCATATTATTAATTATATAAACAGCTCTTTTGCATAATTGTATTTTCATATAAGTGCCATATAAAGTGCAATGTCATAAAAGTATTCTTTTTTGAGACAAACAAAAATACACAAACCAGAGTGATATGAAAGAATAAATTTTGAAATTTATTCAATGTGTTGATAATCACGGAACAAGTAACTTGAATGTACAAAAATGACACATTTCTTTCTTTGACGTTTGTCCTTTTGACGTATCTCTTTTGAATCTGTAAACAATTATACAACTGATAAACACAAAAGGAAATATGAGTCTGTATAAGGTAAAGAGCGTCAAGTGCATATAAAAAAATTCTTTAAACAATGATTAAATCATTAGCATAAAAAGTTGTCTAGTTTGCAAACATTGAAATATTTATGCACCATCCATTGTACACATTTCACCATTTTCTAATCATGTAGAATAATATAGATGTAGAATTGATTGATTGTTTTCTGAAGTTCAGAATGCATGGAAACAAAATTATGTAGATTATCTCCTAGTAGTAATTTTATGGAAATTATAAAGATAGCGTTGACATGATTTATTTGTATAACTTTATTATAAAAACTGTTTCTAGATACTACCGCAAGAGCATGCATGTAGTAGATCATGAAAATTCTTATTAATATACGAATAATCTTATGATTTTGTTAGAAATATTACTGAGCTTCAGAATATTATACAATAATTTTATTTATCACTTATATTGCATTGTTGTAGGGGTTTGTATTGATAGGTTTCTTTAGTGGATTTGCGTTTATGAAAGTACATTATTTGAATTTATAACATGCAAACGTCATTATCGTCCAACTTTGTTCATACATATTCGTGCTACAATTATGGGATTAGTATTATTGATGAGCAAAAATAGATTATTCGTATCTGAGAAGATCGATTAAAAATGGTTTTAAATTATCAAGATACTACAAGTTTTTATTTTTATCTTTAGTGTTATGTGACACAAAAATAATGTTTCGTGTAACACAAATTGTCGTAAAAATATATGCTTCCCTTTTGCAATATGAGGCTTAAAATTTGTATTGGATTAGACCTTTGTTGTGTTTTTATTTATCTTATCATCACATTTTATATTATGTTACTGTTGTTTCAATAATTTTGTCCAGTTTTGAAGTAGGAAAACGAAGAAAATGTAGAAAGTATTTAATGCTATAGTAGAATTACTTAAAATATGACTGGTTTTTGACAAAACCTCATTTTGTCATACATAAATTTTGTAATCAATGATTTTGAAATCTTCCTACAGACCGTAGCTGCAACTATTACCACAGCAACCACCACACCGGCAACTGTAACTACTGCTGCCACAACTACTCCTACTCCGGCTGTTACTACTGTTCAGACAGTTCAAACACCTGCACAGGTATATATTTTCTTCTAAGAATATGTTCCGCAACAAGTTTTATCGTTTTTTGAACCATAAACCATTATACAATTTTACCATTATGTACCTACACGCATTTAAATTGTTTCATTGTATTTTTAGCGTCAAACAACAGATAATACCAAAGAAAAGTGCCGTAAATTCCTAGCAAACTTATTAGAACTATCTAGTCGAGAACCTAAAGCAGTGGAACGAAATGTTCGGACTTTGATACAAGAATTAATCGATACGAAAGTGGAACCTGAGGAGTTCTGTGATAGACTCGAAAAATTATTAAACGCATCGCCGCAACCATGTTTAATTGGATTCCTAAAGAAGAGTCTGCCCTTATTACGGCAGTCTCTTGTGACAACGGAATTAGTGATCGAGGGAATAAGACCACCCCCGGCGAATGTTGTCTTTTCGATAGCATCTGCCACGCCTGCTGTTGCTACGCAGGTACTATAAAACACCACAACAATATTTTTCTATCTACAACTTTAAATAAATCTTTAGCTCGTACAGTTTGCGTACCTTCCGTTATCTAATCTCGCTCATATTTAATATTCATGGCTGACATGCACCAGCTGCTTTCAATTTGTCAATCTTACATAAAACGGTATTACACCCGATATGTCTCACACGAGTAACTCTTTTTCTTTATCCTCAGTGTTTTGTGTTGGATGTAACTATTCCACCTAATACACTGAAGGTTCATGTGTAATCAGCTTAGCAGATTGATGTTTATCATATAGTACCAAAGTCTGGAACTAAGCACTAATATTGATTCGTACGTTGTAGCAAAATCAGCTAAGACCAACTGTTGCTGTAGCAGCAACAGTACCTGTAACAGCTGTCAGTGCTACAACACAAGTAAGAGTAATGACACCGCTTCCTGCAGCTACCACTACCGCGCCTCGACCTGTGCAACCTGTGCAGCAAAGGCTGGTAAGTTTCTCATATACTTTCAAGTTATCACAATTACGCATTCATGCACATACGTAATGAGTAGAGGTGTATCGGTACCCGATATTTAGATTCACTCGGGAATTTTCCCAAAGATCAGCTCAAGATTTCGAAGGCTTTCCGAAACATATATGCCGCCCTTTTATGACTTTTTCATTGGATTTTGAACTTTTATATTTCTGAACTTTGTGCGAGGTATTCAGCACTTTCCTAGTAAAAAAATGACGACACCCTCCGGAAAGATAAATCATAGCCCTTACCATGTCATTTCTCTTATTTTATTTATAAGGTTATTTCTGGAGAAACTACAAAAAGTATAAACAATGTGATTTTGTTCAGATTCGGCCAGTTACAACAGTAGTTCGCAGTCCAACAGCATATGCTGTAAAATCAACAGTTGCTGTAACTGGAATTCGACCTACTACACCTACTGTCCAGAAACCTCCTATTACGACTGCTATTGTAAAGACAGTTTTAACCACTACACAAGCTAAAATGGTCAACGCAACCACTACCGTTAATAAAGCCGCAGTGCCTTCTCTTGTACCAAAACCTACCGCGAAAGAGAAAGAGAAAAAAACTTTTTCATCAGCAGGATACACGTACGTATTGCTTGTTCGTGACGTTGACAATCTTAAATAAGTAGTTTATAATTAACTTTTACGTTATACACCTTTCAAAGTATGTACACTCTTTTCTCAATTTTTAAAACGTTATTTTGTTCGATATATATGAGAGTACTTTGTATGTGGATTTTAAAAATCCATTGAACAGCTTTAAAATCAATGTATATGTAGAAAAAAAAGAATATAATCGTTGATTAAAATTCTTTGCAATGGAAACAATTGGGGTGAGAAATTTGTTTTACATATATGCATTTGTCTATGTACAGGGGCGACGACGATATCAATGATGTGGCAGCTATGGGTGGTGTCAATCTTGCGGAAGAGTCTCAAAGAATTTTAGGTTCAACAGAATTTGTTGGTACGCAAATACGATCATGCAAAGATGAAATATTCTTACATATGACACCGTTGCAGCAGCGAATTAAGCAAATAGGTAATTTTACATTGGTTTACATGTGCATTTGATATGTCAGATGTTATTATTGCATAATGCATCTATATTGTACATTTGATTAAACAAGTATTTTTGTTTAGTTTCCAATTACGGATTGGAGGAACCTAATCAAGAAGTTGCTGCATTAATTTCACATGCTGCGCAAGAAAGGTTAAAAAATTTAGTGGAAAAGTTAGCAGTAATCGCCGAACACAGAATAGACCTTATAAAGGTACAAATTTGGATGGCATAATTTAACCAGATCGATTGACAGGACTGGGTTTTCTTAATAAAACGTGTATATTTTAGGTGGATCCAAGGTACGAAATCACGCAAGATGTGAGAGCGCAGCTCAAGTTTCTAGAAGATTTGGATAGGGTAGAACGTCGGAGGCATGAAGAACAGGAAAGAGAATTACTTTTACGTGCTGCAAAAAGTCGTGCAAAGACAGAAGATCCCGAGCAAGCCAAGCTCAAGGCTAAGGCCAAAGAGGTATTTTAATGAACTTTGTATCTATTGTTGTGCACCTTGCGAATGGCTATGTTCCTCCGTTACTTTATGCATGGTATAATGTCTTGTTATGATTTTAGGGTTTTGCCTGCGAAAATAATGAAGATATGACAACGTTACTTAAACAGATTCTAGCAGGGCTTTTTATTTAGATAACACGTAGTTGGAATATTTTCACGTGCACGTGCTGGAATTTCAAAGCTACTGTCACACTTCTTAAACCAATCTGATATTTCTTTTACTGGTATACTGGTATTTCGATGGTTTCTTTCAAGTATCCAAGAAACATAATGAAATATGAAGACAATATATATTTTTAGAAGAGTTACATGCTAACACTGTTATGATTCAATATTTAAGAATTACTTCATACTTAAGTTACTTCAACTACCATTCTTTATTTAACACATATCTGTACTTCACACTTGAAATCCACATGTGTTTATGTGTATGACTTAATAGTAGTTTAATGTTGAAAACCTTTTGGTTTCCTCTTATTCTATATTTGTTTCACCTATTTATATAAACTTATTAAACGCGTTGATTGAATTGTGTCGAAAATATACTCTCGTTAATGTTGACGCATCGTTATCTAACAGAAATCTTCTACTTGTGTAATATTTTTTTAACTCCTTTATTCACTGAGATGAGACAATACGCTCTATAGAACGTAGACAATCTGCGTGAAAATTGCATGTAAAAAAAGGTACCACTGCAACCATGCGTTTATCATATCTTCATTACATTCGTAACTGGCCATTGGAATAACCTACGGAGTATATAAAGGAATAACAGTGGTTATTCATTACGGGTACTTAAATAAAATATTCATATTGGGAAAGTAAACCGAAACACTTGACTATTTGTAGATGCAACGTGCAGAAATGGAAGAATTGAGGCAAAGAGAAGCGAACTTGACAGCATTGCAAGCGATTGGTCCTCGAAAGAAACCGAAACTCGATGCAGGAGGGTCTACTAGTAGTCCAGGAAGTACCACCGGCTTGAACACTTCAGCAACTGGAATGAACAGGCAGATGCCAATGAGACCACGTCTGAAGAGAGTGAACTTTAGGGATTTGTTGTTCCTCCTTGAACAGGAGAAAGAAACGTGTAGAACCACAATGCTATATAAGTCTTACTTGAAGTGATGTTCTGTGAAGGGCAGGAACTTTTGTGACCCGCCCGAAACATGGCGCCCTACCTGCATGGTCTTTTGTGAGCTGGCCTCAATGGACCTTGAAAGATGGTGCGACGGCGTTGTACGTTGCACTATGCACAGTTTCATAAGTTACGTACAATGAAACTTATTGCGTATCAAATGGGTGATTCGCGTACATTCAAAATAAGGTTATTTCTACCATCTCGACACTAAGCTTCCCTATTGTAAATGACTGAGAAAATTTTTTAAATGTAATATAATAGATCGTTCTTTATTTTTCAACACAAAATCGCATCAATGAAAGAGGCAATGTGTATGAGCACATGTCTCACGAGTAGTCTCGATAGTCTCTTCTCGGCGCGGATGTTGCGAGTGACCATATATAAATACTGTTATATGGTGTGTGAATGGGTGCCGAATGAATGAGTGTACATTGTCATATTATGTATATGCCTGCTGCATTGTAATACTTGACCTATACTTTTGGACACTGTAGCGCTAGTGTAAGATAAGCGTGCAGGTTTTGTTAAAATAGTAAATCGTATTTTTGCAAGTTACAATGTAATAATATACCATGAGCACACTGTCCAAAATGTATGGAATAATTTGTACAATACCTTACACATAAATACTAAATAGTGATAATTTCAATGTTGGTACAACAGAATATAGCTACTCTCCACCATAAGATGGAATTGTTATCAGTATATTATGTTGTAATCTACATTTTCAGTGTTTATAAAAGAATTAGCTGTTACGTTTTTTATTAAAGAAATATTTACAAAAGTAAGAATCACGAATATTTTTTCGATCGATGTTAATTTAATTATTTATATTTCCTGTTTGGAATTGGTGCAGACTCTGCAAGTGTTAAAAGAAAATTGTGCTTTGCATGATGGATTGAAAAAGAATTCAAAGCGTGTACCTGATTTATATGTAAAAGAATTTTCTGCAGATGTACGTGGGTGCCTGTTATTAGATAACTACTATATACAAAGTATCCACATTTACACGAGCGTTCGTTTTACGGACGCTCCGTGCACACCATCCGAATTTTTTACTTCAATTTTGTAAATTATACATAATTTGTCTTCGACAGTAGCTGTCACACTATGTATCCCTTGCTCCATTGATATAATACGCGTTGCGCCTTTGCGCGTCTATTTCTTCCTGAAGGTGTCATATGGTACTCAATCGCTACCGAGTTCACCATCGCCACACTATTCTTTTCCATAAACTTTACATGTCTCGCGCATAGCTGCAACATACCGGAAGCTAATTTCCATCGTAAGAGAGATCAAAATGATCAAACTAGTTAACGTAAAGTTAAATATAATTCGCAATTTTATATGCCCAGTACAGTAAAAAGAAACTTCAACATTTTCGTTGCAATCTGCACCATTGCTTTTCTTATTTGCGTTACTGAGAAGGCATATCGCTATAATTAATGACACAAAAGATGTGATTTA
The DNA here is from genome assembly GCA_033815515.1 of Cryptocheilus praepositus. Classification (NCBI taxonomy): domain Eukaryota; kingdom Metazoa; phylum Arthropoda; class Insecta; order Hymenoptera; family Pompilidae; genus Cryptocheilus; species Cryptocheilus praepositus. Next base: position 1,945,631 of record JAWWQZ010000153.1, read on the forward strand.
ATTGTTGGTTAAGAACCTGCAGTTAATTCTTTCAGAAGTCCATGTAATGTAAGGTACTGTCATGACCTTATGAACTGCGAAGCACAGTATGGATCAAATATTACCTAAACAGCACTTTCAAATACGAGGACACGTACACCTGTGAGTTTCCAGTGTGAATTGAGAGGATTAGCCTACGTTTACGCAGAATGCGACTGTTTTAACGGGTCATTCACGCATAATGTGTACAAGACTGAAATATAATCGATGAAACATTGTTTCTGATTAAATGCACAAATAGGTGACACGTGGTTTTACAATTGCATAAAATAAGAATTTGCTGTTTTTACTCTTAATATCACGTTTCTTATGCACAAGGGGCATGACAGTCCTGTGAATTGAAGAAGTTAGTTATGATTTTTCTTCGATTCGGTGTCCACGATCGATTCAATCCTAAACATAATACCTTTTCGATATCACAAGTGTGTTTTGCTTTGGATCCGATATTTACATTTGACATACACATTCAACGAGGAACGTTACAAGAAGTCGCGTGAAATGAATTTCTAACAGCACGATGACCCGTCGAAGCAGAAGTACCGGTACATATATTTCGTGTATATAATCCGTTTTCAGTATCTAGATCACCACGCAACACGCACATACCATTACCTGTACCATACCTTCGCCGCGCACGTCGCGTGTAAAGAAAAATCACTTACAATTAGCTGTGTGTTCCTCTTTGCAATTATTAAATCGTTTTTTACGAGTTCAAGAAATACAATTTTTCAAAGTTAGGCTATAACACTCTCCTTACTGCCACTAGGTGGAATATTAACATAAATATAAATAGAGAAATGTAAAAAGTAATGGTATAGCAGTTTTGGTACAGTATGCTATTTTTACAAAATTGTATTCGATAAGCAGTAATCAAGAGATAATAAAACGAAAGCGAATTTCATCAACTAATCTTCCGACGTTCTTTCATTCTCACGTTTCTCCTCGTCTCTTCACGGCGAGTGTCATTGCTCTGAAATCGAACCGCATTTTAACGTTTGCGCGCGTCACATTCTCCTCAAGGCTACCTAACGCAAATACATCACTCGAAATAGGCCAGCCTCCGACACAAACTTCGATGCACGCGCATTTTCACCGAAAAATCCGATCGCGTCGAATCTCATGCGACCAAGTTATCGCGTCATCACCTAACGCCAATACAAACGCCACGGTATACGTTCGTTAACGAACGCGCTCGTCATTCACCTCAAAATTCCTCTTCTTCCGTGCACCCACGGCGCTCTGCGAATTTTCGTTCGCATCTCCGGCAGTGGGTGGACGCGACGACCGAAAACTTTCGCCGGGAATTTTCTAAGCAGACAATGGGAGGGTTCCACGCGGGGTATCCTCGAATTTCGAGCCCGTCTTCCATGTTGACGACGCCAAAGGCTACTTCGCCTCGTGTCGTGTATTGAAGGACTCAGGACCGAGTTGGTCCTAGGGCGATCCAGAAATAGAATATAATCAGCCCAACGAGAACAACAGAGAGAGAGAGAGAGAGGGAGAGAGAGTGAGAGGGAGACGAGGAGCGAAGAGCAGAGGAAGAGGACCGACAGGATACGTGTGTGTGAAGCAGGCAGAGAGGGAAAGAGAGTGCGAGAGAGCGTTTCGCTCGGCGAGTTCGAGGGATGACAGCCTCAGGCTGCTAGTGCCTCCCGGCATCGCGGATATTGAGTTCACGGTAACCATGGAAACGGGGCCCGAGGCGACGACGTTTGTGCGCTTTATCCCTTATTCCAGCGGTTACGTGATCAACGTCCTTTTATCTCTCTCATGTTCTTCCTCTTATAATCCTTTTGTCCCTTTCCTATTTCTCCAACTATCGTATATCGTGGGTACCTCTACCTCATGCACTTCGGTAACTAACGTATTTTACAGCGTGGCGATTCTATGGTTCTTGTGCTAATGGGTCCGCAGACACGGATGGCTAGTTTGACATTTTTCTGCGGCTTTTCGTTTAGTTGAGGTATCGTCGCGTAGAATCATTTCAACATGAATTTATGTGGATTTTAGGTTGTTGCGATACCGGTTTTGTTTCAATGGTTCCAGTAGATACGTCGGCTGGTTTATTTAGTTTGAATTTTGTTATAAAGTATCATTTTAGTTTGAGTCCTTCTGGGTTAAATACAAGATTTTTGCTTTACTTCTACTTTTAATGAATTGGGTACCTCTACCTGATGTACTTCGGTAACTAACGTATTTTACATCATGGCGATTGTACGGTTCTTGTGCTAATGGCTAGTTTGACATTTTTCCGCGGCTTTCCGTTTACTTCGGGTATTGCTGCGTGGAATCATTTCAACGTGAATTTATGCGTATTTTAGGTCCTTGCGATTCCGGTTTTGTTCCAGTGGTTCCAGTAGATACGTGGGCTGGTTTATCAGTTTGAATTTTGTTATAAAGTATCATTTCAGCTTGAGTCCTTCTGGGTTAAATACACGATTTTTGCTTTATTTCTATTTTTAATTAATTGGGTACCTGTACCTGCTGCCCTTCGGTAACTAACGTATTTTACATCGTGGTGATTGCATGGTTCTTGTGCTAATGGATCGAGATGGGCAGTCATGTTGAATGGTTATTTTGACATTTTTCTGCGGCTTTTCGTTTAGTTCGCGTATCGCCGCGTAGAATCATTTCACCGTGAATTTATGTGGATTTTAGGTTGTTGCGATATCGGTTTTGTTCCAATGGTTCCAGTAGATACATGGACTGCTTTATTTCGTTTGAATTTTGTTATAAAGTAACATTTCAGCTTGACATCTCATGGGTTAAATATACGATTTTTGCTTTACTTCTACTTGTAATAAATTCGGTACTTCTACCTGATGCACTTCGGTAACTAACGTATTTTACAGCGTGGCAATTCTATGGTTCTTGTGCTAATGGGTCCGCAGACACGACTGGCTAGTTTGACATTTTTCTTTGGCTTTTCGTTTAGTTCGGGTATCGCCGCGTAGAAACATTTCAACGTAAATTTATGCGGATTTTAGGTTGTTGCGATACCGGTTTTGTTCCAGTGGGTCCAGTAGATACGTTGGCTGGTTTATTTAGATTGAATTTTGTTATAAAGTATAATTTCAGCTTAAGTCCTTCTGGGTTAAATACACGATTTTTGCTTTGTTTCTATTTTTAATTAATTGGGTACCTCTACCTGCTGCCCTTTGGTAACTAACGTATTTTAGAGCGTGGCGACTTTTCGGTTCTTGTACTAATGGCTAGTTTGACATTTTTCTGCGGCTTTTTGTTTAGTTCAGGTATCGCCGCGTGGAATCACTTCAACGTGAATTTATGCGTATTTCAGGTTGTTGTGATTCCGGTTTTGTTCCAGTGGGTCCAGTAGATACGTCGGCTGGTTTATTTAGTTTAAATTTTGTTATAAAGTATCATTTGAGCTTGCATTCTTCTGGGTTAAATACACGATTTTTGCTGTATTTCTACTTTTAATGCATCGACGTAATGAGAATTTTTAATTAGGTCGTGTACTCTTTCTTTTTACCTCTTCTTACTGACCAACATCCTAGTGTATGTTTCATGTCCTTATAATTCTCTCGTCCTTTTCGTACTTCGTCAGCCACCATATATTGTATCCGTCGTAGTTTATGTCATTGCACTTGTCGATTTTCCCTACTATTGGTTTCGGTAGCAATCTCATCTGGCTAGTTAAATACTTTTGCGGTATTTCATTTAGTTCGAACATCGCAGCGAAAAATGATTTTAACTTCGGTTTTATTTTTAATACATGATTTTCGCTTGCGTTCTATTTTGAATAAATTGACACAGTATGAAATGTAGTCTAACTCACGTTCTGTTCTTTTTTACGAACAACGCGTATTAATGTACACTCCATTCACGTTGAAACGCGGAAAGCTCAATCCGTATAACGAGCTTCAAATTATAAACCATGCTATCTGATTCGTTGTGTTCTGTTTTTGAAATATAATTGGATATAAGAAAGAAAATTAGTCGACATTGTTACTTTCGATGGATTTGGCTTTTAGACTGCGGAACTTCTGCACAGCTTTTCCATAAAGCCCTTAGGATCGAGTAAAATGATATTCTTTTATGTCAATTTCTGGGGTACTTTCATCGGAGTTTTTCATTCTCGTAGAGTGGATTTATGGGAATGTGGCATTAATAAGACGTTCTACTCGCTATTTAAAAAATAAAAGTGATTTCTTTTTTATTGAAACCTTAACTCGATCACAAATGCTCATTTTGAAAAGCAGAATTTTCTTTTGCAATATTTCGAAATTGAAAACTGAATAGATCGGGAGGATTTCTATCAGGTTTGGAATTGATATGCACGAAGGGATTTGGTAAGTTTGTAAAGTATGTTTATATTTATATATAGATACACGTTTATTCGCGGTATTTACAGTAATTAATATGGCATTTAAATACATATAAGTACACCTTAAATTAAACGATAACAATGTGAGAGCCGACGTAATGAGTTCTTATGTGTAACGCCATTCCTGAATGCGTGGATTAATTTTTTAGAAATATCGGTTGCAGACGCTCACTCCGGTTGAATTGTACCGATTACAATCGGTGGTGCCATTTGTTTATTATTGTAGCGTGGAGGACAATTATGCGATGGTTCAAACGTTGTACATTTCGTTACATTTGTCATTACATGTGTCATTATTTTCAAACTGTCCTTTGTCGAACGTTTCTCCGAAAATAAACATAAGAGCGTGTTGTCCGATTATAAATGCAATGTCTATCACAATCAATTTCTCGGCATTTCAAACAGAAGATAAGTTCTAATTACTATGGTTAAGATTGTGGCTTAGCACAATCAATATTGTCACAATAAACGGTATTACCGTTGTCTATTCATTGAGTTCATTTGCCTATGTGCTTTTTCCTTCGACAGCAATAGTACAGGTAATATTGTAATACAGCGTGATTCGATCTGTTGAAACTTTCATAAAGTTGGTCAGACGATTGTTAAAACTTACATAAAGTATGTCACCGGCAGAAAACAATAATGAATTAGTCGGAATTTTTACAGGTGAACAGTTCCAATATTCGCCGCAACTGCAGTTCCGCGTCACCTACCAAACCCTAAAACTTCTTCGTCTAGCAAAGAAAAGCGCGTATTCATCGTATCACAAATATACTCGAAAGGCCAGGCGCGAGCCGCAGATCTCAATTGCGCTACAATTGAATGGTACACTTAGTTGAAATTTCGTTCCGCCACGACCCCCCACTGGCAGCTCCCAATCACGAAAACGTCCGCTATCATTAATTATTGCTCATTATATACATAGCCCGCGACCGCCTGGCTTCCAAAAGCAAAACGCCGGGCCGATTAATAACCTAGCAGCCCTCGCACCGCTTGGACATTGTCTAAAAATGAAAGTGCCCAACACCCGAGACTTCCGGCCACACGCATGAACGAGCCGCAACTGTGGCAGGACGCGGAACTCCCTTGGCAACCGGCGGCCCTACCCATCACCGTTAACACAACGTTGGCTTCTACGCAGTCTTGTAGATCCTCTCGGACACGTCGATCCCCTTTTCGTCGTTCGTTGTCACCTACTCGTGATCGTACTCGCGCTGCTGGCCGCCACGCGCAGACCTCGAGACAATTTTGCGCTGCAGCGCCGTAGTCCGTCAAGTGTTAACGGCCTGTCGCACGAACAGGTACTCCGAAAACTGCTGGCCCTCGACCCCGCCGCCATTACTCGCGACGACCCGAAAGCCAGCGTTGAGAAGCCTCGTGATCGCCTGCACCGAGTTCAGCTTGCAGTAGCCGTTGAGCGGAAACCTGATGACGTGACGCGCGTCCTGCTGGTGCCAGGCGACGCCCGAACGTGCGTCGATCACCGCCTGCGTCGTTTCCGGGAAAACCTCGTCGAGGAGGGCCCGACCGCCGGAAAGCATCACGCGCTCGCCCAGGTCGGGACTTACGTGCAGGGCCACGCACTCGTAGATGCAGCTGGCCTCCGAGTTGCGCAGTTTCTCGGAATCGCGGTTACACGGTGCCCCTGTGCAACCACTGCCGCTGCGCCCACCTAGTTGACCACCCATTTGACCCCCGAGCTGACTCCCGTGCTGACCGCCCAGAGGTGGACTTAGCGACGATGATGGCAGCAGCGTTGTCGAGCCGTTCTTTATGCGCTCCTTTTTCATCTGTTCCAGTTGCCGGCACATCGCTGCAACCGAGAGACTTTGCATTGTCGCGGACCTTTTCCGGAAAAGCCTGTTCAGTCATGCGTAGATGATCCTGTACTTTATTTAACACTAAACGTACCGGTACTTTAGACTTACCTATTCTTATGGAATGAACGTTGATTTTCAGAAAGAAATTCCGCATTTATTAAAGCGAGGAATTGAATAATTAGATGATAGGCGAATTTACAGAAAGTCAAATGAGTGAAAGAAATAACAAGGAATGCACGTTTTTTAAAGTAATAATCGACAATGAAAGGTATGAAAATACATTCACAAAAATTGCCGCTTAAAAATTGACAATATCTAAATTTATCGGATTTAATCGTACTTCTGGAAAATTTGCATATTTAAGTGATGATAATTTAAAATTGCTGCTTGCTAATCGACAATGCTTAAGTTTATGGAAATACATTCACAAAAATATAAAATTCTCGGTTAAAGATTGACAATATTTAAATGTATCGGATTTAATCGTACTTCTTGAAAATTAGCAAGATTTAAGTGAGGAAATTTAAAATTGTTGCTTGGTAATCGACAATGCCTACATTTATGAAAATACATCCACAAAAATACAAAATTCCTGTTTAAAGATTGACAATATTTAAATTTATCGGATTTAATCAAGCTGCTTGAAAATTGTAATTTTGTAATTGACAATGCCTAAATTTATGGAAATACATTCACAAAAATATAAAATTCTCGGTTAAAGATTACGAATATTTAAATTTAACGGATTTAATCGTACTTCTTGAAAATTAGCAATATTTAACTGAAGATCATTTAATACTGAACGTATTGGTGCTTTACATCTACCTATTCTTACCATGAGAGGTCATTTGATCCCTTATGAAATAAACGTTGGTTTTCAGAAAGAGATCCCTAATTTATTAAAGCGAGAAATTGAATAATCAGATGACATAAGAATTTACAGGAAGTCAAATAAGCGAAAGAAACAAAAATGAATGTACGATTTTAAACTAATTTTTTAAAAGAGTCATTTGGTCATTTGGCTTGGTACGTTTAGTATTAACATCTATTTCTCTCAGCAACTGCTTTTTTATGCATTAGCAGCAAGAAAAGGTAGAACATTTGACCAAAAATTAGATGTAGATTTAATTTTAGAGCTATCCGTTCTAAATGCTGTCGTTCTTTCTAAAAGTGCGGCCGAATAAAACATTCAAATCACGTGTTTCAAAGAATTGTTAGCGCCTGAACTAATTTTTTCATTACTTTATTCATCGCGTGTGCAAAAAAATACAAAAATCCCATTTTTGGGAGATGATTTTCTCAGTATTCAATTTTCAAGTTGTCTGCAGTTAGAAAAATCGGTGTCGACATTATCGCGAATCGTGTTAGTGCATCTGAAGGATGGATTTCTGGTGCTAAGCGACGCATAAAGAATTTATACTCCTGGAAGCCGAATACGCTGAGAAACCCTCCGTTCAACCTTGTCAAAATTGCTTTTTAGGTGTACCCTCCTGAATTTTGTACAGAATTAACTTTTGACGAAATCCTTTGCAAGACAGACCTATTTAGAAGTTCTCGAATGAATAATGTACGTATGAAAGGGTAACAAAGCCCTAAAGCCGGGTGCTCACTAACGAGTTGTAACACGTAACGTAACATTTATTTTAAGAGGGGAATTTAACCTTTCCTAGTTGAACAAATATTTTTTTTCTACTAATTTCAATCTGTAAAGTACGCAGAATTATATGAGAAAGTTTTAAAGCAAGATTGGAGATACGAAGCGAGATATAAAGTGCTTGGCAACGACTTTTCCAGCAAACCGAATGCAGTAAGAAAAACTTTAAACGTGTTTTTCGCAGAATGACATTTCCAAATCTGGTTGACACGATTTATCTCAACTTTTCGCAGACATATTTATAGACCCTATCAGTTATAGCTCTTATCTCAAGCGAATTAATATCCTGACATTTAAGTTCATTTGTTTTTATATTTAGAATTTTTGCCATTTTTGCAAAAAGTCTTTAATTATCGTGTTTCTTAACCAACTGTTGTTTTTATCTTATGTCCTGTATATATCCAAAATATAAACGAATTTAATCACTGCAAACCATAAAAACTGTTATCCAACCTGTACAATGCATGTGCAACTAGTTCTGTCAAATTATCTTGGCAGTTGGTTCACAATGTCTCAAAGTTACGTTTTAAACCGGCTAAAAAAGGTGAGTATTTTCTTAGTTTGACATTTTTGCTTAAACTCTGTCACCGTAAGAAATGAAGATAATGATAGTCAGCTGTTATATTATTTAGCAGTACGGCACTTTCATGCATATTGTAATTATTAAGGTTTCGTACCATAAATGAGAGTCGAATATGTACATAATGCGTTCTATTAGCTGCGGCACACCACGCAAATGTTTGAATAATCATGTGAGGTAAGTAGGCAGTTGCCAGTAAAACTGCATGATACCGTCAGCTACTACAGCGTCATTAATGGCTAATTCACCTTTCGCCTCACAGGAAACCGTACAAGTCGTCTGTCTAGTTTGCCTTGGATGAATATTGACATTTTTAAAAACTAAGAAACGGACATAAATCGTGGAAATTGGCTACTAGAGAAATTCATCGTGCATTAAACGCTGCGACTCTCCGCAAGATTTCTCATTAGCGAGAAATGTGTCAGGCGATAACATTTTTTTGGTAAAGTTCACTAATAATGGAGAAATCAAGTTTCTTAATGTCTACAACAAGGAAGTGTCGAAGTAACTGCGTCTTGCGGTAATAGACAAGATGTCTTACGTGCGATGTCGAAGTATCGTGCTTCTTCCAACAATAAATCCAAGTCGGCGAAGTTATCCGGGATTAGGAGCCGTGAATTTCGCATGAAATTTAGTATATGTCGGAACATGCCACCATCCCTATCAATAAAATAATGTTGCTTGAGCGAATCCAGTACGATGGGAATGCTGCCGTTGAATAATTTTGCGAGTCTCGACTCTGGGTACCTGCAAACAAACGAAATATAACAATAAGATGTTAATAAATAGTCCAATAATATATCGAACGATAAATACAGATTAATCAACAGCCGTAGTTGCAATTTTCGATTATTTAGTATATTTTTTTCAGTTACGGGTTAGAGTCAACGGCGATTCAATCAACACTGAACGTATCGATACGTTACATTTACCTATTCTTACAATGAGAGATTATTTGACCGTTTATGAAATAAACGTTGATTTTTCGATTAATTTATTAAAGCGAGAAATTATAATTAGATTAAGCATTTACAGAAAGTCAAACGACCGAAAGAAATACAAATGCATGTACGATTTTAAAGTAAATTTTGAAAGGGGTTAGTGTTAAATTATATAGCTTGACAATATTACTATTCGTTTATTCCTGAATCAACGCAAAGCCGCTTGATGCTATATGTGCATTGTATTTCTGATGAATAAATCTGCCACACATTAGCAAACAGGAAATTGAAAAGCGAACTTTATTATACAGCCGTATTGCCATTGTTATCATTATTATTGAAGAGAATAGTAATGTTCATTTAATTGTATAACGTATAATAAAAATATTCTTGAAAATTTTCTCGGAACTCTTGTTGTAGTCAAAGTATATAAGTATATTGAAGAAAATAACAATGTTAATTTAATTGTATAACGTATAATAAAAACATTTTTGAAAATTTTCTCGGAACTCTTGTTGTAGTCAAAGTATATAAGTATATTGAAGAAAATAACAATGTTAATTTAATTGTATAATGTATAATGAAAACATTCTCGAAAATTTTCTTGGAACTTTTGTTGTAGTCAAAGTATATAAGTATATTGAAGAAAATAACAATGTTAATTTAATTGTATAACGTATAATAAAAATATTCTTGAAAAAAAGTCAAAGTATATAAGTATATTGAAGAAAATGACAATGTTAATTTAATTGTATAACGTATAATAAAAACATTCTTGAAAATTTTCTTGGAACTCTTGTTGTAGTCAAAGTATATAAGTATATTGAAGAAAATAACAATGTTAATTTAATTGTATAATGTATAATGAAAATATTCTCGAAAATTTTCTCGGAACTCTTGTTGTAGTCAAAGTATATAAGTATATTGAAGAAAATAACAATGTTAATTTAATTGTATAACGTATAATAAAAATATTCTTGAAAATTTTCTCGGAACTCTTGTTGTAGTCAAAGTATATAAGTATATTGAAGAAAATAACAATGTTAATTTAATTGTATAATGTATAATGAAAACATTCTTAAAAATTTTCTCGGAACTCTTGTTGTAGTCGAAGTATACTAATTGCTATGTTTTTATAATATAAAACTTGATCGTGTAATAAATAACACGTTTTATCTTTCAAAAACGTTATCATTTACTTGATTTATTTCAAACTTTGGTAGTTTCAAATATTCTTGAAACTTTCTGATTATTATTGTTCTTTTAAAAGAACTAAAAGAATTAAAAGTTAAAATAATGATTTGAATTAGCAAAGGTTGAATGATTCAAACAAATTGTAACATGTAATATATAAGGATAATTACGTAATCACAAAATATCGCTAATTGATAGATAATTTTTTAGATGCTTCTTTGGATAGATCCTTTGATGCTTCAGCACAAAGATAACACTTTCTGCACACTAGCATTCGATGGGATGGGCAGGTGCCGATACCTCTCCAGTCACCTGCCGTAATTGCTCAAAGTTATAGGTAGCCACCATGGACGTACCAGTTATATGCAGCTGTTCAGTATTCAAATTCTACCCAACAACGCTTTTGGTTATGCTTAATTAGTGACTTCATCACAATCGAAAAGACTAATTAACGTGCCGCTGTTATCGAAGCCGCGCACGTGCTGAAACCTATTGAAATAAAGGGTATAAAACGTAAAAACATCAACACTTCATGACGAATGCACTGATTCGATAAAAATATCATTACGACATTTTTGTTCTGGTACATTTTTATACGATAAAGTTTGTTTTCTGGTGAGTGTGCAGTTACTCAGATATTCAACATGCTTATGCGCAGTTAAAGTGTGTGTTTATTAAAAATAGTGAATTTGGAATGGACCCCCAAAACATGAGTGACCACAGAGAAGTATTTATTATGTATGTAGGATGTAACACGTTGACTGCTGTGCGTATTTTACTATATTAAAATCGCAACGTGATGAAGTACTACAAAATATGATTGAATTGTGCAAAATGAAAATAATGCGAAGGTATCGGAGACCAAAGAATTTAATCACTATTTGATGTTAATTGCATTTCCAAAATTATAAATGCTACCGTTTGGGTATTTTTTTAATTTTTCGTGAAACCTTTTACGCCGGCCACCGGTGACAACCGTGGCAGTCAACGTGTTAAACACGGGAAACTAGAAAGTACAATATTTACAAACAATAACAACACAATCAAGACACTTTAGCCTTATTTCCTAATTTTTTGTCATTTCGCCGTTTCGCCTTTTTGTCTTTACGTCGTTTTGCTTTTACGTCTTATCGTCTTTACGTTTGGTCGTCAACTATCTACTAAGCAACCAAATAACACATTTCAACAAACTCATCACCTATAATACATCAATATAATTGAGGATAATAAGTGATCTTTCCTCGCCAATTAGAAGACCTTGTATTTGAGATCCTACATGTATGATAATATAAAATTATAGAAGTGAACAAGTTTTCCTAGGAGATAAAAGGGATAAAAATTCACACAACCAACATCAAAACTACGCATAGCAGAAGTAAAGCTGTAAATATAAATGTATATACAGCTCAAACAGTTTTGGTATTAAGTGAATAGTATTGTACTAGTAATAAAGTTGCATTACTTGAAGAAAAAAAATGATTGAGATGGATTCATAGTTTTTGAAATTTCGGAATTAACACTAGATTTACGGAGAAAGATGTAGGTATACGACATTTAGAATTTAACCATCGGAAGCCTGAGGAGGGAACATGTTTGCCTATATATTCGTATAATTTCATTACAAAAGTGAGCAAAGTTGTTAGAGTATCATAGTCATCGTTCCTGTAATTTTATCCGTGAAATCCACAGTTGAAAGTACCAGCAGAAATACGTATACCCGTATGTGAGATAATGAGGATCGGCGACAAATGAAAAGGAATACTCGTTTATATAAAGTTTCGAATAACAGTAAATGTTATTACAAATAATGCAATAAAATAATGATAGGCAATATAACTCAGAATTATATGCGAAGAGTTTGAAATAAAGAAAAATTATCAACGAGCCTGCATGATAAAGAGCGGCTTCAAAAGATGCTCATCATTTTGCAAGCGCTTATAATACTGATAATATAATTATACGTTTTCTATGCCGACTTCTACGTTCATGTACAATTTCGATCAATTACCGTCATTGTCCTCGACGCGGACAGTTTTTTTTTTATCGGAGCTGTATTGCCGAAGGCGAACTCGCTGTGGCCTCTATCATTTTCGTGAAAGTTGGCGGAACGGATATCTTCCTGAAGGCGGAAGATTTAAGAGACGGAGAAAGGGCAACAGATACACACGAAGCGACCCGTGGAAAGGGCAGCAATAAAGAAAAATCAGAAAACGTCGGAAGAGGACGGTTGAAAAAAAATTGACGGATGAGGTAACGAGGCTGCATACGCGAGAGTTGGGTTATAAATTGGAAAATGGCGTGGCGAAGAGTATGCAGATCCGTGTGTGGCTACAATGACGCTTAATGTGAGAGTATTTGACGGCTTCTTTAGAAAACACGAGCGATATTTGCAAGAGTGAGTCTGTAGATCGTTAATGGGTATCTTTACATAATTTCTCCATTCATCTGATGTTGAATTGAATTGTGCAGTATTCTGTGAAAATGCATGTTTCAAAAGTGGTGTTGTAGCGGATGGATGGTAAAATTTTGCTACAACTTTGTTACGGCAATGAGTCTGAGGGAAACATAGGTGAATTCCGTCCTATTACGTTTATTATTTTTATTTTGTTGAATAAAAACTCATATTAATGTAGGATCTCAAGTACAGGGTCCTGTAATTGGCGAGCAAAGAGCAAAATGATCCTCAATTATTGTATTGAGGTATCATAGGTGACGAGTTTGTTGAATTGTGTTGTTTGGTAGCGTAGAACTCAGTTGACGACGAAACGTAAAGACGATAAGACGTAAAAACGAAGAGGCGTAACGACAAAAAATTAGGAAACAAGACTAAAGCGTCTTGATTATGTTGTATTTGTCTTATAAATATTATACTCTCTAGTTTAACGTATCTAAATCCTACATTAATATATATATATGTGTGTATGCCACGGAGAAGACTAAGAAAAATCAGTTGTGTTCGGCCTTTATGAATTCATCTTTACAAAGTATATTATTAGCATTCTGCTAATGAAAACCTACTTTAAAGCAATATTTCTTTATTATAGAAACGTTAAGATTTTAGTGTACCCTGCGTTACTCAACGACTTTCAGCTGTATTTCTGGTATCAGTGTATTTCCTCATAAAAGACTTTCTACTCTGCGTATGCAATCATTAGTCGTTGTAATTGACCGTGTCTATTTGGTGACCAGAAAATTTTCGTTCATGACGTATCTTTTTAATATCCCGCTAATGGAAATCCAGTTCAAAACTATATTCCTGTATCATAAAACCGTCAAGATTTTAGTACAACCCGTCTTTCTAATTGCCTCTTCATTAAACCTCTGGTATTAGTATATTTTTTAATAAAAAACTTTCTATTTTGCGTGTGCAGTCATTAGTTGCTATGATGTAGCATATTTAATTGATTACCAGCCGATATTTAATTTAAAATGATATTTCTTTATTATAGAAACAATACGATTTTAGTACAACTCATACCACTCATGACCATTCGGTTATGCTTTTGGTATCAGCGTACTTTTGGAAAAAAGTCACCGAATTTTGCGTGTACGATTTTAAATCAGCGCATGTTAGCATTTTGTTTGGACACAATATCGATTTTGTCATTATAAAGTACATTATTAGCGTTTGCCTGTATTATTTCGGTTTAATATTCAAGACATAAAAATTTAATAGAACCTGCCTCATTTGTTAATTCTTGCCTACATCTCTGGTATCAGTGCATTTTTGCATAAACGAACACACACTTTACGTACACAGTTAAAAGTTGTAATTTAAGATATTTTTTTTTATTACCATTGACATTGTCTTTAGCAGTACCCTGTTAACATGCTACTAACGTATATTTATTTAAAGTATATTCGTTTATTATCAAAGCGTTAGGATGTTAGCTCAACAGACGCCCCTGACGGCACTCAATTATCCCTGGTATCGACGTACTTTCTGATAAAAGAGTTTCCATTTTGCGTTTGCAATCAATGGCCACCATAATTTAACATATCTATTTGATTATTATCAGATTCGTCTTTACGAAATGTCTTACCAGCATCCCACTACCGCATATCTAAATTAAAATATTATTCCCTTACCATCAAAGCGTTAGAATTTTAACAGAACTCGAATCACCCACGGCCTTTAGCTCCATCTCACTACTGTACATCTAAATTAAAATACTATTCCTTACCATGAAAGCGTTAGAATTTTAACAGAAATTGACGGTTTTAACGGCTTTTAGCTCCATCTTTGCCATTACTGCACTTATCATTAAAAGAGAATGTACGCAATCAAAGTACTGCCATAATTTAGCATATTTATTTGACTACCATTGAATTTTCCTTATGTAATGCCTCACTAGCATTACGCTACCGTGTACCTAATTTAAAAGACTATTCGTTTATCACGGAAGCGTTAGGATTTTAGCAGCACCCGCGTCACTCACGACTCTCAGCTCTATCTCTGTTATCAGTGTACTCTTTGTTAAAAAAGAATGTTGTCCATGTACGCTTAATCGAAGTTTGCCATAATTTAGTATATTTATTTGACCACCATCGAAATTGCCCTCACATAATGCCTTACTAACATCTCACTACCGTACATCTAAATTAAAATACTATTCCTTATCATCAAAGCGTTAGGATTTTAACAGAACTCGAATCACCCGCGGCCTTTAGCTCCATCTCACTACTGTACGTCTAAATTAAAATACTATTTCTTGCCATCAAAGCGTTAGAATTTTAACACAACTTGACGGCTTTAACGGCTTTTAGCTCCATCTTTGTCATTAGTGCACTTTTCATCAAAAGAGAATGTACGCAATCAAAGTACTGCCATAACTTAGCATATTTATTTGACCACCGCCGAATTTGCCTTACGTAATGCCTCACTAGCATCTTATTAACGGGTCTAATTTAAAAGACTATTCGTTTATCACGAAAGCGATAAGATTTTAGCAGCACCCGCGTCACTCACGACTCTCAGCTCCATCTCTGTTATCAGTGAACTTTTTGTTAAAAAAGAACGTATTCCATATACGCAATCAAAGTACTGCCATAATTTAGCATATTTATTTGACTACCCTTGAATTTTCCTTACGTAATGCCTCACTAGCACCTCGCTAAGGTGTCTAATTTAAAAGACCATTCGTTTATCACGAAAGAGTTAGGATTTTAACAGAACTCGAATCAGCCACGGCATTTATCTCCATCTTCGTTATCGGTGTGCTTTTCGTCAAAAGAAAACTTACTCATTGTACGCAAACGAAGTACTGTCATAATTTAGCATACTTATTTGACCACTATCGATTTGCCTTACGTAACGCTTCACCAGCATCTCGCTAACGTGTATCTAATTTAAAAGACTATTCGTTTATCACGAAAGCGTTAGGATTTTAGTAGCACCCGCGTCACTCACGACTCTCAGCTCCATCTCCGGTATCGGTGTACTTTCTGATAAAAGACAGCGTACTCTGCGTGCGCGATCGAAGGTCGCCGTAATTTAGCATATAATAGACGACTGGTCTGAAAAAAGGAGCAGAGGTGACGGAGGTGGAGAGGGCCGAGAGGCGTAAGAGCGAACGGGCCGAGAGAGGAAAGAATGAGAGGTAGACTAAGCTGGGGCGCTCCATCTACCACGACGGTGCGTTATGGCACAACGAGGGGGAAATACCGACGTAGGTACCCTGGTACCCCTCAGGCCGGTTCCCATACCTTCCACAGCGATAACATATAATAACGACGGCCTCGTGGAGCCCGTGGGCGATCTGACTTTACGAGCGAGAGAGAAGGAGAAGATACCGCGGGGTAGGTAGTGGAGTATATATGAGCTCGCAGTCTCTCCTTCTTCTTCTTCCACTTCGCTCTCCTCTTCCGCCATCACCGTCATTTTCTCTTTCGCCCTGCCTCTCTGTCTCTCCGCTTCCCGCGCCGGCGTTCTTCTTTTTCGACGGCACTGACTTCGGAATAAACCAGAATGAAAGTCGTCTTACGTGATGAAGAAAATGAGACGGAGCTTGATCGAAGCGTTCCTCGGAAGTCTATCGGAGTCGAGCGTTTCGTAGAACAGCTGCACGCGCTCTGTCGCCTGCGTGAAGCGATTCGGTAGGTAATAATTCCTGCTAAGTCCTTCCTGCTATCGCGCGGTCTCGCATGCCACGTCGCGACCGTTTCAGCGCGTCCCTTATCAGTGAATTATTATTTGCGTTCCTTCGACGTCGCGGAGCATTGTTCCGCCGTGTCCGGCCGCGCCGATGTTTCTCGGCAATCTGCCGTAACATCTTTAAACACGGCGGTGCCGCGGCGAGATGCAGAAGTCTCTCGTTTTTTCGCCGATCCCCGACTTAGGCTCGACGCGCATCCAGAAACGGGCGTAGAATAGGGTGAGAAGCGAGAGGAGCGATGGTGCCGGATAAAGCTGGTGTATAGTCGGACCGGGAGAGGAAAAAAAGGCGAGAAAGCGTGCTGGCAGAAACGGAAAGAGAGAAAGAGGATGCGTGTGCTCGTAGCGTAAGAGCCAGGCTGTTGTCGAGTGGCGGTCTCGAAGTGACGGCGAGAGAGGGTTTGCGGAGGAGGAAACGGTACCAAGGGCGGAGGACGAGCGCCGTGATTACCGCAGGCGATTTCTTGGGCCCACCGGCCGGCTGGGGTCCGATCCCGGGTCAGATCCGCTCGCTATGGGAAAACACTAAACGATCGGCTCACATCACTCAGATTCCTGCTCTGCTTTCGATATGTGCGCGCGCGCGCACCTACACGGCTCGGGGTGTACTTTTACATGCGTTTGCCGGAATAAAATATGTGAAGAAAAGCAATGAAACACCGGTCGGGGTGTACTTTTGTATGCGTTTGCCGGAATAAAATGTTATAGTATCGCGATGTAAATTGGCAACATGCGATTGAGTGTGTGTGTGTGTGTGTGTGTGTATGCATGTGCGATCAATAATCATCTCAATAGGTATTTGTTAATGGGTATTTATATTAAAGACGTGTTTGAAAGATTCCAGAATAAGTTAGTTGCTAGGGATGTGAATAAGATGAGCGATCGATGGTGTGATTCGGCACACGCGAAAGCAGAGTTTAACTTAAGATCTTATATTTTATCAAATTCTTGTTCATTCCATTTTAATAAACATTTATCATATTCGCTTAATTCCCACAATATATAAAGAGATAAAAAGAAAAGCAATGAAACACGGGTCGCGGTGTACTTTTATATGCGTTTGCCGGAATAAAATATGTGAAGAAAAGCAATGAAACACGGGTCGGGGTGTACTTTTAATGCGTTTGCTGGAACAAAATATAGAAAGCCAGAATAAGATATATAAAAAGAAGCAATGAAACACGGATCGGGGTGTATTTTGATATGCGTTTGTCGGAATAAAATATCTTCAATCAAACGTTGCGTTCTGGGACAGACGTTCAAAGATAATACCATTCAGTGATAAAAAGAAAAGCAATGAAACACGGGTCGGGGTGTACTTTTATATGCATTTACCGGAATAAAATACAGAAAACCGGAATGAAGTATATAAAGAAAAGCAATGAAACACGGGTCGGGGTGTACTTTTTATATGCGTTTACCGGAATAAAATATAGAAAGCCGGAATAAAACACATAAAGCAAAGCAATGAGACACGGGTCGGGGTGTACTTTTAATGCGTTTCCTGGAATAAAATGTCTTCAATCAAACGTTGCTTTCTGGGACAGACGTTGAAAGATAATACCGCAAAAGCAATGAAAAAAACAAGAGTACTGTAGGATCTCAAGTACAGGGTCGTCTGATTGGTGACCAAAGTTACCAGTGATCTTCAATTATTATATTGAGGTATCATAGGTGACGAGTTTGTTGAATTGTATTATTTGGTTGCGAGTAGTGAGTTGACGAGGAAACATAAAGACGATAAGACGTAAAGACGAAAAGGCGAAACGATAAAACGACAAAAGATTAAGAAATAAGACTAAAGTGTCTTGATTGTGTTGTTGTTGTTTATAAATATGATACTCTCTAGTTTCACGTATCTAAATCATACAGCATGGATAGTGATTTATGTAATTAAGAGCATTAAGACATCACAGCAAGTGAGACGGTATAATTATGTATAAATGTAAGCCAAGACCGTTTTCATATCCGGAGCGTTGAAAGAAGCTGTTCTAATAATAATTTATGCGGTAAAATAACAGCGAGTTAACAAGATGATGCCTAAGGTACAGAAAAATAAGAGTAAAAAATAAAAGTTGCCGCCACACGTAAAATTGCTCTTCTGCTTCCGATATACATGTATGTATCTCTGTGTTCGTGTACGAGTGAGAGTATAGTTTCATGTGGGTTTGCATGCATAATATATATTCAATGAAACATTATATGTGTGGAATTGAGGACATGAAGATGTCAGCTGCATGCAATCATAATTTTCAGGTAGTTAGTGGTATTTGGTCCTAGGTATTCGCAGTAAAATCGTACATGTGAATTACTCTTAACAGGTATGCAGGTATTCTCCTTCATTACCTTGAGTACAGATTTATCTTTAAGAAAAATTATACAATTTCAAACGCACATGCGACATTAAAAAACGTTTGTTCTTCTTTTAATTCATTACGACAATTCCCGAAATACGTAATGGATTTAATAAGATATTTTTATTTTGCAAGACCACATTAATTTTAAGCAGACGATCCGTAACAAAATTAGGATATAAACAGAAGTGGTAATCAAATGTTTCCTGTTTCGTGTTTCCGCACGTTAATGCATTTCTTTGTATATATCATAAATAATCCAATAAAAATTCCTTATTGCGCAATGCGCAGTAATGCTGTATTGCGCGTAGTTGAGGTTTGAACGTAATTATATTTAAACTACTGGAACAAACTGTTACTGGCCCTTTAATTGGAAATGTACTAATTAACATGAAACCGAATCAATTGGCCAGCGTTTCCACACAGTATAAAATTTACCATACACTGAAATTAGTGATTATAGGTTAATTACTGTGTTGAAGTATTCATTAATTGTACATTACAATCTGTCGTAGCCCGATATTACAATCCACGCAATAAAATTTCTCATGAACGCGCCGATATTACAGATACGCAATAACGAGAAACATTTATTTCAAATGCTATTAATTGACATTAATTACTGTTCTGGTTTTGGCTGTCAAATTAATGCTTTGCGCAAGTGAAAAATATTACTTATTATTAAAAAGGCATTGTATTACGTGCGTCGTGTTCACACTTTGTCGTACACTTGTAAAAGAACGTGGGATAATAATTGAATACGTAGAGTCTCGACTAGGAGTCATAAACTCCAAGTTTACTTATCGGATTTCATCACATCCGATGCTGCTAAGCGCCGGTGATTCAACTGCTGTAAATCATTTTACGAGTAACACAGAAGCGTCTGACACAAGCACCTCCGCCTGTGTAGTTTCAATCTTCGTTAAACGTGTGCGATGATTGCTAAACGATATATATTTACTCACATTAATATTCGAACAATCTTTAAAACAGAATTATTTTTTTAACGTTAGACGAAATGACCTAAATTTTGTGAAGACGTTACAAGAGTGCATTTACTAGATGTCTTATAAAAAAAGTCTTGGAAATACGGCAATTTATAGGAATTATGAAAAAAATAGTAAAGGTGATTTTTTTTACAACTTTATTTATCTGAATTTCTAATAAAAATGTAAATAATAAGTTTAGGAATAACAGATTTTGACATCTTTTAATACTTAATGCTCGTTTCTACGTTAAACGATATTGATTAAACTTTCAGCATGTTTATAATTATCTAAATCCACAAAACATACTGTTTACATTTTCATTAGAGACTCAAATAAAAGAGTTCAAAGAAACGACCTTCACGTTTTTTTCTTTTCTTTGGTAAAACCTTATAAATTGTAATTTTTAAACTTTATTTATATTTAATTTCGTGAATTAACTCTTCTAACGTCTCAAAAAATCAAGTCGTTTCTTGCAATCTTGCAAAAGTAATTCTGTTGTAAAGAGTGCCCTAATATTGCTTTGAGTAACTACATATTTTTTTTAAGAGCTAAAAGTAGTTGATATTAGTGACACCAATTAGAAGTTCATTACTCCTGACATAATAACGTTTGGCGTGTGCTTGAAAACCAGATGATACTTGCATGACCTTCGTTTTATTGTAAACTTACATTTTCAGCTTTGAATGAATGCAAGGAATAATACAATTATGTGATGCCGTTAAACATTTGTTTCCTGTTTTATTCATCACTAGTTAGCAGGAGTAGAATGAAAATTCGAAATGCACATATACAAAGAGGTTTATGTAACATTATTTTAACTTTGGTCAACATTATTTGATTTAATATTTCATGATTATGCCCGTTATCCCATTTTAATTATTATAATATTTCGTAATTTGAGAAACTGCTGTAAAGCGCATTTTCTTTACTTATTCATTCGATAATAAGTGTATCTTGCAAAATGTCAAACGTAACTTGACACGTAATTTTACGTCACTTATAACTTATTGCTTTATTAACTCAAACGTAATTTTAACGCCACTTATAACTTAATGCTTTTGTCGATTGGATTTAATACTGCTCTTACTTCTTCTTCGACGTTTTTTTACTTAATCGTTTCCTTTGTAGTAAAATATTATATATGTCCCAAGATGCCTCTATAGTTAGCAAACAGAACAGGAAAACACATCCCACTATTAATGCCTTAAAGTGTAATCTATTTATTCTGAAAACATGAGCGTGTAAAGTGTCTTGTCATTCGAGACTATTGCTTTAGGTTCATCCTTAAACACACAGTTTAAGGCAAATGATGATACACGTTCATCGTAACATAGTAGACGTACGTGGCATATAAATGTTCATATTGTTATTGGTTACGATAACAGCATTAAGGAAGTGATACGACACAATTTTTCCTGGCATTGAATGCTGGCTATCGACTGTTATTGACAGCTTGTCTGTCCTCTTGACAGATATCTCTCTAATGTTTTCTTATCCAACACACGATGAAGAGATACTTCGATTAATGGCGTTTATACTAAAAGTCTTCGGGTTTGAAAATAGTCGAGTAATTTTATGATGGGTTAAAAGAAAATTAGTGCATTCAAATGTTAATGCTAGATTTATCGGGAAGTATGTAGATATACGTCATTATCTGTAGAAATGTGTATGTACAAGATAGAAAATTTGAATATGTATTTGTATCGTTTCATTAATAAAACTCAGCAAAAGTTATTAGATAATAATAGTAATAGTTTCTGCAATTTTGCTCGTGATATCTGAAATCCGTCAAATTGATGGGTCCCGTAAATCTAATGTTAACCTTATACGCGTCTTTGTCGATTGTGACTCGAATTCAGTTGCATTGACTGGTAGTTCGATGTCGATTTACACATGACATTTTTATTTGTGAACAATATTACACGTATATGACCATTTTAGTAATAAAAAAAAACACTTGAAGTATTCAGATACATAAATGTTTGTACGATTATATGTGATACGATTATGTGATTAAATGTGATATTTTACTCTTCAAGAAAAAAATGTTGCAAAATTCCATAAATATCAGTTCTCAGCGAAACTGCAATACTATTTTCAATATAAGTGGTAAAAAAGGTCTTACGCTGCTTCCAACCAACTAAATTAGTCTATTTAGTAAATAAATTTCAAATAATATGTACACTGAAAGAAGTGCGAAGCTATTGGAATCTGAAGATATCATATCATATTTATGGAAGAAAGAACCGACAATTACGTCTTTTACCTTTGGAAAGAACCGTCAAAAATGTATTTTAAGAGTTTATTTATCCAATTTTAAGTGTTTATTTATTTTAAAGGCACATTGTACAGGCAGCAATATTAATATATGAGAAAGGAGAGCAACGTTCAATTTTCTTTTATATAAAATTTCAACCTTACCTACCATTTTAAAACCCGATCGATTGCCCTACTAAACCAGATATAATATCGATGTAAAACCACATGTATTGGATTACTCCATTAGTTGTCAACAGTTGCATTTGAGTTTCACGTACTTCACTATTGCAAAACACGTTTCGTGTCCGCATATTCCAACAACTCTTTCGAATTGCATCAATCTATTTCAGTAATATGTTTTTGAAATTGTAGTCTTTCGGAAAGAAAACAACAGATAAATATATTTTTCCTTCCTTGCGATATGACAAAAATTTATTTTATCAACTTGGACGTTAACAAAAGGTCCAATGTATCCAATTTTCATATAAGCCAGAAAATTGATAACCATTCAGCTTACCGAAAACTTGAATACTACCTTTTTTTATTATTATGTCTCTCCCCAAAACTGCTAATTTACTGTAATTATTCTATATCGACAGATTTCGAACTCCCTGAAAAGCGTGTAAATAGCTTACAGACCGTTAGAAGTGCATTTTTTCGCCAGCAGATAAGCGTTTCATTGCGTGTCAGCTGCGCGAACGATGAACCGTTAAGCAGTCGACAAAATGATTAATCACGCGACGCATAAATTCTATTTGTCAAATTGCCTTCTGTGCAGGTAAGGACGTGTGCAATTTCCAAGCGGTCCAGCGCGTATAAACGCAGTTTAACCGACATGCGCGATTGCACGTGACGCACGCCATGGCAAATCATTATAATTTTATGAAGAATTTCCTGCGACTTCATTTTTTAAACGTGTCGCAACGGCAAAGCACGCACGAAAGTTCTCAGCGTCACGACAGATGGCACTCGTGCATGTGTTTACAAGGCGCACATTAGAAATTGCGCTGATAAACGTCTGCATGGCCTCAACATTTTCGTTTCCACGTGCTTTCATAAGCTTGCATCGATGAAATTGATTGGAAAACAATGGATCCTGAACTACGCCTAACGCAAAGTCATTGTGCCTTTTTCCAGCAGAAATTTCCAAATTTTTCCGGATTTCCTTTTCCGGATAATTAAGAAGTAAACTTTACGTAAATTTATTTTCCTTACTGCACAAAATTTGAATATATGCGTATATGATTAATTAATTCCATGTTTCAAGTGATATTTCACTATTTTTACGTGTTACCGTACACATTTCTGAAGGGGGAACTCATGTTTGCGAAACACGTAAAGTGCTGCAGTTATTTTTATTAACAATTCGAATAAACTGCAACGGGAAAAAGGTTAAATTACTTATACTGAAATGACGTTTGGTTGAACAAGCGTATCTTTTCTTTGATTGGAGTTTTATAATTAGTAGGCGGTCCGTTGTTGAATCGCCAATGGGACTATAGCTGCACACTCGGACAATATATGTGACAATGCATGCCGATTGCGTATTCGCGCATGTAGAAGAGCCTCTTACATATTCCCCGCATCTTCAACACTGTGTCCAAATGATTAATTTATAAATAATGTAAATATTTATGAATTCGTACTTATCATGTGAGAGGTATTTTTTCACATTTTAATAGTACGTAATCATAATAAGTCACTGTTAATTCCACGGGTTATAATAACTGAATGCACCTAGCATCACTGGAGAATTATTTAACGAATAACATAGTAATGACAACCAAAAATTAACAGTACAGGGTAAAAATGAATGAGGTAAGCTCAGTACTTGTTAGTCTTTACACGGAAAGCCATTTTGACACCGCACGTGTCATTAGTACGTTCCGGATCCAGGTGATTTAAACATTGTATCCCTGGTGCGGATAAGGCTAAATATCTGATGGCCAATACGCTGCAACAATTGCCGAGAGAAGGGGTCGCAAAGGGCCCAAATAGGTTGTCCTCTAGTTAAATACACGTAATACCATGCTACTACATTACGGTTACTAGTAGTAACGTGGTAACACGTGTATTTAATTATGTGACTATGTATTCATGATCATATATCTTAGTACTGACAATGTACATTGCTGACCGTACAATATTAAATACAAGTAGGTCCGATATATGGTCATACATGTGTAATGCAATATTACAGGCCCAAACTGTACTCTTCCACAAACGCAAACCTTGTTATCGACATGCGCCGTTGCACATTTCGATTCCGACAACTAGCTGCTGAGCAACTATAAAACCCCCAAGGAAAAAAAGACGCAAGATATCTTACTTAACACACGGATTGCCACGCATAAGAAAATGTCCGTGAGGTCAGGCGCGCTGCTATACCATGCGGCAATTGTTTATTATCATAGTAGAAGATTCTTACATTTTGAACAAAATGCCTAGGGATTTCCATCGGGTTGAAAATCTATATTGGAAAAACCTACTGGAACTATTGTTTCTTATGGTAATAGAAAATAAGCACGTTTACATTTAACGTTTCGGAACATGCATTCAGTTGAAAATCTTTCCTCAAGAACGAAATATCTAAGAAAGCGTGTGTCCTTCAGAAATGATTTCTTCTTTTTCAAACATCTTTTCCCTAGTGATGCATAGTTAAAGTTATTTTTATACCTATTTAATAGTATTATCATATCCTGTGAAATATCTTTCGAAATACTTACTAATTAACCTCGTAAATACTCAAATAAGGGATCAACATTTTTGCCGTCACCCGAATACTAGTTATGCGGCACTCAACGTGTTAATAATACTACACTTGAAAAAATGTCTTAAACAATGGTGCTTATCGATAAGATATAAGTCTGAAATTTTGATTTGTTCACTCGGTGTATATAGCTAGTTTACTGAGGCGATTCTTTAGCTGCCGGAGAGGGAAAACGTTAGAATATGTTCAGGGGGCAGTGATCAGTCCGCATCGGAGCTCCTTTGTCACTGTCCGTGGGTCGACGTTTGCTGAGACAAGCTATACACAAGGCGCGCGTAAGAGGAAAGCGTTAGAAATGAGAAGAAAATGTCGGTGTAGATGTGGAGTACGACCTCAAGTGGCACCGTTTCAATGTTGCCACTGCAAGCAGACAGCGAGATACGATCGTGCCAGGCGTTATCTGGCGTTACTTTCGACAAAACAATAAGGTCGACAGTGTGTAATGAGGGAGGAAAGTGCAACCGAGCGTGTCAGAGAAGGAGGAAATGGCGAAGAGAGAAGCCGGTAAAGCGGTTTTCTGTCGATATTCGTGTCTTGTTTGTACGCTTCCTTTTCTCGGCTGACGACGTGCGACGCTAACCCGATCGAATTTCTTACTCATTCAGATTTGTTTTTTAGATTAGCGTTGCTTGACGCGTGCGCGTGTTTTTACGGTTTTCAGGTACCTGTTACGGAATAAATTGACAAATACTGCAAACGGTTCGATTTTTCTTCTCGAAGATTTCGTAACAGGTGTTTCGCAAAATAAAATAATTGAATGTAAAATAGTTTATTGTTTGTTACATGTACGTGTGGCTTTACGGGTTTCAGGCCCCTGTCATGGAATAAATTAACAAATGCTGCAAACGGTTTGATTTTTCTTCAAACGTTTCGTAATGTAGTTTCGCAAGATAAAATAATTTATTATTTTTTAGATGTACGCGTGTTTTTACGGTTTTCAGGTACCTGTCACGGAATAAATTGACAAATGCTGCAAACGGTTCGATTTTTCTTCGATGGTTTCGTAATAAGTATTTCGCAAGATAAAATAATTGAATCTAAAAAAATTGATTGGTTTTAGATGTACATGTGTCTTTAGGGGTTTCAGGTACCTGTTACGGAATAAATTGGCAAATGCTGCAAACGTTTCGATTTTTCTTCGAAGGTTTCGTTACAGGTATTTCGCAAGATAAAATAATTGAATGTGTTTGTAGTTTCTTTTATTTCAGGTTTGCTGATAGTGGAACTGTATATGTATTACAGCAATGGGATACGAGTCCAATGCTTAGACTTCGCTTAAACATTCGTTGAGAATGTATTTACACGTGCAAATATGGTGAAGTTCAACTAAATCTTGACAACTGTTTTCAAGCATATCAAGAAAAACGTATACTAACTTCAATAATATGATATCGTGACTAAAATGACAATTTTTTAATTCCACGGCTGATAAACATGAGAACCACTGATAGCAGCATGTTAAAAGACTAAATTATTATGCAAACTAGTAATGTACCACTCCTCCTACTATTTCTTTGAGAAATATTAATTGGATAAAAAGTTATAGCTGTTTTTTTTGTAACGTAAAGCAATTGACCGAAATGACCCGTCACCAATGTGTTAAATACTCGCATGGCAGCCTGGTACTGCAAAAAAGAATTGCGTTAAGCGTTTTTTGTTGTGGTCATTAACCGCCCGGACAAAGTGCGAGCACCTGAGAACGATGATTCGCAAACATTTGCTGAAAGGAATAGCGCAATCAGCCGCATTGACGTGTTTCAGATCACCCGAGCCGCGCAGCGTAACGCATTTAAAAAGGAAAACGCATGTGAATGCGAAGGCAGTATGTAATTCAAGGAAAAGTGCATCTGGTATTCAGAATTTATAGACCGTGAAAACAATTTAATGGGTTCCGGTATTACGGGATTAGTAAATGTTCGTCGCTTGGTTGAGATTTTCTTTCTTATCGAAATATTAATGTAATAAAATAAATACAGCATTCTACACGTTGCGCAACCGTGAGTTTCCTTTCGCGAAACAATAATAAATAAAAATGAATTAAACATTCCCTCAAACTTAGTAGTAATGATAATAATAATAATAATAATAGTAATAATAATAATAATGATATATATATATATATATATGCTTATTCTTATTGTTTTGTATAAGGTAACATTTAATTTATTTATATCGATTATTGAATAGTTTGTAGAAAAGGGAACTCACGTTTCGATACGTGTAGAATGCTAAATTTATTTAAAAAAAATAAAAAAAATAAAAAAAATCTGTGTTATATAATTATTTATACCGAATATATTATACCGAAATAGTAATCAATTTCAAGTTATTATTTATATCGAAATAGTAATCAAGGTTGAGCAATTTTTGTTTTTAAAACAATTTTCTGAATACGAAGTAGCAAAAACATTATTTACTTCAAAATAAGTAGAATTCTTTACGGGCATATTATCTAATACCGATACTTATTGTGAAAAAGTATTTAGGGGTATATTTGGACGTAACAGGAACGATATTCGAAAACGCATGGAAAGAAATAAGAGTACGGGTCAACATGTACTTAATCATTACAATCGATGATTTGCTATTTCAAAATGAAGTATCTGGATTATAGCTAATGAATAGGTGTATTTAATTAATATTAAATTGAACCCATTAATTACATAATTAATATTAATACCTGTTTAGAGCATACTGGAACGTGAATCATATGTGATTTCTCGCAAATTACAGATTGAATTATGCTTCTTCAATTATTAATTCGGACAAGACGCGTGTTTATATTCGTATTTAAGTGACCGACTGGGTACTAACTCTAACTCATAAAAGAATTTCGGTCTTTTGGTACAAATATGTAAAATAGTATTGTCCGTTTAATGATCAAAAATGCATCATAAATATGAATACGAAACATTCCGCATGTTTGCAATTTAGAGACAACGAAAATGGCTCAAATATACATTTATTGTGCGCCATGGCATTCACTATTGATTTTTCAAATACATTCGCCATAAATATGGCACGTAAAAGGTTTACGTATTATTCCTTACATAAATACGGAATATGGCAGAATGTATAAGTCTAAGTTTCCACTGCTTCATAATGGTTATACTTAAAAATCGGATAATTGCTCAAATATTACTTCTTTTTTTACAGTAAGTGTACAAAGGCTTCCAACAATGTTGCATTTTTCCAATTTTCTCCGCATAGCCAACCAAGTTAATACCTGACCCGCTCTTTCTTCTATCACAAATCTTTCACCAAAATCGCTTTCGACACAAATAAGTCCGACAGCGAACAAAAACATCTTTTCAATCTTCGTCATTCAACGAGATGAACTCTCTAACTGTCCATAGCACTCGTACGCTCATCTCTTTGCCGTCTTTCATTTATCCATTTACGATGACTAATAGCTCCGGAGAAAACGCACGCGCAGAATTGTTCTCATAGGCAAGGCGACGCGAGTTATGCTGATTTGATTAACGATTCGTTTACTAACCCGTCTGAACGATGATAAGAGACTCCTCGTCAATTAGAATTAGCTTTCCCACGGGCGTCTGAACGCACACAGTCCGGATCACCTGCTGGAACGATTTTCTTCGTCGACAAGTAAGCCAGATATCCATCCATGTCGAAGTTAGTTAGCGTACGGCCTCTTGTAACGAGCCACTATATCGAGCAATGGACGAATGAAAATCTCGGAGATCGACAGTATACGGCTGCCGTGACATTCACTGATATTACTGCGGGTTTCTCCTCTGGATTTTCCAATGCTCGCACGCCATTTCCGTCATGGCATGGGTCAACAAATATATTTAACAATAAATGCAACCAGGCGGGGTCAAATAACCCCTTTCAAAATTTACTTTACAATCGTCCATTCATTGTTATTTCTTCGCTCATTTGAGTTTCTGTAAATTCCTATATAATCTAATTATTAAATTTCTCGCTTTAATAAATTAGGAATTTCTTTCTGCAAATCAACGTTTATTTCATAAGGGGTCAAACGACACCTCATGGTAGGAATAGGTAGGTATAATGTACCGGTACGTTCAGTGTTAAATGATCTTCACTCAAATATTGCTCATTTTCAAGCAGTTTCATTCAATCCGATAAATTTAAATATTGTCAATTTTTAAACAAGACTTTTGTATTTTTGTGAATGTATTCCCATGAATTTAGGCATTATCGATTTTCATGCGGCAATTTTAAATGATCTTTATTTAAATATTGCTAATTTTCAAGTAGTACGATTAAATCTGATAAATTTAAATATTGTCAATTTTTAAACTAGAATTTTGTACTTTTGTAAATGTATTTCTATAAATTTAGGCATTTCCGATGTTCACGCGGCAATTTTAAATGATCTTCATTTAAATATTTCTAATTTTCAAGCAGTTTCATTAAATTCGATAAATTTAAATATTGCCAATTTTTAAACGAGACTGTTATATTTTTGTGAATGTATTTTCATAAATTTAGGCATTGTCGATTATCAAGCCAATTTTAATACTAAACGTACGAACTTTGAAAATTTACTTTAAAATTGTACAAAAATTGTTATTTCTTTCGCTCATTTGACTTTCTGTAAATTGTTATATCATCTGATTATGCAATTTCTCGCTTTAATAGATTAGGAGTTTCTTTCTGAAAATGAACGTTCATTTCATGAGGGGTCAAATGACTAAGATTAGGTAGGCGTAAAGTACCGGTACGTTTAGTGTAAAAAATGTCAAAATTACGTAAAAAATGATAATTAAAACATTCAAGTAGGATCATACTAAGAAATAAAGGCAGAATAAACTAAAGACAAACGGTATTTCGATATTGTATGAAAATTCTAATAATATTTAAGAATAATCATTTCCATTATTCTTTTCGTAATTCGATTCTTTCATGTTGCTTTTATTTTCATTGCTACAACTTACTGTAGGGGCACATCGATTTCTTGGTATGAATACTAATTCATCGTACCTACTATTTTCATCACTTACGTGACTGTTTCCGTACCATTCATAACAGCGTATTTTTCGTAAGTTTTAAGGCAATGGCAGAAATGCAAATAAGTTCTCAGCTGCTAAAACTAACCTATCTAAAACGTTAGGTTAAAGTTTCTCCCACGAAGTTCGTACTGACGTGCCCACGCATGCTCAACGATATATCGTTGTCGGGACTTTTCGCGAGTGTAGCCAAGAACGATGTATTGGCACAATAAGATTTAAGACGTTAAAGGTTATACCAGTCTCTGGGATTCTACAGTGTCAATTTTAAGCGATAATTCTTAATAAATCATACAATACTAACCGATATCGACATCGACTGATGCCCTATTAATCGACTTTTTGATGACCAATACTTTCGACCCATCAATAAATACAATAATTGTGCGATGATAATTGTAAATCGTAATAAAATTACATGGTTATGATGCGAATGAAATTAAATACTAACCGATATCGACGTCGACTAATGCCCTATTAATCGATTTTTGATGACCAATACTTTAGACCTATCAGTAAATACAATAATTGTGCGATGATAATTGTAAATCATAATAAAATTACATTGTTATGATGCGATTGAAATTAAATACTAACCGATATCGACATCGGCTAATGTCCTATTAATCGATTTTTTGATGACCAATACTTTCGACCCATCAATAAATACAATAATTGTGCGATGGTAATTATAAATCATAATAAAATTACATTGTTATGATGCGAATGAAATTAAATACTAACCGATATCGACATCAGCTAATGCCCTATTAATTGATTTTTTTATGACCAATGCTTTCGATCCATCAATAAGTACAATAATTGTGCGATGATAATTGTAAATCGTAATAAAATTACATGGTTATGATGCGAATGAAATTAAATACTAAGCGATATCGACATCGACTAATGACATATTAATCGATTTTCAGATGACCAATACTTTCGACCCATTAATAAATACAATAATTGTGCGATGATAATTGTAAATCACAATAAAATGATATTGCTATGATGCGAATGAAATTAAATACTAATCGATATTGACATCGACTAATACCCTATTAATCGATTTTTTGATGACCAATACTTTCGACCCATCAATAAATACAATAATTGTGCGATGGTAATTATAAATCATAATAAAATTACATTGTTATGATGCGAATGAAATTAAATACTAAGCGATATCGACATCGACTAATGACATATTAATCGATTTTCAGATGACCAATACTTTCGACCCATCAACAAACACAATAATTGTGCGATGATAATTGTAAATCACAATAAAATGATATTGCTATGATGCGAATGAAATTAAATACTAATCGATATTGACATCGACTAATACCCTATTAATCGATTTTTTGATGACCAATACTTTCGACCCATCAATAAATACAATAATTGTGCGATGGTAATTGTAAATCACAATAAAATGATATTGCTATGATGCGAATGAAATTAAATACTAATCGATATTGACATCGACTAATACCCTATTAATCGATTTTTTGATGACCAATACTTTCGACCCATCAATAAATACAATAATTGTGCGATGGTAATTATAAATCATAATAAAATGATATTGCTATAATGCGAATGAAATTAAAAGATCATGAGTATTCACGCAATTTACAAATACACACACATTGCCCTGCGAGCGCCAAAACCAAGACGATATTAGTAAAAAATATTTGTCAAACAGTTTGTGCTATTAGTGGATGTCCACTTCAATCACCAGCGGTAGATTAAGTATTAAGAGATATGTTGTTCTTTTTTAATGGATCTTCACGGAAGGTTTCGAACAAAAGTGAACTTTTTTTATCATTGTCTTTTGTTTATATGCAGGCAGACTTTCTGCATTTATGCGTCACGTAAACGGACAGTCAAATAAAATTGTCTCCTCGTTTAACATGCTAAGAAAGAATTTTTGGCCATGGTCCAAAATTATACAGAGAATAAAAATATGATTTGCGCTTGTGATATTTGTAAGGTGCGACGTGTGTCATTTTCTTTACGGGCATGTCCTGTGTAAGTATGGAATTCCCTTTCTGTGACATTTGTCGCTTACGGCCATGTATCTGCGTGTAAGGAATGAATATCATTTTTATCTCAGTGTTTTGCTTTAAGTGCGACAAACGCCACCGTATCTGAATCGGAAATAGGCAAATTCGTATGTATAACATAATGCAACGCAAAATAATGCAAAGTAAAACACGTATATTATTGTCCGACTGATTGCTTGCAAATTGCTTTGCATTCTCAGCATGGTAATAGCTTACTTATTTATAAACCAATTCATCAGTAGTGTCTACAATCGTATTTAAATTGAATTAAATAAGACTCCAGTTTTGTAATAACCACAAATTTATGGTGTTTGGTGTGTCATTTATTTCTTTAAGTGATTGCAATGTGTAGGTATAAATTCCATTCGTGTTGCGTTATTCGCTTATGGCTATGTATGCACATGTTAGGAACGAGTGCAATCGGTAATAGGTCAGTTCTTACGTATAGCAAAGCGTAACACAAAATAATGCAAAGTAAACCAGTTTTATTGTACCATAATATGCGATTGTCCGATTACTTTGCATATATAGCGTCGTAATAGTTTATGTATTTCTGTTCCAATACATCAGAAATGTTTAGAATCATATTCAAATTGTATTAAATATGATTTCTCTTTTGTAATAACTATTAAATTACGGTGTTAGGTGTGTCATTTATTTCTTTAGGTGTTCGTACTCTGTAGGTATAAATTCCTTTCTCATTGCGTTATTCGTTTATAGCTACGTACGCGCATGTTAAGAATTAATGTAATGTTTATCTTAGTCATTCGTTTTAAGTACGATATAAATGCCATCGTATTATCGTCGACGATTGGCAAATTCTTATGGATACTACAGTGCTATGTAAAATAATACCACGTAAATCACGTGTTTTATTGCACCATCACGTGCGATTACTTTTCAGTTATATTCAATAATGCTCAACGTCTCCATTTACGTGAGTTTACCTATTTCTATACTAATTTATTAGTGATATCATCTTATTCAAACAGATTGAATTAAATATGGCTGTAAATTGAAATATTTATAGTACATTATCAACGCTATATTTCAAAAGAGAATTGCTCAACTTTGAGTAATAACAAATAAGAAATAATGCTCCCCAATCACAGTAGATTTATTATTGGCAAAATGTATATACGCTCAACATACCGCGCTTGTTACATTTTAATTTACTTATTTCATTACATCTAGTTCACCATAATTTAATTTAATTTTATACATCACCGATATTGTTACATTATTATTTATCGTTATGTAGATTCTTGATGGGGGAACCA
This sequence comes from Cryptocheilus praepositus, assembly GCA_033815515.1. Taxonomy (NCBI): domain Eukaryota; kingdom Metazoa; phylum Arthropoda; class Insecta; order Hymenoptera; family Pompilidae; genus Cryptocheilus; species Cryptocheilus praepositus. The sequence goes on from JAWWQZ010000153.1 coordinate 1,979,088, forward strand.
TATGGTTTCGAAACATGCTAAGTGTGTAAATAAATTTCGGTAATAATGGATCTCTCAACTATAAAGAAGGGCATTATTTATGTTTTTAAAGTGCACACATCATATAACACCTTTCTTATGGCGTGATTCGCTTGTGGCTACATTTGCCCATGTTTAGAAAGTTTATAATCTTTATCAGTCACTCGTTTCCAATGCGACAAATGCGACCGTGTTTCAGTAGGTGACTGGAAAATTCCTATCTATAACACAATGTTAGGTGAAACATTAAAAAATAAATGACGCGTTCTATTGTCCTGTGGTATGCGATTGTGCGATTACTTTCAAGTTGCTATATTTAGTAACACTCTACGTTCCAACACTTTTCCTATTTCTACACCAATCTGTCAGCAATATCTACAATCTTACTCAAACACTTCCAATTATAACACAGGCGTTGTATGTTACCCAACATTTAACGTATGCAGTATTTATTATCCTATTGATTAATCTAAAGCGTACGCGTAGTTAAACGATACGTCTCATAATGAATTTAGCATCATTTGATAGCTCAGTCATAGGTTTCGAGTAAATATCAATGTATGAATAATATCTGCAATCTTGATTAATATCTCGAATGTTTAATGAACTCAATATATCTTATCGAATGAATTAATCATTAGCGTTTTAACGGTACAGCTTGCGATGAATCGATCACCATTTGACAACAGAGCCATAGATTTCGAAGTAGACTTGTATTAGATTATAACCGTTCGCGAAGTCAACCGTCGTCGATGCTTTCACGTTACGTCTCTTTTATGCATAAAGTGCATTGGTATACCGTAAATAGCCTTTAGACACTGGCGGGCATAGTAACGGTGTGTCTGATTGCGAGCGATATGTTCTCAGAGATATCGCTTGCTACGAACATCCTGGAGCGTTGTCGATGGTCACGTTTCCGCGATCCGGGCATCACGCTCCCTTTCTACTCTCTGAGCACTGCTATTTTTATGCCATCTATCGTTACACTCGACTACTTTACGAGAGTTAACATATTTACGCTGTCACGCGTTTAACACTAAACGTATCGAGCGGGGTCAAAAGACCCTTTTCAAAATTTACTTTAAAACCGTACATTCGTTGTTATTTCTTTCGCTCATTTGACTTTCTGTAATTTCGCATATCATCTGATTATTCAATTTCTTGCTTTAATAAATTACGAATTTCTTTCTGCAAATCAACGTTTATTTCATAAGGGATCAAATCACCACTCATGGTAAGAGTCGGTAAGTGTAAAGTATCGGTACGTTGAGTGTTAAATGATCTTCACTTAAATATTGCTAATTTTCAAGCAGTTCAACTAAATCGGTAAATTTAAATATTGTAAATTTTTAAACGAGAATTTTGTATTTTTATGAATGTATTTCCATTAGTTTAGGTTAGGTATCGCCGATTACCGAGTGGCAATTTTAAATGATCTTCACTTAAATATTGCTAATTTACAAGAAGTACGATTAAACTGGTAAATTTAAATACTGTCAATTTTTAAACAAAAATTTTGTATTTTTGTAAATGTATTTCCATAAATGTAGGCATTGACGATATTCATGCGGCAATTTTAAGTGATGTTTATTTAAATATTGCTAATTTTCAAGAGGACGATTAAATCCGATAAATTTAAATATTGTCAATTTTTACACTAGAATTTTGTATTTTTGGAAATGTATTTCCATAAATTTACGCATTGTCGATTTTCACGCGGCAATTTTAAATGATCTTCATTTAAATATTTCTAATTTTCAAGTAGTTCGATTAAATCCGATGAATTTAAATATTGTCTGAATTTCTTTCTGAAAATCAACATTAATTTCATAACGGATCAAATTACCCTTCATGGTAAGAATAGGTAGGTGTAAAGTACCGGTACGTTTAGTGTTAAAAACAGAATGGATGGTAGATCAAGTTTAGTGACGAAGAAGTTAGCTATGTAAGTTATTGCGTTTGTAAGGCAATCTGAGTAGACGCTTACAGAAACTGGTGCATAATGAATAATAACGTATTTGTAGTCTGAGGAATTTAACGTTTCAGTAAAAATAGAACACGCCTGATTGATGCTGGAACAGATTTACCAACTGTGAAATTACGTAGGTATGTGTTGTGTTTGACTGGCCATCCGGGTAGTTGGTTATAGAAAGTTATGTATGGCAGACATTAAGGTATTTACGCTGCCATGGATTTAGCGTTTGCAAAAACAGAATGCAACTTAGGGGTGCCCAATAAAATTCAGCGACGATGAAGTTAGGGAGATCAGTTATTGCGTTTTTGTCGAGGAAATGGTGTGTGGTGAGCAATAAGATATTTACAGTGTGACGAGTTTAATATTTCAGCGAAAGTGCAACGCGGCTGATGGATGCTTGATCAAATTTCAATACGAACATATGGCACGGTTTTATAGCAATCTGGATAGACGCTTATAGAAAATTGTGTATAGTGAACATTAAGATATTTCTGATGTGATCTATTTGACATTTTAGCAAAAACACAACATAATAGAAGATAGCGACGTTAAATTATGTACAGAATTGATTATGCTTGTATGGAAATTTCGATAGTCATATGGAATGATATATGGTGCGCATTAAGCATTTTGCAGTCTGGCATGTTTAATACTTAGCAAATTGGAAATTTTGACAAATGGTCATAGAAAATTGTATTTAGCTGCAGGCAAATTGTAACCAAATTGGTAAATATTCAGCGAAATATCGCGATGTTAAAGTAATGTATGTAAATTTTAATATATTTACTGTTTGCCATACTCAATGTTTTGGTAAAATAGAATCGTGATTAAGAAATATTCGATAAAACATAGTGACGCATTTTTAATTTAACTCAGTTATCAAGATGTTTGCTGTGTAATGTATCGAATATTTCACCAAAATCGCAATATAATTAATAAATATTCCATATACTTTATTGACGATAATGCAAAATACATAATTTACTGCCTTTGTGTGACAATATTTATGCGACAGAAAATGATGTCTGGCAAAAATAAAGTTATTTATATATTCTGTGTTGTATTTCATGTTTCTGTATATTTCATTAAGTTCGAGTAACAATTCCAATGAAGTTCCAGTTATGTCATAAGAAATTGTGTACAATGCAGTCTATTATAGGATTGATTTAATCGTTTATGACTTATGCCGACAAAGTCCATAAAAGAGTATTTATAGACATTAAAATTTCATGGGCAGTACGCAACACACTTTGCGGTTTTATTACTATAAAACCACTCAATATGTAATTACATAAGCATTCTTAACAGGGCACAGCTAGGTGCAACGGCATTTGGGTTACGTTAGCACAGAAGTTCGTATCTATTCTTTTTGATTCGAGCGTATGAAGTTCAAATCAAAGAATAGTAATGTATAGTCATTATGCCACACTCGATATGCCGTGACGTTTATAATCAATAATAATTAATCATCAGTTTCAATTTGTGCAAACATATTCCTGGTAATATATCATTTTCGCTGTCGTAGAGTACGAATTTAATCTTTCATCATTTGTATTTATCAAACACATATTAATTTATTCTTTTCTATAGTTTTGTATCTCGAATTTCATATGTTCTGTGTCTTTATATATTAAACGTGTACTTATTCAATAATGTGCAGATTCTTTGATAAAGATTGATGGTCAAAGCAATGATATGCTACATCGCATAATCACGACTTTAGTACGTTTCATATCTTATTAAACTATTACACTGAAATCAATAAAACCGACCAATAAAAAATGCAAGCCTTCGCATTTATTCTTACAACCGGCATCAATATTTATTTCCTCTATGCCGATTGCAATCAGGAAAACAAATTTAATTGGACTAATTAATTAAACGAACTCAATTCAATTAGTTGTTTCGTACCCTAAAGCTATTGTGTATATCAGAATGATGATTTATTACGTGACATAAATTAAATATTGAACTTGATAAGGCGTTGGCTTCCGGGTGGATGCCGCTTTTGGATTCAGCATTGTGCCAACATTTCGTACACATTGCAATTTACATCATCTAAGCTAAAGAGCTTTTTTACTGAAGTTCCCTGGATTCAGGTTATCCTTACATGTCCCTGATTGATCTTTCGGTTCATTGCACCAGTTAATCAAAATGTTATAATATTATATTTCCCGGTATGCATATAAAATTCATCATCACTGCTTCGCAATCCTTGACATTCATTAGGATTCCGTCTCCTTGTAAGTATTTCGCGGTGTAATTTTTACTAATGTTAAAAATCAGATGAATATGATTGAAAAATACAAAACACTATACAGATCGACTTCAAATTTTAACACAATATTCAGCATACTTATGGCTATCGCATGAAGCTCATTCATATTCAAGTTTTGATTATAACCCATAATTTTGCCTTATTTATAGCGCAAAAATGGCTTTTTTTACACTTTTTTTCAAAACGCCACCATTTTGTACATTTTCATGGAAATTTGAAACCTCAGGTTCATGCGATAACCACATTCATCCAGATTAAGAATCTCTTTCAATTTTTTGTCTCAGATGTCCAGGAGGGTCGGAATTGTTTATGCCAGCACAACAAACATTTTTTTGATGGGTGTAAAACCAGCAATATAATTAAATACACAATTTTTAAACGATAAACAGATTTTGCTCTATTGCCCTAGGCCATATCTTTTCAGGAAAATATTTTGCTCAATTATATGCAACAGTTTCTGAGAAAAAAGATATTGAAAATTTGCTTCTTTTTAGGGGTTCACGTTGAAATACCCCTTTAATTTAAAGTCAGCATTTGCGCACACAGTCATCCCGATCGGGTACCGAGACACACTAATCGCGCCAAATTCTCGCGCACATAAAAGCGGTTAATATGTTGACTGCCACGCCGAAATCACATGTTTCGCTCAGAACGTCAGGAAAATATTTTTACTATTCTGAGCATGTAATGGCAAAATAATAATTGATTTCGCTATTTATAAGAATACGGCGTGAATTGCAAAATAAGGAAGGGCCAAAGTATTTGGTACGCAAATTTTGCAAACAGTATTACCAATAAAAGCTTGCAAGCTTCGGAACACAAAGTGCAAACAATCGTACCAAAAAGGTCACTAAATACTGCCAACATTGCACTGACGAGCCACACTTATGTTTAAAATGCTTCAACACAATGCACCGATAGATAAGAGATTCGATAAAAATTAATTTTTGATTTTTAATTTAACACGTTGACTGCCTTGTGTACTTTGTTACATTAGAACGGCGATTCTATAAAATACTGCAGCGTTTGACCGAATTGTACAAAATGTAAATAATGTGCAGGTATTGGAGACCAAAGGATCGCATCGCTATTCTAACAATAACTGCATATATAAAATAATTATTGCTTCCTCTTTGCAAATATTTTGGAACCTCAGTAAAATCACTTCCACCGGTCAGCAGTGACCGTCACGGCAGCCAAAGTGTTAATAAAAACTTGTAATTTTTCAATACTTCAAATTTTATTTCAAAGCATTCTCTAATTAGCGAATTTTCCTTCAACTTTCACAATTACAAGTATTTGATGCACTCCAGTAACTGATGAACACCGTGGCGTTGCAGGAGAAACAAGTTGCGATCACATATTGATCGCCGTGGCATTCAACGTATTAACTCTTTGCGCTCGACCGGTGCCTCTCAGGCACCACAGCATGTGCTACGCCAACTCGACTGGTGCCTCTCAGGCACCACTCGCATCGATGCGGTAAATTGAGTGGTAACAGTGTTTATTTGTGTTTGGCCTAACGAATATCGCTTGACAAGTCTACCTGGCCTTTTGTAGATCATTTTATGAGGTGTCTACATAGCTATAAAGATGTCTTATCTCAAAAACACAAACGAATTTCAATGCGTGCATTATGTCTTAAGAATAATAGAACGCTGATAGACGTCGCAACGCTTCTTTCAATTCGCTTCTTTCAAAAAAAGATACAAAAAGAACCAATCACCGTTTTCGCACTTTTGAGATAAAATGTCTTATCTCAAAAATACTTGCAAACGCGGTTGGACTCTGTCTTCGACATTAGTTCGAATTCAACCTTCTTGGCAATCGCAATATTTCTTTCAAAGTTAGTGAGCCCAATAAGTATGGAACACGACGAAGAAATTACTTCTAGTGAAGATGAGTTCAATTTTTCGGCAATAACGAACGAAATTACACCACTACATAGACAACTTGCCCATGAGAATGAAGACGGAAGTGATGAAGATAGTGACGACGTTATAGGTGTAAGAAGACGAAAAATCCGAATAATCGATAGTGAATCTGAAAGCCAAAGTGGCCAAAAGCCAAAAGCCAACGTAGCACAGCTTCTACTTCACAGAGCACTTCTGAAATGATCCGACTCAATGGGAAGCTGCATGTTATTTTGATGGGACAAAAAAAGGATTGCAAAGTTTGTTCCCAACGAAAGTCCGGCCAAAGACGACAAACTGTGTACTATTGTGACACATGCCCCGACAAGCCAAGAATGCACATTGGAGATTGCTTTACAAAATACCACAAGAAGAAAATTTATAGAACGTAATCTTTAATAAATATCCTTCATTAAGTTAAATAAATGTATGTAATGTTAAAATATACGAGTTTAAAGTGTCCTATTGTGCCTAAAATTATTTTAAGTTAACAGAAACGAACTCATGAAATAGGCGCGCGCGCGGCGGATTAGTGTCGAGTTGCTGGTCAGCCCGAGAGAAAAGCGCGTCGAGCGCAAAGGGTTAATTTGAAGAATAACAGGAAGGACACTCGTAGATGTATTGACTCACTTGGTTAGGGTTTCGAGAGAGGACGTATATATTGTGCCGCCAACGTCGATGTGCACCGGTGCAGTGTACCTTGAAGCAGCAGCCACACACGGTATTCCGGTCATCTTCTGGTTGTAAGCCGGTGCAGCCGGTGTCGGTGGCGTTGGCGATGAGGAATTCGACATCGTAGGCGACGTGGCCGGAGAACTGCTTGGCGACAGCAATCTGAGAGAAATACTTTTAACATTAGCCACCATAAGGCCGCGTTCGATCAATTAAATGACGGCGACGACACGCATCAAATCGAATAACAAATTATACGCGCTGCTTATGGACAGGTGGATTGTGGCAGTTTGTCATTTATTTGACAGTGGAAAATGTCATTTGATCGTATTATACAGGGTGTGTCACGGTGAGTGCCGTTTAATGTAATTATTGAATGGCAAAGAAAAGGGAAATAGGGGAATAGGGGAAAATGTTAGAATATTTTTATGATCATTGTTTATATAGAATAATATGATAAAATAATAATAATATATTATATATAATGTGATAAACAAATAATTTGTCTTAATTTTTCAAAGCTGTACCAAGGTTATCTTGTGTTTCCTTAGGAGAATACTGTATTCTTGTTTTCTTCTTATGAAAGCACAGTAGAAAAGCAACATATGTCTTTAAAATTACCTTGAGGAATATTCAAAGTCACAGAAAGCAAAAAGTTTATAAACAGACGACTATTGATGCCTTTGTTACTTTAAATGTCCCGGTGATATTAAATGTTCAGAATATCCACCCTCAGATCTTAATTCTCTAATTTTACTTGGTATAGCAGCAAACGTATTAATTTAGTTTATTTCTAAGTTTTTTTGTCGTTGACTACATTCTATAAATCTTTTCTTTTACGTGTAATAAGTAATCCAAGGGTGTTGAAGTAGGTGGCCTTGCCAGTCAATTTATTGATCCACCATGTCCAATTTATTCCTTTGGCAACATATCGTTTAAAACTTCTTTCACCGTTTGTTTTGCAATAAGGAACACTGCTTGTAACAGTGATGTCACCGCAATGCTTAAAAGTAATAGATACATGCTGAACTTTTCTTCTCCTGTAGTTTCATAATACAAAAATAAAAATATAGCATCCCGTTTAGAAACTCAACGTGACCTTTGCATGATCTTAAAAAATTCAAGATAAACCATTTTCTTCAGTAAAATTCTACATAATTAATGATGAAAGTTTGATAACGTTTGTGTCCTATAACCTACCGTTCAGTAGTTATTTATATCAAACGGCACTTATCATAAAGGACCCTGTATATTAATTGCAATAGATAAACATCTAATTTATGTTTAACTTTTTTTATCGTTATTATGCATCGTAACATATAGAGTCTATTTTATACAATAAATTACGATAAAAGAGTCGATCTAGATGTGGCTGTATTTCTAATTAAATTCTAAATCTTGAAGTTAACACGAACAACAATGGATTAATTGAGATGGAATAAATAATATGAGGGCTGCTCATAAACACAAAGTGTGGCAGTTTGTGACTAATTGGACGCGGAATAAAGTCACCCAACTGACGTATGAATAGAATGATTTATGAATTTGCAGGCTTATGTGTATAACATACTAAAGCTATTTAAAGTGAAACTTGACGAGACAATTGAACAACATATGTATACACGAAATATAACTTTATAAATTTGTATTAAATTTGTACAGCCCTGTTTTGCGAGTTATTTTAATAATGTTTTAGGAATTCTTTTTACGGTCTGAGGTACTTGTTTATAGGATAATTGTATCGTTCCTGTAAAGGTTGACTTGACGATACGTTGATTCATATATTCGAATAATTGAATGATTGAATTATTGAAGCCTTAATATATGTAAATGTATGGTGGACAACGTCATACATATAGACTTGTTTAATTTGGACCAAAATGTACTAAAAGCTGCTTCAAACAGAAATTGTTTATATTGCGCAGAAAAGATTTTGATCACATTACAATTTTTATGAATGTAACGTAGATTTTTTGTAATGAAATCGCATAGAAAGTTTACATATTCCGATAACTTTGGCCAAGTCGCGCAATATTTATTCGAAAAATAGGTAGAATATGTAACAACTTCTGCTGGGTTCCAATAAAAAAAAATGTATTTGATAAAAATGGCAATGAAATAAAAGCATTTTAACCAAGCAATTTCCGCCTACGGTGCTTTATCGTATTTTCAAATTCAAGCGAAACAATCAAGTGTCCTTTTTCTGGCGACTCATAATAATACATCTCAATCAAGAATTCAACTCAATGTACAGAACAAGTGTCAATATTAAAAGTAAGCTGCAAATATATATAATTATCGAGGCATGTGTTGTCGCGTAAAATGTGTCGTAATTAAAACGTTACGGGTGAAAACGTTGCAGATAAAATTTTCATTTGGTGTGACGTTGCACGTTCAATTACATTTTAGAAAATATCTCCAAAGATTCGGTAATACCCGCTGAGTTGATATATGTTGAAGAGAGTAATAAGTTGCTTTGCTGTCTCCTATAAGCGAGGCTAGAAAAGAAATGTGTTACTGAAACAAATTATCGATCTAATCTTTTTTAACTAATGAAACCAAAATAAAGTTACAAATTTCTCCAATTACAACCACCTCAAAATATCTTCCAGCATTCAATATATTTGTATTAATTATATTAATTTATTTTTAGAATTATATTAATAAAATAGAATTATATTAATAATTCTGTTTTGATAAGTTTGACAACGATATGTTTTTCTTTACATAGTATTATAACAGTGTTATAATATTTTTTAATTAATGAAAGCAAAATAAAACTACAAATTCCTCCAATTACAACCACCTCAAAATATCTTCGAGTATTCAATAATTATCTCATAATTCTGTTTTGATAAGTTTGGCAACAATATGTTTTTCTCTACATAGTGTTTTAGTAAAGTTGCAATTTAATTGCAATATATATTTATTGATGCTATACAGATTGCCTTTGAGCATGACGCACACACAATTGGCATTTGAAAGATTAAGCAATATTCTACTAAAATATGCAAATATACGAATAAATGATATATAATAAATATTAATAAATAGATACGTAGTAAATATTATAATAATATATTATATTAAATACTATATATATAATACATTATAAACTATTTATTATAATAGAAATATAATAAATATTGTATAATTTTGCGCAAAAATGTTTATTTGCAATGTTTTCGTATTTACTAAAATTGTCAGATTACGACTACAACTTTAAGATTTTCCATTATAGTGCAGCGGCGTTTGCAATCGTATTAAAGTGTGTTCGTAAACATACGTACCTCATTTTAATTTGAGCGCTAGGGAACATATTGCGTTGTGCCGTCAGCTCCGCCTTCGCCTCCTTCCCGTCGGCCTCACATTTCCGTCTGCAATAAAAAAAGTTTGCGTCAACATGCCTGCAGAAAGGAGGTCAACGTCTACAGTACGACGATTACAAGAGTATGCATAGATTATTAATTAATATTGTGGGATCAAGTTTATTAACTGGGCGATAAAGACAGACTGGTATAGATAGTAATGAAAAAGAAATATGAAATACGATCACGCCTTGTTAACCCTTCACCCTTTCGAGACCAAGAACACATGTGTCATGTGAGATCAGCATTAGCGGTGGATTATCAGAGAGCAACAAGGAAAGTCGTTAAAATCAATATTGCGGCTGTAAATCTTACGAGAAAGTGGATAGAAAACGAATTTATCATTGGTTTTACATGGAAGTCGCATCAAAGTATAAATAGTGATGAAGAAAGTGAGCTGCAGAAACGTTGCCAATGAGGGTAGTTGTGTTATAAAATGTCGGTGATGGAAGTTTTAACGAACATCTGTAGACAATGTATAGCTGAAAATCGTGGATCATTTTTTGTCATTTCTTTCAGCTTACACTGGCAAAACTTTTTCTTTTTAATTTTGAACAGAAATTGATTATAAGTATTACGTGACGGATCAATGTTTTCTGTATTTGTAGACGTTTAAATAACTAGTCACACATAGATACGTATGTAAGATAATATTCGGAATTAATTTTTGGTATTTGATTGTTGCATCGGAAGAATAAAGTAATTCCTTAATTAACATTCGTTATTTGCTGGAAAAGATTATATTGGTTTTTCCAAAACATTTATTCAGATAAGAGTAAGAATGATGAACACCTATGATTTGGAAGGTTTGGTCTTTTACATTCCATGATCAAATTCTCGAATATCTTTTGGTTTTGACCTGTGGTTTCTCATATATTAATGTAAGGCGAAATATTTATGTAGTCAGGATGTCCTATTTTTGATATTAATCTATGCAATCAAAGAAACGAATGTCGGGCAAAGGATGAGAATGAACTAAGCGTGTACAAATTATTAAAATTTAACGTCGATACATATTAACTATGTTCAATTTTAGAAAAACGATAACAAACTACAAAGCCAAAGTATAACTAAACTAATTTAACGAAATCAGAGAAATATAAGAAAATTCGATTTTTAACACTTTGAGGACCACTAAGAAATCTGTAAGAAATACGTCTGGGACCGCACGTTTTAGGGAAACTTGTACGGTACAAAAAATCATAACTTTATTATTTATGAAGCAATTTTTGCGAAATTCAAAAATTGTATAATTGAAGATATTTTAGGTATTATTAAAAAAATTAGGGTTTTTAATAATTATCATAACTTTTTTACCAAAAAATGAAAATACAGAAAAAACATAAAGGTAATCGAGTTTAATGCATTGAATATTGATGTAAATCCCACTAGTTTTATCACGATACACTATTGCCGATACGCGTGCATAATTGTACTGATAATTATTCTTCGCATAGTTACTGTTTTCGTGTGAACCATGTGAGCATAACATTTTGTCTCTAATTTTCATTACTTTAAATTATACTTATTTTTTAAACACAACCGCTGTTGCCTCATTTAACGTTTTCCGACATAAATTGAAGCAAGCGCTATCGCGCTGCTTGGTATTTCTCAACAAGGTTTTCTGAATAACCTCTGGGACTCAAACGATTAAAACCGTAACGTGATGAAGTACTATAGAATATGATTGAATTGTGCAAAATGAAAATAATGCGAAGATATCGGAGACCAAAGAATTGAATCACTATTTAGTATTAATTGCATTTACTAAATTATAAATGCTACCGATTGGATATTTTTTGCATTTTTCGTGAAATCTTTTGCGCCGGTCACCGATGACCACTATGGAAGTCAATGTGTTAAAGTGTTAATAACCAATATCGTAATCCTCCTTTACATCGCAAAAGTCATCCTACTCAATCCCTCAAGCTTTACCCCTCCTACCAACTTTTATCCGGCCCCATATATACTCCACATACTCGAAAAAAATAGGAAGGACAGGCCCGCAAAGTGACAATAACCAGGCCACTCACTTATTTTCCGGTGCAAGTACCCAGGCAGGCCCAAAGTAATAAAATAAAAGAGGCTCGGGACAAATACGTCTTACATCGAATAATTAAATAATCTTCGGGGCAATTAAAATGTGACGTCGATAACACATCATTCACATCTATTATGTCTGAGATCTGAAATAAGATATTTAGAATATATTTTCAATCACATGGCACTTTTCTTGCATCCGTCACCCGTACAAAATTCAGCCCAGCACCGTGCGACTGCCGTTGAACATATCATGCGCCTTATTCTCTCTTCTAAATTCCGACAATCAACTTTCCACTGTGTGCCTCGTCACGCTACGCTGCGCAAATCCTGAAGCAACGCGGAAAGCCACGTGCTTGTCCACATTTGTGGTCGACGCAGCCTGCGTCTGTTTATGCGCAACGTTACCTGCTTTCCAACGATAGACACTGTCGTGCGTTCATCAATATCCTTACTTTTCCTACGATCTGACCACCCAACTATTGTGTTTGACCACTCCTAGAAACAGCAGCCCCTTGCATACCAAGTATTTGCGGTAAATTGGGGGACAATATTCTACAAATGGCAAAAAGAAAAGAAGATAATGTGGAGTGCAGTTAGATGCGTTTTATTATGAAGGTATAACTAAATCCAATTGAAATAGGTAACCGTGAACTTTACTTCGCAGAATATGAATAGGCGAATGTGCATATATTTTAATGTCCAGACATCTTTGTACGTAAACACATGCATGATCGGTGCTTTTGTGGAACTGGTTACAGCACGAATTTCCCGATAATTCTGTTTTATCTTAACACTAAATGTACCGGTAGTTTACACCTACCTATTCTTACCATGAGGGGTCATTTGACTCTTTATGAAATAAACGTAGATTTTCAGAAAGAAATTCCTAATTTATTAAGGTGAGAAATTGCATAATCAGATGATATAAGTATTTACAGAAAGTCAAATGATCGAAAGAAATAACAATGAATGTACGATTTTAAAGTAAATTTTGAAAGGGGTCATTTGACTCCGCTTGGTACGTTTAGTGTCAATAACTGACTTATGAATTCGTTACACTAATTCTCTGTGGGAAGTTCCTTTTGTACGATAAATCTTATAATTCTAAATTCTCCATATGTAAGGATCAAGAGATGTTAATCCTAGTGACCACGGAGAGGATAAGGGTAAATCCGCTATTATCTATTTTCATTTAATTTGTTTATAACCTTGTAATAAAGCCCTTCTAACCGAACTTCAAACACCATTTTCTTCTTATATCCACTTGCAGAATATGCTCCCGCAGATTGGCCGGAAGACACGAGACAGTCTATATATATATATATACATGTATATTTTATATGTATATCGTATTATGTAACATAATCCATATGTATGTTATACTATACAATATATCAGGTTAATAGACTCCAACAGTACGCAAACCATATTTCCCACCCTTTGCCAGACAAAACTTCGCCAAAAACCACGCCTCGGAAATTCAAACGAATTTCCTGAACACTGGATTTACAGAATTTAAGATGAACATAACGAGTTTCACATTTCATGAACAAAGTTACAAAAACTATTTCTGCCACATTCTAGCAACTTTTGCAGACTTTTATTACCGGAATCCTACGAATGCATATTAAAATTCATTTTTCCTCAGGCTTCGAACATTCAAATTCCGTACATCTATTCTGTAATCCAATTAATCTCCTCCTCAGTGTTCCAGTTTCCCAAACCTCTATGCGAAATGCCTTTTTTCGTGCAGCAACAGTCTGAACGAGTGAAGTTAACACGTTGACTGCTAAGCGTATTTTGCTATGTTAGAACCGCGATGTTTTGAAATACTGTAGAGTATAATTAAATCGTGCAAAATAACGGTAACGCAGAGTTGTTAAGCAAAAGTATTAAAGCACCGTTCCAATGTTAATTGCTTTTACAAGATTACAAGTAGGCTTCATTGCGAATTTTTTGCGTTTTTAGTAAAACCTTTTGCGCCAGTCGCCGCTTATTATGCTATGTTAGAACCGCGATGGGATGAAATACTGCACAGTATAATTAAATCGTGTAAAATAAAGGTAATGCAGAGTTGTCAGAAGCCAGAGTATGGAAGCTCCATTATCAATATCAATCGCTTTTACAAGATTGCAAATAGGCTCCATTGTGAATCTTTTGCATTTCTAGTAAAATATTTTGCCCTGGTCACCGCGTATTTTGCTATGTTAGAATCTGCGATGCAATGATATACTGCAGAGTATAATTAAATCGTGCAAAATAAAGGTAATGCTGAGTTGTTAGAAGCAAAAGTATTGAAGCACCATTCCAATATCAATTGCTTTTACAAGATTGCAAGTAGGCTTTATTGCAAATTTTTTGCATTTTTAGTAAAATCTTTTGCGCCGGTCACCGCATATTTTGCTATGTTAGAACCGCGATGCGATAAAATACTGTAGAATATGATTAAATCGTGCAAAATAAGGGTAACGCAGAGTTGTTAGAAGCCAGAGTATTGAAGCACCGTTTCAACATCAATTGCTTTACAAGATTGCAAATAGGTTTCATTGCGAATTTTTTGCATTTTTAATAAAATCTTTTGCGCCGGTCACCGCTTATTGTGCTATGTTAGAACCGCGATGGGATGAAATGCTGCAGAGTATAATTAAGTCGTGCAGAATACATGTAATGCAGAGTTGTTAGAAGTAAAAGGATTGAAGCACCAATAGTTATTAAAGTTTTAATATCAATTGCTTTTACAAGATTGCAAGTAAGCTTTATTGTGAATTTTTCGCATTTTTAGTTAAATGTTTTGCACCGGTCACCCGTCACCACCGTGGCAGTCAGCGTGTTAAACGTTAGTGGCACTAGGTCTGCAGAACAGCAGTTGCCAACGTCGCTCTCTGCGTTTTCGATCTAGTCCCCGCACACTAACCAGCCACTACATAATGGATTGATGTTGAACGCGCACGGCTGGATTTCGATCGTTTTAACTGGGCGTATTGTTTTCCACGGCGGCAAGGGTGGAAGAGGCGGTAAAATGGAGGCAGGGTGGTCGGTATACACTGGCTGGGTGCGCGGGCCGCGCATTAACACGTAATTTTCATATGTATTAATAAGGCAATTAGCGGCGAAACAATATTTAACGGCGGTCGGTCGGTTCGTTGGTCGGTCGGAAAATCTTCGAATCGCGCTCGAGCAGGAGCGCGGAAGGAAACGGCGCGGAAAACAGAATGGGTCGGATATAAAGAGACCCGAAGTCATTTCTCGACAATGTACGCGCGAGAGACCACTGAATTGCGACGCTTTGTTCTCCTGCCTGTTATGTAACGGGCATTTTTCCGGAGACATGTGCGCTTTGCGGCGACGCCGGCGAACCTGTGTGAAGTTAATGTGCATTTAGATTGGCGCATTTTTGCGCTGATGCGGAACGCCGAGTGGAAGGAGTAATTAGCGGTATCGGCGCGATCGAGGAACGCGGACGCGGACTTTCACGCAAATTTCTCTCTGTGCGAATATAAGTGACTTGGAAATGACCGTTTATGATTGCTTTTAGACGTTTTTCTCCTTCGGTTGCCGGAAAGGGTTTCTACTGATTATTATTATAATAATGTTGTAATAGTGTTTTGCATTCGGTTGTCCAATTATTGAACTACCGACCGGTTTCCACTGTTGCTAAAAATCTGTTGGAACAAGCAACAGCATATCATGCGTGTTTATACAGGAGAAGCACAATTTTTATCCCTTTCTCTACTCCCTGTACGTAACGGATTATAAACTTTCATGCCCAAACGGCTGGGATTTCTAGAATTATCCGCCTATTTCACCGAAACGTCATCTGGCCACGAACTTAAACAGATACATTAAACAACTACATTCTTCATCAATATCGCATCTTTAAGCTTATGACTAAGTCATTAACCATAATTCCTTAGCGATTGAAATTGAATTATTCATGGGTCAAAGCCGTGCACTTTCAAATCTAATTATCTATTTCAACAAAAGATCATCCGGTTACTCGATTAAACAGATGCTACCGACCCGCACCGTATTATTATGTTCTTCAACTCCATCGCGTCTTTAACTTTATGACGAAGTAATCAAGCCTAATTCGTTAGTGATTGAAACTGAATAATTCATGGTGAAAAGTACTGTCGCACGTGCGTGCATGTGCATGCATCCTGTGAAGGTAGATCGCCTGCGGGTCAAACGCAAAGGCGCCAACACGCGCTTCTCGCGTGTTCGACTCCGTAATCGGAAGAAGAGTAGTACTAGGATCCGCGGTGGACGCTTCCTGGCCTCGGGCCCTGACGTACATATACGCGAGAGTAGCGACTCTCCTCGTGTCAGCTAATTATTACTACCCGGAAAATCTGTCGTCATACGGTTCTGACGTTCGTAAGTGTATGGACAAAAATCAACGACTTTTCTTAACGGTTAAGTTATGTCAAAAAATTCCTCGAGGGAATAAATGAATATATTTTTGTATTATTTATATTATATTATATATAAAATATTATTATTATTAATAATACCATTTTATAAAATAATTTAGTAAATATATTTTAATGATATTGCAAATTTGTTTGGTGTTACCGACGATGCTTCATTAATGAGCAGAAACTGTAGTTAATGCGCCATGATTCAATGGGAACGCAGGAATCGAGAGAACATCGAATATTTGAGTCGTAATACAGTTTTTGTATTAGGGTTCGTAAGTGTATGGACAAAAATCAGGAATTAGATGAATACAGCCAGGTTGACTTTTCTTATTGTTGTTATGTTATGTCAAAAAATTCCTCGAGGGAGTAAATAAATATATTTTATGTATTTTAATAAAATAGTTTTTATATTATTTATGTTATATTATATGTTATATATTTTATAAAATAATTTAATAAATATATTTTAATGATATTGCAAATTTGTCTGGCGTATATTGATCAAATAATGTATTGAAGTTTATTATTTGAAAATCTGACTTTTCGGCGCTAGATACCTGCCGTTATTAATGAGCAGAAACTGTAGTTAATGCGCCATGATTCAATGGGAACGCAGGAATCAAGAGAACATCGAATATTTGAGTCGTAATATAGTTTTCGTATTAGGGTTCGTAAGTGTATGGTCAAAAATCACGAATTAGATGAAAACAGCCAGGTTGACCTTTCTTATTGTTGTTAAATTATGTCAAAAAATTCCTCGAGGGAGTAAATGAATACATTTTTAATTATTTATATTAATAATAATAATAATAAAAATATTTTATTAAATTATTTAATAAATATATTTTAATGATATTGCAAGTTGTTAAATAATGTTATTATTTGAAAAATTCCTGTATGCCTGCCGTTATTAATGAGCAGAAACTGTAGTTAATGCACCATGATTCAATGGAAACACAGGAATCGATATATTTTATGTATTTTAATAAAATAATTTTTATATTATTTATGTTGTATTATATGTTATAAATATTATTATAAAGTATTATTAATAATAATATTTTATAAAATAATTTAGTAAATATATTTTAATGATATTGTAAATTTGTTTGGTGTATACTGATCAAATAATGTATCGAAGTTTATTATTTAAAAATCTGACGTTTCGGCGCTATATGCCTGCCGTTATTAAAGGAGTACATTTTTTGCTGCGGGTTCTAGATTTTTAAGTTTTGAGCTTTACGTACTGGTAGAACTGTTACATTGTAGAAAAATGGTGTAATTCTTATAAAAGCAGCAGTAAACGTTTAGTTCTTTGTCCAGGATGCGCATTTAGTATTCGAAATGTCAGGTTCTGAAATAATACATTTCAATACATTAATTGACCGGTATATGACAAACAAATTTGCAATATCGTCGATAGGAGCGGGCGGAATAATATATTATACTGCATCTATCAATAATTTGAATATTAAACGCATGTAGCCTTTGCTTCCTGTGGGGCGCAGAAGTCAACAAATCTCTGCGCTCGTGTCCTAATAAAATTTGTTGGTTTCTTTGTCGCTTTCATGTGCGCGTCAATAAAACGAAAAACACGTTGTCCGCATCTCATATGACTTACATATATAAGAGTTCGTCTTAATTTCGAGAAATCGAAGCCAAGTTTTAGGTTATAATATAGGAAAGGGTGGAGTTAATCTTTCTGATCATCTGATTTCTTATGCACCACTCATCCGAAAGATATATAAAGATACTGAAAATTAGATATGCAGGTTATTTTTATTATTAGCTATATCGCCTATAACACGGTATATAGGTTCGTACAAAATAATTGAAACCATATAATTTTTTAAAAATCCAAATGTTTAAATGGACACAAGCGTATTTCCGGACAAACAGGATTCGTTCAAATATTAGTTAGGAAAAAAATGATTTGCGAAGTCAGTATTTACCGGAGAAATGTAAAACTACACAATTCCTGACAACCATTAACATTTAAACGAAGATACGAATTCTTACACGACAATCACATTCTTTAAAAATAAATTACAATAATATTTATTCGCGAAATCAGTAGCGGCCGACAAATGGTATAGGCATCATGAAATAATCAAAACAACATAACCTGCCGAATAACAAACCTTGAATCCGGTACTTTGCAAATATCATAGAAACATCTGATACACGAACACATTGATCGCGTTCATTTATCTTCGTCGCACTAAGCTGTCTGGGTTACTAATTTCGAACGGGTCGCGAATTGCTCTTTCTCGATAGCCGGCTGTTATTACGTATGCTTTTAATACGCACACGTGTTTGACGAACAAGAATCGGACCGATGTGTCATGTGCAACAGCAAACTGATGAAATGGTACGGGGGCGCGAATTAATTTCCAACAGCGAACGGATTTACCTGCCACGATTTCATTAGGATGAAGAGTAGCATTGGTTCTCTCCGAATAATATTTGTAATAGAAAGCTATTTCCACGTGTATACGGGCCTGTCGGCATGCGAACCGCAACATTAACGAAATCATCTCCGTGAAACGTATTTACAATTAATATACGTACTAGAATACACAACTTCTAAAAGAACTCGTTTTTCGCTCAGTCGTACATTCACTTCATGTTGTATCTATTTCATACTATTAATCAATAGCTTGGTTTAATTAGTTTTTATGTCGATGAGAAGGTTGATATAATGTTACTTTGAAGAAAATATGTTTTGCTTTTGGCTATATGGTAATGGACGCACGAAAGAGTGCAGACTAATTTTACCATTAAATTTAATGAATTCAACCGCAATAACAGTATACGAAAAATTAGTCGCGTAATATTTGCGATGGAAAACTCTGCACACGGGTCAGGATGTGAATCACAACTTTAACCTAATTATATCTGTGAACGGTATTTACAATTAATATGCGTACTAGAATACACAATCTCTGAAAATTCTCGTTTTTTCACTCAATCGCACATTCACCTCGTGTTGCATTTATTTCATACTATTAATCAATATCTTGGTTTAATCAGTTTTTATGTTCTCGGTGAGAAGGTTAATATAATGTTAGTTTAAAGAAAATATGTTTTGCTTTTGGTTATATGGTAATGGACGAACGAAAATAGACAGACTAACAATACCATAATTTTATCATTAAATTTAATGAAATTAACTGCAATAACAGTAGCGAGAAATTAGTCGAGTAATATTTGGGATGGAAAACTCTTCCCACGAGCCAGTATGTAAGTCACACCTTTAACCTAATTATATCTGTAAACAGTATTCACAATTAATATACGTACTAGAATACACAACCTTTAAAAAACTAATTTTTCGCTCAATTACACATTCACTTCATATTGCATCTATTTCACACTATTAATCAATACCTTGGTTTAATTAGTTTTTATGTCGATGAGAAGGTTAATATAATGTTAGTTTGAAGAAAATATGTTTTGCTCTTGGTTATATGGTAATGGACGAACGAAAATAGACAGACTAACAATACCATAATTTTATCATTAAATTTAATGAAATTAACTGCAATAACAGTAGCGAGAAATTAGTCGAGTAATATTTGGGATGGAAAACTCTTCCCACGAGCTAGTATGTAAGTCACACCTTTAACCTAATTATATCTGTAAACAGTATTCACAATTAATATACGTACTAGAATACACAACCTTTAAAAAACTAATTTTTCGCTCAATTACACATTCACTTCATATTGCATCTATTTCACACTATTAATCAATACCTTGGTTTAATTAGTTTTTATGTCGATGAGAAGGTTAATATAATGTTAGTTTGAAGAAAATATGTTTTGCTTTTGGTTATATGGTAATGGACGAACGAAAATAGACAGACTAACAATACCATAATTTTATCATTAAATTTAATGAAATTAACTGCAATAACAGTAGCGAGAAATTAGTCGAGTAATATTTGGGATGGAAAACTCTTCCCACGAGCCAGTATGTAAGTCACACCTTTAACCTAATTATATCTGTAAACAGTATTCACAGTTAATATACGTACTAGAATACACAACCTTTAAAAAACTAATTTTTCGCTCAATTACACATTCACTTCATATTGCATCTATTTCACATTATTAATCAATACCTTGGTTTAATTAGTTTTTATGTCGATGAGAAGGTTAATATAATGTTAGTTTGAAGAAAATATGTTTTGCTTTTGGTTATATGGCAATGGACGCACGAAAGAGCGCAGATAAACAATACCATAATTTTACCATTAAATTTAATGAATTCAACCGCAATAACAGTAGCGAGAAATTAGTCGAGTAATATTTGCGACGGAAAACTCTGCACACGGACCAGGATGTGAATCACAACTTTAACGCAATTATATCTGTGAACGGTATTTACAATTAATATACATGTTAATATTTGTATTATTAAAAATGCCATTTTCATTCTATTACGTGATGTCATAATGAGTCTATTTCGTACTAATAAAATCACGGTTTAATCAGTTTCGGTATTTTCGATTAAAGTTCAATGTAATGTTCATTTGAGGAAGGTATGTTTTCGTTTTATTTATATTACTGTGACACACGAAGAAGACCAGATTAACGATGCCATTAAATTGTAGGAATTGATAAAAAAGTTGTCAAATAATGAAATATTTGTTTCGGTGTGCCGTTTCAACGTTATCATATTGCATAGATTATTAAAAAAAACTCCTGAACATATACAGATTTACATCTATGTTGTATAAACATCTACTTTGCAATTTCTCATTGTCTTTGAAACCTAACATGTTTTGGAGAAGATGTTACGTGCACTTCACGATCCAGGAACTGAAATGTTACTATTGCAAAGGCATGTGTATTTAATGTAAACGCTGAACAAGTTTTACTTAAAATTTTAGTTTGATTGTACATTTGTACAATTATTGTAACTTGTTTTCTGGTGAAGTCGCCTTCCGTAAACGAAATGTTCATAATACTCTATTTATAACGTTTTGCGTCCACTTTTACAAGTACCAATGTTCTACTAATTTTATAAGTATTTGTAAACTAAAATTCAAATCCTACGATAAAAGAAGATATTAATTTTGTTTTCCCATCATGCTCGCTTTAATCGCAACAGAAATATTAGTTGGGTGAAATGAAATTTAAAAAATTTAATGATGCATTATACGTTTATAGAGAACGTATCTACTTTGTTATGTGGGCGTATGCTTTAGGGCATTAAAAATTAAGTGGTTCAAGGAGAAGAAGCGGTTAATATGGCTCCTGTGGTCTGAAGGTAACTAGCAATTATTTTTCAATTTATTCTTGAACTTTATAAAGTCGGGCTGAATAGTAGGTTTTTACTGCCTCAACATACCATATTCTATTTAGCCGACGTTGATACTTTTATAGACATAATCGGCACCTATTTTTCATATCGTTCAATCATATAGGTGTTTTTACACTTGGGATCTTTTCATTGCCGATGTTTATTTGTAGCACTCTCTGGTTACAAAAGGTGCACATGCTATTAATTCTTCAGACATTAACATATCCGGGTTGTTTTAAGTGTTTCATTGGAAATGCTCTCCAAAATATAGTTTTTTTCTTAATAATTACATTGAAAAAGGTATTGAAAGTTTGCGTAGTATTGACATTTGTGAAATTTCGCAATATTTTTTACAAGAAAAAAAGCTTGTCCTTTGAGGTCTCTTGCTAGAGGATGCATGAGCATTTCTGCCGGTACTTCTAAATGGTTAAGTATCTATCACTAACACAGAAATGTTGGTTTTCTTCACGGGATTTGTCAGGTTGCAGCAATGGCATATTATGTCTCTGTTATCTAATTTAACGTTCTTTGTGCACTTTCTCTCTTTTACCCCCCTGTACATCGAATATACTAAATAGATGAGCATCCTTGTGACCAACCATAAACAGTTCAATTCCGTCCCGTTACAGAAAAATGTCGAGTTTCTACGCTTGTTGCGTTGTTCTATAGTAATAAAGCATAATTTCTCTGTTCCAGAATTATGAGTTTCTTACGCGTTCCCTCTCTTATATTCGCTGATACATCGAATATTGTGGATGGACGAACATTTTCGTGACCAACTACGATGGTTCAGTATTTTCTCGTTACACAAAAATTTCAAGTTTCTCTGCGTATTACGTTATACCATAATAATATATATATATATATCCATACTGCGATGGTTCAGTATCCTCTCGTTACACAAAAATGTCAAATTTCTCCGCATATTACGTTATACCGTAATAATATATATGTAGGATTTGAATACGTGAAACTAGAGAGCATAATATTTATAAACAATAACAACACAATCAAGACACTTTCGTTGCTGCACTTTCATACTGCGATGGTTCAGTATTTTCTTGCTACACGAGAATTTCAAGTTTCTCTGCGTATTATGCTATACCGTAATAATATGTATATGTATATAATAATAATATATATATATATATATATGCATACTGCGATATTTCAGTATCTTCTCGCTACACAAAAATTTTAAGTTTCTCTACGTATTACATTATACTGTAATAATATATATATCCATACGGCGATGATTCACTATCTTTTTGTTACACAAAAATTTCAAGTTTCTCTGCGTATTACGTTATAGCGTAATAATATATATATATAATAATATATATATATATATATATCCATATTGCGATAGTTCAGTATCTTCTCGCTACACAACAATTTCTCTGCGTACTACGTCATACCGTAATAATATGGCATCATTTCTCTATTACGAAATGAGAGATTTCTTAGAGGTTTCCTCTCTCACCTTCTTCTACCTGCCGCTACGTCGAACAATGTAGTTAGCAGACTTCTCTAGCCACTTGTACAAGCGCCGACAACGACGTACAACGCATGCAGCACGGGATTACTGGCTTTGGTCACGAAACAATGTCAATGTGGCGAAGTGGACTCAAAGGAACAGCTGTACAATTTGTGGCGTACGTCGGTGCTATCTACCACGCGAGCGACACTCGTTAACGTGTGAAAAGGACTGCGGGGCTCGTTTTTACGCGCGTTCTCAGTCACAGCTCCACGTAGCTCCTAGCGTGAACCTAAGTGCATCAGGCTACTGCACTTGCAACACGACTGATTGATTGATTGCCTTATGTCTCTATCTCGATTAACGGCCGTCCGTCGCGGCGATGCATTTAAACGTATGCGGCATACTGGATCATTCGTCGTGGCTAGTTTCAGACGGAAAAGTTTATGACGGTGGAAAACATCAGGTTGGTGTGAAAAGGGGAAGCTGATTCTAACGTTTATAAGGAGCAGTTTTGTTGGATGTTGATTGACACGTTTACTTGATTACTTGATGCACATCAAATTTGTTACTTCGTGGAAAAGTATATTGATTGAATAATATTTAGAACTTTAATGTAAAATGTTTTCTATATTTATTAAAGTACATGTATAGAATTATACATGTACTTTTTAATATTTTAATACATTTATTAAAATACATTGAATTTGATTGTAACGTTTACAAGGATCAGTTTTGTTTGAAGTTGATTGAAATATTCACTTGATCACTTGATGCATGTCAGATCTGTTAGTTCGTGGAAACATATATCGATTGAATAATATTTAGAACTTCAATGAAAAATGTATTCTACGTGACTATTAAAATACATTGAATTTGCCGTTATCAAAATTATATCGAGGTTTTAGGTCAAGGAAGCTGATTTCAACGTTTACAAGGATCAGTTTTGTTTGAATTGATTGAAATGTTCACTTGATCACTTGATGCACGTCAAATCTAGTACTTCATGAAAAAATATATAGATTGAATAATATTTAGAACTTTAATGTAAAATGTCTTCCATGTGACTATTAAAATACATTGAATTTGCCGTTATCAAAACTCTTTGGTGGTTTTAAGTCGGGGAAACCGATTGTAACGTTTACAAGGATCAGTTTCGTTTGAAGTTGATTGAAATGTTCACCTGATCACTTGATGCACGTCAAATCTAGTACTTCGTGGAAAAATATATTAATTGAATAATATTTAGAACTTCAATGTAAAATGTTTACCGCATAGCTATTAAAACACATTGAATTTGCTGTTATCAAAATTATGTTGAGGTTACAGGTCCGTATACACTACATACTTGTGCGCTTCATATCCAATATTATGTCATGAACTAAATCGGACAGGCAGACTGGCCATCACAATTGATTGCCAATAGGATTCAATAACAATTATCAATCAATCACCCAACAGACCAGACGTTAGGAATATAGTTTTCATTATTATTGGATTCGTTGCCCATTAATAAATGAGTGTGTACAGACAACACGTACTTCCAAACATAATAACACACTATGTATCCTTCTATTCTAATTAACAGCATATCACAAAAGACTTTCGATCAATACTAAACCGCAATAACTCTTCCAGTACAAAAATTCAAAGTCTGACTTCTTTAACCTTATGAGTCTCACGCAACGCGATCGCGCTATTCAGGTTTCATGTCGAAAAGTCTCACTAGTTTTATCGCGATGCGCTATTGGCAATACGCGCATAATTTTAATGATAATTATTCTTCGCATAGTTACTGTTTTGGTGTGAACCATGCGAGCAAAACATTTTGTCTCTAATTTCGATTACTTTAAATTATACTAATTTGATCTGTTGTCCCTGACGTTTTCAAGCGCCATCGCGCTGCATTTCTAATTTTTAATTTTCTGCGCATTACTGTTTTGGTGTGAACCATGTGAGCACAACATTTTGTCTCTAATTTCCATTACTTTAAATTATATTTATTTGATAAACACAACCGCTGTTGTCCCATTTGACGTTTTCCGACATAAATTGAAGCAAGCGCCATCGCGCTGCTTGGTATTTCTGGACAAGATTTTCTGAATTTTCTGCGCATAGTTACTGTTTTGGTGTGAATCATGTGAGCAAAACATTTTGTCTCTAATTTCGATTACTTTAAATTATACTAATTTGATAAACACAACCGCTGTTGTCCCATTTGACGTTTTCCGACATAAATTAAAGCAAGCGCCATCGCGCCACTTGGTATTTCTCGACAAGATTTTTGGAATAACCTCTGGGATCCAAACGGTTAAACCCGTATAAAAAAATTCGCATATACACACATACTATGTCTATTGTCGAGTAATGTAACACATGTTTTTCTTTATAAATCAATTTAACCAGACCGCCTATCGTAATGTTCGCCACCTAATTCAAGCCAACCCTTTTAACGCGCATCCTCGCAACATTTTATCTCTACCCTTATTATCTGCCCCATAATCACGTTGCGTCTCCGTGCGTAGACGCTGTTCATTCAAGACGTCCTTGACTTCCAGCAAACTTCCTTGTCGGCCTCGTTGCACACCGAGCTTTCGGCTTAACCCACATTCGACTCGTAGGAGTAACTTGTTAGAAGATCCACTAATTGAAGATCAGTCAAGAAATGCCATGCCAGTTATTACCCAGTTTAATAAACGGTGTTACGTTGCGGTATGAGATAGATGAGGTCTCATCGGCTTGCATCGGTGTGCGTGTCTGTTACTGTGGCTATTACCGGTGCCACACTGCAGCATCGAAGGAGGATGCGAACTGGCACCGAAGGAGGCGACTAACGACTAGAATAAGGATAAATCGACACGGAGAAAAGGAGCAGAGGATCGCGGAGAACGTTTATCTCCGTCCGCAGCAAAAGACGCGATATCTAATTCTTCGACGTTTCCAGGATCGAAGAAAAAGCGCAGAATAACAAAATAGTGGGAGATGTGATTTAACAGATTTTATCCTTGATGTTTGCTGATACTTTGCTTACGACGCCTTACAGAAGGGGGAGGCGGTTTTATGTACTTAGAAAGGAATGATTTTTGTATTTGTTTAAATATATGTACGGTTTAAACACGTGAAACTAGTAAAATTAGAGAATACAATATTTTTAAACAATAACAACACAATCAAGACACTTTAGTTTTATTTCCTAATGTTTCGTCGTTTCGCCTTTTCATGTTTTCGTCGTGTCGTTTTTACGTCTTATCTTCTTTATGTTTCATCGTTAACTGACTACTACGCAACCAAATAACTATTCAACAAACTCGTCACCTATGATACCTCAATATAATAATTGAGGATTATAGGTGACCTTTGCTCGCCAATTAGAGGACCCTATATTTGAGATCCTACATGTATGTTGAGAACGCGATATCTAATTTTTCAATGTTTTCAGAATCGCAGAAAAAGTGCAGAACAACAAAATGCTGGGCAGATGTGATTTAACAGAATTTACCGTTGATGTTTGCGGATACTTTGCTTGCGACGCCTTGCAAAAAGGGGAGGCGATTTTATGTACATAGAAAGGAATGATTTTTGTATTTGTTTAAATATATGTAGTATTTAAACACGCGAAAGTAGAAAGTACTGTATTCATAAACAATAACAACACAATCAAGACACTTTAGTCTTATTTCCTAATCTTTCGTCGTTTCGTTTTTACGTCTCATCATCTTTACGTTTCGTCGTCAATTGACTACTACGCAACCAAACAACGATATCTAATTCTTCGACGTTTCCAGGATCGAAGAAAAAGTACAGAATAACAAAATAGTGGGTAAATGTTATTTACCAGATTTTTATCTTTGATGTTTGCTGATGCTTTGCTTGCGACGCTTTGCAGAAGTGCGAGGCAATTTTATGTACTTAGAAAATAATGATTTTTTAATTTGTTTAAATATATGTAGGATTTAAGCACGTGAAACTAGAGAGTTCAATATTTGTAAATAATAACAACACAATCAAGACACTATAGTCTTACATCCTAATCTTTCGTCGTTTCGTTTTTACGTCTTATCATGTTTACGTTTCGTCGTCAACTGACTACTACGCAATCAAATAACTATTCAACAAACTCGTCACCTATGATACCTCAATATAATAATTGAGGATTATAGGTGACCTTTGCTCGCCAATTAGAGGACCCTATATTTGAGATCCTACATGTATGTTGAGAACGCGATATCTAATACTTCAATGTTTTCAGAATCGCAGAAAAAGTGCAGAACAACAAAATGCTGGGCAGATGTGATTTAACAGAATTTACCGTTGATGTTTGCGGATACTTTGCTTGCGACGCCTTGCAGAAGTGCGAAGCGATCTTATGTACTTAGAAAAGAATGATTTTTATACTTGTTTAGATATATGTTGAGAACATTAGTTAAATAGTTCATTGAAGCGGTAAGGATTTTTTGGAGAAAACTTTCTTCAGGGATCGCATTTCCGACAATCGGAAAACGATTTCATTTATTTGAGGAAGAACGATTTTTGTTTTTGTTTCTATATATGTTCAATACAATACTGAAATTATGAACTGAAGCGCTCTTAATTCTCTGAAAGTGATACTGTTTGAATCTATTTCGTTAAAATATCCTGATGTTTCGGCACTGCATATGTACCCTTGTCAAAGGATTTAACTTTCAGTACTAATTTAATTATCCGGTTGTGCCAATTAAATTTGCAATATCATTAACCATTGCGGTCGGAGTAAGATAGCATATCACATAGAATTATCTGAAAGATGTGGTTTTCATATTTTGTTTCACCGCAATTTTATTAATCACGAAGGCAGTTACAACTGTTAATCCCAGGATTTAACTCTGAGTTTGTGTAAGTGTATGAATGTAAATGTGTGAGACAGAGGGAGCGAGAGAGAGAGAGAGAGAGAGAGAGAGAGAGAGAGAGAGAGAGAGAGAGAGAGAGAGAGAGAGAGAGAGAGAGAGAGAGAGAGAGAGAGAGAGAGAGAGAGAGAGAGAGAGGCTAATTATCAGAGGAAGATTGCTTATGATCTTCAATTATTAATATCGCTGTATTGTAAGTAAACAGTATACTTAATAGTTATGTTATATTTGAGAGAGCAGAGGGTTCCTTTTGGTTTGCGAGATCAGATTAAAGAAGCGAAACAAGACCAAACAGAGTTAGAAAAGGCGTGTTTAATGAAAGTTTGTGTGTATTGGTTGAGAAAGCATTATTTGAAGTTTAGCATTTGTTAACACTTCTACTGTACTATCGTTGTAACATTGTTAATAAATTTTATTCTACACATGTACCTAATTTTCGGTACCATTCTACAATATGTCTTCTCTCAGTATTGATATATGACGAACCAGTTAATCAGAAAGATCAATACCATTCTTTGCTATATTATAATGCAACACAGCTGATGGCTTAAATTTCTGTGAATTAATATAATATCTAGTACAGACAAGGTATGTGAGATACGATCTTGGCACAAGCGGAAAGATGCGTTGACTTTTGGGTCCTGCAGAAAAAAAGCCGAAATACGCTTGGTGCTCAAAGTGTTAAGTCGAGTGGTTATAAATGTGGGAACGAATTAATCTCTTATAGAGCCTGTTTTTAACAGTTTGTTAATCGAGCTCGAGTATATTGGTATTTTCATATCCGGGCAATGCTGACCGATCACGAGTTAACCTGTGCTTGGACTTGTATGTGTTTATGAAGTTTTCTAGCCTAAACGCAATATAGATTTGCCTAAGAGCGCACTAAATCGTGCATAAAAACCCTACTTAGGTATGCAGGATATGCTCTTACAGAGAAAAGCGTAGCGTAGCTCGATATGTTTGAAAGAGTTGCATGCACGTAAGTAAATGCTATGCAGGATGCCATAACCGCAAACGGATTAAACGTGTGCAATAATGCCCATTTCAGCGCATAACGTGTAAATAAAGTATATTGAAGTTTACTTAGATATTTTCACTTCATACTCGATTCCGAAAAAACAATCGACCACACGTGAGAATTTTGACGTAGATTAGCTGCTTAGCAAAGTGTCGAAAGTACACTTGTCATTAGACACACTTCTTCATGACGTATACTTGTCATTCATAGCTAAGGAATTAAGGAATTGGAGGATTTAGATGACGAGAAGGGTGGTACGAGAAACAAAATATGCACAAGTTCCTAAGATAAGCCTACAAAAGCTTAAATTAAAGACACTTATTTATGACGTATGCTTGTCATTCATAGCTAAGGAATTAAAGGAATTGGAGGATTTAGATGGCGAGGAGGGCGGTACGAAAAATAAGATATGGACAACTTTCTAAGATAAGCGTATATAGCTGCGGCCCTGCGACAGGCTCTTGAGCAACCGATATGCAAAGGATCACAGTACCAACAAAATCCATCTAAGTACACTGGTAACAGAAACCTCAGTTTCAGTCGCTCGTGAATTTTCTGGCGGACAATAATGGACAGTGTCTCTCAAGACAGAAAACGTATCAGGACTTGCTTTGTACATGCACCAAAACTTACGTTTTACGTTAACCAGTTAAGCGCGGAATTTAATTTTAGAAATTACTCGCAGGGTGCGGAATTAAAATGAAACAATGACGTGTATACACGTCGAACGCAGGACAAATGATTCTATTATAAATTTTGCTATTACTGCTGTCTTAACACTTTAAGGACAGCTCATGAGTTTTCTCGTGTTTTCTACACGCTGTCTTTAGATGTCACTTACTTTGATACATTATATTTATTCTGTCTATTTAACTATTTACATCAATATTCAATGTTCATGTTTTTTTTTCATTTATTTACCGGTGCTTCACGCATTCTATAAATTTCATACAAATTTATTTTTTAAATAAAAAAATTATGATAATTATTAAAAAATATAATTTGTTGAATAATACCTAAAATATTTCCAATTATACAATTTCTTATAGTTTCACAAAAATTGCTTCATAAATAACAAAGTTATGATTTTTTGTAACGTACAAATTTCTCAAAAACGTACGGTCCCGGGGGGATTTCTTAGAGATTTCTTAAGTTAACCCTTTGATTTGGACGCATATATGTAATCTGTCGGTGTCGACTATGGGCGCATATATTTCTCGATTTCTCAAAACAATTATAAATGTATGAGATGAATACAGATGCGTTCTTTATCAAATGATTTTCTTGCATTATTTAATTTGGCGTAAATACAGAATTATCATTAAAACTTATTTGCGCCTTAAATAATCGATCAGTAGAGTTCACACCAGCGAAAAATGTTTCGTCCTCAGCGAGCTCTTTGGCCAAAAGTATTCAGCACTCAAAGGGTTAAAGTGTTAATCACCCATTTGGAGGCTAAATTTAGCAATTTATTCTATCATCATTAGTATTATATTATACGTATTTAGCTATTTTTGATACCTTACGCTTTATTTTGATAATAACTGTGAAAATACACAGGTTTACTTCAGACGCTTCAAAAGCGAGGAAGAGAGAGTTTTTGGATCGAATGTTTCGGATTCTTATGTTCAATGTAAGAATATCTAGGACTCCGCCTCATACAGCAAAGGGCCAGTATTGGTCCTGCTAATTGTTTACGCAAATTCTCCGCAAATCAACGCTCGCCGTCCAAATCGCGACTTATGTATGCAATTGCTTTCGTAAATATAAAATACTTAGCAGTTCCATTGGTAATATAAAGGTGACATACCATCAAATAATATTCGTATTGTATTTTATTGAAATTTCGAGTTTTGATAGTAAATCGTAATTTTTTATTTTACCCGACGAATATACACGTCATACGCACCGCAATAGAGATTTTGTCCGACGTGTGTACACGTCAAACGCGCTTAATCCTTTGACTGCTATGGACGCATACATGCATCCGTCGAAATCGATCAGTGTAGACTATGGACGCATATATGCGTCCCCAATCGTTTGGATTTCTTACTTACTGCAGCCACAATTATCAATGTGTGAGATGAAGACAGATGCGTACATTATCGAATAATTTGCTTGCAATATTTAATTTGGCGTAAATAAAAAATTACCATTAGATTTTTGTTGCGTTTCACGCAATCAATCAATAAAGTTCACACTAGTGAACAGTATTTCGTCCTCAGCGAACGCTTCGGCCGGAAGAACCCAGCACTCAAAGAGTTAACTAGTTAATCTTCTTCTCCATTTCTACCATCGATTCTAATACGATAAAGCTACTAATCATTTGTAGCAAACCAGCAAACTTTTCCAGTGCAAGGCTTCATTATTGAATCTCTCAAGACACAAAATTGTAGACCCATAAGAGCTCACGTTTTACACTTACTGCGACGTCCATTGCTGGTCATTATACTCTTTCCTTTATTTTCACCTCCAGCCTTAATACGATAAGCTTCCTACTAAATTGTATCGAAGAAACGCTGTTGCCAGTGCAAGCCCATGTCCCCGTCTTTCGATCTGCATGCGAGAAACGTTTTATACGCGCAAATGGCAAAAAGCCGTTGTACCTTGATGCTCGCACGGTGCAGATTTGACTTGCGTAGTCGCACATGTGTGCGCGTCAAAAACTCGTATCCTGCTCCGACATGCAGGAACAGCGAAGAATAAGAATAAGAATAAGAGAAAGACGAGGGAGAAGGGTGCACAGACACAAACGCGAATAGTGGATGGGCCAAGCGCGTGCCGACCGGTTTGGCTTGCGCTCACACTTACCGTGAGCACTTACGTAGGTAGCACAAATTTATCGATGCTTTCAGACTTGGCACGTAGCTGTGCTCATTCGTTTCAGCTGCAGGAGCAATCGCGTCACTCAATTTTCCGATTGGCGTAACTTCAATTAACCCGCTATATTTCTTAATACGCTCCGTCGTCAAACATCGCGGTCTTCATTAGACTGCGCAATGGCCTGGCTGCAGATGCGTATTGCACAAATTAGCGGCGGAGTAGTGAGCCAATTGCAAATACAGAAGCGCTTTCAAGTAACAAGATAACGTTTGGGATACATTTACGTGTTTTTGCGATCCGTTACAGCTTTTCCCCGATTTTTAGAGGCGGTCATTAACATATTCATTGTGTAAATATAAATCATGAGTTTTTATATGAAAACGATGTAAATCCGAAAATCAAAAGAAACCATTTACTTCAACATAAAGTAACAATAAAATAAAACTGAGAAACAGAAATGTCAGTCTTGCCCAAAAATGTCATTATTTATCACCAACTGTTAAATTATGAGTTTAACCATTTTTCAATTAGAAAAAGCATGATATGCACCTTTCCACTACTAAATATTTCCTGTGCTAACTAACACGAATGCTTTTTGTTTACGAAAAACGGGGAATTCGTTTTTTTTTTTTTTACTTTTAGTGTAAGTGTTAAAAACGAATGGTATTAAAAATAAATGACTAGAAATACATGCGCGATATAAATTTTCGTTTCCAACAGATTTATTTTTGCAAATTCGTTGTTCGAAAATCGTGTGAAAACGAAAACGTGTAAATACAGTACCGTGTATTCACAGGAAACAAGTATTCCGTCAGTCTAATGAGATTTAAAAAATTGCGGTTGTATATGGTTACAATATTTTTCATTGTAAACATAAATTGTGTAAGATAAACTGCTGTTCAAATATAGCCCAGTATGTAACACTGGTTCGCGCAGCCGATGTATAAATAGCGAAAATATTAACGGTAAAGTTATGACGTTGAAAATGGGGTTGAATGTAATGCCATTGTTTCGGACGCTTCAGAGATATCATTAGTAGGTAATAATGCATAAAGATAGGATACCGCAACATAAAACGGCAACTGTTACTCGCATTGAAAGGCATTTTTCGAAACTCTATTATTACGGCAAAACGACTATAATCGCATCTGTCTTAATGTCTTCTTGACAGTTTCTCCGAATCTTGCGGAATTGACTCACGTTTACCAGCTGGTGCGGTGTAACTGTAACGTCATTCGTCGGTTATAAATACGATAAGCAAGCACGGCAAACGGTTCGCCCGCGATTGAACATCATTACGTGAGAAATTGTGTGCACTTGTTCCGCGTCCCGAGTACCTTGCGATCGACCATTGCTAATCATCGACGCACATAACGGTAGAGCCGGCCACCAGGAATATCATTTTTCGCACCAATTTTCCGCGCGCACGTTTATCCACGTTGTTCATAACGTGCTCGAAAAAAGCCGGTCTCAAAATGCCCGTAGCATTCGGTCAGAGTGACATTTGTCCAAACAGACCATTCTCATGGATTTTTATTACCCGCTCCCAAAAATAACTTGCCCCGCTACGCGCGTCGAATGTATTTTCTCATCGTGAAAAACGTTATAAGAGAACATTTTCTTTTAGCCCGATATTTTACGATATTTCGATTTATCAGAATTTTTAAGTGCATGGCGTTTCGGTTGCAAAACTCGGAGTCTACCGGAATAACAATACTTTCTAGACGATTAATTATGTTTAGTCTCGTGAATATTTCCAAAACCAAAGCGATTAAACGTCATAGTTTATTTTTTAATTTCAGTGCAGAAAGACTTGGCTGAAGCGTAACTTTTTATATTTTAAGAAAATTTAATATTTTTTTTTTGGAGTGAATTGTTTTAGCAAATGAGGAACTCACGCGTTTAAAGGAGTAATAAATCACTTTTATGCCCACTATACGGTGAGGCTAAAAGCAAAAAAGATGAATTGTTAAAAGACATTATTGATTTGAATTTTAACATTTTCTCATACACCACAATCTCCTAAAAGTCTTTGAAAATTTAAATAGGTCTCAAAAATATGAATTGTTGCAACAAAAAAAACACATTATTTAACTGAATTTTAACATTTTGTCATTTATCTTCAAATCAAATGCATGGCGTTTCGGTTGCAAAACTCGGAGTCTACCGGAATAACAATACTTTCTAGAAGAATAATTATGTTCAGTCACGTAAATGCCAAAGGCAAAGCGATTAAACGTCATAGTTTATTTTTTAATTTCAGTGCAGGAAGACTTGGCCGAAGCGTAACTTTTTATATTTTGAGGAAATTTAATATTTTTTTTGGAGTGAATTGTTTTAGCAAATGAGGAACTCACACGTTCAAAGGAGTAATAAGTCACTTTTATGCCCGTTACACGGTGAGGCTAAAAGGAAAAAAGATGAGTTGTTAAAACACATTATTTAACTGAATTTTAACAAGAAATGTACTTGTACAGTATTATTTACAACTAAAAATATTGTTACAATATCCATATATTCAACCCAAACAGATTCCCTTTGAGAATGTCACACGAATTGCAGAGGAAGCGTCATACATTTGAGCCGTTTATTTTGAAAGTGGCCTAACTCCATTTATCTTCAAATCGAGATAAATAACATTTACTGATAATTAACATGAGTCTGTACATGTAACCATGGTAACTGGAAAATATTGAAAAACGGAGTTGGGCCACTTTCAAAATAAACGATTCATTTGACGATTCCCGATGAATTCGAAATTTCTCCGCCACAAAATTGACCGCAAAATATCGCGCCAAAGTGAAATTTCCTTTTTCCCCGTCTTCCCCATCTATTTAACCGTTGATTGCCTCTCATACGCTTCTCTTCACCTCCGCGACTACGCGCGGAAACGAAAAGCCATTCGCCTGAACCTCGAGAACAACGGAGCGAAAGATCGGCCTGAAAAATCGTGGAAACTTTTTTTAGACGCGCGCTGCCATCCAGTAAATTTTCCGAATTTTTCGTCGTGGCCACTCGCCCACGGAGCATTAGGTTGACAGGGTGTGCGGTGCGCCTGTGCGTATGTTAACTGCAGTGTAAATCTCTCTCCGTCCCGGTGTGCCTCGTGGCAATACGTCGTACGGGCCAGGTATGCACGTATCTACCTACCCAACTAACCACCTACCAGAAGAAACGGAGAGATAAAAGCAGAGAAAACGGCCGGCGCGGAGGACGTGGAAGGAGATGAGAGCGGGAGGGCCGACGAAGGAAGATTAAAGGAGTGAACGAGAGGAATGGCGCGAGAGAGCGAGAGAGTGGGAGAGAAAAAGAGAGGAATGGAGATCGGTCATGTACGAGTCGTAACGTGTGGCCTGAGCTGATACGCGCCCGACAAGGAGGCACTCCCGAGTCCCGACACGCGCCAATGCATGTCTTGCTCCATTTCATCCTCGCCTATTCCCACCACTTACTCACCTACTTACCCTACGAGACGGAAACTCTGACCGAGACGACTTGTTGTACAGCCGTAGCCTCGGCGCACGATGTAGGAATTTCATGCACCGCCGCATGCTCTACGCGCGAGCATTGCAACACACAATATAGTAACGACGATCGAAACCAGGTGTTCCAACCACTGCGCGCCGACGACCAAGACAATCTTGGGCGCTTTAGCTTGCTCTTTGCGATCTAATTGTTTAGACAATTGCCAACTGCACTCTGGCGCGCTGATTGGAGGGCACGGCCGATGGCGAAGAAGCTGGATTGAGTGGCGAAGAAGGTACGCCGGTGGAATTATGGAGGTGTAGGTGTAGGAAATGTTAGCACATTGTTGACCGGTCACAAGTTAACTCGTGTTTTCATGGGCAAACGTTGCTGACCGGTCATGAGTTAACTCGTGCTTGCACTTGTGTCGGCTATTTTAATTTTTGAAACGCAGAGCAATGTAGAATATAGCAAAATTTTGTTCATTGTGTTCAATCACGTCTGCTTTAACATAAAAAAGTGTACTGTTATTGGTACTGAGGCTTTTATTACAATTCTATTAGTATTAGAAAGCGTCAAGAACGACGGAACGCGACGATGAAGCATTTGTCAATAAATATGCGTGGATGCTTTTTATAGTTGCCCGAGTGATTTCTAAATAAGTTGTAGTCATTCGGACAATGATTATTGAAAATGGAATAACAAGGGCATAATTTAGCTCTTTAAAAGGAAAGCGCAACAAAGCAAGATATACCTTTCGTCTACATCTACGCGTAAATGACTGCTGTACAGTTAATCATACGAAAAAATATTAAAAGTTACATAACATGCACTTGCGTCGGCTATTTTCATTTTTGAAACGCAGGGCAATGTAGAATATAGCAAAATTTTGTTCATTGTGTTCAATCGCGTCTGGTTTGTTATAAAAAAGTATACTTTTCTTGGTACTGTGGCTTTTATTACAATTCTAGTGTTAGAAAGTGTCAAGAACGATGGAACGTGACGGTGAAGCATGTTTCAATAAATTATACGTGAATGCTTTATATAGTTGCCCGAGTGATTTTTAAATAAGTTGTAGTCATTTGGAAAATGATTATTGAACATGAAATAACAAGGGCATAATCTAGCGCTTTAAAAGGAAAGCGCAACGAAACAAGATATATGTGCAAAACCTCGTGTCTACATCTACGCGTAAATGACTGCTGTACAGTTAATCATACGAAAAAATATTAAGAGTTACATAAAATTTATGTCCAAAGTTCAATTTGAATTCATTATGCACGAACTAACTTTATTGAAGGTTATTTACATCGTTTCGCTTCCATGTTCAATTACGAAATAATAGCCGGTGACTTGGGACAGCTTTTGCCGAAAATTGCCGGTCAACAATGTGTTAAGTTGGTGTAAGGCGAATTGATAAGTTGACTACCATGTCACCAGTATTCGGGTGACGGTAAAAATCTTGATCAGGCCGCGTCACACGCATTCTGGTAACGCTTATTTCAATATTTACGAGGTTAATTAGTATTTCGAAAGATATTTCACAGGATATAATAACACTACTAAATTTTTACAAAAGTAACTTTAATCATGCGTCACTAGAGAAAAGATATTTGAAAAGGAAAAAATAATTTTCGAAGGACCCACGCTTTCTTACGTACTTCGCTCTTGAGGTAAGATTTTCAATTGTATGCATGCTCCGGAACGTTTCGATGTAAACGTGTTTATCTTCTACTACAACAAGAAACAATTAGTCCAGTACGATTTTCCAATATAGATTTTCAACTCGATGGAAATCCCTAGACATTT
The DNA here is from genome assembly GCA_033815515.1 of Cryptocheilus praepositus. Classification (NCBI taxonomy): domain Eukaryota; kingdom Metazoa; phylum Arthropoda; class Insecta; order Hymenoptera; family Pompilidae; genus Cryptocheilus; species Cryptocheilus praepositus. Next base: position 2,016,561 of record JAWWQZ010000153.1, read on the forward strand.
TGTTCAAGGTGTAATAATCTTCTACTACAATAAAAACCAATTCGCACATGGTACAGACCTCGCGTGGCCTCACGGAGCCTTTCTTATAAACTTGCGTGGCAGTCAACGTGTTAAAGTTTGATTTGTGAATGTTAGGGCAGAAGTGCAAAGTCTAGTTTAGATTGCTGTATTGTGTTAGTGGCGATATCTTTCAGTTCCTGTCGGTGCTTTTTCGATACAATGTGTAAAAGGCCAGAGGTTTCAAACCTAATTTGGACAATTTTTGAACATGCATTATATGCTCCTTGCGCAATTCGACGCGCGATCTCGTTTGGCGATAAACGTATATGGCCGGAATTAATACTGGCGGTATACTTCAGTCATCTTACTGTTGTTTTCTTATACAATATGTGAGAAGATCAAAGATTTCGATACTAACTGTGGGTCATCTTCCCTAATAAATGTTTCAATATTTTAGCTTTTTTGAAATCAAGCGTTCTATTTCTTTAAAAAGAAGACAATTTAACTCGCGAATATGTGGTGAAAAAAGTATTCTGATGTCAATTTGTAGGAGCAAATTGTATGAAATATAAGCCGTTGGATGTTCGGGCGAATTGAAGTTAGATTTCTAAATATTACGGTGGAAACTTAGTTTATTTAACGTTCTGTATTCGGATATTGTCGCTATACTCTTGCCACTTTACTGTTACATTGTAATAAAATATGTAAGAAAACAATGTTTAGAATTTTTAAATGAAACGATTTGTCTGCAGCAAAGTAAATGGATTTGCGTTGAAGAGTTCAATAGAATGAACATTGTGACGTTGGTGGTTGTAGTTTAATGGACACTATTATTCACTCTGAAAAGTGTAGTTTGCAAACCGGCAGTCCTTCAGAAATAACGGAAAGTTTATACTCGCTTTGATTTCAATGAAATAGTACTACACACTGGTGTGTGCAATTATTTGTTTTCAAAAGAATGTGGTAACGTATTACGGGGGGACTTTGCAAAGTGCACAAAAGTACTTTACTGCAAAGTCAAATTGACTTAATTCTCCTAAATTATATAGATTTAATTAAACCGTGCAATGAGATTCCCTGAAATGTTATATTACCACAAAAACCCGCGAAACCATGACTTCACTGCACAGCGTTACCACATTTTGACTGCACATTAATTTCAAATTTCTCCCTCACAGCGCACCTTTCTTACCCTCTTCACCCAAAAACTCTACCATCGTTCGTAAAAAGCCTCAAGCCGTCATCAGCAGTTCGCACAAAGCACCCACCCGATACATCGACAAAGACAATGAGACTTCGTTAAAGGAACTTTACATCTCATTTTGGTTCCATAGCACGCATTTCCTTCTTCTCTTCACTAAAATGACTCGACCTATATCCATAAAAAGCTGTCTTCACTAATTCGCACTAAGCCCAACCACACGACATATCAAGGTGCGGCAAGGATATTTTGTTAAAATCTCTATTTCCAATCATAAGAAGCCTCAAACCGTATTTTAAGGTTTCAGTTAATTGTAACCATGCGACAATAAGATATCATTAACACTTTGACTGCCAGGGTGGTCATCGGTGATCGGCGTAAAAGGTCTCACGAAAAATTAAAAAAATACCAAATCGGTCGCATTTATAATTTGGAAAATGCAATTATTCTAAAAATGCATATTCTGTAGTACTTCATCCCGTTGTTGTTTTAATGTAGTAAAATACGCGTGGCAGTCAACGTGTTAAAACCTGCACTTTGCGACTATAGCTAAATAAGGCACGTTAATTTCGAATTTCGGCCCGTCAGAGGCCCCGTTGATCTCTGTTTCCAATCATAAAAAGCCTCAAACCGTCTTTGACTGCAATTAACTGTAACCATGCGACGAGATATCGTTAAAAACTTGCACTTTCAGACTACGGCTAAATAAGGCACCTTAATTTCGAATTTCGTTCTGACAGAAGGCGCCGCTGAGCCAAAAACTCTGGTTTCATCCGCGAAAAGCCCTAAGCCGTCTTGAACGGTTCGCACAAAGCGCAACCATCCGATACATCGACGCGCGACAATGAGAGTTGGTTAAAAAAAGCGCGCGTTCCGTTTGTCCGTGCGTAAGGCAGCTGGCAGTTTTAAACTAGGATACTACTTTTCAAATATTTGTATATTCACCGAAGCGATATCTCGGACGAGGCAAAATATTTACGGGAAAATTTCGCCGTGGGTGGCGCGGCTTCATGAATAATTTCGGTCCGCAGGAGACTCGTCAGCCTTGGGCTATGTGCTCGCGGCGCTCGGTTCTAATTACGGCAACTGCAGAGCGCGTCTGCGCCCGCAGTCATCCCTCGGGCCAGTTTTCAACCCCCACCGTCCTCTACAACCTCTCCCGCCCCCCAGCCCACCCCCACACTCTCTCCGCCTTCCCCCTTCGACCTCTTCCATTCTGCTTTTCCTACCCCGGCACAATTTCCACCGCGCGCATTCGTTCTCAAATGCGAACATCGTGGCCGATACACATAGACAAGGTTTTTCAAAAAATTTCTCCTCCGCTGACGCTGCTTTCGCTCTGGGCTCTTACAAAAATACGGAACTAACGAGCGTGCTTGCGCGAATCAAATTGCGTTGCGATGGCACATTGCGTTATAGTGGATTCAGGTTTCGTGTTTTTATGCAGTTGAAATAATGTTACATGCTGATGGTCGTGCGAGATCTTCAAGGAAGTATAGTGAAAAATGACCGTTTCTATTCCAGTATAATTTGCAGCGCATATTCGTGCTGAAATGCGAATATCTACATATGATTTCTCAAAAAAGGTTTCCTCTACAAACACAGGCTTTCGGTGTGTTCTTAGAAAAATGCGAAACTAACGAGCATACTTGCACGAATCAAATTGCGTTGTGATGGCACATTGCGTTATAGTGGATTCGCGTTTCATGTTTTTATGCAGTTTAAATAATCTTACAAGACGATGGTCGTTGTATTCAAGAAAGTGTCGTGAAAAATGGCCTTTTCTATTCCAGTATAATTTGTAGTGCGCATTCATTCTCAAATCCGAACATTGTGGCCGATACACATAGACAAGGTTTTTCAAAAAATTTCTCCTCCGCTGACGCTGCTTTCGCTCTGGGCTCTTACAAAAATACGGAACTAACGAGTGTGCTTGCGTGAATCAAATTGCGTTGCGATGGCACATTGAGTTATAGTCGATTCATGTTTCATGTTTTTTTGCAGTTCGAATAACCATGCAATGCAGTTGAAATAATCTTACAAGACGATGGTCGTGTGAGATCTTCAAGGAAGTGTCGTGAAAAATGGCGGTTTCTATTTCAGTATAATTTGCAGCTCGCATTCGTGCTGAAACGCAGGTACCTATACATATTATTTCTCAAAAAAAATGTTTCGTCTAGAAACACAGGCCTTTCGCTGTGGTCTTCGAAAAATATGGAACTAACGAGCGCGCTTGCGCGAAGCAAATTGCGTTGCGATGGCACATTGCGTTATAGTGGATTCAGGTTTCATGTTTTTTTGCAGTTTGAATAACCATGAAATGCAGTTGAAATAATCTTACAAGACGATGGTCGCGTGAGGTTTTCAAGGAAGTATAGTGAAAAATGTTCGTTTCCATTTCAGTATCATTTGTAGCGCGCATTCGTGATGAAACGCGGGTACCTATATACATTATTTTTCAAAAAAATATTTCGTTTAGAAGCACAGGGCTTTCATTGTGTTCTTAGAAAAATACGAAACTAACGAGTATGCTTGCGCGGATTCAATTGCGTTGTAATGGCGTTGTAATTACGGATTAATGTTTCTTGTGTTGATGCAGTTGAAATATCTTACAAGATGATGGTCGTTGTGTTTAAACGATACCTGTGAGATCTTCAAGGAAGTGTCGTAAAAAATGGTCTTTTCTGTTTTAGTATAATTTGCAGCGCGCATTTATGCTGAAATGCGCCATCGTGGCCGATACAGATAGACAAGGTTTTTCAAAAAATTTCTCATGCGTTGACGCTGCTTTCGCTCTGGGCTCTTACAAAATTATGGAACTAACGAGTGTACTTGCGTGAATCAAATTGTGTTACGATGGCACATTGCGTTACAGCGATTCGCCTTTCATGTTTTTATGCAGTTGAAATAATCTTACAAAACGTTGGCCGTTGTGTTTAAAGATACCTGTGAGGCCTTCAAGAAAGTGTCGTGAAAAATGGCCTTTTCTGTTCCAGTATAATTTGCAACGCGCATTCGTGCTGAAACGCGGGTCCCTATACACACGATTTCTCTAAAAAATGTTTCCTCTACAAACACAGAGATTTCGCTGTGTTCTTAGAAAAATACGGAACTAACGAGTGTGCTTGTGCGGATCGAATTGCGTTGTAATGGCACATTGCGTTACAACGGATTAATGTTTCTTGTGTTGATGCAGTTAAAATAATCTTGCCAGATGATGGAGTCGTAGTAATGACACGACAGTTTGTAAGGATTATGATTAAACCGGCTGGAATAATGGAAAGAAGCATTGTCAAAAAAGAAATCAGTCGCAATGCGTCCAAATGAGAATCGTTACGAATAGAAACGACAAAAAAATCTTCGCGCGATATAACAACTGTGCAATAACAACGCTGTGAATACAACAAATGATGAATCATCGAAACTATTACTATGCATGTTGGTATTATGTATATATAGCCTTGACGATGGAAACTAACTGAACAATAATGATTACATGTATTATATCGATGATTGAAATTAACTTTGAACATATGCATGACACGCTGAATATATTTTGTGAAATTATTCATAACGTAATGAAGTTTACCGATATTTTCCTTATGCAAAGAATTCATTTTTTGCATTACCACTCGATGAAAATGCATTTTCACTCGATGTCCATGGAATTTAATATTCGGTTACCATTTAGCTGAAGGAAAAATGTACTGCATTCGTTTATCCACATACCGTAGAAGCATTTACTGCGTCATTTGAAATTTAAACTCGACACTGCAAGGATTACACTAATCGCGAGTGTTTCGCGTAGGCACTTCGCAAACCGTTACTTCACTTTGTCGCGGATGCATGTTGTACGATGACAGGGCAATAATTATTTCAGATACGCTCCCCTAACGAACTGGAACACTTACTCCTCGGTTGTGTAGTTCAACGTGCCATGACGAGAAACGTGTCGCAAGTCGATCCTTTACTTTCAAAGAATCTCGATGCCTGTCTGTACTCCTCATATAATTCCTCATCAAACATTCTCTAGGAAGTGGTAGATGTTCTACGAGCAAAGCAAAATCGGGGATCACGTGTGTGCCATACTCTGTACATTAGCGAAAATTGGAGTGTTACCGAATTTAGTTGTCAAATGCAAAAATGGTCAAATATTCTCGTCGTTCTCACAGGTATACGTCAATGAATGAAATGATTTCAAACTAGTTTTCTAGGGAATAGCGTTTTCATATACGCTCACTGTTTTTTTTTATCCTTTGTGAGAACGTTGAAATACTTCCACGAAATTATTAACTTCGAAAAACCTGGGAAAGTGACTACGCATACAAGGATATGTACTTTTACATTCTCCGTTATTACATACGATTGCTTGCGACACGCGGCGCGTAATTGATCATAAGCATTGTTGTATGACAACGAATGGGACGAATGATTGACAAATTCCATTCGCTCTCCGTATCTAATCCTGTTATTACACGTTCATTTCGATTCCGCGAGTCAATTATCCCAATTTACGCATCTGTAGCGACATAAACACTACTGAGTACCCATTACAGCTAATTCTATACTTCACGTACCGTATTTCCGCCAAATCTTCTCCGAAATTAAAATCCGCCGCTGATTTGTACTTTTTTTTAATGAAATCAGTTTGGCGCGAATGCCACACTGTACGCAAAAAACACGAGCTACGTCACACTAAGTAGAACGAAGGTACACGAAACGAAGATGCACTAATTATGAAGAAGCAACGAAGGTCCAGCGTACACTTGAAGGGTAAGTAACAAACAAATGCCGAGAGTGAGAATCCTTGAGCTTCGTGACAGCAAACCTGTCAACTTAATCATCGGCGGCAGATTTATGATAGAAAATGACTATACGTTTTATCGTATGCGATTCTTCATATTTCCAGATGGACGCGGTTTTTTTGCAATATTCTAATCTTACACTTACTGTTTAATAACATTTGGCTAATTAGCAAAAAATCTAGAAGAAGAAGAACGTTCAGTTATTTCACTTTTAATATTAATGTATAGCAAATAGTAAATTGACAGTTTCATGCGTTAAACACTTTAAATACACAATTTCAACCTCGATTTTGTGATATTTTTGACATACCAGCAGATTCGTTCGTCAAGAAACTAACCTCGAAATAACGAAAAATAGTCAAAACCACTTCACAGCTTTTTGCGTTTACATATCAATTGAATGCATTCACAAAACGTTCGATCATACGGCGTAACTGGTTAAACCAAGGTTTCCACGTTCGCAAAATATTCTTCGTATTCTAAATGAAAGCACACGATTAACCCTTCCGTGTCGTTGACCGCTTCTATGCTCGCTTTACAGACCAGTCGCGCTGCGAATCTACACTACCCACAACTATAAGACCTGCCATACCATCGCACTCTGCCGTTTATTCCTTTAATCAATTCCCCTCAAACTAACACATGAGTTCTCCATTTCCCGAATTGTTCCAACGCACAAAAAAGGTGTCCAATTTATCTCAAACATTGAAAGTGCAGCATCAGTTAACACGTTGACTGCCACGGTGGTCACCGGTCCGAAAGATTTGACTAAAAAAGCAAAAAATTTGCAATGAAGCTTATTTGCAATCTTGTAAAAGCAATTGATATTGGAACGGCGCTTTAATACTTTGGCTTCAAACAACTCTGCATTACCTTCATTTTGTACGATTTAATTATACTCTGTAGTATATCATCGCATCGTGGTTGTAACATAGCAAAATACGCGGTGACCGGTGCAAAAGATTTGACTAAAAATGCAAAAGATTCGCAATGAAGCCTATTTGCAATCTTGTAAAAGCAATTGATATTGGAACAGTGTTTCAATACTTTGGCTTGAAACACCTCTATGTTACTTTCATTTTGCACGATTTAATTATACTCTACAGTACATCACCGCATCGCTGTTCTGACATAGCAAAATACGTCGTGACCGGCGCAAAAGATTTTACTAAAAATGCAAAAAATGCGCAATGAAGCCTATTTGCAATCTTGTAAAACGCAATTGATATTGGAACGGTGCTTCAATACTTTGGCTTCAAACAACTCTGCATTACCTTCATTTTGCACGATTTAATTATACTCTGCAGTATATCATCGCATCGCGGTTCTAACATAGCAAAATACGCGATGACCAGCGCAAAAGATTTGACTAAAAACGCAAAAAATGTGCAATGAAGCCTATTTGCAACCTTGTAAAAGCGATTGATATTGGCACCGTGGTTCAATACTTTGGGTTCTAATAACTCTGCGTTACCTTCATTTTGCATGATTTAATTATACTCTGCAATATATCATCACATCACGGTTCTAACATAGGAAAATACGCGGTGACCGGCGCAAAAGATTTGACTAAAAACGCAAAAAGTTCACAATGAAGCTTATTTGCAATCTTGTAAACGGAATTGATATCGGAACGGTGCTTCAATACTTTGGCTTCTGACAACTCTGCGTTACCTTCAGTTTACACGATTTAATCATACTCTACAGAATATCATCGCATCGCAGTTATAACATAGCAAAATACATGGTGATCAGCGCAAAAGATTTTACTAAAAATGGAAAAAATTTGCAATGAAGCTTATTTGCAATCTTGTAAACGCAATTGATATTGGAACGGTACCTCAATACATTGACTTCAAACAACTCTGCGTTACCTTCATTTTGTTGTAGTTCTGTATTTACAGTATTACATTGCATCGCGGTTCTAACACAGCAAAATACGCTTGGCAGTCAACGTGTTAAGTCCCTCGCATTCAAACTTCCGGCAATTCTAAAAGCACAGTGCATCGCTTTGACTTGCGAATGGCTCATGTAACGAATTGCGCAGCACACCCCACAGACCGCGTTTACGTTAGTTAACCGCCGTGAAAGACTATCGTGCGACCGCAGCCAGGTTTGAAAGATTTCGATGAAAGGGCCCCGACATAATGGCATCAATTATGGAATCACTCACCGTTTCTGACACGTGGGCTCCAGGTTGACGGTTGTCTCGTGTCCACGGCTAGCGACCAATACCCTCCGAGTGTCGACGCGTGTCCGCACACACTTTTCCGTGTCACTGTTACACACCGCTTAGAGCGGGGCGATGCGTACTGATTCACACACTTGACCACGTGGGTACGTTCACGTGTCTTCTTTCGAAGGATGCAAGTCGCACGAGACGCGCACCGCCGCAGCCTTGATAGGACTGCGTGTCGTCTCCAGCATCGAGCGCGAGCGCGAGTTCTACCACCACTGGCAAACCACTGTCGCTGTCTCTACACCGTCAGCGCCACCACGTCACTAGTGATGGCATTCAAACCGTATCAGGACCTTTGCAGTTAACTACGTCCCTGGTTTTTGAGCTTTTCGATCTCTTCGAGCTTTTCGAATCATTAACCCTTTGCGATCGGTGTCCCCGTTGCGGGGACATTTCTCAATCGTCATAGAAGTCGGTGTCCCCGTAGCGGGGACATTTTTAAATCATTGTAGAAGTCGATATTCCGCAGCGGGAACCTTCGAAAATGCAATTTTTTGTTGGGGCGTGCCGATATGGGTCATCAACTCATACATACTGTATAAAATAATAAAAGCACAGAACAACGAAAAGCCACTGACACACTTTTGTGAAATGTTTAGTCGATCGGTTAGTAGGAAATTTCCGGCACCAAACACTATCTTAGTAAATCACTAAATAATTAATTTCATATAATTCGTTCAGGAATCAAGAAAGACTATGTAGTATGTTTCGACAGGAAAACTGCGGGACAAAGACGACAAATACACACGTACTGTGATACTTGTACACGAAAGCCAGGACTTCATAACGGTGATTGTCTCACGAAATAGCATACTTTAGAACATTACAGAGATTAAAAATCTGTATTCTTACGTATTCCAAGTAGTAATAAACCCAACAAATCAGTTTCAACAAATTCTGCGTGTTTTAGTATCCATATATTAACTTTAAATTTTGTACGAAAAAGTAACTGCGAAATGCTAAATATCATCCGACCTGCTGGTACTCTTAAAATCGAAATCTGCCGACCGCAAAGGGTTAGGGTTGTTGACTGCCATGCGCATTTTGCCGTATTAGTACGGCGATGCTATGAAATACTATGTTTAAAATGCTTCAATACAATGCACCGATAGATAAAAGATTCGATAAAAATTAATGTTTGATTTTTAATTCAACACGTTGACTGCCTTGTGTATTTTGTTATATTAGAACGGCGATGCTATGAATATACTACAGCATTTGGCTGAATTATGCAAAATGTAAATAATGTGCAGGTATTGAAGACCAAAGAATGGCATCACTATTCTTACAGTAATTGCATTCATAAAATAATTATTGCTATCCACTCCAAATATTTTGGATCTCAAGTAAAATCTCTTGCGTCGGTCAATGGTGACCACCATGGCAGTCAACGTGTTAACCCTTTCGCTACGGAGCGCTTGTGACAGAATGTGATCGCTGTGAACGGAGCGCATTACTGAGTAATTGATACTGAAGTACGGAATGCTACGAAGTAATTAGAAGTCGTTTCTTGTTCTCTACATTTTACAATGATATTTATTACATTTAGTAATATCACTTTACTTTCTAAAATATAAAAATTTATAATCATAATTTTTTTTTTTAAATATTATATTATAATGTTCGTATAATATTTTTAGCCGAACATAATATTAATAAGCAACTTTGGTATGATGAAGTTGAAAGCATGGAACCACACATAACCCAACATCACATTGTGAAAAATAGAACCTCGACTTTTTCCTCATTTACTGCAGACGATACATTTTCAAACTCGATTTTTTTTTTGACGCCTCATTCGAATATATAGACGGAAAATGTCTGTCAGTAACTCTTTCAGGATTATTACTATTTCGTGCAAGTAAACATATCTCATATCTGATTTTTGTTTCCCATATGTTCGCAATAATTGTCTTATAAGAGTTAAATGAAAGTTGCTGATTGGAAGAAACAATATGCATTCCACACAACCATGTCTAACAGGTGGAAAAAGTATTTCTTGTACCATTTTAAACTTTTACGAATACATTCAAGCGATTTTAAAACCATATCAATTTTGTCAACGGCTCCCATATTGGTATTATAATTAACGACGCAGGTCGGTTTTAGTATTGGCAATGGAGTACGATAATCTATCTGAGTTGTATCAACGATGTCTGCTGAATGGCAAGTTGTTAACAAAAGTATCTCATGTCAAGTATGAAATAAAAGTATATATGGTATGAACATATATATACGCTCGTCGTACCGGGGCGCCCACTTTTGTAGAGCGTATATATACGCTCTACGTATATGAATGGTCATTCTGCGAGGGCGTATATGTACGCCCGTCAGAGCGAAAGGGTTAAAATCATTTCGGTTGTGGCAAATTATTGCTGTAGTGCGACACGATGAATCTATGCGACATTATTGCTGTTATTGTTTACAGCGCTCAAAGTGTCGGACATATATTGATGGGTGTAGTTTGTTCGATATTTTGTTTTAATACGTTGAGAACCAAGCGTATTTTGCTATGTTAGAACCGCGATGCGATGAAATACTGCAGAGTATAATTAAATTGTACAAAATGAAGGTAACGCAGAGTTGTTAGAAGCCAAAGTATTGAAGCACCGCTTTTACAAGATTGCAAATAGGCTTCATTGCGAATTTTTTGCGTTTTTAGTAAAATCTTTTGCACCGGTCACCGGTGACCACCGTGGCAGTCACTGTGTTAACCCATTTCGAGACTGTTGGGACACATATGTCCCAGTCAAGTTTAATTCGTTGACTGCCGTGGTGGTATCGGTGACCGGCGCAAAAGGTCTCACGAAAAATTAAAAAAATACCCAATTGGTAGCATTTGCAATTTTGTAAATACAATTGATATTAAATAGTGTTCCAATTCTTTGGTCTCCGATATCTTCGCATTATTTTCATTTTGCACAATTCAATCTTATTCTGTAGTACTTCATCACGTTGCGGTTTTAATATAGTAAAATACGCACAGCAGTCAACGTGTTAATCGTAGATCCTAATTACCAATCTACTAAAATTTCTTGCACATTGCTTCATTATGAATGGGCCTCTATTGTTACATTCCTTAAAATCTAGTACCACAATTTCTTGATGTCAAAAAGTCCGTTAAGTGCAAAATATCAGCGCAGTAACATAATTTGTGGGTAGTATTCAAAAAGTTATTACGGTATATAAATAAAATGAGCGGGTAAGTTTTTTCTTTGTATTTTACTAGCTCTCTTTTGAATATTTTTATGTAGCCAATTCAAATTACTTGGTTCTTTATGTACAAAAAGCAGTGAAACATATATATCCCATAAATTCTGAACGCTGTTTTTATATTCCTTTTTTTTCTCTTACACATAATACACTACATGTATACCAATTCAGAATAAATTTTGTCGTAATCTTTATCAGACTAATGGGACATATATGTCCCAGTCTTTAACTTTGCACTGATGTAAAAAAAAATCATTTTTTTTCCTTTTACCCTATTACAATGAATAATTTTTTCACCAGTAGTATTAGAAATGTAACCTGCCTTTTTTATTTTAAAAAAATCCGTTCCGAAAGGGTTAAAGTCACCTGTTAATTGATGTGCTGTTAAATTACGACCATGACTGTCATGTGTATTTTTACTGAAATTTAATATTGTTCTATTATCATTTGCTTCCTTTAGAAGTAATGGACAAAATCATTTATTTAGCACGTCTTGCTTTCTGCTCTGATGAATTAATGATGGCTGTACTCGTCAAATTTTCGTTGAGATGCTAGCAAACGATTGTTTTAAGAAATTTACTATTATTGCTTACCGCGGTTAAATTTTTTTTTATGCCTTGGCAAAACACAATTGTAGCCGTCATGTCTATTGTTTCGCAAACTGAACATTTTTGCATTGTCACTTCTTTTTATGGAAGCTAAGCTACAACACCAAGGAAGGCTACAGCCGTCTTTTGTTTGTTCGGATAAAGAAATTACAGTTACAACTACTTACCATCATTTTTTTAATTGATATAAATAGCATTTTCTGTTTTCTGCATCTAATTTCAGCAAAGGAATACTAAACAGTGTATTTACTAGAAAAAAAGTTAATGTTGTTTGGAGAAATGGCTGAAAAAGGCATGGAGATTGAATATAATGGCGCAACATTATATTTTTAATGCGAATGAAGAGAATGTATCGGAAAAGACCGAATGCAGGAATTCCTATAAGATGACGTTCGTTTAATTAAGAATACTAAATCGTGGTGATTCATTGCGGATTTTAAGAATATAGAGACAAAATAGAATGTAGTGGTAGGATAAAAAGAATGCGATTGGAAGGAGTAAATAATAAATTTGCGTTAATAACACAGTGTTTATTTACTTGAAATTATTGACGTACGGTTTATGAGGATGTATTGACAGTGGACATATTAACGTCAAATAGTCATTATACGTGTATTTGCACAAAATTTGTACATCTGTTATATATGTACATTATACATTTAGATTGATTGCAGTGTTGGCCAAAATGAAATTAAACTACCCACATTTCCAGGCGTTACAAAAAAAAGAAACTAACTGCAACGACGGTATCGCATCTCTCAACATTTCTTCGAAAGTAGATCCGACGTTTTCTACACAGTATAAAATTCTACACACCACGTCTACCCAGAATCCCTCCCCCCTTCCAGCCACCTTCTTTACAAAAACTCGCAGATCTCCAAACCCTTCCACAACATGCACCATGGCCGCCTATTCCGCTCTCCAAACCCATTGAGAAACTGGCTGAAAATTTCGTAGCGCTTGATTTGTTTGAGACTTCCCAAGCGTCTTGAAGTCCCACCACTACACATCACTACTCCAGAATTCTTTTCTATTTCTTTCACTTCCTTTTACCTTTTCTCCTGCCTCTCCACCTCCTTCGCCCGCCATGCGCTTCGCCTTATCTTCCTCTGGTCTTCCACTCTTTTTTCTCTTCTCTCGCTGTGTCATTTTCTATCCGCCGCCACCCTCGTGCAGCTTCGGGCGTTTTTGCTAAACTGCCTGGAGCTTACGACTCCGCTCGCCATTCGGCCTGGAGGTCACCCTTCGATCTTGTGTCAGTTGGCTTCGCCCCTTCGATGTGTGTCAGTCAACATCATGAGAAGTGTGTGCATCCTCGATCGGTCGGTACTAGGAGCGTGTTTGCGAGGTCTGATTGCGAACGCAAAACTGACCGATCTTGTTCGGTGGCCAGTGTACCGGAAAGATATGTGGCTTATTCGGTGCATGTCGCGTTTGTGCTACACTCGCGAAATTCTTCGAAATGGCATCATGCGCAGCGGGTACAGGTTTATTTACGTATTCTCGGGTAGAATTTTGGACGCATGCGGTAGTTGGAAAACTGATTGGTACGGAACAAGTCTGCGAGTGAATAATGTGTAGAAGGCATGAAAGGTAAGGAGCAGGTGACGGCCGTTTTAAGTAATGTTATTCGATGCAGTGATATATGGAGTGTAGTGTATATATGAGAATAAAATGAGACGATAATAAAATAATCGTAAGAGTAATATAATCGTAAAAGTAATATTTGTTATCAGAAGTATGTAAACATTTGGCCTTCAAGTGTCTGAGAATGGGAACTTATGAAGATAAAGATTTTTCGGTACAATGTTGAATAAAAATATATTTGTTATGTATTCAATCGAGCGAGTACGAATCATTAATAAATTCAGAACTTTTATTAACCCTTTGAGTGCTGAATATTCCCAGCCGAAACGTTTGCTGTGGATGAGATATCTTTCGATAGTTCGAACTGTATTAATTGATTATGTAAGGCGCAACGAAGTTCTGCTGATAATTCTTCATTTACACCGAATTAAATAATGTAAGTATATTATTTGATAAAGAACGCATCTATATTTATCTCATATATTGATAATTGCGGTTGCAGTAGGTAAGAAATCAAAACGATTGCAAAGCGCATATATGCGCCCATAGTCGACACCGACAAATTACGGCGGACGCATATATGCGTCCATAGTAGTCAAAGGGTTAAGAACGGTTTCCTCAATAATTGCATCAGCACACATGCAAATATTCGCAAGCTCTCTGGGATTGCAGAATAAAGGCAATTTCTTATAATATTTTGTTATGCATCGTGGATCTTAGGTATATAATATTTATTACAAATCAAAATTCTGCAAAATGGATCACTAGCAACAAACGTTTGTACAAAGAAACGCACGCAACATGTTTTTACAGTACACGGGGAATAATTTCAAAAAGCTTTAAGAGTCAAAAATCGAATAAATGTTATCCGAAGATCAGTGTATTACTGATCTTCCATACGCATAATTATTTGCCACAAAGTAAAACTATAATGTATGTATTGATGCCTGGTACCATTATGCATGTCATAATAATTTGTAAATCCTCACTCCTGTCGGCTAATGAGGTATTTAGTATGCATACTTTGCAGAAGCTAGGTGCTCACATGTGCACCAAGGGGAAGTACATTTTCTCATCGCTGGTAAAGAGGAGTCGGTGTAATTGATTGCTGGAAGAAATGACCCGATGTATCGAAAGTACCGGGCCGCTTATTATGATGTTACTATATTAGCCATCTTCACAGATAATATCGGCATTTATTAGGTGAATGGAACAATACTATTTATGCTAAATAAATCGTAAATGTTATAACCAAATTATGGATAAGAACTTCATCCGTAAATGATAGTCCTTGGCGCGTTTGTCTTACATTAAATGTACTATCATTACGCATTTTCTTATAGCACTCTTAATCGGATCTGTTGAATATGACCTACAGATGATGTAAATTAATGTCACAATATTTTTTAACGTATCTTTTTATTTCTGTTTGAAATATTCCTCAAATTCTTAATTGATTTTTCTCTAAACATGTGTTCTGAAACTGGCTGACATCATTTCTTCTGATTGAATACTCTTGTCAACTTGGTACTTTCTACATGTATGTAAAGAGCGTCTATTGTAATTGTTATAGAACCTATCGTATCGTAATATAGCAGTTAGCTTTTAGACTTACATCATTTGTCTAAAAATAAATATTTATGTGGTTATAACCGTGATCGTAAACTGCTTCAAAGGTTATGTCCAGCGAGAGTCACTATTCTGTAAAGAAGCGAATAAAAAACAAATATCTAACATATGACTTATATATCGGATACTTGCACAATGAAATTATATTAAATTCTTTTAACAAATAAAAACTGTTTTCAATGATGCAATGGAGAAGAATACACTTTTGAGGAAAATTGTGTTATTAGTTCTATTGAAGTTTGTCGGGAGGATGATTTATAAATTTGGTTTCTCACCTCAACTGATTTGTCACTATGTGGTGCAAAGAGTAACAACAGACATTACGCATATATACAACATATTGATATTCTCCTCACAAAACTTGTCTTCGAAAGTACTTTGTTTTACTGATAACGATATAACATACCAACTGTATCGTGTTGTGACTGTCTTATAATTATTTTCAAGAAACTTTCTTCATTTCTTTAACATCAGTTTATTTAGACGTAGTATTCTGTTACTTTGTTGGCAGGTACTTGTAATATTTTAGATTTTTATAGCTCTATGTTCTTACTATTGTCTGTGTTGTGATTTTTCTTAATAATGCTATTATACAAAAATGTAGAGAAAAATCTTATACAGTATGACAATGTTTATTTGCATGTAAACATACAATTCAAGAAAATGTAGTGATACCCTCGAAAAGTGACCTTGTGTCTGATTGCGCCATCCAAGAATCCATTTCTAAGGATAAGGATATCCATGCGTATAAAGGAGTTTGAAGAAATGCTAACAAGGCAGTAAATGTATCGATCAGTTCGACGAACTTGTGTATCATGTGCGTTAACTGTTTCACGGTTTCGCGCTTACCTGTCATTGGAAAGCGGAGGGTGTAATAACAAAAATCATATTCTCATCAAATAGCGTTGGGTCACAAAACTTCTATTTTAACAGGCATTTAAAACGCGATGTAAAACGCACGTACACTGATTTTTCAAACTTGCCGCTAAACTTGCTCAGACGGCAAACCACTTATCAACGGTTCCCGTATTTTAAATTCTTCCCTAAGAACTTGCCCAGACCTAACTAAAATGATCGCTTTCAAAATGTACTTTAAAATCGTACATTATTTGAGTTTCTCTAAATCCTTATATCCTCTAATTATTCAATTTCACGCTTTAATAAATTAGGAATTTCTTTCTGAAAATCAACGTTTATTTCATGAGGGGTCAACTGACTCCTTTCAAAATTTACTTTAAAATCATATATTCATTTTACTTCCTTTCGCCCATTTGACTTTCTGTAAATTTTAATATCATCTAATTGTTCAATTTCACGCTTTAATAAATTAGGAATTTCTTTGTGAAAATCAACGTTTCTTTTCATGCGAGGTCAAATGACCCCTTTCAAAATTTACTTTCAAATCATACATTCATTTTACTTTCTTTCGCTCATTTGACTTTCTGTAAATCCTTATATCACTCGATTATTCAATTTCTCACTTTAATAAATTATGAATTTCTTTCTGAAAATCAACGCTTATTTTATGCGGAGCCAAATGATCGCTTTCAAAATTTACTTTAAAATCGTACATTTGTTGTCACTTCTACCGCTCATTTGACTCTTAAAATCTTATATTTGATTATTCAATTTCTCGCTTTAATGAATTAGAAATTTCTTTCTGAAAATTAACGTTTCTTTTATGCGGGGTCAAATGGCCCCTTTCAAAATTTACTTTAAAATCATACATTCATTTTACTTCCTTTCGCTCATTTGACTTTCTGTAAATCCTTGTATCATCTAATTATTCAATTTCTCACTTTAATAAATTAGGAATTTCTTTCTGAAAATCAACGTTTATTTCATAAGGGGTCAAATGACCCTTTTCAAAATTTACTTTACAATCATGCATTAATTTTACTTCCTTTCGCTCATTTGACTTTCTGTAAATCCTTATATCATCTAATTACCCAATTTCTCGCTTTAATAAATTATAAATTTCTTTCTAAAAATCAACGTTTATTTCATGCGTGGTCAAATTAGCCCACACAGTAAGAATTGGTAGGTGTAAAGTACCGGTACGTTTAGTGTTAAACTTTCCCGACCCATCTCCCGCAGCCGGTCATCGGCGCAACATCTCTTTCGCTTAACATTTGCCAATCTGAAAGTTCTACATCGCTGACAAGGGCGAGAAGGGGATGCACATCCGCGCCTTCGTCCTCGTAAAGTTACAGTCGCGCAATTGGTACTTCGGCAATACGATTGGCTATCGGCCATCGAGAATAATGGGGCAGTTGGCGAGGGCCGATATAAAGGGAACCAGCCAACGAGCCAGCCAGCCTCGGCTTCGCTCTCTGTCGTATTCGAAATGCCCAACGGCTAAAACGGCCACGGCCGACAACATCGTTCCAGAATGCCGCTGGCACTTCCAAACCCACCGGACGATGCTGCTCGCATACGTAAACGCCAACATCGTCAGGGACAAAGTGACGCTCGTATACGTAAATTCGCACCGTTGCCGGACCGCGAGGGAAGGGGAAGCTGATGTGAAAGCGGGTTGATGCAAGGGGAGACGCTTTGCTATTTCGAGAGTCATTTTGCACGTTCGCCTGGCCCGGCCTACGTCATCGCTTACCACCGATGAATGCGTGTTGTGGGCAGCTGGAGGAAATTTTCGAAATCTTGTAATAAGTAGCGCGCGTGGACCCGCAAGGGTGGACCAGAGCGGCGATGAAAAAAAGTGGCGTGGGGGGTCATAGATGCAGTTTATTCTTGCACCTGCGTAGCTTCAAGTTGCTTGAAGTTAGGCGAAGAAGAGAATTTGTATGAGCGAACGGAAGATACGTACTGGGAGGGGTCAATGGTGGTAATGATAACGTACCGTTGACCAATTCAGAAGCTTTTGATAAGCCGAAGATATGTAAAGTAACTAATTCTAACAATATGTGAAAATTAAGGAACGAAAAACTGGGAGATACGTAGGAGAAGTGGACGTCTTGAGGCTTCGACCAAAAACGACAGTCTACACTCACGTAGTTCTGCTATAGGTTCGCGGTGCATGTGGCCCTAGACGAATCTGACCTAACCATACATGCGTAGTTTCAAGTTGTCTCGTGCGAAGTAAAGAATTCAAATGAGTAGCTGAGGCATATACCGAGTGGGCCACGGGTGGTAATAAGAGTGGACCGTTCTTCAAGTATGATGCTTTTCATAAGTATATGCATGTACAGAGCAGCTGCCTGCAATGGTAGTCGAGGAATGATCAAAGGAGATTAGGGGTTTAGTGAAAGAAGATGATGTTTTGAGTTGTCCCGTTTTTCTGTACACCCTTAGATATATATAGACAAATTGTTAGCGGCCTCATAAAGCTGCATGTTTAACAGGTTTTTTTGAGCTGAAATGAAACTAAGCAAGCTGCTAAACCTCTGCTGTCTTACAGATATTACGCAAGTCCGTTGATCGGTTGATCAGGGCGCGAAAACGTTCGGCGCGTCAATGAGATGGCTAAGACTGATATCGCTAAGATATACTCGTACCTCGAAGTGTTAAAATCTAGACACATCTTAGAACGCTCTGCCATACTTTCGGTTCGGTATGATGGATGGGTCGATCGATCTACTCGATCAATTCATACTCCGCGGACTTCATCGACGTATAAAAAAGATAAATGACCTCGACGCTTCAGAAAGATCTCCACACACCCTACTCGCCCTAGATCTCAGTGTCTAAACTCGCTGCCATTGCGCTTCATTCAACAATCATCGAATCATCTGAAACAGCAGCACAGCATGTTCAACCACGCACAACCTCTGCGCCGGTAGGTATTTACTCACGCAACTCTCTTCGCACTGCATCCGGAAGTTCGACAACTTCGCTCAGCCCACCTCGCCACAATCAGCAACACACCGCCGTTCCATATTTCTCATCGCCGAAATGACGGATGCGAGCTACCATACGTATTAACACGTTGACTTTCAAACGTATTTTGCTATGTCAGAATCGCGATGCGATGAAATACTGCAGAGTATGATTAAATCGTGCAAAATGAAGATAACGCAGGGTTGTCAGAAGCCAAAGTATTGAACCACGGTTCGAATTATAATTGCTTTTACAAGATTGCAAATAGGCTTCATTGCGACTTTTTTGCATTTTTAGTAAAATCTTATAGTAAAATATGGAACGCCATAGTTTTTAAATGTGGCGGTTGCAAGTGCAGTGAGAGACGAAATTATGTGTGGCAAAATGAGAAGAGTTGATATTATTGAACCACGATATCCCAGCAAATGTTGAATTTTTTGCATTTTTAGTAAAAGCTTTTGCACCGGCTTTCTGTGTTAGGGATGGTAACACGCAAAATGACTGCCAAGCATATTTTGCTACGTTAGAACCGTGCGTTAAACGTAAAAATACTACAGTATAAAGGTAACCCAGAGTTGTTAGAAGCCAAAGTATTGAAGCAGATTCCAATATCAATTGCTTTTATGATTAAATCGTGCAAAATGAAGGCAACGCAGAGTTGATAGAAGCCAAAGTATTGAACCACGGTTCCAATATCAATTGCTTTTAGAAGATGGCAAATAGGCTTGATGGGGAATTTTTTGCATTCTTAGTAAAATCTTTTGCAGCAGTCACCGATGACCACCGTGGCAGTGAACGTGTTAATTTGTCTGCGAACGTAGTCGCTGCGAGTAGGTTAAATCGTTTAACGGATGTGTAATCCAATGTAGCATCTCGACGACGCCGGCCGCGGGTGGCAAGGGGGTCGAAGTGAAGAAGGTGGAGTTGAAGGTGGAGAAGAGCACAGAAGGGTACGGAGGGGGCGAGGCGGAGGTCGAGAAAGAGAAGAAAGGTGGGCAGGGAGGCATAATGGTGGTCACATGCCCCGCAGCAGTTCGCTTCGTCCGCGAACAGCCGAGTAAAAGAGAGAATGAAAGAGAGAAGGGGCTAAGGTTGAGGGAGAGAGAAGAAATGTGATGTTTTTGTATCATACGATATACAGACTGGCGGCATGGCGGACCAGTATACGCCCGGGGCGTCCAGCGGGAGATGTAACGAGGAGAGTCCGAGTGTTGCCCGTGGGTCCACATATTTTAGGGAGAGCCTTCCCTCCGCCTCGTCCTCTGGTTTGGCCCTACGTGTCTTTGAAACGGGTCGTGTCGTGCCCAAGGCAAAAGCCGCAGTTGAATCTCTCTTTCTCCTGTTCCTGCGCTTCCCTTCGCTCGATCGTTTCTTCTCTTTCGCGCCAGCGTCCGCCCTTGTTCTTTTCCTTTCCCGGCTTTCTGTCCCTCCATATTTTCCTTGCTGGCGTCTTTCTTTCTCATAGCGTCGCGCTCGATGGGCTACCCGGCGAATGCAGACGTAAACTCTGTGATTAGCCGATTAACTCGCACGATCCGGAATAAAGATTCATCGCTATTGTAGTCAGCTATCTGCGGCTTTGAGAATATCAATGGTATGTCAGATTAAATGCCGATTCTAACGTATGTGTATTGACAGCTTGCGCGCGATACGAAAGGTGGGACGCGGGTTTCAGTTCGATACAGTGTCAATATGCCGTCAAACGATGATTAACGCTCTTCCGGCGGGACCGTTAGACTAAAGTGACGTATTAATTTGGATTCCCAACTGTCATAATCATTACGCTACGATACGGCAACTCGCGATCGATAACTCAACGCTCAACGTTTATTAATTCCGAAGTGTAACTAAATACGTTAACGGCTACGTACCATACACATACAGCCATGTAAGCATCTACAGATCCGTACAGAGTGTATACGGAGGTACATACATGTTCGTACCCGATAATTAATGCTCGTTTACCAGTGGAATCAAAATCCTTTGTTCCCGAATGTCGAACTGCTCTTAGCGAGTTGCTCTGCGCAGGTATACACATTACTAATTACATTCGCGCGGTTAATTAAAATCTTGTGAAATTTCACCAGAGAAGGACTAAAGTCTCTCTGTATTGCGGTGTATTAATGGTGCATTTGTTGCTGTTTATACGGCTACGACATCTAATTATTTACGAGTCGTAAGTGAAAATGTTTGTACCGATGGGCGTCATCGAGTGTGGAAATTGGTGTTACGCTAACTGCGTGCCGACAACCATACTGATTGCACTCGTTGACATTTAGTTGGATGCAGGTCATGCGTCAGACAAGCAACCGAACAGGTACAGATGAGGAGTTGTACAATTGCTAAACAGATTTTCATATCGCCGGTATGCGGATTGTGACAGTTCGAAATTATCCAGTGTACGCTATTCGTACGGTGAGTATATATAATAACAACAGAAATGGAGGATTTAACACGCAATAAATATTGTGGCAATGTAGTTCCCTTGTATTGCGTTTTTTAAAAATGTTGTCCATATTATTTCATGTTTTTGTTACAATCGTATTTTTTAATGTATCAATACAGGTAAATACGTACTTATATATATATATATATATATATATATGTACATATATATGCATATATATCTAACGCAGTATAACACAGAACCAATTATATGATTTCAATTAATCGCGAATTAACGTTATTCTGAATGGCATGCAATTTACATCTACTTAGCAACACAGAAGGAAAGTGTAGGGTTCATCAATTAAGAAACTCATTACGCTTAACTTTGCAGAACCATCTAATTAACTTTGCTTTCATACTGAAAAAAATATAAATTTAGGCAAGAAAATAGTCTCTCCTATTATTACTTTTAATTACTATCCGTAAATGGGACGTGATAATCGTAAATAACTCGTATATTTCCATAACCTTCACTGTGATCGCAGTTTCCAAGAAAGTTATGCTGGCACACGAAGAGAAATATGGATAAGAATTTCGCGAATGATCGATCGATCACGTCCAACGCATTCGGTGAATTTGGCTTTAAATATGGCGACCTTTCTCAGTACTCTTTTAGCTTCGTATGCAACGCAATGCCGAGCTGGCAAATATAATACACGTGCACTATACAATGCACATGCAAAAGCTGTGCAATCCACACGCTATTGCAGGTGACTGTGGCTAGTGATGGGCCTCGCTTGCAAACTGTCAAACAAATCAACCATACGGAGTTTTAGTCAGTTTGACCGTAGCGCGGGACTGACATAGGCTCAAAACTCTTAAAAGTCTTAAAAGTTTACGACCAAGTTATCATAATATGTTAGCCCTTGAAGCAGAGAACATGTTAGACAATACACTTGCATTATAAACTCATACCAAGTTTCTAAGGACAATATCATGATATAATAAAAGCGTGATGCACAGTTTGGGCAGAATTTCGATGATGCGCAGCGCTGTATTAGCAATCTCACTCCATCTCGTACCTATCCGCAACACATCCAACACCTCCGTCAGCAAGGTCTTTGCTATTGAACGTTTCGCAAACCATCGAGACTTTTAGGTCTTCTCGTCAGAAAGATCTAAAACACCTCTCATCTTGCTACAGTTTGTATGCCATCGCTAACTGTGGGTAACTGCAAGGAAGTACGGCGGGGAAGGGGGTAGTTCGAACGATCTTTCTCTTGGCTGGTTACGTGACCTCTAGTGGGTGTATGTTTAACCTTTTCGATGGCAGTCGGCAAAGAGGAGAGTATGGCCGGCGGGTCCCCCCCTGCCTCTCTGCGAAATGATGCACCCCTCCTGCTATCCGGGCAGATCCCAACGATCACCCACGCAAGCGAATGTAAATTACCGGAGGCTGTGAATCATTTTGAGAAGATCCCCAGACGGCCCCCGGGGTCCTACTTCTCTCCATCCACGATGGCCCTTTTTCTCTCTCTACGCTATCCCTCCATCTCCGTCGCGCGCACCTATTGCTTACGTAAGGCAGAGAACGCTCCCTGAGAAAGGCAGGCTGCTCCCATAGATGGCCGTGGGATGTGCTTCGGGCCTCAACTCCCACCAAGCACCCAATGGGCCCCGCCAATAATGCTTATTAAGAGCCTCTCCAACGGCCTCCAGCCTCACGAAACCTCGAGCGGCGAATTTTCCGCGAGTGGAAACCTTTCAAATGGCTCTCGACGGACATCATTTGCCGACAATAAGGAGCGCGTAGGCTCAAGCTTGATCGGAACTTTTCTACTCGCGGCCTGCCACTTTTTGCGCTACTGCAACCTGATGTATGATGTATGAAGGTTGTAGGAATGGCACGTTTTTCCACTCTACGTGTATGAATGTATTTAGTATGGTAGGTATACAAGAGTGTACTTTGAATATATATATATATATATATGTTTCGAGTCGTTTTTGTATCGTATGAAACTTGATCGTGTTACAATTTGCGATGGTCCAGTTTTAGTTGCGGTGGAAACCTTTCAAATGACTTTCGACGGACATAGTTTTTACTTTTATGCATGCTGCTATCGTAGGGTGTGTACGTGTTGTTGACTTTGTATATGTCTACTTGCAGAAGTATATCATTTAGAAAACTGTACAAAAGCGGTTATCGCAAATATTACCAAAATTATTATTTATATAGATTTAACTAAGATACTACGTATTACGATTAAATATCTGAAGTCTATATAATTTCCTAGAAATGTGCCTGGTAAATAAGTAACTATTATTGGTAGCCATATTTTCTGTCAACAAACTGTAAAATTTACTTCGATATTGTACAAACAATAATTCGTTCATCTTTACTGTTACACATTATATATGTCCACCATATACATCGTTTAGTTTATTCCTGTGACTATTTGTTAATTTAACATTTGTATAAAAATTATTGTGTCAACGTTACATGAATCACATTGTAATAAATCTGATATTTTTAAACTGGCTTTCTAAAGGAAATAGAGTTTTTCTAGTTGGAGTTTTTTATTTATAACCACCTAGATAGGTTACGTGTTTCTGAAGAGGCTATTTCTTTTGGGAGAACAAAATGTGGTTAACAACCATGCTAAAATAAGTTAAAGTAAGTTTATATCCTCAGAACACAGGTTTTGAAAAACATTGTTACGATGCGTTTTTCAACGATAGTAGAATTGCACTTTCTCTCGTGTTTAGTGCCTGAAGATAATGCCAGCAGTGTTACCACTGTCACTGTGACGTTAGCTTCCTTAAGGGTTAAAGTTTGCGGAAGAGAAAGGCAGAAGTTCGTTCGGGGTCAGTTAACTCGAAAGTCATGGAAGCTGAATCCGTTTTCTTCTCACTATTATTTTCTTTTATCTTTGTTTCCCAAGTTTTAGACATTTTATTAAATGTATTACTACAATTTAATGCATAAATATCGCTCCGCTGGTAATGCTACATATATATCAAAATACCAATAATTTGCTCATGATGAGCATAACAGCGACTTCATAATGATTAATGGCGCCCAAATTGAACATTTTTGCTGCACAACCGTACAACATTTGACAGTTTATTGTGATGTATGGTTTATGCCTATAAAGCTAATGCTCTGGATAAGAGTAACTGTAAAGTTTAAAGAGAATTTTTTCGTTAAATCATCGTATTCTAGGGAATTATTAAAAAGGAAGTGCAAACTAAGCTGTAGCCACACCACCTGTAAATACACACAGGTAGTTCTGTAGTCGTACATTCTAATCTCCTTTCTATTGCTTTTTAAGGTTTGTTATGTTTCACATTCTGTTAACTTTACGTTATGTTTAATGTAAACAGGGTACGAGGCAATTATCCACATAAAGGGGATATAATAAAAAGAAAAAAAAGAAAAATTTATGTTTTCAGAAACACAATATCATATGAAAGAAATGATTGCATTTGATGTACAATGACAATTGAACGGTGCAGATGACTGCCAAAAATACATAATTTATATTTAAATTTAATATTCGACTATAAGTTCATATATGTTGCTGTATTGCAATGGATTGGCGTCATAAATTTTCAGTTATGAGTCAATGAAAATAAAAGCTTCACACACAATCTGAATAAATTTCAGGCCGCAATATAAGTCGAAAGTTATTATCGATTTAACTGCCCATATATTTTGCGTCAGACTAGAATTTGTTACATCGCACAGTGCAGTCTATGAATTTCGGCATGCAATAACAAAAGGCTCAAAGATAATCAATCAATTTTCCGCCGCATGTCGAGTTTTGTGTGTTTCGCGATTAAATATTTAATCAGTGGGTGCACACCGTCCTTCATTGCAGTATTTATGCTTGAGTGTAATTTAATAAGGGATATTCTGTGGCCGCGCGAAAATTATGGTATAATGATACATCGTCATTTTATCGTCACCGAGAGCCATATTTCACTCCGTTCAACAAGTTTAACGAGAAGGCTTAACCACAATTAATCTCAGGCACTCGTCTAATAATTCTCCCATAACCACTCCATTAACCGCCATGGTCGGTCCACGGTGCTCTTAAACGCCAGGCATTTATGTACTAAGTTTCTTGTGATTCACAAATAAAATTTACATGCGACCGTCGAAGTACTTATCCTCGGCAATATAAAGTAACTAGTAAAAGCTGTCATGAACTTCATGATAATTCGTACCACTAAAAAATCTGAATAATTTAGTCGTTTCACGGAACTCTTTGACGCAATATTCGCTAATCATACCCAAATGATGATCATTTGTCTAATAAATGCAAATTCAAGAAATACGTATTCAATATTGTTAATACTGGATAAATAGAACTCTCTTTTTATTGGTTGACATTTTTGCATGAATGTATTTTTATTATTACACTGCACGGTTCAGGCTCACGAGCAGTGGATGTTTTATGTTGCATTTTTAAATGCAACTAATTTCCACATACTGTATTACATTAATTGTTAATATAATAAACCTACACTGCGTTAATAATTCATATTAGTGTACACGCCAGTTCAGGTGAATTTTACGTTAAAATATTAATATGTGGCGAATTTAGATAACATTGTTGGTTGCACGGTTCAGTTCAATGTAGAATTCTGGCCTGCACATACCAATTAGTGTCATGACGTAACTGTTACGGGAAGAGACGATAGATGGATTCTCGGATATCTTGTTTTGTTACAAATGGCATACGTTTCAAACGTATGTATATACGAATGCAAACTACAATAATGGAAATCTGATGTCTCTTGTTACTTTTGCGATATCAGGATTATACTGATTTTTAAAACGGAGTGGCATTGTTTGGTTACACCATGCTGTACTTTCAAATGAATGTGAAGACTATTAACAGCGTATTTCTTCTTTACATTAGCTCATAACATTTATTCTTACCGTATTGCAATACGGAAAGGTTTTAAAGAAACAGGAACAGTAAAGAAAATATATTCGGTACTGTAAAATTTGTTTGCAAAAACACTCTGCTGATGCTTACTATAAATTTTATTTGAACATTTTAAGTGTTTAAACAAAATGAAAAGGTTTAAGCTTCGTGCTCGCCCGTGTTGCGAAAGAGTCAATTAACAGAAACTAATATTCTTTTGTTGACAAAAAACAATTATGACAGGATCTCTTGCAACACTAAAAACATGCATTATCGCAGTATATGCATACTTGTACGTACTTAAAACATGCATACTTACTTTTCTCAATACAAGTAAAAACATATCTACATACTTGCACATATTTACAATACGCATACTTACATCTCACGATATAAATCGATATACCTACGCAGTTCTGAAGTCCACAGCAAAAATCTCTCACGACGCATTTACCCTTCAGATAACCCATCTATCAAATTCCATTCCCTCTAACTGCCACACAATACTTTTCCGCCACGCCATACATCGACATTTGTTTTTTTGTTTTGCTTTGATAATTGGGCCCACAACCTATGTACAGGATTATAACAAATGGCGTGTTATTACATATTTCTTATTTTTTGTGCAGAAATTGTGACTGACGATGTACTGACTATATTGCTATGTGACTATTATAACAGTGATTCACTTTCTATAACTGCCACACAATACTTTTCCGCTACGCCATGCATCGAAATTTGTTTTCTGTTTTGCTTTGATGATTGGGCCCACAATCTATGTACAGGATTATAACAAATTGCATGTTATTGCATGTTATTACTTGCTTCTCGTTTTGTGCGCAGAAATTGTGCCTGACAATTATAATTATATTATACAATAGTGACTACATTGATATGTGACTATTATAACAGTGATTAACTTTGTCCAACTGCCACACAATCCTTTTCCGCCGCGCCATGCATCGAAATTTGCCACCAGCCTTCCGCCGTGCGGCTCCGTGCCTCTCCATATCCCGGCAACAGCGAACTTTGGCAAGCGGATTCGATTACATCGTCTCGCTCGGCATTACCATGCGGGCACGGGTCACTAGCGTGTACTTGGAGTTCTCATCGGGGAGCGAAGGAACAAAGGCTGCTCTTCTTACCTGAAGAAAAAGAGAAAGAGTGGGTGGCAGAGAAAGGAGGAATGATGCTAACGCACTTTGCCTTCTCCAGCCATCTTTCCCTCTCCATCCGTCCGCGGAGTCTGCTTATAGGCAGGCAAGTCCCGAGGCGACTCGTGAAGATCGTGAAGATCGAGAGAGACGGCGATACACGATGAAGGCGCTGGCCCGTGGTGGCTCGCGGGGGCGTTCGGCTCTAAGACGGGCTTGCCCACGTGGCAAGTGAGACAGCGACGGCTTCTTCGCATGGGGGCTATGCACGCTCTACGGGAGGCGAGAGAGATGGGGCGAATCTTGGGAAGGTGAACGGGCCAACGAAGCAGCGAGGAGAGAGCGTCATTGAGCGCGCACGGGTTCTGCAAATCTTACCAGGAGACGGATACACGTTCCTGTGTCTTTCCGACAGGGAATACGTGGCTTGCCAGGCCTGTCAACCGGCGTCTGTTGATTTTCGGCGCTGTTCTCGCCACCGTCTTCACCACCGTCCTCACCACTTTTCTCTTT
Organism: Cryptocheilus praepositus; assembly: GCA_033815515.1. Taxonomy (NCBI): domain Eukaryota; kingdom Metazoa; phylum Arthropoda; class Insecta; order Hymenoptera; family Pompilidae; genus Cryptocheilus; species Cryptocheilus praepositus. The sequence continues at coordinate 2,044,672 of JAWWQZ010000153.1, forward strand.
TCTTCTCAGCTCTCACGTCAGCGGCATCACTCTCTAGCCACTTTACCTTCTTCTTCCTCGCGTCTATCCCGCTCTTTCAGTTACTTTTTCCTTCTCTCTACTTTACTCTGTTCCTCTTCCGTCGCTTCCCCCAATTTTTCCTCTCTTACCTCTCTCTGCCTTCCTTCAATTTCAGCTCTCTTATCTCTGTCCCTCTCTTATCCTCTACTCTTTCTTCAACTTCCCCGCCGTCCTCCCTCTCGTCTCTTTGCGTTTCAGGACATTTCCCTTTCCATCCCTCCATTGCTTCGTTTGCCTCTCACTGCAATTAGGGAATTGCCTCGGGTACCTTGCATTCATTGCAATGCAACCACGCTGACATGCACCGTCAACGCAAAGGCGTGTATTGGGTTATTTGTATATATTGTTCCTAAAAATGCTGCCATCGAACACGGTGGCATAATAGTGCTTCCAATTCGATCAATTTAATTTTAATTAATAATAAGTACGACGATATAATAATTAATGATTATAAATAAATGTTATATCGAAGGCACTTCGTATGTTCCGGAAAATACGGAAAATGCTGGGAGAAGACGCGGCATCCATCCGGAAGCCAATAATACGAACAACCATGGACGCGAAAGACTCAAATTTAAAATATAGATAATTGTTTTTACATGGAGTCAATGCCGTAAGATTTAATTTTGTTAGAAACATTAAGTGTAATGATATTCGCGGTGAATATAAAAAGATATAACTTTCTTTATATATATACCTATAATATACCTACCCAAAAAGCTGTCAACTTAATTGATCGATTAAATAGTAGCAGCTATTATGGAGAAACCATTTTACATAGACGTGTACATTGATGTAATGATGTGATTCGTGAAATAATCAAGTTGTCTGCTTTATGCTTATATTATATAATTCATGACGACGTCTTGTTTTGCTGATCGTTAACAGCGACTTCATCTCCTTTCTGATACCACCTGTAACTCTGCAACCAGTTCTACACTAGCGTACTCGGTTATTCAGTTCTTCCGATAAGACGTGCGCATGTACTGGTTCAATTTTTGTTGTATTACTTCGATACGTTTTCCTTGCCAGACATTCTGCGATGTTTTTTGTTTTGCTTTGATGATTGGGCCTACAACCTGTGTGCAGGATTATAACGAATGGCGTGTTATTACGTGCTTCTCGTTTTGTGTGCAGAAATTGTGACTGACAATGTAGTGACTGGTACTCACCGACGCGGGACACTGATGTTTGATATATGACTATTATAACAGTGATTAACCTCCTCACCAGCTCCATTTACACTTAATAAATTTTTCACACTAAATTGTTTTCATTCGATGTGTGCTACTATTACTAATACTTTCTTCTAAATAATACAAATAACCCTAATCAAGGCTGGCTATATATCTTCTCTGGTACTATTTTCATTTATTCATCGAGGTCTTTTGCCTTCCTGGTTTATTTTTGTCACATGGTGTGCTACGTAATCGAGCAGACGGAAAGGCCTGTTATGGATAGTCATCTATCAGAATTATTGTATATTGACTTTAATAAGTGGTATTACTAACATAAATGATGCGTTTTCTTTTGTTTCCATTTTCCGCGATATTTCGCCTTCCGATTTTTTCTCCATGTTTTGTCTGCTATGCGAGCACAGAGGGATACATCTAATGAATATTGCCGGTAATATCAACTAATCCTGCCTGTACATTTTATGCTCTTTTTTTATGTTTGTTTTCCACCCATACACCGCGATTTTTCGCTTTTCCAATTTCCTTCCTTGCATCGTGTGCTACGCGATCATATGGCAGCGTATGTTGATGATCATCCTCAAATATCATCCACTGATTCTGAAATAAGCATTGCCAATAAGATGAATTAACGCCCCTACATTTTTGCCGTTTCCATTTTCACCTATTCACCGCGATCTTTCGCGTTTCCAATTTCTTTTCTTGCGTCGTGTGCTACGCGATCATATGGCAGCGTATGTTGATGATCATCCTCAAATATCATCCACTGATTCTGAAATAAGCATTGCCAATAAGATGAATTAACGCCCCTACATTTTTGCCGTTTCGATTTTCACCTATCCACCGCGATTTTTCGCGTTTTCTATTTCTTTCCTTGCGTCTTGTGCTATGCGATCACATGGCAGCATATGTTGACGATCATCCTCGACTATCATCCACTGATTCTAAAATAAGCGTTGCCAATAAGATGAATTAAGGCCCCTACATTTTTGCCGTTTCGATTTTCACCTATCCACCGCGATTTTTCGCGTTTTCTATTTCTTTTCTTGCGTCGTGTGTTATGCGATCACATGGCAGCATATGTCGACGATCATCCTCGACTATCATCCACTGATTCTAAAAGAAGCATTGCCAATAAGATGAATTAACGCCCCTACATTTTTGCCGTTTCCATTTTCACGTATTCACCGCGATCTTTCGCGTTTCCAATTTCTTTTCTTGCATCGTTCGCTACGCGATCACATGGCAGCGTGTGTTGACAATCATCCTCGAGTATCATCCACTGATTCTGAAATAAGCATTGACAGTAAGATGAATTAACGCCCCTGCACATTTTTGCCGTTTCCATTTTCACCGATTCACCGCGATCTTTCGCGTTTCCTCTTTCTTTTCTTGTATCGTCCGTTACGCGATCACATGACAGCGTGTGTTGATGATCATCCTCGACTATCATCCACTGATTCTAAAAGAAGCATTGCCAATAAGATGAATTAACGCCCCTACATTTTTGCCGTTTCCATTTTCACCTATTCACCGCGATCTTTCGCGTTTCCAGTTTCTTTTCTTGCGTTATCTGCTACGCGATCACATAGCAACATGTGTTGATGATCATCCTTGACTATCATCCACTGATTCTAAAATAAGCATTGCCAATAAGATGAATTAACGCCCCTGTACATTTTTGCCGTTTCCATTTTCACCTATTCACCGCGATCTTTCGCGTTTCCAATTTCTTTTCTTGCGTCGTGTGCTACGCGAGCACACGGAAGGGCGTGTTGTCGGTGATCATCCTTCTCAAATCCTGCCGCTTTTTTCTCGGTCACCCGAGGCGTCGGTGGCGAGACGACGTTCGCGAAAAATGGTCGCGCGCTCAGGTACTTCATTAATATTTCATTTCGTTGCTTATCGTTACCGCGGTGACGCTGTGCGGAGGCTTGTGGCTCGAGGGCATCGTTACTCCCTCCAAGCAAGCGTGCACGAGAATGAAAGAAAGAAAGAGATGGCCGAAAGCAAAGCGAACAGAAGAGACGGAGAAAAGGCATGCCCGTCTAAGTACGCGTACGCCTCTGTATACGTGCGCAACGTAGAAAAGCGCGGCGTGTGGAGAGACAATTTCACGAGAATACTCACTCCAATCAAAACAAATACCCCCGCAAAAATGCACTCATTGTCCTCCAGCGCGAACGACTAACGCGCGAACGAACGTTTCAGGCAATCAACGTCCCGAAACGCAGCTCGGTTAGCCGACTGTCAAAGCATCAGTGCCGGGGCAGAGCGCGTTTAAACTAACCTCGTAAAAATGCGAGCGGAAATTAATTCGATAAACCATACCGTGCGGTCGGCGTGTGTCTCCGAAAGAATAATTCGCGGATCGGTGAAAGTTTGCGTGAAAGAACATGGAGGTTGTGGGGCAGAAAAGAGAGGAGGCGAAAGCGTGGGAGGCGAGAGGGGCGTTCGGCAAGGAAGAGCACAGATCGCCAGAGGGAAGGACGAAAAGAAAAGGGAGGGGACAGTAAACGAGGAGAGGAAAACTACGGTCCGCCGCGGAGTCGCCTGCGGCCTCACGAAACGCATTGTCTCGCTGGCTGCCTTCGGCCAACGTAGATCTTCCTCTCCTCCGCCTTGGCCCTTTGGATTACCCGTCTCCCTGCGTCCACCGCCCCATCTCAGCCCTCTCACTCACCAACAGTGATGGCGTTTAATGTCTTGTCCCGCCAGGCTCAATCAAGTCCATCGCTACGAAACGTTACGTCACTCGCGGAATCCTGTGTATGCAGAAGACGTCAAGCTGTCGATGAAGGTCAGGTATGCTTGAAAGAGAAATCGTTCTTGGTCATTATTGAGGTTAGCTCGGGGTGGGATGGATGTTTCGGCAAAGTTGGGCGAGGGTTGAGTAGAAAAATCCATGGTTGGGTAGAACGCAGGGATATACACAGTATGACGGAAAAATAACGGAACTTTTTAAATTTACGGAAAATTGCTAACGCCATCTCTTAACACATTGTTGACCGGTCACGAGTTAACACTTTGACTGCTATGATGGTCGCTGACTGGCACAAGAGATTTTATTGAAGATCCAAAATATTCGCAATGGGTAGCAATAATTATTTTATAAATGCAGTTGTTGTTAGAATAGTGATGCGATCCTTTGGTTTTCAATACCTGCATATTACTTATATTTTGCATATTTCAGTTAAACGCTGTAGTATTTCATAGCATCGCTGTTCTAATACAGCAAAAGTACGCACAGCAGTCAACGTGCTCAAACATTTCAATAAACCTCATTGAAAGTGTAGAGAAACTTTTCCATGTGTCATCGTCCGTCGTTCACATTTTTATTCGGTTTGACTCGTCTCGTGGCCATCACTACGTAGCTTGCCACTATCTCTCGTTCTGTATCCCGCAGCGACCCCGTGGCTCTACGGCACTTGGTGATGGGGCACACCTCCGCGTCAGTCCTCGGGGGCATCTTGCACACAACGACAGAGGATAGATGGCAGGCGTCCTTCTTCCGCGCTGCATGAATCCGCACCCGGGCCCTGAGGCTGTCGAAACGGCTCTTACATCTATATGCTCACGTAAGTATGTGCGCCATTGTATCGGCATGTGCCCGTAGCCCCCCGAGCGTCCTGTGTACCTTCGGCTTATTCTGCCTGCGCGTCTTATCTTTTTTCTCCCGCGCGCTTCCTCTTTATTGTTCGTACTCTACCTCCTCTGCTGCTTCTTCCTTGATTATCTTTCGCGTCGCCCTTTTCCGACGTTTCGAACGCGCATTTCGCGCGGTTGTTAACGTAGAAGCTGCGCAGATCCGGAAGGGGACTGCGCGATTTTTCGCGCGCGAATGCTTGCGCTGGGTAAGAGGCAAGTTTGTCGATGATTTGAAAATAAAGGGAAATCGCTAGATATAATGTAGAGTCAGTGATGATATATGCAGCCGTTTACATATCGCCATTATTGTTATCGAGCGTTTTCATCTAAAAGCAAATCAAATAAGTATGCTGTGAGTGGCTATTTGAAGATTGTAGGGTAAAAGTCGCGATGATGTGGAAGGTAACGGTTTGCTTTTTGGCATGGAGTCGCTGATGTTGACGAAGAGTTAGCTTTACACGGAATATAGCGGCAATGAAAAAATATGCGATCATCTATGCGTTGAACGCGTGTTCAGGTACATCGGGTACAAATCAGTATGTTCCAGAGACGTGTATATTCTTTATCTGGTTTCTATGTCGAGGCATAAGAAATTAACATAAAACGAAACGCTGGAAACTATTTGAAAATGATTGATCCAAACGGCGATCGTTCAAACCAAATTTACTTTCCTCGACTACCGCCGCCATAAAAATAGTCCCGTCCAGAGTCATCACACTCTCACCATACTTTCAACACACCTTGCGTTGTTTAACGTTGCGCCTACGTCACAATTAACACATTGACTGCCACGGTGGTCACCGGTGACCGGTGCAAAAGATTTTACTAAAAATGCAAAAAATTCATCATGAAGCCTATTTGCAACCTTATAAAAGCAATTGATATTAGAACGGTGCTTCAATACTTTGGCTTCTAACAACTCTGCGTCACCTTAATTTTACACGATTTAATCATACTCTGCGGTATTTCATTGCATCGCGGTTCTACATTGCAAAATACGCTTGGCAATCAACGTGTTAATAATTGTGTATTTAGCAGGACCGGCTTGCTCCTGTGAACATCTGGCTATTAATAGATAACGAACTACATTTAGACCTGAAAATGATTAATCCAATCGGCGATTATTCAAATCAAATTCGCTTTCCTTGACTGCCGCCGCCATAAAAATAGCCCCGTCCGCAGTCATCACACTCTCAAACACCTTGCGTCGGTTAATGCTGCGCCTACGTCACAATTAATAATTGTGCATTTAGCAGGACCGGCCTGCTCCTGCGAGCATCTGGCTATTAACAGACTTACAAACTACATTTAATCTTGAAAATAATTAACCCAATCGGCGATTATTCAAATCAGATTTACTTTCCTTGACTGTCGCCGCTATAAAAATAGCCCCGTCCGCAGTCATCACACTTTCACCACACTCTCAAACACCTTGCGTCGGTTAATGCTGCGCCTACGTCACAATTAATAATTGTGCATTTAGCAGGACCGGCTTGCTCCTGCGAGCATCTGGCCATTAATGGGCTAACAAAGCTCCCTGCAGATCATTATCTTGTCTATCGCAAGAGCGACGTCGACAGTGTTTCAGCGCGGTCCTTCCAGCCTGCCACAATCGTACGCTTCCTTCTCCGTTAACCCTCTGTCCTTCCCGCAGCACGTCCTTCTCCGCGTCGACGCGGCAATTCTGCAGGGCATATTCCACACAACGACAGACGTGGGCGCTCTTCTTCTTCGTTGCATGATCCCGCGTTTCGCCGGAGGCTAATCGAAACGAGTCTTACACGTGCACGCGTACAACCGCATCGGCGTCTGCTGCAGTGCCCCCGGCAAGGTTTACTACTACCTTTTCCTCCTCCTGCGTCTACTCTTTTCCGTCCGTGCCTCTTCCTTTGTCATCCCGCCGCCGTCTCACCCTTCTTTCGTTTCCGTCTTCTGTTTCCAACGGTTTAGTTTCCTGATGCTCCTCCACGCTCGAGTTCTTTGCATTTATTAGTGCACGGCGCTGGGAAGGTGTCTTTATGTTTTAACCCTTGCGATGCTGACGGTCACTCTATGAGTCCACCATGAAGCGTTGGTTTTGTACAGGTGACTAGAGTCGACCGTCAAAATTGGACTTTGTCTCCAGGATAACCCGTGTTCTTTTATTTTGTAGTTTCAACAACTGCGCAAATTGATATTGTGAGAATTCGTAACAAAATTGGTAAATGAGTAGAGAATGTTACGGTTTGTTTGCGTGGAAGTGTACGTTTACGGCTTTAGTACTCTGTGGTTTGTTCGTGTACGTCGATGTACGTCATCGACTCAAAAAATAAAAAATGCAACATAAGTGAACGATGTCAAATAAAACGTGTGGTATTAGGCAATGAAACATTTTAATGGACGACGGTATTTTATAGAGAATGAATAGTACGATGTATTAAATTCTATTGTGACTACTGGGGAGCACGGCGTTGGTGCGTTGTCTTTATGTTTTAACCCTTGCAATGCTGACGGTCACTCTACTCGCCTACCATGAAGCGCTTGTTCTGTACAGGTGATTAGAGTCGACCGTCAAAATTTCACTTTGTCTCCAGGATAACCCGCGTTCTTTTACTTCGCAGTTTTAACAACTACGCAATTGATGTTATGAGAATTTGTAACGAAATTGGTTTCGGAGTAGAAAATGTTATGGTTTGTTTGCGCGGAAGTGTACGTTTGTGGCTTTACTACCCTGTGGTTCGTTTATGGATTATTGCCCCGAATGCGATGTACGTCATCGATTCACAAATTAAGAAATGCTGCATAACGATATCAAATGAAACGTGTGCTATTAGAGAATTAAACACTTTAATGGGCGACTGTATTTTATAGAGAATAAATAGTTCGATGTATTGAATTCTATTGTGACCCTAGGGTGAAGCATACCAAATCTGCGTGGCAAGCCGCGTATTTCGTAACAGTCACATCAGTATCACTTAACTAGCTCTGCATTCCACTATTTACATTAGAGAGATTACAAGTTATCCACAGTTATTCGACAAACGTGGTTCATGAATTAAAGTTAAACAATTAGCTCATCTAGGCAAACACACGAAAAGTAATACTTGATTTATTACGTACGTAGAATCTCGGGTGCAGGGTCCTCTAGTTAAGACTGTGATAAGAAATTAAATATAAAAGAAAGAAAGAGCAAAGGTCACTTATGATCCTCAATTATTATATTGCTGTATCATAGGTGATGAGTTTGTTGAATAATTGTGTTGTGTGGATGTGTATTGAATATGAACCGCCAGAACGAAAATACGCAAAGATTAAAAGACTAAAAGACAAAAAGACGGAAAGACGAAAGTTTAAGAATAAAGATTAAAGTGTTTTGTTTGTGTTACTATAATTTATAAATATTATAGAGATCGTCCAGTTTCTAGCTTCACCTATCTAAATCCTACACGTATTTAATTGATGTATTCCTTGGAAAAGGATATGCACTGGTGTCGAAACGTACGCTAAAAAAATGTTAATTTGTCTTAAATCTTCACGAAACGACAAAACCCGTCCAAATTCATACTTCATAAATTCATGTTAGGAGAGTCATTCTCAATTATATACATTTTTGCATGTAATTAAACGTTTCGTTTATCTCGTATTACGCAGCTTCTTAGCGTAGGTTGAAACGATTAACGTCATAAATCCAGTTCACATGAACCCCGCTGTTTCTCAGACGGACATGTCCACGTCTAGCTCGGATGCGTTTTTCTCGTCTTCCGTTCTCTATTTGTCCTTGCGGCTGTTTCGCGGACATGGTCACCGTCCTTCTTCACCTTCCCGTTGTACGGACTTGCTTGTGGACCCTGAGGCCATTCAGCACAGTTCTTCCGCGCGCGTCCGTGTACGTATCTGCACAAGCAAGTTGTGCCTACCATGCTGCGGGCAACGTCCACTTCCTCTCTCTTCCACCGCTTTCCTCTCTTCCTCTCTTTTTCGCAGCTTCAGGCATCGCGCACCATGACTTTTCGTTCAATGCTCTTATCCGTTTTAACGTTTCGCCGCAACGATTTCTTATTAAGTGCGGTGGTAGGGTTACGATAAACACTTAATGTCGGGTTACTAGATTTTTCATTGTCTGCTGCTTTGTGCAAGTGCTGTGTCAGAGCGTAGCAAAATATGGAATGCGATAGTTTTTAAATGTGACGGTTGCAAATGTGATGAGAGACGAAATTATGTATGGTGAGATATTTATTAATTGAACACAGTGTTAATTGCTTTCTAGGAGTTACAACGTTGATTGTTAAGTGTATTTTGCTACGTTAGAACCGCGATGCGATGAAATACTGCAGAGTATGATTAAGTCGTGCAAAATGAAGGTAACGCAGAGTTGTTGGTAGCCAAGGTCTTGAAGCACCGTTCCAATATCAAATGCTTTTACAAGATCGCAAATAGGCTTCATGGCGATTTTTTTTTGTATTTTTAGTAACATTTTTTGCGCTGGTCACCAGTGACCACCGTTGCAGTCCGCGTGTTAAATTGTCAACCTCTACACTTACTTGACCGAACTGTTAAGTTGAAACCTGTTTTTTCATGATCAAAAAAACAAGCTGGAGTACTTATTGACAATTTAACACTTGGGGGCCATTTTATCAAGATGGCCATGGCGTGTGGCCACCTGGCGGCGCAAGTGTGTCTAATCTGTTTGGGCGACTCATAAACATGACAAACCAGATGTTATCGTTGTTCTTAAGGAGAGTGTTTAACGAGATTTGTCTTTCGAGCATGATAGTATCACGTCCGTAATCCTCCTAATTGATTGCGCCTGCGCTTCAATGAATACAAGATCATCGCCCTCATCTATTTGTACATACTCGTATGCAACCATTTGAAAATATCCGATAGATCTGTTTCCGAGTTCAGCACAATGAATTGCTACTTGAAAAGATGTCTGCGTGTGGCCTCTGGAAATTCGCTTCCTGCTTTTGTATCTGTTATATGAATCTTGTGCGTCGTTAAGATATGTAACATTAAATTATCAGATGACGCGGAATTGTCGATTACTTTCTGCGATGATTAATGATGTGTGTATAATATATAATTTATATTGCATTGTAGTGATCTACAGTACTTGGGCTGTCGTTGCATTTTGACGAATTATGGAAAATTAGATGACAAAGTGGAAGATGTAATATAGACAACTATCTCTGCTAACGTATGTCGATGATAATAGCTAAGCATCTCACGTTATTTGGGAGGATAGTATAGAATCAGAATAGACTTTATTGCTTGCACCTTTTTTTTCAACTACACATTTAATTGAATACGGAATTCATGGCCATGCGGACATAGAAAGTTACGTCGAAAGCACCTATATTAGTTGATCCCTATCTAAAGTGAAGGAATTCAAAGTGTTTCAGTAAAGTTATTGCTGTAGAAATTATGGTAGCATCAGGAAATTACGCTTCATGCTTTCGTATGTGTTATTTCAAGCTTTAGCGTCATTATGATACATAAAATTATATTGTCAGATGAGAAAAAATGTAAATTATATCCTGTGCTGATTAATGATAATAATGTTATTATAGTCATATTTGTTGAATTAAGGAATATTAGATTATAAAAAGTAGAATCTGATATAAACACGTAATATGTATTAATAGACGGCACTGATAATAACTACGTATTTCTCGCATTAATCGGAATGATAATATGGAACCAAAAAACGGTTTACTACTTTCAATTTTCTTTAGCTGTAGATTGGATTGAAGGTAAAATTCGCAGCACCTAACCATGAAAAATTGTGCCAAAAATTGTTATTCAACCGCTGCCTAAGTGACAAAATTAAAAGTATAACAGTATAACCTGAACAGTAGGTAGTCAACATTTATCGAATGATGGAAAATTAGGTGATATTGTGCAAAGTGTAATATAAGCAAGTAATCTGCTTTATCAGACGTCTTCTCATTGATAATTATTGAATATCTCTCATCTGTGATAGTTATTAAGCATTTTTCGTATTAATCGGAAAGGTAGTAGGGCTAAAGTACATTTTATTATTTGCACTTTTTTTATCTGTATATTTAATTGAGAGCGGTATTAATGGCTAAGCGAACATGGACACTTATGTCAAATTTTATTTTTTGATCCTCACCTAAACTGACGGAATTCAAAATATTTCAGTAAAATTGTAGTGAAATTTTAGGTGTAAATTGTGTTTTGATAATTGTTATGGACTAATATTTCCAGTCTGTGTCCCTGTTTATTTTTTATCAAGCATCTCGGATATACGTTTAATAATTGTTAGATTTGTACAAGCTATTGATTTTAGTTAATTATCTCTGTTAATGTTTCCATTTCTGAATATACAAGTGTGTGTCAATATCTCTGTTTTATCAGCCATCTCGGATATGTTTTAGAATTGTTGCATTCATATCGAATGTTGGTTTCGCAAATTGTCCGTTATGTTTCCGTTTCTACATACATAAATATCGTATTTGTATAAATTCTTTTACGATTCTTTGCGTACATTGTCAATTAAATGACTGCATTAATTACGTCGTTATTATCGCTGTAGTCGAGTTTTCAAATACATTAATTATAATTAATATTTGGTCTAGCATACGTATATATCAGTAGCGAAAGAAATGTATTATTGGTTAGTGAACTTCTATACAGTCCACATTTTGATTTTATAGGACAATTTTCAATACAAAAAAGGTTTAATGTTCTTAATTTCCTGAATACCAAATTAGAATTTATGTACAAATGACTAATAAAGGTCTTCATATAGCCTTCCTGTGTGCTATTTTGATATTCACGGTTTTGATAAGCCGTGCCATTTGCTGTTTCATTTCATTTGTCACGTATACCATGCGGTAGCCGAGTACTTAACTTTGCGCAAATATTTGCGAGCGTTCTCGAAGAAATCGTAACCATGCGTGTAGAAAACCGACATGCAAGGTTGTGCCATGAATGCGAGAATTCTTAAACAAATACATAACATGAAATATAATTATTTACAAAGAATTTTATTTTCTAATAGTTTTTTGGTGGTGTTTGATCATGACAATAGGCGTTTTCTTAATATTTATCTGTATTAGTTATTTCCAATGCACTTACAAAATATTCATCACGGACCATTCCTCGGATTAAATACTAAACTCGATAAACCCAATATACTAAATACTTCCTCGCCTTAAATACTAAATTCGAGAAATACAACAAAGGAATGACTGATCCCACGATCTTTCAAAGTTTTTTTAATGAAATCATGAACAAATATCAGGACTACACTCAGATACTGACAGACAGATTGAAGTCTATAAATGGAAGAGGACGTGCAATAATTACCCTCACATCAGCATCTGCAATTAAACTGCCTCAGGAAACATCAATTTTACTAGCAGAAATAATAGCCAGTCAACAGACCATCTTAACAGCATGCAATAACCCGGGACATCAACACATCATCATTACAAACTCAAATAACGTAATTCAGGCAATTGACAGCAGATCTTCCGTCGATGAGATTTCGCTTAACGCACTTGAAACCAATTTAATTGCCAGTAATTAAAGAAAAAAAAATTGGCCTACTTCAGGTCCAATCACACGTGGGAAGAGAAGGAAATGAAGCAGCAAACGAGGCCAATATAAATTGGTAACAAGAAAAATATTCGATAGCAACTGTAAATGCAACTGTAAACCTGCTTAATACTTAAACCTGTAATACTTATCTGTGAAAATAGTAGGGAAATCGGAGAAAGAATGAAACAGCTCTGCACCTGCACATGTACGGGACATCAAAATAAGTTTTTTTTTTTAATGAAAATTAGTCAAGAACACTCATACTAAGAAGAGAACAAGCGATAATACAAAAAATAGAATTAGAGACACTAGAATCTTTTTTTTTAATGAAAATTGGTCCGGAACACTCATACTAAGAAGAGAACAAGCGATAATACAAAGAAATAGAATTAGAGACACTAGAATCAGCCATTTATGTTTGTTATTTAAATATTTGTGCAGGTCAACTGTAACTATAAAACGCCTGCTATTGGAACGCTCGAAATATTCAAATGGTTGCGTAAGGGCAAAATTAGAAGTGAACTTAGAACTCGATAACCACTCATGTATTCAGCAGCTGTTCTGTTTTTTAAAAAAGACCTGTCTGTTTGCGAAAATTATATAAATGTTCATCTTGTTGTAAATAGTCGTCGCTCATAGCTTTATAGCACTTTATGCGTCGTTAAACGCAGAAATAAAAAAAATCCTGTTATTTGTTTGTATCAGCATTTACTTCAATATTAATGTATTTGTCACATTCTAAAACGTCGGCTCTGAGATAGGAAAGAATACAGTTTTAACACGGAAGATACCGAAAAAATGTCCGAGGATGTTAAAAAAAATGAATAAGGAACAATGAATATAATAAAACACGTTAAATAAATGTTGCAATGTCATATGCAAACATGACCAAAAAATTAAATGCAGTTAAAATGTACGTTTTGGTATAAATAACATACTAACCATCTGTGCCTTTCATTGAGACATAACAAATCTTAATATCAGTCATTGCAAATATTTTAAGAAACGAAATATATTAGGAAGGGTTCGTGAAAATATACTTTTTAGAGCACGATATTAATATACGACAAAATGGTTAACATTGTCGATCGTTTAGACAGTAATAACACAATTACAGTAGAATATCATGTTTTCTAACAAATACTCCGTTAAGTGCAAGATCCATTAAATCGAGAGAAAATGTGCACACGTTCTTGGTGTATATGTAAGGCTAACGTCTCAAAAAAACGTATGTAAATAAAACTTTTCAGTCTATTTCTGAACTATTTTTCATACGCAATTTATGGCTCAACGATAGATTTGTTAATATGAATACCATCAAAAATTGACATAATTTTTCACATATAATTTAACGTCGTATCGCAGGAAAATATGTGAACTTATAAATAATATTATAACATCGCGAATAATGAAAGTTCATTGGCAATTTGAAAGTATTATTTTATATTACAATTATTTTATAATTCAATTGAAAAATAATATAATTTCCTGAAAATAACAATTTTCTGTTATTTGTTGAAGTATATTGTCTCTCGTGTGAGTTCGCAAACTTATGACTAACGCATTAAACTGTCTACATGTACTTAGCGATAAGAGTCATAGCAGAAGTAAATATATACCTACCGACAGTCTCACACCTGACAATGAGACCGAAAATACTCTTCTTCTCAAGTGGAATACTTATCTTATTTATCATAATTGACTTTGTGTTGGCGGCGATTATCAACAAATTTTTATGGCTACCTTAATAGAAAATAATCTGTCATAGAATTAGCTGCGATTTCTTCCTAAACTGTTATCTATGAGCTATTTATTATGTGATTATAATGATTATTAAATTATTATATAAGGTATGTATATGTAGTTTAAGAACAATTTGCAACTGATTATTCACCGGTTTTTTTTCTACTAAGGTCGACATAAAAATTGATTTATCATTACCATACATTCGTATATTAATTACATAGAATAAATACGTTTCGTCCCTCAGTAGAGGTTGTGTATGAGAAACGATTATTTCCGTGCGTTGAACTGCAAATACACTTGATGTTTCCTTAAGTTTAGTGTGACGAGACGTATGCTTTATCTTGGTTGAGATATACCTTCATTACTTTTATAACTTCCTCCATGTGTTTTGTAGCACATACGTTTCTCCATCGAAATATGTTTGAAATATATCGAGGAAATTATAAAAGTAATAGACTCAGTTCAGTTAAAATAAATCATTTGTCTAAATACACTAAACTCAAAAATAAAATAAGGTTGACAAAGAAAAGAAAAATCTTATGGTTTCATGTATATTTTATTACAAAAGGCATATATATACATCATATAATAACTAAACTTAAAAATAAAATAAAGTAGACAAATAAAAGAAAAATCTTATGGTTTCATGCATATTTTATTACAAAAAGCATATATGTACATCACGTTTCGCACATAACCGTACGCTCTTCAAAAATTAAATAAATGACAACGCAAGATGGATGAGGAAACGTCGCGCATGTGCACAAAAGAAACAGGATTCGTGACAGAACATAAGAATCGCATCATCAAAAATGCAATATCCCATTTGCTACGATTCATCACCATTCCGCTTCGCTTCTCTTAAAATGCGCCGCATCCAAACGTTACCGCCAATCGACTTTTGTACAATAATAACCGAACATAATTGAATTCACTATGTTGCCTGTGTATGTGTGCTTGTGAGAAGTGTTTACACTAAAACGCAACACGTCTGGCCATCGAAACAGTCAATCGTATTTCGCTGCAGCGTTGATCCGCACCTGTCCATGCAAATGCCGCCATGTTGATGACAGTGCGTCCTGAATTCCCTCTTTACTGTAACAGCGAAGGATTGAATTAATGGGAGCCGTTTGAAAATACGCGCCACACGTGCTACGACCTGCGTCACATTGTGAAAGTTGCGAGTCTGACGTCTGTTTTCTGTCGGTCGCGAAATTTACGATGCGTCTGATCATTTTCACGCGACCTGCACTGAATGTGTTAGCGAGGTTATATGGTTGCGGGTAAGAAGGTAGTGCCGGCAGATTTGTTTAGTTGACGAATAATGTGGAATTGCGATGGGAGACGAAGTTGATTAGCTGCGCAGAATTTTACGTCAGATTAATAACTCATGATAAATATTATTGGCGCGTTTGTTTATGTGGCGGGTAATAAAAATGGCGGAAGATTGAATTGACAGGCTGACTGCCGACTATGAGATAACTCGTAGTTTGTTTACTTGGTGTATTTGTGCAGCTACGATAAAATTCGTGGTATATCGATACAATAATATAATATGATTAAATGAAATTGGCTTTATACACCGGAATCCTGAAGAGTGCCGTGGCAGTCAACGTGTTAATTAAATGCATGCAATGTTATGTCAAATGAAGGTTTGGTATTAATATAAAGAATATATGTTAATTAGTTTGTAATAATGGTAAATTAAAAAATAGTAGTAAGATTGCATTAAAGTAAACTGAGTAGACTTGCAGTAAATTTGATTGGCTAATTCGCGTAATCGATAGGTGATAAATCAAGGTGGAATCTTTTATGTCAAGCTAAAATAGGTGCGCAATATAAATTGACGTATCGTACGTCAATTAGTTGGCGATATTGGATAACACAGTTAATGCATCGAAACTTTACATACGGCAAATGTGGAAATGGATATTAATGGTAAAGTTTACTGGTGGATTCGTTAATTTGGCAGATAAAAGAATAGGGTCGAAAATGAGGTTAATTGGACACCTGCACTTTTATCGTGAAGCAAAAATTGGTATGAATATAAGTTTAAGCATTGTATGTCGATTAGGTTATAATATTGGATAAGGTAGTTAGTGTTTACACTGTTGACTACAGTAAATTAGTATTTATATTAATATACGAATGATGCTATACATAATATACACTTACCGATGTTGCAGCACTTTCTGCCGAGAATACCGCAAACAGTATCTTTCATCACAGATTCACATTGGTTGGGCCACATGCAATTTCCCACCGGACACTTTTCAATAGCCTCTGAAAATTTAATTTGTAAATTATAGCCATAATAATATCTGTCAAATGTCTAGGGAAAATACGTTGCTTCGTGAAAAAATATGGGCCTTCTACGTTTCTGATAAACATTACGAAATTTATTTATAAATTGTTTTACTTTTGCATGGTTTTACGGAACAATTACATATTTTAACGGAAATCTGATATACTAATCTGATCTATGTATTAATCCGCTTATGAAAAAGGTGCATACGTATGTAACATATTAACTTACACGTGACAATTAATTGAGAATTGTAGTGTTTCAAATTGCGTCATTGCATGAAACCGACCGTTAAACGAAAAATGCATATTATAAACTACACACCACGGTAGAATGTAAAATGTAACGTTTTAAGTTGCAGACAACTAGAATTTAACTAGGAATCAGTATTTCAAGTTACAATCGAAGATTAAATAAGAAATACATATACCTCTTAAATGAATTAGAACAGTTGAGTGAAAATGGAACGTTTTATGTTACAGACAATGATGCAATTCAAAATTTAACATTTTAAGTTATAGTCGGCTATTAACTGAAAAAATTAACACATTAAACACCACACAACGACTGAGTGACAAATCTAACCCTTTAAACGGCACAATATATTGTTCAACTACTCGATTATTAACTGAGAAGTCTAACGCTTGAAATTACACACGACATTTGAGTGAAAAATGTAATGCTTTAAATGGCACACAACAGTTTAGTTATATATAGGGTATATTTAAATTTAACATGACAAATGTAATGTTTAAATACTCGACTATTAACTGAGAAGTCTAACGCTTGAAGTTGCCCATACCAGTTTAGTAATATATGTTATATTTAAATATTACAAATATATTGTTTAACTACTCGACTATTAACTGAGAAGTCTGACGCTTTAAATTACAGACGACAATTGAATGAAAAATATAATGCTTTAAATAGCACACGACAGTTTAGTTATATATGCTATATTTGAATCAAACATGACAAATATAATGTTTAACTACTCGACTATTAATTGAGAAGTCTAACGCTTTAAATTACACACGACGATTGAGTGAAAAATGTAATGCTTTAAATTACACACGACGATTGAGTAAAAAATATAACGCTTTAAGTTGCATCGAGTGATTTTGGACAAATACATATATGATTAATAAAGAAATGCGTACCTGTCGTATCGACGAAAGCGAGAACGAAGACGGCCGCGAAAACGGCGAGCAAAAGGCTGAATTTCATCGTGGCGGTTGTCGTTTGAAGCCGATGTGACTCTTTGACAGGTCGACGTTTAGTGATCTCACTTTCTCACCACGCTTCCATTATATAAACGTAAGCGTCCGATGATACGCGCGCTCGGATATTACGTGCGCTTGCGCGTATCGTTTGTCTGCCTATTGCTGTCACGCTCTGCATTTCATTATCTTACCGGTCAACACGACTATACACGATGTTCTAAAGTTTTTTTTCCGCGCCTTTTTTATTCAGTTCAGTTTCGCTTTTCATTGCACATTGAAGGGCACGGAGTTAACATAGATCTGATGAGTCTTGATAATATCATATTTTCACAGTAGATAAAAGGGGTAAGTAAAATAATTAATTAGTTGCAATATTTAGTTAGAAAGAAAAGAAGGAAGAGTAGGAGAAACAGATAATTCTTTATAGGGAAATATTCAAAAACTTTTAGTTAAAATAGTTATTATTTTCAAGCTAACACACGGTTTATCATTAACACGTGGACTGCCAAGCGCATTTTACTATATTAGAACGGCGATGCTATGAAATACTACAGCGTTTGACTGAAATATGCAAAATGTAAATAATGTGCAGGTATTAGAGACCAAAGAGTCGCATTACTATTCTAACAACAACTGTATTTATAAAATAATAATTGCTACCTATTGCGACTATTTTGAATCTCGTTGACAAAATCTCGTCGAAGTATGTCAAACATAGTTCCCAACGCATTTTTTTCGTTTAATGTGTACTTTGACCTGCTAAATTATTTCAAAATATATGACTTATTATGGGTAAAACATGTCGAGGTGACAAATATGTATGATTACATTCATAAACATTATAGACACCTGAAGGGAGGAACCGGAAACTATTTAAAATAGATTTATGTCATCTTATCGAAGTATTTTATTTCACGTCCCACTATGATAAATCCCAAATATCGTTAGTTGACACTTTGTCCAGACCACCCTAAGAGCGTGTCGATTATTTGTCTGTAACTAATTTCGATCCATTCAGTTTTACGCTTGAATCGCTTCATTTGGTCATCATCAATTTTCTTGCGGGCTGCTGTTATGATCGGGCAGAGACCGAACTGCACGAGGAAAGATTAATGAAGTTTTCGCCGACGTGTCGCAATGTTAGTCGAATTGTGTCGATGAAAGGTATGTTAGTGATTTATGGGATTCGAGGCTCAATCGAGGAACGCCGAGGAAATGTTTTTGACATCTTGTGGACCAGATGGTTCTTGCGGATGAAATCCTGTTTTCTTAAATGTCTTTCTTTAAGTTATCCAATTGTTCCGACAGTGCGACAAAACTAATGTTAGTATTTATTGGCGTCAATTAGCTGGGATAAATATTATTTGTCTCCAGGATCAAATAATCGATGTGGTAATTTTCAAGTGCAGTTGTTAAGTTCTCTGAAGTTTTTTATAACTCTATTTTTTATTCCAACATTTTGAAAAGTACTTGTGTCGGGTTCGTCTGAAAATCTCAGAGATAAATGCAAGTTCTTTTATGTTGAAGTTGGTTATTATTAATTATGGATGAAACTCTAGATGATAACAAGAAACAAAACCTTCTCCATACTTGTCGCGTGTGTCATATCATTTTTAATAAAAACATAACTAATTCTAATAAAAGAAAGAAGTAATATGTTTACGCAATTGTTCCTTTAAAAAGTTTCATAAATTTTATTTACGGTAATATTACGGAAACAAATATGAGAATAATCTGCGAATACGTGTATTCGTTCACACGGAATTTGAGTCTGTTAGTGCATTATTTGAATATTTTTTTTCACTGTAAATTGCTATTTTTATGGAATTTAAGTGCTCCTAGTGGTCCTAATGGATCTAATGAAAGAAAAGTGTATCTATTTCATACGAAAAATTTTAAATTGAACAAGAAATGTACTGAAGAAAATCTGTAGCAACTAACAGTGGAATTTATAACTAATCGTAAATTAACATGCAAAGATGAGAGCTGATTTACACTAGTTTAATAAATATCTGCGCTTATCATTGCGCTTCAGAGTTCAAGAGCTCTGCAATAATCGCATATGCCCAATTTATCAAGTCAACATTTTTATCAGCGCATATATCACAGATATTCAAATAGCATTAATTACGATAACGTAATCAGTATTCTCCGCCGACTTTTCCTCTGGGTAAGTGTGAATCATTTACACGGGGAAGTTTCATTAATGTGTTTATACAGTCAGTGTCACCGCACACAAATGAAGATACAGGAAGGGTAAGTCCGCGTTTGCACGACACGAGTGAAGTCAACTACTTCGGAAGAATATTAACAGAGTAAGCATTCCTTCAAACAGAAAATGCTGGAAAGCAGCCGCTCACCGATTAAGATGACCTCGAATTACACGTCAATGTGTAATTACTTATCTAATATACTCGTGCAGATTACTGCAAGGCTAGCTTGTGTCTTTCGTGACGATTTCATGCTATACAAAATATTCCTACAGTTACGTGGAAATGTGAATTTTCCACATTGTGGTTCGAGTCCACCGATTAGTGCCATTATTCATTGCCATTTGTCAGTTTTAATTATCATCTCACGATTAGCGCTTCAACGTAAAGTCGTAATTCAATCAAGAAATGCAAACGGATGTGGGTACTTTAGGTGAAGTCCGGAAAAGAAAAGTGTGTACACACTGAATTGGTTACAGAAATGTGTGGCATTGATGTTGAAACCGTTCACCTTATATAGAGTTACCTTCTCCGCAATATGCAAATGCAAAATGTAGATAAAGGTAAAACGTGATAATATGGCTTAATATAACGTTATGGCGTTGCAAATAAAGAAAAATATCGTAATATATAAATATACATATTCGAAAAATATTTAATGAGCTTGTAGTTTATTACATATTTTTCGTAAACAACGGCTTTGTATGTATTCTCTGAAATCTTTATAATAGATACTTGAGCCGTTTATTTTGACATTGGCCTAACTCCGTTTTTCAATATTTTCCGGTTACCATGGTTATATGTACAAATTCATGTTATTTATCAGTAAATGTTATTTATGTCGATTTGAAGATAAATGGAGTTAGGCCACTTTCAAAATAAATGGCCCACTTATTGTTATTACTTTATTAAACGATATTTTAAAAAAATCGGTAGAAATATAAGAGCAGTAAATATTTGTACAGTTCATATTGCCAACTATACATATACCGGAGAACTTGGGATGAAAAAAGGCCAAATTATTGCTTCCTAATTATGATTGATATCGTCAGGATGTTTGGAAAGGTTCTACATACTTTATACCGAATATTATAACTTTGTCAACAGTATATGCAGCAAGTTTGTACTATTGAAAACTATCGGCGTACGAAAAGTCCGATAGAAAAAACAAAAATTAATACTAATTTCCAACTAATATTGTTTGCACTGTACCTATTATCAAGATGGTTTAGAATATACATATAAATTCGCTGTTTATAAAAAAAAACTGTTAACACCCTACAATCTTGAAAAGAATTGCTCGAAATTGCTCGGTGTACGAATACTTTTTACACTAACTGTACTTCCTGATCTGACAATAAACCGGTTATTCAAAAGGTTCACGAAAAATGTGCAGTATAAAAATAATACCATGTAATCTATTCTGATAATAGTTATTGGGTAATTTTAGGGTAATGGACGCGTAGAGGAAAAACGTTCGAATGTCAGCGATACTCAGGATTTGCTATAAAAATACATACTTGCCATCCGCAGAAATAAAAGCTAGCAGACGCATTTCGCAAAATACTTAGCGCATTTTTCAACTGCTCGAAAATGTTACTGACGTTCGAACGTTTATAAGCATCGGCAAATTCAATGAGACACATGGTGTAGACTAAATTTTTATTGATGTATTTCAAAGCATGGTAATTGCCACTAATTGCAAATCCTCATGATTCTCCTTGCGTTTAATCGCAAACAAAAGAACGAGTGTACGTATGTATAAGTGTTACGTTCTTGTCAGGAATAAACATGGCTGGGTTTACATCTACATCCTCTAAGACAGTAAGGTTCCTTTCAAACGGAAATGCGTAGTGGAATGGTAAGTACGTACTACTGAAGAACTGACTTCAAATATACAAGATGATTCGGCTAAATACTTTTACGGCGCAGATAATCGATGGCATATTTAGAGGTTACGTCTCTCATACTTTCCTTGTCAGTTTTCCTCGAAACACCGTTATGATATGTTTTCTGTGACATAGACCTACTTGCGAAATTACAGTTACTTCACAGCTCATAGAGTCGTCCCGAGAATATAGTGCTGATAATAGAGCAGCGCATGCTAAATAACGCTCGATCCACTGAACGCCGTAAAAACTCGTCGACCATTCGATAACTTCAATTCAAATCACGTTACTCAGCGCCATTATCTATATATTTATGTACAAGTAGATAGACCTATAAGTATAGACTTAGCATCGCAGCATACATTGCACATTGTTGATGTCAGAATACTGTACACGAGCGCACTTTCGTAGGAATGAAAGAGTCGAACTGCCCGGAAAAACATTGAGCGTTACATTTATCAACCGTCCAGACAAAAGTGCTGTGTGCCAGCGGTCCTAATACGTTTTTCGCTACTCTTACTTGTGCGTTCGCAGGTTAAAGGAAAATAGGCTGGCCGGAAGCGTCCAACCGAATTTCGGTTACCTTTGTCTGGAAGAGAGATCGGGGATGAAAGATTGTTTACAGTTTGACCCTGGAATCTCTTGTTATGCCTTTGTCTTACGAGATACGTGGGCGCTCGAATGTTCAATATGGGTTCGCTTCCAGTACATGCACACCTAAAACTAACGATTGTACACTTTCGAAGGGTTTGATCGGATGCACCGACTTCTCGTCAATTTGGAGTCTCGAGTACATCAATACTGTTTGGGATCAATCAGTTCTTCCAATATTGTCTATGACCGAAGGAATTGTCCGTCCATAGTGTATCACAGTTAACTCGGAGTCTATGCACCGGGTCGGTAGTCTGCAATGATGTTCTTCAGGAACGTGTAGATTTCTTTGAACGTCGGCCTCACTCCCTCGTCCCTTGTCCAGCACGAACACATCATGCGATAGACTTCGTCCGGACACATCGTTGGCTTCGGCAGAAATACCTGATTGTGCAGAAAAACATATACAATATCATTAGAATTTCTCAGAAAATATTGCTAACGATATTGGGTTGGCCAACGGTTTTTACTGTTCAAATGAAAAAATAGACGGCACCTTTTACATCTGACCAATACTGATCGCTTCTGAATTGATGTATATGAATGTGAGAAAATATTATGTTGTGATTTTCTTTCCTTTCATTTCATTAAGTACATTATCTCCAGATGATGACGTCAACGAAGTGGCGATACGTTGAGTCACGAATTATTGCATAATTGATATACACATCACTTTTATCGCTATTCTAGTCACAAGATAATTTCTCATATATGTGTATATATATATGACACATTTTAGATCTTCATCAATATTCTTGTTGGACGACATATTCGCCGTTTCGTTGCATTTATTAGTGCAGTCTGCAGTTTTATCTTTCCGGGTAAAGAACTGCTTGATCAAACAAATATAATTCTCGACCGATACAACACATATAATTTTAAAGTTAAATACAGCAATTTGATTTTCAATATACGTATGTACATGTCGAAGTATGTTGATATGGATATGTATTGGCTACAGTTCTTCTGCCACGCAATTAATCCGAATAATGTTGTAACTAATAAAATGAAGTTAATAGACTAAACATTTATATATTTCATATGAAATTAGACAAGCGCGTTAAGTTTCATGATGGAAGAAGATAAGCAGCTGAAGATTATATTATCACGTTAAACGGAATTATACTTCTCATCCGATAGTTTGATGTTCGATTGCGATACCATCTCGAGAGCTTTGACAAATATTTACCTGTAATTCTGCTCCATAATACATGTGCTCGGCATTTTGTATGACTTGGTCATTAGTAAGATGTTGAAACGGTTTCTCTCGGGCTAAGCTCATCACCTCCCAAAGAGTCACAGCAAAGGACCATATGCTGCTGGCGCACGTATACCTATCCTGTAAATGAAATTGGCAATAAATATAATGAGACAAATGCGCGATAATATAAATGTAATATAAAGTATTTAAATATATAATATACCGCGGCTAACGATATGCGTAGTTTGAAGGTTAGTTTAAAATTTGATAAACACTACTGTCAAAAGTGCTTTTCTTATGTTGGGCCGCGTATAACAATCGCATATATAAATGAAGCATTAAATAATGCAAAATGTGAAAAAATAATGTGAACATGAAAATGTAATAAATAATAAACCGTGTTTAACACTTTGACTGCCATGATGGTCACCGCTGACCAGCGCAACAGATTTTACTGAAGATCCAAACTATTCGCAATAGGTAGCAATATTTATTTTATAAATGCAGTCACTGTTAGAATAGTGATGCGATCCTTTGGTTTCCAATACCTTCACATTATTTACATTTTGCATAATTCAGTCAAACGCTGTAGTATTTCATAGTATCGCCCTTCCAATACAGCAAAATACGCATGGCAGTCAACGTGTTAATAATGCGTATAACTTTAAGTATAATATTGGTTACGTTACGACTAACCAGATGCTAATACGAAAGTTTGATAAGAAAAATGACATGGTTTCTTACAAGTAGGATGCTTTCCCACGGCAGCCATCTGATTGGTGCCGGAGGTCTGCCACCTATATCGCTGTAATCCTTTTTGTAAAGGTCACTGCACATTGCAATGTCGGTCACTTTCACAGTGTAGGAACGACCGACCAAACAATTTCGGGCTGCGAGATCTTTGTGCACTAGATTCTTCGATTCGAGGAATTTCATACCTGATGCTATTTGCGTTCCCATATATAACAGGCAGCTTTGACTGAGAACAAATCAATTTGGTACTAGTTTAATACAAACTGTAGTTATGTACATTCGCGTTTCGAATATATTTTATTGAAGTTTCGTGTGTTCAGACAAACGTCTTATTTAGGTTGGCATACCATTCTTACTTTGATCATTTCTTCGACATGTTTCAAAGTGGAAGCTTGAATGCTCCGAAAGAAGTCGTGGAAATGATAAAAGTAAAAAGGTTCATTAACTAAAATAAGGCGTCCGTCTTAATACACCAACCCTAATAAAAGAAAACAAGGTAGATAAAGAAGAAGGGAAAACGATTACTTCGAGTATTATGAATAACGGTCGCTGCATAAATTATTTCAGTATCCCATCAATGTTAACTCAGAATCTAACGGAGCGCGTTCACAAAAATTTCTCGAACAGTTAAAAATTAAATAGAATATCTCTAGTGAGCAAAATTTAGAATCCTAAAGCTCTTACAACCGTTGCTACAGCTCATATTTCCTATAGCTTCCGGTTTAAAACCACGTTCTTAGTTATCAATGCTTGCTACGCTATCAGCGTTCTGTTCAAATCCTGACGAAGCGGACTCGTCAGCGCAACGTCGATTCGCAAATTGGCAAAAATGCAGATTCTACGCGGAAGGCAAAGAAAGGTAAACGATCGTGTTGCGCCTGGCAGCGCGAGCGTTTTGCCAGGATTCGCCTAGGTTGTCTCTTGCGGACAGTGAGACTTTACCTGAGTGCCTTTAAATTACAACTTGGTCTGAGCGTCCCTGTAAGCGGTACGCTATACTGTAAATAATGGGCAAGATCACCGAGTTCAGTGTACTCGATGATTGTCCATGGTGCCGGTTCAGCTGCACACACTCCCAAGATGCGCGCCACGTTCGGGTCGGACAGGCATGACAGAAATTTTACTTCTCTCATTTGGTCCGCCGTACTACTTCCTCGAATTTCGCCTGTGCATGCTGGTACACGAGCAACAACCAGTCTCGGAGCACAGGATACGACTTCGTCCAAGCCCACCGCCTCGCATACTATGGCCTGCAAAATTTACATATTATTATATATATATATATAGTTAAATATGTATATATATTTATAAATATATATATTTATATATTACAAAACATGAATACATTGTATGAACATGTATATATTATATTTATATATAATATATATATATATATATATATATATGCATATATACATATATTTATAATAATATATTATATATATTCATGTTTTGTTATAAATTAAAATATATATATATATTACAAAACATATTATTATTTGAATTATTGTAATATATTTTAACACGTTGACTGCCAAACATATTTTGCTATGTTAAAATCGGGATGCCATTAAATAATGCAGAGTATAATTAAATCGTGCAAAATTAAAGTAACGCAGAGTTGTTAGAAGCCAAAGTATTGAAGCACCCTTCCAATTTCAATTGCTTTTACAAGATTGCAAATAGGTTTCATTCATTTTTCGCAATTTTTTGCATTGTTTTAGTCAAATCTCTAACTAAATCGTGCAAAATAAAGGTCACCAGTTGACAACCAAGTATTGGCAGTCAATGTGTTAATATATCTTATAATATATTTTTATATACCATTTGCACTTCTATGGTTAATATATTTTATAATATATTTTTATGCACTGTTTGCACGTTTCAAAATCCGGATGGATGTATTGTGTGTCAAATTGGAAAGTCTGTACAATTATGGTAAAGTGATATTTGCACATTTTCACATGGTTGTTTTCACTTGTATGTTAACAAAATCATTTGCTTTGAAGAAGTCTGGTGAATTATGATAAAACGATTGTGGTGCGTTTTTGTATCATGATTTTACTCTGCTGATAACAAAATAGTGTGTCTTTAAGGGGCTGGACGGGGTCATTGTGCGGCAAATTGCTTAGGTTGTTGGTCTGTGATCGAATGTTTGTGCAATTTTCTCCCATCGGTTGCACTCATTTATCAACAAACCGACATACGAATATGAACGGGATTAATAATTTTTGCATTAGAAAATCCTTTGAACTATACCAAGACAATTATAGTGAAGTTTTACAGTATCAATAGTTTTCCGTTTTACGTCACAAACTGATTTGTTGTATTTGAGACTAGAAAGTCTATTAAATTACCGCATTAAATTGGCTAATTGCGAAGCGTACTGATAAGTATAGCAAATATGAGAGACGTGTTTTATCACTGGCCACAGTTTCGTTGCTTCGCAGTTAACTTGCGTTTATGTACAATGTTCGCGGTGAGCGCATTATTCCTCGAACTCATTGTCGTACCTCTCCGATATTCCTCGAACCAAGTTTCTCCGTGGTTCGTAGGCACTGACGCGGTATATTGGTAGGTTCTATCTCCTTGCATTTGTATGACTTGTTCATGCTGGGCGCGATATTCCAACTGACAACAGGTGCTGGTATCTAGAAATGTCATAACAGTTATGCAACAATTAGTTCTCTAGCGAAACCACTACTTTCTATATTTGCACATACAGATTATATACACAGCATTAACATTCATGCGTGAAATAGATAATGACAATGCTGGCATCTTTAAATATTTCTGTTAGCTTAAAATCCGATTAATCTCACAGGAAACGGCGAGGGTGTAATTATATTTTTTAAATTTGTTCATCAATCTTTTTAGTAATTTTCAAAAGAAATAGCCTTCATTTCGTTAAACCATTCTTTTTTTATCATTTTATTTAATCACTCTACATGTTTCGGGTCCTGTGGGATTCCTAAATATTATAGGCTCCTGAAGAGGAGGCCTGAGGGTCTCGAAACATGTGGATCGATGAAAATCTAAGTAAGAATTTTCAAGCGCGAAATGCTATTTCATTTGAAGAAAAAAGCGTCATAATTATCGAGTCTCTAAGTCTGTTGTTCCCTGATAATGTTTTTTCGATTATATTTACGCGTGGCAACGGCACGTGTGTACACGAGCGCACCGTAGTAGCGGCTGAAATAATTATTGCGTCTACTCCAGGCTGTCTCATGAGCGTTGATTCAAGTAGCGCTATCCGTGTATAAGCATATCTAGGCCAGTATATACATATATCTACCTTGTGTTTCTCTTTCGGCGCCGTATGCCAGCGTTTCGAGTGTACTTGATCAACATCTCTTTGGTGATTGGGCGTAGCTGTGATATTGAGTTTGGTTGTTGGGCTGGTATAACTTTGAAGAGTCCTATAATGCTGGGAGTGACGGGCGGGTGAGTTTGTTGGAGACGATGAACAACTAGGCGGATCCATTGTAGACTCAGGTCTTGCATCCAATCTCACATTTTTGTCCGGCACCTCCATACTTTTGAACTCCCTAGGCGATTCTGCGATGAAAGAGGTTTTTTTACGATTCACCAGTTCTTCCACTTATGCCTTACAACTGCGCGCTTAACGATAAAGAAGAATATTTAGAACTTACCAGAGCTGGCCACGATGGCATACGTGGATTTATATTGCGGACTAACGAGTGGCGAATTAAATTGTTCCATTGTAACAGACTCGTGCATGCTCACGTCGTCGGGAACGTCAGGTGAGACGTGATTGGCAGTATCGGTCAGCATTCCTCCCGGAGTTAAATTTAACAAAAGCCCCTAAAATGTGCGTGCGTTTGAGGCTTTGTCGAATATCGCTTATTGAGTTTTGTTGCATTTGCCACATTTGCGTTTTCGAGAGGACGTGTAAATGTTTTAATGGACTAGATATGAATTTTTTTCGACTACTTACGTAAACAACTTTAATTAAGCTTACTGTTATATATTTAACTTGATTATATATTGACGGACTTGTTTACCTTCATATTTATGGCAAATCCGAATGGATTTTTTAAGACAGTTGGCGAGCTTTGAAGTTTTTGCCTTCGGTTTAGAAGAAGGACAATGACAAAGACCAAAAGAAGGAGCAATATGATGGCTGTCAGCACACCAATCAACACCTCCAAATATTCTTGACCTTCTCCTGGCGCTGTAACTACAACATTCGTTATGTCGGTGGTGAGATTATTAGATACTGCCGCATAATGAACAAATCTTTGTAATAAACCATGCGCATGATTTCAGTAACTATTAATTGGGTCTCTCAGATATCAACCTGCGCATAGTCAACATTTCATTTTCTACGATATTTCTTTTATACGGAAAAATAGCTGCATGTGAACCTGGTTCAGAAAATGTCATTGCAACATCGGAAAATGCTGTTGTTGATCAAATTAACCAAACATTTTAATGGAACGAAGGGTTAGCTAATTAATTTGAAAATATTAATGTTACTATCAGGATACGGAGAATGCAATCTCGATGGAGAAACGATCAATTGATCGAATTAGTGAATGTATGCGATCAAGACGACACTGAAGGTTCTTTTAGGCCAACGTGTTCGTAAAGCTTGAATTATCCGAAGCCACCAAGAGAAAAACCAGTGCAATCGAGTAACAAATGGCACGATTAGAATCGCATTTAGGCAAAGAATCGATTCTTCCACTTTAATAGCCTAGGCAACGAGAAATCTTTTCCGTAGGAGCCGTTTTATTGCTCGTAAAGCAAGGCAGCGTCGTAAGATGAAACTTTTTGAGTATACATCTGAGTTTGCGAGACTGTCGGAAATATTTGAACGGAAATGACAAAACGATGGAACCGAACGCACCGATCCTCCTGATCGACAGTTACATAATGCCTGCGTGAAAACATTTATAGGAAAGTATCCGCGAACTGGCGATCGCGCGCTAGAGTCAGCCGGTAATTTTCTATTCTCCCAATTCCTTATGTTCACTGGCTGCTTTTTATCGTCCGTCCCCGCATCCGCTGAAACTAAAGCGGCGTGCCACGACGTGCTGGAGTTTACGACGGAAATAAATAAGTCGCTCGAGTGGGTTCGCGTGGCGATCAAGATTTCGCGGCGAATGAGACTCCGGGACTCAATTGTACTCGATCAACTCGAGCATCGTTCGGGTGGAAAAGTAAAATGGGCAAGTGGGCGCAGCCGCGCGTCTCTCCGGCAAATTCCACGTTTATTTCGCGAGTGGACCCTGCGGAAGGTAGCGACGCGGACGAGAAAATCTGGGTTTTAAATCACGCCACTCTTTTCCCTGAATATAAAAAGAAAGTCAGGCAGAGACACGAGAGCGCTTTTAATTCCTTCCATCCTCCCGCTTTCCGCTCCCTCCATCCTTTCCCACCACTCATTCCCACCGCCCTTCCACTCTCTCACTTTCACCGCGCGCGCGCCCTCTGTCTTTTTCCGCTTACGCTCTTTGTGCTCTTAGTCCCTCTTCCTTTTGCTCGCCTTGTTTCTGGACAACAACGGCGATAATATTAGGGGGCACACACCGCTGGTTGCGGACGTGTGCTTTTGAATGCAGCTAGACGCACGAGCGCCTCCTATCTCGCTCCTTCCCGCTTCTTCTCGCTCGCGCCATTTTCCTTCTGTCCCCGCAGTCTCTCTTCTCACCCTTTTCCATCTTTCGCTTCGGCTCCCGGCCGCTTCGCCCATTGGCGCGGTTTTTCCGCCCTTCCTACGGCTGTCTTTCCTTTTGCGCTATTTTTTCGCCTGAATAATCGTACGATCCGTCGCTCTTTTATTTGCGCCGGGGCCGTGAAAAAAACATGTGTTGTGGAGTCTGAGTAGAGGGAATAGAAGATAGGATGCGTCGGGGTCGCACGGTCTATCAGAGACACGTAATTATGTCGCCGTCTGCTACTGTTCTTCCTCAGAGCGGTCCAACTTCTCGCCGACCGGCTTTTGCGGTATCGTTTGACCTCCTAGTGTTGTCCCACCCTTCTGTCAACTTTCGTTCAAGGAACTTTTATTACCTGCAAGGACGCCGCGGAAACTTATAAAACGCATTTCGAACGTTTCATTTCCGTTTTGGCTATCAGCGCATGCGACTGATGATACCAGAATTTTTGCGTTTCTCTTTATCCACGGCTTTGTAAGTGAATTTATTATCTTTGTCAGGGTTCCGTTCTATTTCTTACTGTCAGGAAAGAGCGTTGTGGTATTTTAGCAGTAATTAGAATTTAGGAAGAATTGCTCTTGAACTACAATATATAACCATGAAATATTAATTGAATGCGACGGAATGTAGGAATAACCCGATAATAGTAATCAATAAAGACTGTTTTAGATGAATTCTTACAAATTACAAATTACAATACAAAATATTCAAGATCTATCACGGAGAAATATATTATAAAATATTATAAAATAGGCTAAACTCTGATACCGTATTCCACTGTTCCCAAGGGTGGAAAAGGGTCATGTAAACGAAGCTCCGCAAACGCAATGATTAAAACTTTCTTTAAGAAATTGCAGAAAATGACTTTTAGCAAGACGACGTCTCTGATGAAAAGTCTGCTGACAGAACCCTTCAACTTTTCTGGTATTCCCATTAGTTCATCCGTAAGTAAAGTGAGTATCAGCCCACTCGATGTCAGTATAAAGCGTACTGACATCAGTGCCTTAATTATGAAGCGTTTAGACGCACACTGCTTTACTATGATAAACGCTATCTTCAATCTATACTTAATTTTTTCAATCATATTTTTTACTTCTAGGAAACAAAATTATAACAGAAATTCTACGGCTGACAGTCCTTTTAGAACATTTGCGATCTAAGCAAAAATCGTCTACATTTCGAAAAGGATGAATTTTCATCCACAGACACGGTAGACTATGTTACTAAAGATTATCTACATATTCTCGTGACACCCTGTATATACAAACTTGCTCAATTAAAAATATCGGTTCTCTCTCCGTCTTTTTATCGATTTGATCCACATTCGAGCAATCCTGTTTCTTGCTCAACATAATCTCACCCTGTAGTACGCACAATGAATAAATTACGGAAGAAAAGTTTAGTGACGCGTGGAATTAATCAGCGAGATTTTCGTCGCTGCAGCGGCGACGATATTTTATTAAAGGGAAACGTCATCGGAACGTGTCGGAGGAGCGGAAAGTAGCGTAGTCTATCGAGGGCAAGGAATTGTAGCTACCGCAACTTTTCCTTCTGTCTCCTCACGGCGTTTTCCTTTGCCGTTTGTCTTTCTCTCGCCACGCTTAGCTTCCTCATCCTTCGCCGATGAATTTCTCTCGCACTCCAGAAGCGTCCACCGCTTAATCCGACTAATTGTTTACGTTACACGGAAGTTGCTACGTGAATTATAAAGCATTCTCGTCCTTCCTTGCCTATCTGGCACGTCGTATCTCTCTATTCCCAGTCGCATTCTCCCCGCTGGCAAAGGACTCTGGCATCGTTTCACTAATGAAGTTAAATCATTAGACGGAACCCGCGCGTAATTTCGAAGAACGTGGCCAAGATTTCTTAACATTTGGCCGAAACGTGTTGAAAATGCAAATCAATGGAAATGCGGTTCGTTATGACGCGTTGACAAGAATCCGGAGAGACGGCGAAGCGCCGGAAAATTAATGCAACGAATATTATCGCGCTTTGATTCGTCTGTCAAAACTTACCGTCGGCGTCGGAGCCGAATGGCGAGAGTAAATCTGCCCTTGAGGGTATGGCATGTGAAACTGTTGACTTTCGGGGTCTTGTGTGGACAAGCGTTTATTGCGACCATGTGGAATCGTGCTGTTTTTCATTGAGTAGGTAGGTGACGTGTACAATGCGATTTTGTCTTATTGTCATTCGTGACAAGGAGTTAATTATCGAATGTTTAAAGTAATGCAGTTATGTATATGTTTAGTAGTGTTTCTTATCTATTCATTTATTTTACGCGTTACAGCAGTTTTCCGTGAGTATACTCCTTTTTTTCTTATGTAACACAACAGAAGAAGATAGTTGTATTCATTAATAAAGAATAAAATAACGAAAATTGTGTACTTCATAAAATACAATTTCACGAAGTATCGTTCAAAACTGATCGGTCAACACATAGTTCCTACATTAAAAGTATAATTATGTATTTTTTTACAAATAAAAAACATAAGTATCACGAGTGCAAGTCGAAAAAAATGGCAAAAAAAGTTACAACTTCCATCTATACATTATCTACACATGTCTATTAAACGAATGAATATAGATTTTAACATGACGCACTACTATGTTCGCGGTTGCGAATCTGTTAATGAGTCAAATTTTATTTTATTAACCATATTAACACATGCTATTTCCGAAATGAATTTATAAAGACCAAAAAAGCAACAACGAAAAAGCGCTGACAGCAATGAGGATCAATGAAATAAAAGAAAGACGTAGAGATTCTGTAAAGTTACTCACTTGTTTGCAAGTTGAGGTCAAGCTCTGAATTATCTGCAATTTCACCATTGCTAATCGCAGGTGCATTATCTTCCGTGGTGTTTTCATATGGATTCACTGGAAAGAAACATGTATCTGTAGAAGTATGTAATTTTAGTTAAACGATATCTATAGATACGTAAAGATCATGTGATCAGATCCGTAACAAAAGAAATTGAACGTCTAAGTGACAGATACGGAATAAGAGTAGATAACTCACACGATCCAACCAAAAAGCTACAGTTACATTAATATTCGGATAGTCTTCAAAATAGAGTAACTTTTTAAAATTGCACAAAACTTGATTTTGTTTAGATATTAGAAGAGCTGGTTTAATAGATGGTACGCACATAAAGTCTTGAAAGTATTGCAATTTAGAAAATTTACGCAAGGAATAATAGAGGTTGTCTTTTAACAATTTATTCGTCTAAGCGTCTAATAAAAACGTAAACATTACGTTTTGCAGATTTGAATCAGTTATGGATAAGCTGAAAAATTTATGGAAAACGATTAAGGTAAAAAACAAGCAACAGACATTGGAAGATGTACAAATCTTCAGACTATTCATTAATTTCCATTGTTTCTAATTCATAAGAACCTTCATTGTTTTGGTTATATTTTCAGCGGGTATAATGGACTAAAACAAAACCTACCACTTAAATTTACATTACGGACCTACAGAAGAAAAGTT
The DNA here is from genome assembly GCA_033815515.1 of Cryptocheilus praepositus. Classification (NCBI taxonomy): domain Eukaryota; kingdom Metazoa; phylum Arthropoda; class Insecta; order Hymenoptera; family Pompilidae; genus Cryptocheilus; species Cryptocheilus praepositus. The sequence goes on from JAWWQZ010000153.1 coordinate 2,078,273, forward strand.
ATAAAAAGCGATCTTCATTATTTTTTCATAAATTCTGTAAATTTCACTTTTTTAATATTTTCTTCACACATTATCTGGTAAATAAGCATCTAAAAAAAATGAAAGCACTTTGTCCAGGTTTAGATAAATATTTCTGTTTTCGAGTGTGTACGAATATTAATGTGAGTAATTATATGTGCGGTAAATTAATGTAGAAATTTACGCAAGAAACATCCATTCGCCTTGTTCTTCAACAGTTACTTACAATATACTAATTCCTTGCACCGTAATTACAAAATGTATTGTTGAAGGAGAATATCGCGATGCTTCTCGCGTAGAATTCTAGATAAACTCGATGCACATACCGTTACTCATTTTAATATCCGGACCCACTTTAAAACAAAACAACTTATTTAAAAGTGCATAAAGCAACGTCATCTTTTTGAGACATCATTAGAAAGTACCTACGTGACAGAAATACATGATTTCGTTAAAACAATTTACCGCACGTCCTCATTCGATAAATTGCAAAGTCTCTTGGGGTAAAATAAGAAAAAAGCGAAAGGCATGTTACATGCAGCAAACAACTTGTATCGACCATAATGATTCTGTTTTTAACTTGGCACCGTAAAATATTCGAAAGAATGGTTGCACGTGCGAGTTGCTTATCATCGAGGTCAACGTGCACAGAGCAATGAAGTGAATAATATGCGACGTGACAGAAGCTTCTGATACGTGGACTTTACGTTTATTATGAATGCAATGAGTACACATAACGTCAAGCAGAGCCTAAGAGAGTATTAAAAATTGTATTAAGAATAATAACGGCGGAAGAATAGTATTAAGAAGGATGATTATGAATAATAACGGAAGAAGTACAGGGCGACTCAAAAAAATCAGTATACGCTTTTACAGTTCATAACTCTGTGATTAGATAACGGTTAATTTTAGATGTACCTGGGGCTTTTTTTACCCAACAATTTGCAACAAGGTGTAAAACTTGTTTTAAACTAAGGCAAACAACAGACGGAAACAATTTTAAGTATAGTACTGCGTCCGGTAACAGCATTTTATTTAATGAACACACGAAAAAAAGGTAATGCTACGTAACGGAATGAAAATAAAAGGCATATCTTTTTCTAAATTGTATGACTTCTAACAAAATGTGTTAAATAAATCATGTAAGCAAAAATCGTGTAGAAAAGTACCGCATAAAACAGTTTCAAGTGTACTAAAATACATACTGAATTTAAAATCATTGAAGGTGTCATCATTTTTGGGAACCCCGTGTATTAAGAACATTATTAAGAATAGTGCGAAACCTACGGGATAGTTATAAAATAGTTCTCCTGTATTTTCGTTTTTACTAGAACCTTTTAATGAAACAAATGAAGTAGTTCTACCAAGTCCTGTTTTTTCCTTTTAAGAGTTAAAATTACACATTTATTTCGAATTCACGCTTATATAATTATAATGTTTTCATATACGTATGCTGTTGTTTTTTCTTTTTAAGCAATCAGTTCTTAGATACGGTTCATTGTTGTCAAAACCATGCAAAGGGGTAAATGAGCATTTGAAATTTTGTCCGATTTTTCTAAGGATTTTCTCGTTTTTTTCTCGTTTTTCATATTATTCCAAAAGCACTTCTTACATGCAACGTACCATTGATAAGATATGATAATAACAAGACTCGGTAAAACGCAAATAAGCGTTAATGCGATAATTTCATCGAATTGCTCAAATTCAATGAATAGCATTAAATTAAGTGACAGTGAAACCAACAAAAAAAAGAAAGAGCCTGGGGCACGTACCGTCTTTAAATTTGATCATGGCAGTTGAACAGAAAATACCGAAAAGTTGAATGTTTAGCAATTAACACGTAATCGTATGTAAAATTCCAATGTTCAAATATGAAATAAAAAGTATAATGGTGTCCTATATATTCAATTAGCATTAACGTGTTCTACGTCTCACTAATAAGAAAGACTGATTTTATTCCCTTTCATAATACGACTTTCAATCACACAGCTTAGTCAAAATTTCACAAATTTTCGACAATAATAATTTCGTTAATAATTTTCGTAATAATAATTTTCGTAAATTTTCGTTAATAATCTCTCTTACAAAATAGCACGTGTACTATTGAAATCGTTACATAGAAGCGTTTAATTAATCAACGGAAATCCGATTTGCTTTTACTGTCTACATTCATTCACCGTTCTTGCAACTGTTCTTGTTTTTAACTGCAATAATTGATCGTAGATAAAAATACTTTTATCTTTACCTTACACGCTCACTGGTATATTTTATCATAAAAAATTGACAATGCGACAGGTACTCGTTGTAAATCAAAGATAAAAATGTTCATTGTCGCAGGGTTGATTAAATAGTCGTAGAAGTTGGATTCGTGTCGGTGATAATAGCCATTTGCATTATATATTCTAACCAGATAATGAGAGCTACTAAATTAGGTGAATTACGAATTTAAATGGATTAATCGGCTGGCACAGGCTCACATTGTTTCAACTTATCAACAAATGTTAACGAATTATTTATTTAGAATTTGTGGATTTGCTCGAAGTACAGTAAAATTTCTGCATTTCGTTTGTTATTGGAAATTACTATCTATTTTTGTTTCAAGCTATTTCACACTTTTTGTCCTTTTGCCGAGGGTGGTGAAATTGTTACAGTTCATATGTTGTTAAAAATTTATTTTTAAGTATAAAAGTTATATTTCTGTATAATAATAAAAAATGTTATAAAAAATAATTATAAAAATGTCTTTATGAAAAATAACAAAAATGATGTCCTTGTGTTAGCACCTACGTTTATTATTTCAACGCTTTTTAGGAGCATGCAACAAAGCGAGAGTTGAACACGCGAAGCGCATCTATATTTGTCATTCAAAACCAGCACGAATCTCCGGTTGTAGAGAAAGAGCTGAATAAGATAGTTCATAATTAATTCTAACTGTCGTATCTGTGTATCGATCCTGTCAGATGCTATCAACGATGTTACATCTAACAAGATAAGTATATTAATCTTTATGAAGGGGATGGGATTATATTTTTTTCGGAACTTCGTCAGATGCAAAATCTTAATTTACGTTTTTTTTACCGCCACATCTTCGATAAGACGTAAACGTGACCATTGATACAAATATCGCAAAATGTTTCAAGTTGATCTATTAATTTGTTTTATGTAATTTCCGAGAAAGTTCTATTTGTATTTACTGCAAATTACATCCCTTTACATAATTGAGTAAACAGAACTGACGATAGTCGAAACGTTTTCAATCTAGAAACATTGCAGTCCATAAAAGTAGGTCGGTATTATTGGATACTTTTATCGATGTTTCAAGGCGTATAAACTTTTGTAAATCGATATTCTAATAATATTGTTGTAACTTGAAGGAAAAATTGGACCTTTTAAGGATATTTTCGTTGGTGTGCGAAGATTATTCATAAACCTTTGTGAATTAATATTGACGTTACGTGCTACTCAGAATGTATAATAATGAAACAAATGTACGATCCATTTAAAATTTTACATAATATGATCCATTTGAAATTTTACTTAAAAATCGTACATTCATTATTATTTTCTTCGCTCATTTGACTCTCTCTAAATTTTCATATGATCCGATTATTCAATTTCTCGCTTTGATAAATTAGGAATTTCTATCTGAAAATCAACGTTTATTTCATAATGTGTCAAATTAGAACTCATGATAAGATTAGGTAGGTGTAACGTACCGGTACGTTTAGTGTTAAACAACATTAAGATTCCACTTAAAACACGATTTGTCGATATTTCGTCTACTTGCTCCTTCCCATTTAATAAAAATTGCAGACATTCCGCAAAATTTTAAATCAACCGCACTGTTGCCGAAAAAACAAGATCCACCCCATATAAAAGCACTGTTAAAAACGCGTTAAAATCATCAGGTTTTAGAGGTTTCATCCGTGCAATGCAATCAAAAATGCATAAATTCGACACTTTGGTGTAAAAACACGTTTTTCTCATACCAAATAAACATCTCGAATGTCCTACAAACACGCCACTTTTTTAACTGCATGCTACAAACCAGACTCGCCCCAAGAAAACGATCAACATTAACCGTTGTCCATTTCTTTATAATTCGATCGTGTTTATCAGGCCTCCCCAATTTCATATTTTGCACGACAATTTAGCATTGACAAAAGCTTTTCGCGAAATTTTTTCTGGGCTAACTTTGTATAAAATATACCCAAGAGACTTTTAAATCCTTTACAAACTAGCCTTCTGAGAATGACGTTCAATAGAATGCAATGTCTTACACGCATCAAAGGTAACCTCGCCGATGATGATCCAGCGTGCAGCGAAGTATAAATGCAATTTTAGGAATTTTCCGCGACGTCCGTGGAGACCGATTGAGACGTTGCGAGCATTCTCCAATACGATGTCCGGTATGTAGGAGTAAGGCACGGGTTCGTCTTCGTATGTTTCACCATCCTGGCTGAACCAAATATTTGCTTTCGAGAACACCTGCAACATCGCACCACAGCATTTCCAGTGTCGTGATAAACAAAGTCGTCGGCGGCAAATTGAGTGTTATGTGTTTCGTCGCGAGAAAACGAAACTTTCGTTTTTTGCGGTGCATTCAGAAATGTCGCCAACCGAATACCACACAGGAGAATTTCAGATATTCGCTGACAAGGAACTCGGCTATTTTGTGTGGTTTGTGCAGGACAACTTTCAATGTTGTTATATACAGCCCTGGCATGTGCCACGCCTTTGGAAATCGTCAGAATGGCCAGTAGTTATTGCAAAAGCACCAAAAACAACTTGTAGCTCAATGGTCTTTAACCCTTTTAGTGCCGAACGAAAGTACCGTTGCTATGCGAAGAATGCCGGACCAATTTGACGAATTCGGTAAGGTTTGGAGAAAAGCTTATAAACCACAAAATAAGAATGATGTTCACAAAATTCAAAAAGAAGCATGTTACGAAATAAAGAAAGAATGCATTAATATCGATTTTATTTCAATATTTCTTGAAAATCATATGAATAACATAAATATAAAACGTTATGAAGAAACAGAAAAATCAATACACGTTTACAAACGCATGTACATATGTGCACATAAGGAAAATCTTCGTTCGATCAGAGCATTATTTAGACCACGTAGAATGAAGTGTAAATGTTGCATTTTCAATCATTTGTAACAAAATAATTAATATCGGACCATGAAACTAAAGGACAATGCCATGATGCAGGCCAAGCGTCAAAAGAAGTATCTACTACAAAACCAGTGATTCGTGTAGCTAGTATAACGTAACTGAAATAAAACTTGAGTATTGCAATAAACATTTATATTTAGTCATCTGGCTATTGAAAATGTGTAATATGACTATTGAAAAATATGTAAACGACAACCACAACAACAAAGGTGACGTTTTTTGGACAGTGACTTCCATAAAATAGACACGATCTTTACAAGGGCTCAGGGAAGACAAAAATATTGTACTCTGATCGTGTGGATGCCACATTCTTTTGTGGAACATAACGATATATTCTGTTCTAACAGCTATCTAAATCCTGCGTTACGGCCTCAAGAAAATGCCCCGTGTCGAATTTCTATTTTATTGCTCTAGCGTATAACGCAGTCTCAGCACACACCGGCATGGAATATAACAAAAAGTTTAATCCATAAACGATATTTTCAATTCTTTTGCAGAGAAAGGATATTAACACTTTGCCGTCCGGTGATACCACATCGGTGTCATTTTGTTACAATTGAAAAGTAACAGATGAACCAAATCTGTGCTGTCTTTAAGGCCAAAAACCCATAAAAAAACAACTTTTGCGCCTTTCGTTTTTGTAATAACATAAAACTTTGGTGTTTAAATGTTTTTTTATTATACTTAGGACATATATTGAATCTGATTTCTAAAAAACGTCTATGAAAATTAAAAATTTCATAGGAATTTCACCAGCGCCAAAGATAAAAATTTAGCTCAAATATGCGGACGTCAAAGTGTTAATAACGAATTTTAGAATTTATATATCAAAATATAAATACATTATAATTTATAACGAATAGTAAGGCGCCATCGCGCACGCAAAGATACATCGTCGGTGGCACTTTTTTGCAAGTGTTGCAAACGACAATATATCGTTGCTCGGCACTAAAAAGTTATATATTGAAAAATCAAAATTGCACAAGCCTTGTACGTAATGTTCATAAAAATAGGTCTCAACTATATTGCCTACTTTTTGCAATGGATCTCTCCTAAATGTTGTTGATACCGTCAGTATGGACTTCATCCTTGAAATCCATCAACATTTCCATCAATTATTGTAATAATCATAAAATACAATTTGTATTCAAACGGTCTTTGAGTACTGAAAAATATAAATTCAACAAACAGCGTAGCTCAGGCTAAGGTGGCCAGCTGGTAATAGAATAACTGAGTCCTTTGCTTGTCAAAATGCTTAATTCCATTTTCGGAAGTTTAAACAATTTCAGTGTCAAAGCATTTGACTGATACTTAACCTTCTACATTTAAAATAAATTGAATACTTTTTGTTGTGTGAAGTTAATCGATTTAGCAAGTGTGCGGATCACTTGTAGGTTTTCTTTGGCGACTTACTTTGTTTTGTTTCGGTAGAGAGTGATTGAAAGCGATGGGTTCAAACGTTTGGTCAGGACATTTGTTCTAACAATACATCTTTTCCAGAAAGCAAATTTTCTCCTACGTAGAGATAACTTTTCAAGTATAAGTGCGAAAATATTTTTCCCTTTGAATGTAATTCGATTAGTAAATTTCCTATCGTGTGGATAAGCAACTTGCATTCTTGCTCAAACAGCCGACATTTCCTAAAGTGATCCAGTATTCTGTTGCTACGAAAATATAGAATTTGTAAAATATATATTGTATCGTTGTGTGATCATTAATCCATCGACGCGATAATTATTGCAATTCTTTAATCAAACAAACGTAAAACATTAAAACATCTGATTTTTTTTTTACTTTAACATTGACTGTCACGGTGGTCACCGGTGACCGGCGAAAAAGATTTTACTGAAAATGTAAAAATTCGCCATGAAGCCTATTTTCAATCTTGTAAAAGCAATTGATATTGGAACGGTGCTTCAATACTTTGGCTTCTAAGAACTCTGCGTTACCTTTATTTTGCACGATTTAATTATACTCTGTATTATTTCATCACATCGCGGTTCTAACATAGCAAAATACGCGGTGACCACAGCAAAAGATTTGACTAAAAATGCAAAAAATTCGCAATGAAGCCTATTTGCAATCTTGTGAAAGCAATTGATATTGGAACGGTTATTCAATACTTTGGCTTCTAACAACTCTGCATTACCTTTATTTTGCGCGATTTAATTATACTCTGCATTATTTAACGCCATCGCGGTTCTAACATAGCAAAATACGCGGTGACCACAGCAAAAGATTTTACTAAAAATGCAAAAAATTCTCAATGAAGCCTATTTGCAATCTTGTAAAAGTAATTGATATTGGAACGGTGCTTCAATACTTTAGCTTCTAACAACTCTGCATTACCTTTATTTTGCACGATTTAATTATACTCTGCAGTATTTCATCACATCGCGGTTCTAATATAGCACAATACGCGGTGACCGGTACAAGATTTCACTAAAAATGCAAAAAATTCGCAATGAAGCCTATTTGTAATCTTGTAATAGCAATTGATATTGGAACGGTGCTTCAATTCTTTGGCTTCTAAGAACTCTGCGTTACCTTTATTTTGCACGATTTAATTATACTCTGTAGTATTTCATCACATCGCAGTTCTAACATAGCACAATACGCGGTGACCAGAGCAAAAGATTTGACTAAAAATGCAAAAAATTCGCAATGAAGTCTATTTGCAATCTTGTAAAAGCAATTGATATTGGAACGGTGGTTCAATACTTTGGCTTCTAACAACTCTGCGTTACCTTAATTTTGCACGATTTAATTATACTCTGCAGTATTTCAACATACTCTGCAGTATTTCATTGCATCGCGGTTTTAACATGGCAAAATACGCTTGGCAGTCAACGTGTTAAAATACAAACATTTTGACCGATAAAAAAAAACAACAAAAAGTTAAGCCTTCTTATTTGATATATTTGGCACGAGGATCCATTTGCAAATCACACATTAATAAATATCGGTATCTGACGGTGTAACAGCGTATTGTTGGTGTAATATAAACAATTACATATTTGAACACTTCAAAGACTTTTCTACCACAGAAGGGTCCTACATTTATAACGTTACTTACCTACAAAAAACTACTCGTAAAAATATATTACGATACATGACAAATATCTAAAGGCGCAATTTATAAATGTCGTGTGCGACCCGACATAGGAGTATCTGTGCATGCAACTGATGTTGAGTCATATTCGACGAAGGAGTGCGCTGAGTTAAAAGATTTGATATCTACGACGATAACGTTGGGAAGAATCATTGGTCGGTACTGTTGGATGAACATTTAATCACGCTTACTGAAATTGGTTATATCGAACGGAAAGAATTGCGTTCGCTCGGCGCAATATTCGCAGAGTACGGCAATTTATGCAGAAGTTCCTATTCAACCCGGCAACTTCCTTCAAGGTTGTTTGCGATGTGTGCTCGCAAATGTTATTCTTGCGAATTGTGCGGAACGCCTGCTAAGAAAAACTTGATGCAGTCGATGATGTAATTCAAACACATCTTGGCTTTACGACTGGGATACGATCATTTAATTAATGAAGTCAAAAATCTTATAGACCCGGGTTGACTTATAGAAACTCGCTGAACTTAAGTAGAGTTTCCGAAATGTTTTAAGAATTTGGTAATACGAAGTTTTCTTTATAATACAACATTTACTTATACTAAACGTTCGATCTGCTTCAGATTAAATGTATTATGATATTTATGTATAATATATCTGTTGGCATTTGTGGGGGAATTAAATGAGTATGTATATAATGTGGAAATGCGTAAATGCGAGGATAGAAATGGGCAGGAAATTGGTCAAGAGGGCATACGAAAATAACCACGGAGGCAGTCGGAAAACAGAAATTAAAGTTCAAATACGCGTTGAGCAAATGATTGTACTACTCTAACAATTTTGTTTATAAAATATATCGTACCTAAGCATTATTGAATATTCCGAACGTTAAAACTAAGTAAAGTGAAACGGAGTCCTATATATGTGTACAATTGTGTCTGTACAAGAAATTGAGGTACACATGTTCATAAAAGTAAGTACGATATGATACACTACATGAAATGTTCCTACTGGTTTAAATGGTGCTAAATGGTACTAAATGATTCACTACATGACAATTTTATCTATAATATGTATCGTACCTAAGCATTATTGAATATTCCGAACGTTAAAATTAAGTAAAGGAACGGAGTCCTACATACAATTGTGTCTGCATAAGAAATTGAGATAAACATATTCATAAAAATAAATACGACGTGACACACTACATAAAATGTTCTGAAATTTGACCAAATAATAATATCTTTGCAATGCGTCTACAGCTTTTGCTATGGTTTTCATTGATAGCACGGACAGTGTCACCTGTTTCTCTGGGATAGATATTTGAAGATATATTTATCGAGTATCGGTGTTAACTTCGTTTGTAAATAAAAATCAATTCAGTGCAACAATTTTAGTAAATGATATTGTAGCTGTACTTCGATCGAAAATTAATTAATTCGTAAGTGTACTGATTACACACAACTTATTTACTCAACGTTTCGACACTTCGGTCGTGTCATTATCGGGAAATATGTTTTCAATTATTAACATAAATTGAAAAGGAAATGGAGGAAATTGAAAAAATTCGGTTCGAAAAATTCAGTACATCAACTATTTGAAAAGTGGAAATTAAATTTCTCACTGGCCACTGTCTATGGAAGACTTCCTATTACCACTTCAAACCGTATATCCAAATAGACGTGTTAGTCAACCAGTTTGTAAACATTCGACTCACTAAGTGAAACATTATCAGTCATTATAGGGAAATATGTTTTTAATTATTAAGATAAATTGAAAAGGAAACAAAGGAAATTGAAAAAAATCGATTCGAAAAATTTGGTACAGCAATTATTTGAAAAGTGGAAATTAAATTTCTCACTGGCCACTGTCTACAAAAGTCTTTCTATTACCATTTCAAATCGTGTATCCCAAAAGGCGTGTTAGTCCATAACTTTGTAAACATTTGATTCACTAAGTGAAACATTATCAGTCATTATAGCAAAACACGTTTTTAATTATTAAGTAAAATTGAAAAGGAAACGAAGGAAATTGAAAAAATTCGGTTCGAAAAATTCAGTACAGCAACTATTTGAAAAGTGGAAATGAAATTTCTCACTGGCCACTGTCTACGGAAGACTCCCTATTACCACTTCAAACCGTATATCCCAATGGATGTGTTAGTCAATTACATTGTAAACATTCGATTCACTAAGTGAAACATTCAATACTACCTAGCAAACTGTCTTCAGCAGAAAGTAGTTGGTAAACTTTACATATCGCGTCATCATCATTAACTGCTCGTTATGACTTAGCCACTGGCGCCCACGGCGCATAACTTAGCAAAAAGACACCAGAAAGAACATTTAGGAGATACCGTAAGCGTTTTAAAGCAGTAACTCGGTCCCACAATAATTCACTATATTACAAAACAAGCAATTTCCCCGTAAATTTTCTATTATCAGAGAGCGTCATATGATTCATCGAGCCAAAGTTCATTTTCCGCAACTTCCATTTTCAGTTAATTACAAATCATAGCTCGCTGAACCATCGCCTTGGAGAAAATATTGCAGTGTCTAATGATGGAGTGGGTCATTAAAACTTTTATCTTCGCCTTGTACGAAAGTGGTTTATGACCGGTAGTGTAAGACGGTGAATGGTGTGGGGTTCGTTGGTAGGTATATACGCTGAAGATTACCTGTACGTCACGTGAAAAATAATTGTTGGTGTAAATGTGCAACGCCTCGAAAATCATGACGATCTCGAACGCGAACGTCAGCTCGACGAAGTCGTCATCGAAGGAATCTCGCATCCAGGCGACCCAGCCAGTGCCTGAAATTATAACAAACCCTTTTTAAAGAGAGTACTTGTTAGCGACGATTGAAGTTAATTTTTTCAGTTTCGCGAGCTTCGCGAATTTTATTGTTAAACTTTCAGTGTGCTGCAACGATGCCATTTTAAGTACAGAAAATTGGATGCTGGGCTAAATGCCAAAAAATGGGCAAACATGACGGTATTGAATGCAATCGATTAAATATTATTGCATAGAGACATGGCAGGCAAAAGAATGCACTGCAGTAAAATTAATTACCTATTTACTTTGTGACAAAGTTGTCTTCATGTTGGTTTTATAGAAGAACTTAGACACGGGAGGTTTTTTGTCTAATTGCCCAAAATTCTTTGATATTATTTGTCATGTTAGCAGATCTGGGAATTTTCTTGTTGACCTTTTCAGTGAATTGCAATCTGATGCCGCTTGGGGCGTAGAATATTTGATCTGTGCTAAGTGCCGAAAAAGTGTGAATATGAGTGTGCAATGCAGTTATTTAAATATGAAGCTGAATACAACACTTAAACAGAACAATGCACTATAGTAAAATGAACAACCTAATTTTATGGCTGCAAACTTGTCATCGTGGTTGTTCTCCAGGAGAATTTAGGCTGCCGAAGGCTTTTCATCAAACACAATTAAATATATTTTATAATAAATTTACAGTATTTCGAATTAAGTAACTATAACACGATAAGACGGTGTTAAATGCTTTCGGTTACAACACAAAAAAGTGTACTACCTCGCCTAAGACTATAGTAAAATGAACAACCTAATTTTATGGCTGCAAACTTGTCATCGTGGTTGTTTTCCAGGAGAATTTAGACTGCCGAAGACCGTCAAACACAATTAAATATATTTTGTAATAAATGTATAGTATTCCAAAATAAGTACCTATAACACGATAAGACGGTGTTAAATGCTTTCGGTTACATAACAAAAAAGCATACTACCTTGCGTAAGGTGGAGTGAATAGATATGTACAACTAATATAATAAAAAACTTGACAACTCGATGTAAGAAAAGACAAGAAAAATCAAAAATAAAATAATTTCGCATGACACATCGTAAGAAAAGATTCCTGTAAATAGTAATGTTTTCGAAACTTTTTTCACACGTCATCCAGTAAATCCACTCTTCTATGATGACAACAAAATTCAAATCGTCTTACCCAATTTTAAAAAAGTCAATCGATTTTGTAAAATGTCCGAATATTAAAGTGAACTGTATATGCCGCGTCACACAAATTTCGTTTACAATTTTTTTAGAAACATTGTCAAGTCGGACAGGTCCACTAAACTCGTCAATTTCTTTCGCTTAAGCGTTTGTCGCATTGCACGTGGAAAGTTGTGTATGACACCTTTAATTTCGGCACTTAGCACCACACGAATCCACCCACCGATTACCTCTTCCATCTCCCATGTCCAGCCTGTAATTATCTGCGCCGACCTCGCCATCGATCAGACGACCCAAGCCATCAGCCAACAAGTTGTACTGTCTTTTACCGTCGTACGAGATGTCACTGAGCTCGACCATCGGCGACTCCGGAATGGTGTAGCTTACGACACCACCTAGGAAAACGAAACTTTCGGCTAACAACTGACAACGCGCACCTTTCTTTTTAAACAAGCTTCACCAGCGAACTTTTCGGCAAGACGCTGTCGAGTGCATTGTTTCGTCAGTTCTTTTACTTTCGTCGCGGACGTAGTTGACGCGCAAAATTACAACCATGTCGTTTAACACGTTGACTGCCGTGTGTATTTTGCTGTATTAGAACGGCGATGCTATGGTGTGTATGTAACATTTTAATATTATGTGATATTTCCCAGGAAGCTGTATATACTAGCTACTTAAGTAAACACAATTTAAATTTCTTACGGTGTCTCTTTTATATTATAGACTTTGGCTTATAAAACTCTACTGAAAATACAAGTAATTAAAGCCTATTTAACACGTTGACTGCCGTGCGTATTTTACCGTATTAGAACGGCGATGTTATGAAATACTACAGGGTTTGACTGAATTATGCAAAATGTAAATAATATGCAGGTATTGGTGACCAAAGGACCGCGTCACTGTTCTAATAATAACAGCATTTATAAAATAATTATTGCTACCCATTGCGAAAATTAATTTCAACTAAGAAGAAGGCATAATACTTATACCTGAAATTCAACAAAACGAGACCACCAAGTGTCATTTCCTATATAATATTTGGGTCTGGTTACGTGTGTGGAAATCTCAAAACATAACGCACCGTGCAAATTCCACTTATTCTAGTCAACATCAGTAATATACACTTTCTCTCTTTAATATAACGTATCAATAGCGATCTATTATTAACGCTAAATTTATGGGACTTGTCAACTTGGCAGATTTCGGATTTCTCGAGCAAAATTACAAAAACTATTACTCTTATTTCCTACCAACCTCATCCAACTTTTACGAATGAAATGATACTAAGATATACTCAAATAAATATCAACCGTGGACTTCTAATTTTAAAATCCTCTATATCGTACATCTAAATATTCCACGTTAAATATAGTGTTAAAGAATATAGTCGATTAAATATCGATTACACTTCGAAGTATTTGTGTGACTATGATTTGGCGACACAATAAGTATTGTAGTGCTTAATATGATATATACAAGATGCACTGAAAATAACACACCCGAGGTTTATACGGATTGTTTGGCAAAAGTTTCGGACATTTTATCGGATGATAGCGCAGCACAGATTTTCAATAGCTAGTTCACTGCCACGCGTTGTAAAGAGTCGGATGTTGCAAAGTAGTTCGCTGGATTGATGGGAATAATGGTGGGGCTATATATCTACGTAAGAAGACGAATGTGGAGGGTGGGAGTTCTAAATGGATTTGCGGGTAGGCGTTGTACGAAGGTGTACACTTGGGATTCTTTTTACACGATGGGCGAGGAGTGTGTAAAAAAATCATGTGAAAAAAATTGCGAAACAATTGATTTGCAACAAAGGATAAATTTTGTGTTAATCTAAAGCAAAAAAATAGAAAGAGCCACGTAAAGTAGAGAACTGTATTCGATAACAGCATTTTATTCAATACGTAATATGAAAGGAAAGGTAATGTGTTGCGGAAAATGAAAAACTTTTCCTGGCTTTTTATACAGCTTTAACAAATATGAGGCATATAATCTCAACGCTCTTTAAATCAAATGAAATTCTGTTTGCTCCAGTTCTGAATGTTCAAACTTATGCTTATTAAGCAAACGCACAACAGTTTCTAGACATCTAGACTTTTATTCTTTATCATTTTTCGTTTGGACGAAATTATTCTTCGAACTAAGGATAGCAACAAGGCAAATATGTGAAAATATCGTGCAAGTTTAAACTGTACCAAAACATGTTAAATAAACTGTATAAACGTAAATCGTGTGAAAAGCTGCCGTGTAGAAACAATTCCAGGTGTATTAAATTTATGCACCTAATCGCTTTGTGACGAAAATGATTTCCCGAATAAAATTACCTTCGTGACTTAAACAGATTGTTTTATATTCTGACTAGATTTTTGGGTAGTTCATGTGTACTAATTTGTATGTGTATAACGTAAGGGCTAGAAATATGCGCAATAGATCGATCATTACGTTGATCAACATAAAACAAATTATGGAGACAAAAAATCATCTCACGAACATGTCAATTTCCTGTTTATAGCAATCATTTAAGCAATTATTTTCATTACTCAGGGTGCATTAAACAGACTGACTTCAAACTCATAAAATTATGTTTTATTATGTCTCATTTGTAAACGAAAAACGATTGGTATAAATGAAATTGAAGGTATTAGTGCAAATATTCATTAACACTACGTTCAGTGTAGAGTTAAAATAAATAGTGTATTTCACGTGAATCATCTAAGTAGACAAGTTACAAATTGAAAAATAATCGGCAATTTTTCAAAATTTTTTTCTACGAGAAGGATCAATCACAGCAACTTCCAACAGTTTATTAAATGTTCTCATCAAAGTTACCGCTAAACACAAAAACCCAAAGACACTAGCAAGTGCAATAAACGCATGGAAAGGGCAAGGGCCGGGAGGCAGAAGTTAATTAAAATGATTAGTGCCTTCCCCATTCAATTGCCATTGCTGCAGAGGAACATGTGCCGGTGAATTTTCGTGCTGAGAAAATTAATAATGAACCGCAAAAATGGCACTGTGCCCGTTTTGCCGTGTCGTGTACGGAATTGCCTAACTACTCTCAATATTTCACGGTATATATGTCCACGGTTGGCCGACGTCGTCACGCGATGTGGTCAAGCGAGTTTTGGTCAATGTACTTTTGCTTATGTGGCATACGAAAGGAAGGCTAGGTGCTAATATAATTAAAATGGACACATTCCTAGAACGGACGTTCACACGAGACTTTTGCTGTACTGTCAATCTAACACTGTGAACGATATTGTGTCGCGCTAATATAAATGATAAATTACGGGGGAACAGTAGCTGATTTAAAATTAAATGCCACAACGTTATGTTTGGTGTAAAAATAAGTAAAAGGTTAGTATTCATAATAATAATAAAAGCATTCGCAGAATGAACGTTCACACCACATTTTTGCTGTACTGCTAATCTGAAACTGCGTATGGTATATAAATGCTAAATTACAAATGGACAGTAGCTGATTTTAAATCAAATGCCACAATGTCGGGTTTCGTATAAAAATAAGTGAAAGGTTAATATTGATTATAATAATAAAAGCATTAAATCACGATTCTTATGGTATTGTGTCGCGCTAATATAAATGATAAATCACGAATGAGCAGTAGCTGATTTTAAACGTTTTGAATGTCACAACGTTATGTTTCGCATAAAAATAACTGAAAGATTAATATTGATAATAATAATAAAAACATTCGCAGAATGAACGTTCGCACGAGATTCTTGCTGCACTGTTCATCCAAAACTGCATATGCTATTGTGTCGATCTAATATAAATGATAAATCACGAATGGACAGTAGCTGATTTTAAATCAAATGCCACAACATTATGTTTCACATAAAAATAACTGAAAGATTAATATTGATAATAATAATAAAAGCATTCGCAGAATGAATGTTCACACAAGATTCTTGCTGTACTGCTAATCTAAAACTGCATGTGGTATTGTGTCGCGCTAATGTAAATGATGAATTACGCATGCACAATAGCTGATTTTAAATATTTCGAATGCCACAACGTTATGTTTGTAGAAAAATAAGTGGAAGGTTAATATTGATAATAATAATAAAAGCATTCGAAGAATAAATGGTCACACGAGATTCTTGCTGTGCTACGAATCTAAAACTGCATATAGTATTCTGTCGCGCTAATATAAATGATAAATTACGCATGGACAGTGACTGATTTTAAATGTTTTAAAGCCACAACGTTATGTTTCGTATAAAAATATGTGATCAGTTAATATTGATAATTATAATAAAAGCATTCGCAAAATGCACGTTCACACGAGATTTTTGTTCCACTGCTAATTTAAACTGCATATGGTATTGTGTCGTGCTAATATAGATGATATATCACGAATGGACAGTAGCTGATTTTAAATGTTTCAAATGCCACAACGTTATGTTTCGTATAAAAATAAGTGAAAGGTTAATAGTGATGATAATATATATATATGCACTGCTAATCTAAAACTGCATATGGTATTGTGTCGCGTTAACATAAATAATAAATGATTGATGAGCAGTCGCTGATTTCGAGGTTTTAAATCTTACGTATTAAATTATATATGTTTACATATATACATATTAAATATATAAGTTATTATATATATATATATAAATTACATACGTATATAAATATATTACGTATTAAAATGTGGAAACTTTAGTATCGATAATATTTTAGACGATATGTTTTATATATTTCTAGAACAGGAGTTTACGCGAGATTTTGTTACACTGTCAGTCTGACACTATGTGTGATGTTAAACTGGTCGCATTAATATTAACCCTTTCGCTACGGCAGCCCCGTCCGCCGAAGTACTGTCACTGAACGGAAACTCGCGCCGGAAATATGCACAGTGCGCGTGGTTTCTGTATATATGTTGTTCTAAGTCTTAAATACGAATACATCGGAAAGATTTTGTTAACATGTCAATAAAATCAACGGAAAATGCTCTGCCGATAACGAAAAATGTTTCCATCGGCTATAGATGACACTTGTACAGATTATTTCGATGCCGCATATATTAAAAGTCGTGGCGTGGATGCCGCGTATATGCGGCGCTCGTACTACTTAGTCGTCGAGTGGATGCCGCATATATGCGGCGCTCGGCGCGAAAGGGTTAATGATAAATCATTTCCGGACAGTATTTTTAAATGTTTTAAATATTACAATATCATATTGCGAATTAAAACAAGACATACGTCATTGTCAGTAATGACGATGGGTATTTTCCTGGAATGGACGTCCATACGAGCCCTGCTGTGCTGTCAATCTGACACTGCGTACGATATTATATAGATCGTATCAATACAAGTGATGAAGTACTTATAAATAGCAACTGATTTTAATTGTCACAACATTATACTTCAAGTCAAAATGGAGTAAACGTTATATTGGTAATAAATAGTACTGCCGACAAATTAAATACCACTTGAAAATACCGAACAATTTAAGTGATAAGGTTATTCATAATAAGTTGAATAATTGTTCATTTGTAAAATACGTATAAATAAAGAAACAATATTTCAATGTGGTTAAATATTTCATTGTGGTTAAGTAATACATGCTTTCATTCGGCGAGGAGTGTTTGTTACTTAATTCTTCCGTATAGTTTTCTATTACACATATTTTCAGTCAAATAGGAAATGAAATAATAATTAGCTCTATTTATTAGTAACACTTTGATCATCGCGCAAATAATGAAACCCTGACCCTACGTTATATTGTTTTCTTTTATTGACCAATGTTGTCGTCATACATTTTAGATATCATTTTCCCAAATAATTATTTCATATACCTTAATTAAATAATTGAACATTGTCTAAAAACGTCAGTACATAAATGTATATACTTTATTCTGCTCGGTTTTATTAGCCAATGACGTCAATATGAATTTGCAATTAGGTATTTTCGCTATGATTCCTACTATATAGTTAATTTCATCAAATATCTGGTTGAATAATTATACACGCAACACCAAACTATATTTATCAGGAAATCTTGAGCATAGCATGGAAATGCCCGTTTATGAATGTATTTTATTCTCTTTCGTTTTATTCGCCAATGTTGTTGTTATGCATATCAGATGATTAATTTTCTGTATGACTCTCCGCGAGATAAAATAACAATCTTGGGGAAAATATATTATTCGCAGGAGTATAAATTAAACGTGTACCGCGTTTTAGTTCGCACGGGAATATTACTCTTATAGGTGACTCTACTCTGTAATCTAGCAATCTGTTAATCTAATCTAACGTAGCAATCTACCCTTCGTCCGACACCTAAATTATTGCCAAGTTTCGTCGAGATCGTTAGACCAATTTCCAATGAAGTTTAGCTCAAAGCGAATGTTCAGCACACAAGTTTCAGAATTTCTAGTCGTTCTTTCCATTACTGCTGCAGTTATGCGATACTCGACGTGCTTCGACTGTTTACACGTTTAAATTCGTTGAATGACCCGTCAGCTTTGCCGATTAAATGTGTACCGTTACGAAATCAACTTGTGTAGCGTAAAAATGTTCAAGGAAGTATTAAACTTAATGCGACTATTATAACTGTACGTCATAATAATCAATACTGTCTATTGTGGAAGTATATATAATTTAATGTATATGTAAAGATCAAAAAGTTAAATAATGTCTATTATGGAAATTTTTATCGTCATGGATTTTTTATTTTTTTTTTATCGTCCGCGAGTTATAAATTTGAAAATTTGCATTGCTTTGCACGTGTGTTCTTATCCGCAGTTATATAATATATATTTAAGAATAAAAAGGTTGAATACTATATATTATAGAAGCTTTTATCACTTTTAACTATCTTATTCTTTGTTCTTTTGTAAAATATGCCTGAAATTTTTCATTGCTGTAGAGACATTTGATAATTCTTAATTATTTAGTACATGTACAAGAATAAAACAGTTAAAAGCGCAAAATACTTCCACAATAAACAATAATTACTATTATTCCATACAGTTACAATTCCAATGTTAACTACAATGTCACGTTTAATATTTATTTAATATTTTTACCGCACATAAGTTTATATCTTCATAATACACAATTCCTATATGATCAACAAATAGAAATATTCTTCGTTTCAAATAGAAAATTCTCTTTGTCAAATGCGTTCGTTAGTCTCTGAGGTAAATACAAAATCCAATCTCATATCGTATAAAGATATCAACTTACCATTTAAAGTAATACCAGTTCAAGCAAATTATTTTGTACTTGAACTCAAAATCCGATTTAATAACATAATATTATTTTGCCTGCTGCATTTTGCCTTGTCTATACTGGCATGAAAGTGCTTACTGCAGTAATTTACTAGTTCTCTACGTGTGCGTAGTGTACAGAAAACCGTCATTTCTGTTATCTAATACATATCAGAATAATTGTAATAAATATGATGATGGTCGCTTCTAAATTGTTTGCATATATAAAATTATGGCTAATATTTCAGTAAAAACTTATACGCAAATGCGATAAATGGTAACCCGATGTTTTGTCATACGAACTTTTTACTATAGTAAATTGAAAAAAGGGATAAAGGCAATTTAAATAAATCTGAATTTTTGTTTTTTGTTTTGAATGTTATACGTCACGTTTCAAATACGCACTAATAAAAATCCGTCTCACATGAAGTATTTTATTATATATCTAAACACACAGTGGATTTAGGGTGGCTCCGATATTTTCATGAACATTTTTGTAATATCACCAATGTTCGCCGAAACGTATAATAGAATACTTATTAAAAACTGCGAAATATATCCAATAATGTAATACTATAGAATAAAGAAATATGTTGACGAAGAAAATTTAAATAAATTTGAATTTTTGTCTTTTTTTTTGTTCTGAATATTATGTGTCACATTTCAAATACATTAATAATAATCAGTCTTACATGAAGTATTCCATTATATATCTAAATAAACAGTGGATTTAGGGTGGTTCTAATATTTTTATGAACAGTTTTATAATGTCACCAAGGTTCGCTGAGACGTATAACAGAATACTTATTAAAAACTGCGAAGTATATCCGATAATGTGAAACTATAGAATGAAGAAATATGTTGATTTCCACGATTTATCGTATAGTAAAATATGCATGAAAACATTGTGCAAATCGTTGGACATAAAAACGTTGTATCGTAAAAATCTGTGCGAGAACATTGTAGAAAAATGTATGGGAATGCGTCATACACAGTCGTCTCTGTACATCATTTTTGTCCTTCAAATTTATTCGATTATCGTTCGTGACATGCCCATCTGGACAGATCGTAAATTTATAATGGAACGCGTCGATATCAGGCGAACAATGTAACAACTTTTGCAGCGGCCGGGTGTTCGAACATCGTAAATTTCGTTTCGCTCGGCCATATTCAAACCCCAGTATCTTCGTACGTAGAAATAACCGGGGCAAACGTAGATTACGTTTTCACATAATTTCTCCATAGCTTTTTCGCCAATGCGAGTTACATTTACTTACGGACGCGTCGGAAATTTCAAATGACAATTTTATTTCGCACCGTTCCGCGTTTGACACCTTTTTTGTGAAGGATGCTTCCGGGTTTATGCCAATGCGAAAATATGCTTTCTCCTGAAATTATTGCGATATTGCGAATTAAATGCTCGATACCCATCTGTTTTGTTTATTGGTATCCGTATACGAGTTACTTGGTATAATTTTCGAGAAACTTGAAAAACAAAATTGCTAACCCCGATTACTTTTTTTTCGGTCCAAATAAACTGTCCATCTCCTGGATTTAGGTTTGTTTTATTGTTCGAACACGCGTGGAGTGGTGAAATTCTTGATTAATCAAATAAATTCCGATCAAGAAGGAGAGAAGATAATTTATACCGAAAATTGTCAGGAAATGTTACACTTTCTTTGACATACGGTGATTATTGTCTATGTGGTCTAGAATGTAAGTTTCGTATTCTATACATTAACATGAGATACCAGATTTTCTCATGATGGACATTTTCTCTGCGATTCAGAAAAAAAAACCTACTTACGTCACTACACGAATATATTTACAGATTTGATAAAATATTTTATCCCGACCGTTGTTTTTAATAAAATTAGGAATTTATTCGGCGTGTATCGATCAAATGATTAATAAATTGACATTTATCATTCAAAAGAAACCTAATATTCTCACAACAGGTGCTTCCCCTTATTAAAAACGTGAACTCTTGACAAAGAACAAATATTTTTGCTCGTTGTGTTGCCTTATCAAAAGAATATTTTGCTAAAAATGTACTTTTTTGATATTGTTATTAGCCTAGTGCCAAAATGTCAAGTTTCTTTCAATAGTAAATGTCAACATATTAATAATTTGACCAATAGATACCGAACAAATTTCTAATTTCATTCATATAATCGAATATAATTCAAATATAATTATTCTTATTTACTTATGTAAAACAAACTACACTTAAATTACCACATATTGTCCAAGAGACAAATCTGGTGCTCATATTTCATGTTAGTTTATATTTTTAACAGAATCCTCCAGTAAAATGAACAAAATTCAAACCTGTCAAGACAATAGAAAATGTTTATACACTTTATTTTGGACATAAATTTAACCGCATAAGTACGACTCAGGATGTTTATTTATAGAATTATCGATTACTTTATAAATACTTCGCAAAGCATGTAGACACGATGGTTTACAAAATACCTGGATTCTAATCCTCTTATTCCGCAGGTTTACTCGATTATCGTGTAATCTTCGTAACATTGCCAGGTAACTCTGGCCATGAATGTACGATATAGTGTCAATCTCAAGGGAACAGCAAAGTTAGTCCTAACGTACTGCTGATTAATGTAATGATGTTAGCCATGGCTTATCAACTATTTGGCCAAACTCCAATGCCATACGTCCATGTAAATATAAAGGCCTCCACTCGTATCTTAGTAATCTGAGTTTGTGCTCTTTACAGCATTTAAACGACATTATGTAATACACCGCACGATTCGTTATTATCATTTAAGTCACGAACGCAATAACTGTACTATGTTCTTCGAATAACAGTAAACGATCGTTCTAAGATATCCTACTTTCTAAAGCTATAGAACGATGCTATATGAAATCTGACAAGATTCGTTAGTACCTTTTAAGTCACCCATGTAATAACTGTGCTATGTCCTTTAAGCAACAGTAATTGATCAGATCCAAATTAAACTACTTTAACTCTGAAGTAGTTAAACGCCATTACACAAGGTGTCCCACCCAACATGCTCACCTGTTTTATTTCTAAAGTACGCATCTTATGAAAAAAACCTTTTTTTTTATATTTGTATGGTTCCAAGGGCTGCATTACTACATGCATTATTTTTTTGGAGGAGACGTTTCGGAGATTTCAAGGTTAACTTCATTTCTTTTAATGGGACCCTATATTTTTACATTAAGATCTGAAAGAGCGTGATATTTTTAATAAAAAAACTACTGATTTGTATGAGTCGTAAATCTATTAATTAACGAGAGATTTTACTTTGTTTGAGGAACATATTCTCTGCGTAATATCAGGTCGAAGATTAGCACTTATCATAGATTTTCGCAGGACAGCGAGGTGTTTGCATCACAATATTGGAGTGGACAGTGTGAGTGGCCTCCAAGATTGCCGGACCTAACTCCTTTAGACTATTTTTTGTGGGGCAATTTGAAAGACGTAGTGTACTTTGAACCACCAACAAGAATTGAAAATATGAAACATCGCATTCGGGAAGCATGTTGTACACTCAATGCCTCAGTTAAAAATCTATTTCCTCATTAACTAGTAAACTTCAGCATTAATGTCGATGGACATCAGTTCGAACATTTATTTTGACACCAATGTACTGCGTGTTGATAAACTTAGTCATATAAACATCACGCCGTTTTGCAAAAATCTGTGGTAAGGACAAATCTCTGATCTAATATTACGCGCAGAATATGTTCTTGAAACAACGTGAAATTACTCGTTAATTAATAGACTTACGACTCATACAAATCAGTAGTTTTTCATTCAAAGTATCACGCTCTTTCAGATCTTAACGTAAAAAATATAGGGCTTCATTAAAAAAATGAAGTTGACTTTAAAATCTCCGAAACGCTTCCACCAAAAAAAAATAATGCATCTAATATTGCAGCCCTTGGAACCATACAAATATAATATAAAAAAAATTTTTTTCATACGATGCATACTTTAGAAATAAAGCAGGTGAGCATGTTACGTACATATATCTATATATATCGTAAGGTTGTGTGCGTGTGTATTAACAAACATTGCAGTCGATAATAATGAAATATGTATGCTAGTGAGAGTAGCAGAGTACATGTAATACTGTATAATATTAAATACATGTATTACATGCATTACATAGAGTAGCCAAAAAATCCATACTATACAGATGTTACATCATAATCAGATTTTCAAACATAAACTTCAGCATCTATCCTATATATTTTGCCTCAATATCAACAATTTCAAATATGACCGTATATATGTAGATATTTTAATTTGGTAGAACATAGTTGTTTTATGTTTCCCACAAAATCGTTGTTACGTGGGACACCCTGTATGAAACACTACACCGTTCGTTACAATTGTTTAAGTTGCGAATACAATAGCTGCACTACATTCTTCAAGTAATAATAAGTTATAATTCGAAAAAATGCTGCTTTCTACCCATTTAGCAGAATTATATAATATACTACACGACTTGTTAATATTCTTTGTCACGTATTTTATAAGTGTGGTGCGTTCGGAAGTCGAACATTCTAAACAACTACGTTAGCCTATCGTGTTGAAAAGCGTTGAATTTGTAATGATCACACTTGATGTATGATTCAGTCAAAACGAACATGTTTTCTTATATAAGAGCATATCTTTTAACGTTCTGTCCCGTAAAATCCGCGTGATCAAGTTACTCGATAAAGGACAAGGGTACGCGAAAATATTGTTACAGCTTATAATAGAAGCGATATATGTAGGTGCACTAGAACTTTGGGAGACCGGAATAAGGCATTTAGTAAAGCCGGTAACATGGACTGTTAGAACACTATGCATTACGTCGACAGTTTAGTTGGCAAGCCGTCCTTCGCAACAAAATTTGATCAACGTATTTCGCTCGAGGTCTTGACATGTTTCTCATACATCGTGGTAAGTATTCATTGTGAGACACCATTCAGTTTCAGTACATATACATATAATTAATTATTATTAAGTTTAGAAAAATGTTTCATTCATTCTGATTTATCTCTTCTTGTATAGAAAGTATAAATACTTCTTAAAATATACTCATTATTCCAGACCCACAGAGTGACAAATTTAGCAGGGGAAACACAAAAAAAAATCTCTACCGAGAGGAAGCGAAATTATTTTTATGCAAATAATAACGATGCGTAAGCAATCTCTGTTCTCAAATGTATTCTAAGAAACTACATCAGACTTTTGATTTATCGCAGTATTGATTTTTCAATGAAGCCACTAGACGCATGATTAACCGGCAAAAAGGATATCTGGTTAAATCACGTACTATGAAGATAAGAGCACTAACAATAACAGAATATAAAAATATCTCAATGAATAACAGGAGCAATATATCTGCGTGTATGTATGTAGCACACCTTCGATTGGTGCTCAACAAATCGATAACCCACACTCTCGGAATACCGCCCATTGCATTGATAGTTTAGTTGGCAAGCCCTCGTTTGTCACCAAATTTGATTAATGTGTATCGCTCGCGGTCCTGACACGTTTTCTAAAAATAATCGTGAGGGAGTATTCTAAGAAACTACACCGCAGTGCTGTTAACAAAGTATTGATTTTTCACTGAAGGCACTTGTTTGATTAACGCAAAAAATAACTGGAAATGACAGAATATGAAAACATTTCAGTTCACAGCCAGAGCGATGTATACACCTGCGTATGACACAAGTTTGTATCTGGTCCTTAAAAATATCCATAATACGCACTGCACATCGTCAATTGCGTTGACAGTTTAGTTGGCGAGCTTTACTCTGCCACAATATGTCATTGTTCTAGGTCCCAGTTGAAAAATAACAGAAGGAGGTCATTCTATGGAACTACATCGGATGTTCGTATTATCAAACTATTGATTTTTCAATGAAGCCACTTGAATTATCATTAACGGAAAAAATATGTCTTGTTACGTCACGTAGTAAGAAGATAAAAACAGTACTAAATATAGTAGAACATGAACATTTTTCTGTCGGTAAGAGGAGCAATGCATATACATGCGTTTGATACAATTTTATATCTGGTCCTTAAAAATATCCATAATACGCACTGCCGGCACATCGTCAATTGCGTTGACAGTTCAGTTGGCAAGCTTTTCTATACCACAAAATTGTATTGTTCTAGGTCCTAGCATGTTTTTGAAAAATAATAGAAAGTGGTCTTTCTATGGAACTACATCGGATGTTCGTTTTATCAAAGTATTCATTGTTCAATGAAGCCGCTTGAATTATCATTACAGGAAAAAATATGTCTTGTTACGTCATGTGGTAAGAAGATAAAAAGAGCACTAAATATAGTAGAACATAAACATTTTTCTGTCGGTAAGAGGAGCAATGCATATACATGCGTTTGATACAAGTTTATATCTGGTCCTTCGAAAAATTCATAATACACACTGCCGCCACATCGTCAATTGCGTTGACAGTTTAGTTGGCAAGCTTTTCTATACCACAAAATTTTATTGTCCTAGGTCCTAGCATGTTTTTGAAAAATAATAGAAAGTGGTCTTTCTATGGAACTACATCGGATGTTCGTTTTATCAAACCTTTGATTTTTCGATGAAGCCACTTGAATTATCATTACCGGAATAAAATGTCTTGTTACGTCATGTGGTACGAAGATAAAAAAGAGTGCTGAATATAGCAGAATATGAAAATATTTCAGTTGGTAAGAGGAGCAATGTATATACACGCGCATGGCACAACTTTGAGAGGCCGGAACAAGGTATTTAGCAAAGCCGTTAACACGGACTGCCAGAACAGCGCGCATTACGTTGGCAGCTTAGCTGGCAAGCCTTCCTTTGCTATGAAATTTGATCAACGCGTGTCGCTCGGGTTCCCGGCATGTTTTTCATAAATAATAGTGAGTGATAATTCCACGAATTCTGAGGAATTACGTCGGGACATTTTCCTATCGAAATCATTGAAGTTTAGTGAATGTACTTGACATGTGGTTGAGGAAACGCGAGTATGCTTAGTTAAATATTGTGCCGTGAAGCTAAAGAGCAGCATTAACCATGTAAAAAATATTAAATAATATTTCAAGTCATGATCATAAAGTATATAGACATGGCAAGATTTTGGGAGACCAGAACAAACTATGTAAAAAAGCCGATAACACGTATTGTCCGAGTATATTGCGTTACGCGAAAAAGTTTAACTGGCAAACCTTCTTTTAATATATATTATTTTATATTTAATTTTAGTAGATAATAGTAATGTGATATGGATAACGGTACAGCGATAATTCCACAAATTCTGAGGGACTACGTTGGGATATTTTCCTATTGAAATCACTGAACTTTAGTGAATGTACTTGACGTGTGATTGAGGAAACGCGAATATGCTTAGTTAAATATTGTACCGTAAAGCTACAGAGCAGCATTAACCATGTAAAAAATATTAAATAATATTTCAAGTCATGATCATAAAGTATATAGACATGGCAAGATTTTGGGAGACCAGAACAAACTATGTAAAAAAGCCGATAACACTTATTATCCGAGCACGCGTTACGCGAAAAGTTTAACCGGCAAACCTTCTTTAACATATATTATTTTAGATTTAATTTTAGTAGATAATGGTAATGTGATATGGATAATGGTAAAGTGATAATTCCACAAATTCTGAGGGATTACGTTGGGATATTTTACTATTGAAATCACTGAACTTTAGTGAATGTACTAGACGTGTGATTGAGGAAACGCGAATATGCTTAGTTAAATATTGTGCCGTAAAGCTAGAGAGCAGCATTAAACATGTAAAAAATGTTAAATAATATTTCAAGTCGTGATCATAATGTATATAGACATGCCATAACTTTGAGAGACCAGAACAAGCTATTTGGAGAAGCCCATAACACTTATTGTCCGAGTATATTGCATTACGCGAAAAGTTTAACTGGCAAAGCATATCTTAATAGATATTATTTTAGATATAATTTTAGTAGATAATGGTAATATCAAAGAATTACATTAGGTCATATCAAAAGCATTAATTTTTAAATAAGTTTATTTGATACATGATGAACGAAAGATGAGCATGTCTTGTTAAATAACAGCGAAACTGACTCAGACCATTAAAAATGAAAAAACGAAAAACCATTATTTTAAGTTACAAGAGTAAAACCTATCTAGTTTTGATAAATCCGTGTCCGGTATTCAGCAGGTCCATAACACACTTTTACATTTCTTGTTATCAATGACAGAGTCAATGTATTTAAGTGAAAGACAAAATGTACTCTTATGTATCGCGATGGTTTCACTAACATGCAATATCAAGTTAACATATTTATTACGTCATAAAACACGCGATAACAAATACGACCGTCACGGAACGATTACAACAATTAGTCATGTTATTAATCGTATTTTACTAATAAAGAATCT
This sequence comes from Cryptocheilus praepositus, assembly GCA_033815515.1. NCBI lineage: Eukaryota > Metazoa > Arthropoda > Insecta > Hymenoptera > Pompilidae > Cryptocheilus > Cryptocheilus praepositus. The sequence goes on from JAWWQZ010000153.1 coordinate 2,106,202, forward strand.
TTATACTCTGATAAACGACTATTCACGATAATAGTAACAACAGGTAGTAAACGATCATTTCCAGAAATTTCACTAAGCTACTCCATTGCCACGAGCATTGATTTTTCAACAAACGTAGTTGACACGCCCAGCAAAAAACAAAGGCGCTTTGTCAAAAAGCGTACTAGAAGGAAAGACAGGAAAATAATTGTACCCATTTTTTTAAATTCAATCAACAACAAGCGCATATTTATCCCAGATTATACAAGATCGAAAGCGCATCATGTTCGACAGCACAAAAAAAGGAGGTGTCGGCAAATGAGCAGAAGGTGAAATTTGTATTTTTTTATTATCTGATTTGACAGGAAAAAAGTTGTTGGATACAGCGCAAGGTTGTCGGATCCGCAGCATTTTGCCGCGCCGTTAACACGTGCCATCGAAACATCGTGCATTACGCTGGCAATTTAGTCGGCACGCCTTCCTTCGCCGCGAAATTTGATTAACGTCCGTCGCCCGAGGTCCAGCTATCTGTCCGGATCATAAATGCACAATCGAAAATGTCAATATCGCGAGAACAATGGCGTGGATTCTGATAGTATGGTGATTGCGTCGCCCGTTATTCGGGAGTAATCGTTCGTGTTCACCGGCCGGGGCTCGGCATCAACGTTGTTTTAACCAGATGCCGTGCACGACCCCCATAAATCCGCCATTCCCGCCCAGCCGAGCATGATCTCACACGCTCCGAATGCTTCTTATAGCGCGAAAGCTCTCATGTCGCCCGTTACCCTCTTTCCCTGCCCTCTCATGTTGGACGAAGAGGGTGTATCCGACCCGTTCTTGGACATTAGCGACCCAGAAAAATCATTTATGCTAATATCCCGGTCCTATCGCGATATTGATAATGGTCGCCCTATTCCAGGTCACCGTATTTTTGCACGACGGAAGAAACCCGTGTTGTGCTTTCTTAGTTGCGAGCGCGGAGGTGTGCTCGTCGATTGCTGCGGTTAGCGTTTTTGGTGCTGTGAACGTGTTCACGCGTTCGTTGATAGTGAGAGAGAGAAAGAGAGCGATGGGCACATGGCGCATTGGTGCCTTAGGACGCGTATATGCGTATAATGAGTATATCTATATATGCGTATAATGAGTAATGCGTAAATACGTATATATGAATACATGCGTATATGCATAATATGAGTAATGCGTATATGCATACATATGAGTATATGCATATATATGAGTATATGCGTATATTCGTATATATGATTACATCCGTATATGCATACATGTGTATATGGGTAAATGCGTATGGGCGTATATGCGTGCATATGAGTAATTGCGTATATACGTATATATGAGTATATGTGTATATGCGTATATGCGTATTTATGCTTACATTTGTGTATGCATATATGCGTATGTTCATAAATACGTATATGCGTTGATGCGTATGTGTATATTTATGCTTACATCCGTGCATGCACACATGCGTATGTGCAAATTAGTGTATCTATGCTTGCATCCGTGTATGCATATATGCGTATGTGCATATATACTTATGTATGAGTATACGCTTATATGCGTATATATCCGTGAATGCATATATGCGGCTGTCAGTGTATGCGCATGTGCATATAATCTGTATATACGTATATGCGTATATGAGTATATCCGTTATCCATATATGCGTATATGAGTATATGCGTATATGCGTGCATGCGTGTATCCGTATTATGCATATATGCGTATATGTGTATATGCGTACATGCTTATATGCACATTATTATAAGCCCATGTTATACTGTACGTATATACGCGTTTGTGCAAATATACACAAGTTCAGCGTATTTATGTATGCGAAATGATTGAAGTAGTAATTGATGAACGGTTTTTTTTCTTGTAACAGTTTGTTTTTAGATCGCACTACGAGCGCTATTGATATGTATATGCATCGTATCTATCTATCGAAGGTGTTACGGGAACAACTGATCAATGTTTTGTTTTGCAGAAGTTATGTATGATTTTCTTCAGAAATGGGTGCTGTGTGTGTGTAAGATGTGCTGTAGAATGATTAAGGATTTGAGCATTAAAACGGGTCAATGGGCGATCATTATCGGCATGATTTTGTGAAACCGTGTATTCCGATAGACCGGTTGCGTTAGGTGATGGAGTGAAAAAACGACACAAGTGCGGAGAAAAATGCCCAGCAGTGCGTAAGTGAGCATATGTGAGCGTGTAATAAATGGTCTGCAGACGGAGCAGTTGTATGTGTGTGTGTGTGTGTACGGTTAGAGGCGTAGTAATAATAAAACGGCGAGGTATACGTAAATATTTGCTTTACTTAAAAAATGCATTAAAGAAAAGATGAACAATATGAGTAGTAATGATATAAGGAATATTGATATACGATAAGTTTGGGGCTGATATTGTGTTTTTTAATCCGGAGTTGTGAAAGTAGTAATAGTGAAGCAGCAAGGCACAATTATGAATTACGATTAATTAAAATGTTTGTAGATGGAAATACAAATCACAGTATGATAAATATTGTTCGAATGTGTAATAAAGATTAATAGAAACCTCCACTCAACGTTATGAATTTTTTTTGATGCTGCAACAGATGATTTTATCATTCTTGTTGTTTTAAATAATGTATACGTATGTGGAAAATGTCCTATAGAACACAGAATGAAAGAATAACAATTTTGTAGAAATAATGTATTAAAACGACATAATGCACAGCTTATGTTCAAATGTACACTAAGTATTAAAACGATATATATTCGTTAAAAACAAAATAATAAGTAATTCCGTTTATTAACACATTTTAACATTATTTATACATCAAATTCAATTGGACTCCACCAAATTTTGAAATTTTACAATATTTCTTACTAATCATTGCTTGAAGAAAGAACTTGTTTCGGTCAAAAACTATATAGTAGGATATAAGAATGTTGAAATACAATATGTATATGTATATGTATATTATTTTTCTTATTTTACAAAATTATATCCCGTAGTCCGATCAAATTTTAATGTATAAGATATTCACAGGTCAAATCAGTTAGTTCCATTTTTTGTTTTATAGAATTAATCAATTTAGCAAATGTGTGGATTATATATTAACAATAACTAGTAGTTCGATTACATACAGAGTTTGAAAATGAGAAGCCACAGACGACAATGAATTTGGATATATATTCGTATAATTTATAGATGAAAGTCAGCAAAAATTGATAAGAAATAATAGGTACAGTCTCTGTTGTTTTGTTTGCCAAATTGACTGATCCCATAAATTTGGTCTTATAAGCAAGCGAACATAGACGCTATGAAACGAACTTTTGTCGGAGTTCGCCGATAAAATTTAGGAAAGTAATTAGAAGTAATGCGAAAGCCAGAATATTACAGAGTACGCGAAAGCCGGAAGAATACTAGAATAGGCGTTCGCGGTGGAAAGGTTAAGAATGGACCTGAGAGGAAGAGTTTATGACGGGGTAAGTGAATTACCAAATTAAGATTAATTTAGCGTAACCAGATTTATTGCGAAATCATGCCCACATTGAAAATGCCCAATTAAATCCGCGTACTTTGCTCTGACGCATTCGTGATTAGTATCTCGACTGATTTTTTTTTTCAGCGAAACTTCACGGTCTTTATCGGATTTTACGTGTCTGCACTTTGAGATGCGCTGTGCATAATTCGCGCTATCCTCTTCTTTCGCAGGGAACAGGACGGGATTTGGTAAATGCGCGGAACGTTGAATGGCTTTTAGCAGAAAATGTTGCTGGCCGGAGCATTAGGAAGAGCAATATATAGCGGAAAAATCACGTATTTCTTTCAATACAATCGTCAAATGTCGTAAAAAGCGAAATACTGTCAGTCAGCGATCGGAAAAGAGGGCGCCTATCAACTCGCTCAGATAAAATTTACGGTGCCTGTTGAAAGTTAATTGTTTCAGCATTGGATCGGATCGTTGCAGTTTACTGGAGCGAAATTACGTTCATTGCTCCACATTCCCTTTAATCCTTCGGCCCCTCAGTCTCTTTCGGACGTAAAAACCGTTTTAAGGAATCGCGTATGTACAGCAATTTATGCAAATCTATGTAAATGCTCTTGTAAAACCACGCAGCACGCTTCTCGTGTAAGATTCGTGGCCGCACGCGATATAATTTATATAAGTTTATAGGATATTAAGACCCGGGCCTAGAGAGGACTGTTAAAATAGCCGACGAAACTATTGCCCAACGATTTTGTGCGATACAACCTATTGTTCGACCATTATTAACGAATTTAGAAATTTGTGTGGCGTGTACCTTCTATGGTGAAGACAAGGTGTATCTCCTACGAATCGGTTTATAAATAAGAAAATGCCGATTTGCTGGAGAAAGGACCGATAAATCTTCAGATCATAAAGAATACAGCACTACACATTAGAGACAACGACTAAGTATGAGCGAAAGCAACTTTAACATGTTGACTGCCAAGCGTATTTTGCTATGTTAGAACCGCGATGCGATGAAATACTGCAGAGTATAATTAAATCGTGTAAAATGAAGGTAACGCAGAGTTGTTAGACGCCAAAGTATTGAAGCACCGTTCCGATATCAATTGCTTTTACAAGATTGCAAATAGGCTTCATTGCGAATTTTTCGCATTTTTAGTCAAATCTTTTGTACCGGTTACCGCGTATTTTGCTATGTTAAAACCGCGATGCGATGAAATATTGCAGAGTATGATTAAATCGTGCAAAATGATGGTAACGTAGAGCTGTTAGACACCACAGTATTGAAGCACCGTTCCGATATCAATTGCTTTTACAAGATTGCAAATATGCTTCATTGCGAATTTTTCGCATTTTTAGTCAAATTTTTGCGCCGGTCAGCGCGTATTTTGCTATGTTAGAACCGCGATGCGATTAAATACTGCAGAGTATGATTAAATCGTGCAAAATGAAGGTAACGCAGAGTTGTTAGACGCCAAAGTATTGAAGCACCGTTTCGATATCAATTGCTTTTACAAAATTGCAAATAGGGATCATTGCGAATTTTTCGCATTTTTAGTCAAATTTTTTGCATCGGTTACCGGTGACCACCGTGGCAGTCAACACATTAGATTAGCGATAGTCTAAATGGAAACGCACGCGGTCGATACTTACGGTGATTAATATTTAAAAAACCTGATGTTTCGGCACTAGGGGCATGCCCTTATCAAAGAAGTAGAATTTTCCTACTGTTCTTTTGCTTTTTTTTTTTAAATTCCTTACAAAATTCTATGAATTCTATAAAAAAATATAAATCCTATAAAATTCCTATAAAAATTCTTATAAAGACTCTCCTACTTCGAGTTTTGAATATTAAATGTCAATACATTAATTTATTGATTGGTAAATGCCAAGCAAATTTCAAACCCAATAGCTTTATGTCGTAAGTAAATGAGCAAATAATCGACAACCCGTAGAAAGAGCCGAGCTGCCGAGCAGAAACGGTTATTTTTGGACGATGGCACTTTGAAGGCTGGATATTAGGTTGCTGCGCTATTTACGCTCCATTGTTGTTGCGTACCGATGCATTTTAAGACCAGCACTCTTATTCCGCCTGTCTTCTTCAGTTACTTACTCACTCGGTCTTACTCAGTCTGTTCCATCTCTGTCTTTAAAGTACACAGCACAGAAACAGTTTCTTACATAAAACGGTGTTCAGTACCAACGGATTTTAAGTTGGGAACTCTTATTTCGCATGTAATAAAAAATGAAAGACAATGGTCGACATAGAATAAAATTGTTTGCAGTGTTTAGTGTATATTGGAGTACTTTTTTGTTGAAGCACGAAAGCGAAGGACTCCATTAATTTTTAGAGTGCGCTGTTGGATGTCTACCTATCAAACAGCGACAGACATTATTAGTAATGACTTGTTAATTAGATAACGTCCAGATACAGTATGTAATATTATTAAAAGAAAATGTTTTCGTATATTGTATGCTTAGGCAGTTTGTACAACATTAATTTTTCAAGTTCTACTTACACCACGTTGCCAAATCCATGCGGATGTAATTTGTGAATGTCAATGCCTAACCTTTAACTCATTGGAATTTAATACCGCCGCAAAATGTTAATGGTTACAGCCGTCATGTTTATTTTTGCTCAAACCGTATATTTATATATCACCAGTTCTCTTTTGAAAACTAGATTACCTTAAGTGAACAATTATCTTCCGCTTAGAACATATTGTTTTTTTTTTGTTTAAACCAATAAAATAGGTATTAGTTAATTCTTATAAGCTGTATCGAATTTCACATAGCAGCGGATAACACGGTTACTTTTCATACTATTCGTTAGCTTTTCACTTAAACGCATACTCCAAAGAATTTTGTTTCTCTAACTTTTCACACTTCCTCTAACCAAAGTCATATTTACGTAAGACACAGATTAGAACCCAGGCAAAGTAATAAAAAGTGCGCTTCTACAATATCCGTAATAATGAAAAAAAAGTGCAATTCAACCTTATCGGGAATTTGATGAAAAATAATATGGCCAATTTTTGATGCAAACGATCATAGGGTTCCAGTAGCTTCGAAACACGTAGAGAGATTGATCAAATAAATATTGAATTAATGTTTCAACCCAGAAAGGGGTATATTATTTTTCATCCAATATTCATAACAATTTCTATCAAATAACTGGCAGATAGTTAAACGTTAGTTAATTAATTCAATAAATCACAAACCCAAATACCGTCAAAATAATTGCCTCTATACCGAAAGGTCGGAACGCAGAGAGAGTTGTTATAGGTAACAATATAGTCAATAACGTTAAATAAAATAATCGATTTATACTGTTTCCTCATGTACAAGTCAGTTCTTTACAAGACTCAGTTCAAAATTCAAAGTATATTAAAAAAAAACGGGCCATCCGTAATAATTTGTATCACGTAACCCTTAGATATTTGTAAATTAGCGAACTCTAACTAAAAGAATTGTAACATTTTTTCCTATACAAGTTAGTCCTTCATAAAACTCAGTTTAAAATTCAAAGTATAATAAAAAAAAACGGATCATCCGTAATAATTTGTACCACGTAACCCTTAGATATTTGTAAATTAGCGAACTATCACTAAAATAATTGTAACGTTTTTTCCTACACGAATCTGTTCTACAGAAAACTAAGTCCATAACTCAGACAAAGTATACTGAAAAGTACACCTCCGCGCTAGGTATAGCAATTTGCGCCACGCAATCGTAGGAAATCTGAAAATGTTAGCTAACCGATTATGTAAATCAGTATTTCGCAATTGTAACTACTACGAAAATAACCGTCTCCATATTCGCACCGAACGTTGCAGTCGGTAGCATAATCCATAATATTACCATTTGCTCCCATTCGTTACAATAAAATAATTATAGTGTCTTCTTCCGCACGCGTTAATTCTTTGGAAGCCATCAGAACTGAGGCAACGTCCAGTTAAAAGATTTGACTAAAAGTGCAAAAAATTCGCAATGAAGCCTATTTGGAATATTGTACAAGTAATTGATATTGGAACGGTGCTTCAATACTAACAACTCTGGTACCTTTATTTTCGATTTAATTAACAACTCTGCGTTACCTTCATTTTGCATCTTGATTTGATGTTGGATGTGTTACCTTTAACATTTAGATACGACGCACCACTATAGTGGCTTTCGCGGATATCATTTTTCAGGACGACGCGCCACTATAGTGGCTTTCACGGATATCATCTTTTAGGACGACACGCCACTATAGTGGCTTTCACGGATATCATCTTTTAGGACGACACGCCACTATAATGGTTTTCGCGGATGTCATCGTTCACGTTAGCTGCAGCAAATACTCGTATATCGTTGATCAGCCGTTCAGCCTAACCACAAAACATTTTCATCCAATCATCATTTAACAACGACACCGGAAAAAACCACCCCGATTGGTGGATCCCTCTCCTTTCCCAAAAACTTTCCACGGGCCCTTTCTTTCCATGAACTTCCAAAAACGACGAGAAGACACTCTGATTTCAACTCCCCCGCCTATAACATGCGTGATTAACCAGTACATTTCAACCTAACACAAGACGTACACTCAACATTCAATACGCGAACACTACATTCACACAACACAATAACTTAGTATCCAAAACCAATTGTTATATATTTTTAGAGAAAATATACGTTTGTTATTTCACTTTCTTACAACAAAATTATTCTCATCACCCTAAACGGTCGTGAGAAAACGCGCATAATTCAAGTGGTATAAAGCGACGAGAACTTACAACTCGCGTAGAATCGACGGCACCGAAACGCGATTCCCATTTGAACGGTGCGTGTAACAAACATAGCAAAGTTCGCTTAGCAGTCAATGTGTTGACCGGTCACGAGTTAACTCGTCTTTTCATGACCAAATGTTGCTGACCGGTCACGAGTTAACTCGTGTTTGCACTTCCGTCGGTTATTTTAATCTTTGAAACGCAGAGCAATATTGAATATAGCAACATTTTGTTCGTTGTGTTCAATCGCGTCTGCTTTATTATAAAAAAGTATACTTTTCTTGGTACAGAGGCTTTTATTAGAATTCTAGTATTAGAAAGTGTCAAAAACGACGGAACGTGACGGTGAAGCATTTTTCAATAAATTATACGTGAATACTTTATATAGTTGCCCGAGAAATTTTTAAATAAGTTGTAGTCATTTGGAAAATGATTATTGAAAATGAAATAACAAGGGCATAATATAGCTCTCTAAAAGGAAAGCTCAACGAAACAAAATGTATGTACAAGAACCTCTTGTCTACATCACGCGTAAATGACTGCTATACAGTTAATCATACGAAAAAATATTACAAGTTACATAAAATTTATGTCCAAAGTTCGATTTGAATTCATTATGCACGAACAAACTTTATTGAAGGTTATGTGGGATATGTGTGTGTGTGACGCGGCGTTTATGAACAAGAATACTTGGCGCTTTGTGCGAATACCGAAATTAGTGCATGGGATGGTATCGGGGGCCTGAGCCGATACGTGATGCGTAAATGTTTTATCCGCATGTTTGTTTGAAGTATGTCGATCGCGACAGAAGACAATCGAGAAGGGAGAGGTGAGATGACCTACGGACATCTCGCCAGGAGTCAGTTAGAACTGAGACATAGGGACATAGAGAACGATTTTGGCGACATAGCGACGATAATGCGTAGTGACGTAATGACTGAGAGGCAATAACGACGTAGTGACGTAGTGACTGAGAGACAATAGCGACGATAGTGCATAGTGACGTAGTGACGTAGATGTTGAGAGATTCTGCTTTAGGCGTGTTTGCCGTATAACAACTGTACTGTTTTAACCCTTTGACTGTGAAAAGCGTATATATACGCCCTCAGAAATCCAGCAATATGTACGAAAGGTGTAAATATACGCCCTATGTATTTTTGTACTATAACACCTTTATTACTGTTTTACTGATTGATTCAACATTCAGTTTATCGTCCTATGTAACATAGCAACTAAATATCGGCAATTGTTTCAATATCATTCAATCAATTGCCTTCATATTACACTACTCTTGTACGTACGCTTCGTGCATTGATCCCTGCAAACCTGTTTCTTTACTGTATATGTAAGTATTTATTTATTTAATTTTATGATTAGTGTTTGAATTTATCCATTCGTTATTTTTTTAATTACTGATTATTATTGAAGGAATGCAGAAATTAAGTCAAGTAAATTAAAATAGTTCAAAAAGTTACTAAAGACAAATAACAAAATTGATATTTTTAATTTTTTTTTGCTATTATTATTTTTTAAAATATAAGAATGTTATCAAATTTCCGGGTACTGTTTCGGTCACTAGTCAGTGGACAACCATGCGAAAAACGCGCTATCCATATTGAAGGATTCAACCAAGAGTGCGCCGCAGTCAAAGGGTTAAATTAATAAACAATAGGATTAATTCAATAACACGCTTCACCTAAAAAATCCTACAGTTATTTACATTGTTTCACTTCCACGTTCAATTACGATATAATAGCCAGTGACTTGAGACAGCTTTTGCCGAAAATTGCCGGTCAACAATGTATTAAGATAATCCAAAAGACGCAACCGTCAGACATTCGTAAATAAGCAAACAGTCTCCATAAATGCCTGATACAGAGTCGTGCATTCCCAAAATAACTGGCTCCATTCGGCGTGATCGGTCTGCAGGAAGAGTCGCGATCGGCCACAACAAGCATACAGCCGTCCGCGTAATGATTTCATCCGACACGGGTGTACCATAGACATAAAAGATGATTCCTTTAGCCAGGAAGTCTTTTCAGTGTTGCCGCGATTGCGCCAGGCCGTTGTCCTCCTTTTTATTCAAAACGCGCGTTCCACCCATAGACGTAAAACGTCCATACATATAAATGCGGCGATTCTCGGTGCTCCAGATTCCGCGCGCAACAAACGCTTGAAGTTGCACATCGTATCCGCGCGGCCGGCTATCGGGACGTGGGAATATTCGAGAAATTATTATAATGGCCACTGTCCGCGGCGTCGGTCGGACGACGTAGCCACATTGATTCTATTAGCTACGTTAAGTGCCATAACTGGGGCGAAAACAAATGTAGCAACAGGACCGGCCGATGAGTTCGTCCGTATAACACAGTTACAAACGTTAATGGGATCCAGAGCTGTAGGTAGAGCCGAGACTCTGAATTCTCATTGCCTCCTCAACGGCACCTCGCCAAATTGAATCAGATGGCAATTTCGAAATTAATCGCCGGCTGTCCGTTAGATCGCAATTTTGCATGTTGACGCGACGAGTGTTGATCTCGCCTAATATAGTTTACTTACTTTAAGACGGCCTCGCCGACTAATTGGGTAATTTCCAGTAACGTCGCTAATTGCCAGCCTCGATATTTCCGCCTGCGCGCAAATTTTCGAATGACCTCGTGCCGCGCTGCGCCACCTTTCAATTTAGTCATTCGATTCTGACGGTCTATGCGGAAAATGCGCGGAATTCGGCTGTTCGTTCGGCGGCTAATTTGCGGGGATCCGTTGCTGTCGATAAGAAGCATCTTTCTAAGCTTCAGCCGTCGCTCTTCATATTGGTGAAGAATGATGTCGATTAGGAAGTATTTGTTACTGCTAATTAGACTATATTCTGGTGTGAATTATTGACCTGCTTCGACAAATTGTCTCGAAAACGTATTCAATAGTTTCATACATTATGTCAGTTTTCTGTCACCTGAAGCTTCTTTTTTTCTCATAACGGCGGACAACCATTTATTTCTTCTCATATCTTCATTCTAGGAATTAGTCTTGGACAAAGGGTTGTATCAGTTTTTTTTAAAAGCGTAATAGCATGTGATAGTTATTGACCTGCTTCGAAGAATTATTTTGAACACTTATACAATAGTTTCATACGTTATGCCAGCTTTCTGTCACCTGAAGCTTCTTTTCTCACTTATTACAACTGCGGACAACAGTTTATTTCTTCTCATATCTTCATTTTAGGAATTAATCTCGGATAAAGAGTTGCGTCAGTTATTTTTAAAAGCGTAATAGCATGTGATAGTAGATTAATTTACATAGTGAAATATATAAAGTCAACCAAATCTGCTGCATGATTCATTAACTACCTTTACTCCGAGAAATTGAAGTATACGAATTATTGAAACATTATATAATAAACTAATTGATATATCTCAATTGAGTTATAACATAAAAATTCTTTCATTAATACACTCAGCGGTCGTATGTCGTTGCGACAATTAATATCAGCGAATAAACAGTCGATAGCTTTACCTAAAATTAAATCCAATTCATGTATGATCGAAATTTAATTTATGTAGTATATTTTAAGATACATATTAATTAAATACAGGAAAGATAGGTATAAAAGAAGGAGAGGCAAATTATATTTGGTGATAATAATTCTGTATTGTATCTAGCTTAGAAGAAACATGAAATCAGAAAGTAAGTAACATAATTTAGTTTGTTTTATACTTTCTGCCAAACATACAATTACAGATAAATTACATGATTTGAGTGTATTTTATGATTTTTAAGGTGTAGTAACGATTTAAAACAAAAAGTTTAAACTGGACGCTGTAATTTTTTCATTACTTTTAACTGTACTTATTTAATAGACTTGATGAAAAATTCTTTTACGAAAGCATGAAAGGTATTTTAAGCTAAAATTCAAGAAGTTGCCAAAGAAAAAATCCCCCCATTCGATTGTTTACACGTTAATAGAAGGCAATCAGAACATCTACCTGCCTTTACAGACGACGTGCATGGCACTTTATCTACTTGCATAGATAAATATTCAGTTTTACCCTCATTACCAATATTTCTGAAAACAGCATTTAATTGTACGTACGATAACACGTTATTTGACTGTGTAATAATAAGCCCCGAATTAAAAAGTAAAATAAATATGATAAACTCTGACGCTTCTAACCGAACATGCGCTCGGTTGCATAATTGGCTGAGTTAATTTAATAATTTCTTATGAAAACTAGACCTTGCGAAGTACGATAATAGCAGAACGTTAATGCACAGTCATGTGCGTTTTCGTATAAATTTAAAACAAGTTATGTCGGACCGGTTTTAATGACGTTATGACAATCATCGTTAGCAGAGTACAATTTGAAACGTTGTACAGATGTAAACGCGAGCGAGCATCGTAAGCACTGAGTTGAGATAGAATTATAATGAAGCGCGTAAATCAGATTGGTGTACATCGACCGTTGCGAGTAGTTAGCTCTCTGATGCGGTATACTAAAATTTTGCAGAATTTGCAAGTGGCAGGTAGTTTCTAAAATAAGCGGAGAATAAACGTAGTGTTATCGACGCACTTGACGTTGCGAAGGGAGCTGTGCAAATGCGTATCAGCACTATGCGTGTCTCATCTTACGGAGTTGTTAATTTCATCTGTGGTTTGATTATAGAAAAATAGCTTAAAAAAATTAAAGAGATTTGAGTAAGGATATTTAAAACTGGCTTCTCGCTGGGTCGGACGCACTCTCGATCATGCACTGCTCTTTGTCCGTTTCGTTTTCGGCGTATCGTTCTTCGGCGGCAGTGCATTGCGTCACCCAGTCGTTCGATACTTCGTTGTCATAAGAGATCGTTTTTACACGTTCGTCTTTTGGTCAGTTACGGCTAAGAACTCGTGCGAGACACATCAGAGCATTGTTATAGTAGGCGAATTGTCTTCTTCTAGTACTTACTCACGCGATACTTTTGTAAAGTGTAGAAATAGTTTTTATTAATAAAAACTCATAAAACCCCTAATCATGCTTCTCTTACATTTTTTAAAGGCAGAGAAGTCGCCACGTGTAATTAGCGACCGAAATCCACGTAATCGCCTTTGCACGTGGGTAAGAACGCATAGTGTGTTCGGGTGCAAACCCGTTAGTAAAAAGACAGTAACGGGCGCGCACATTGGCATTGGCTTTACTGTGTACGAAAAAATCTAAAAATTATCTGAAGCCTTTCTTACATGTAAAATACAATGAATTGCCGACAGTGCTACAAAGAAGGAAAATATAAACGTAGTAATTACATTTTACATAATTCAATCAAACGCTGTAGTATTTCTTAGCATCGCCGTTCTAATACGGTAAAATACGCACGGCAGTCAACGTGTTAAGTAGGCTTTAATTACTTATATTTTCAGTAGAAGTGTTTTATAAGCCAAGGACTATAATATAAAAGAGACACCATAATAAATTTAAACTGTGTTTACATAAGTAACTAGTATACACTGCTTCTTGGAAAATATCACGTAGTATTAAAATGTTACACACACCCTTATGTATGTACATATTTCATGCTGCATGTCTGCAAATGTCATTTTACTACTGAAGATAGAAAGTGATAGTATTTGTATAAACTTGCAGTACTCTACATGCGCAATATATTTGTCCCAGAAAAATATTGGAATACACTTACGGTTAAACCCAGACGTCTAAGATAAGTCAGTAACGTAAGTAATAGAACTTGTAGTACTTTGCATATGGAATACGTTCGTCTCGTAAAAATGTTGGAATAACACTTAGGATTTAGCTTAAATGCTGAAAATAAGAAACATATATATAACTAAGATATGGTACTTACTGGTCTCCGGACATCCTTTCAACTCGATTCGAAGACAAACCGTTCTTCTGTGTTCTGAGTGTGGTAGTATCCGAAACTGACTAGCAAAAATCGGTGGAATCAGCCTGTGTGAGACAACTGTGGATGTATCGCTGTTGCCAGTCAGCACCTATGACACAAAATGGAAACAACTTAATTTTGTTTCATCTTAAAGCAATACGGTGTGTTAACCCATTCGCTGTCAAGCCTAAATTATATAAAGTCATTCCCATTGCCATTTATATTTTGACTGTTACTGTTTACCAAAGTTCTGTTATTTATTGGTAAGAGCACATATATTATCATACAGAATCATTTACAAGCATATAATCAAAGACGAGTATATTCGTCGTTGGCAATGGGAAGGCAACAGGACTCGACATCCTTTTTCATATTTGCGTCCGTTTTAGCAGAAAAACAGATCGGAAATCGCGCAGATGGATAAAATAATGAAAATGCAATAAACGAGACACAACTTTTTGTAAATTGGCGCAAGCTAGATATTCACTATTGTCGATTACAGTGTCTCAGCAAATAACTGGACAATGCAGTGCAGGGTATTTTCGAGCTGAGTAACTGCAACATCTCTTATCAGTAATTGTAATAGTTTTGTAGAGTTCAGACCAACAAATTATTAACTGTGAAATAAAAATTTGAACAAATTTTGCCCAGTGATATCACACATTGTTGTACAACATTCGAACGGAGACACAATATTACTGTCCGATCTGTCCTGATAAACCGCCATTATGTATTGGACTTTGTTACAAATCCTATCATGAAGATAATTAATTATAAGTGACTATGTTGATATAAAATTTTGTTATAAATACACGACAAACTTGATTTTTGCTTAATTTACATTTGTAAAAGATCATTCTCTTTAAATAATAAATAAAGTATAATTTTTGTAAAAAGTTTTATTTGCGGTATTTTTTCAAGTTTTTTACATTTGTATACTTATGCTTGTAGCCACAAAAAGTTTGCTAATTTAAAAGCCTGCATGTTATAACACATTTAAAGTATGACGAATATACTCGTCTTGGCAATGCATGACACCCTGCCAAAGACGAGTATTCGCGTCCTTGGCAGTGAATGGGTTAAACAGTTGGTATTTATTGTATTTTTCGCAATATTTCGTAATAATGCCGTTTAGCGAAAATACCGTAAAATATTATAGTGTCCATGACAGTAGTAAGATATGAAGATAGAAAGGTAATGGTAAAACAGTCGACGTAAGAAAAGTCAGTGGTAGAAATACATACATTAGGGATAGTGAACATAAATTAAAAAAAAAGGAAATAGTGGATGAGGTGGATGAGAGAATTGCGAGGAATCCAGCGGGGAATTAAAGTGTCCACATAGGTAGTAAGATATAAAGATGAAAATAGCAGATATGAGGCAAGGTAGCAGTGGAAAAAAATACATTAGTGATAGAGCATATAAGTAACAAGAAGGAGAGAGTGAACCAAATTCAAATGACTTGACTGCGAGGTTGAACGAAGGTATATACCTATGTGTCTTGTATTTACGTAAAATAAATGTAACATAAATAACATAAATGTTATGTTTTCAGTATAACATAGATTAAGGTCCACTCGAAATTAACGATGTTTTTAAAGACTGTTAGAATATTGAAGGTAAGAAAATATCCATAAAAGTTGCTATTACTCTCATATATCTGCTTGATAATTTCAAAGTAAATATAAAACCTCCTACATTCAGATTCTCATTATTGTACAATAACACTATTTCAATTGTTTGTCACGAACAATGGGCAACATACATATGGCAAGGTATGAGCTTACGTATTTCCATCTTTTCAACTAGTTAACAGACAGTGATTATAATTTGCTATAAAGTATTATGTTAGAAACATTGCAGGAATTTGTTCGAAAACGTTGAAGTCGAAGATGACATGAAATCATTCGAAACTTGCACGGTGATAAAAGCTATTCCACCTGAAATAATTCTATTACTACCACTTAATAACTCACCTTTTATCCGCTTATGAATAAATATTAAATAAACGCCTACGATAAATACAATAATCCGTTTTATTTCGTTAATCAAGAAACGTGCGAATGCCTGTTGATTAATTTAAGCACATAAAAAATTCTCAAATCTATTTTATTACTCCATATTAACAATCTCCTGAGCACTTGTTCGTTAACCCCATCATTCTAATACAACATAAAGTCGACAGAATTTACGTAATGTATTTGGAACATATATACCTTAAAGCCACGCACAATAAAAAAAACATTCAAAATCAACAGGAACATTAATATTATAGCATTTCCACTTCAAATAATTTTGCTGATAATATATGCAGAACCACCTTTCATCCGATTTTGTATAAAAATAAATCTCATATAAACGAGTAAACTCTTCTGAAGAATGAAAAAAAAACCGTTTTATTTCTTCTAATCAAAAAATTCTAATAAAACAATATAAAATTCGTCGGACCTGCATAATGAACTTATAATAAATATATTAAAGTCGTAGACAAAAATATTAAAAATCTAGAAGAATATTAATAGCATTCCGATATAAAACAATGACGCTTGTAATATTAGACAAAGCATATTTTCGAGGTTGAATAAAATCCTCCGAAAAATACAAGAATTCTTACTTCTAATCAAGAAAGTCTAATCAAACAAAATATAAAATTCGTCGGACCTATATAACAAATTTATAGTAAATATATTAAAGTCGTAAACAAAAATATTAGAAATTGAGAAGAATATTAACAGCATTCCAATGTAAAATAATGACGCTTATAATATCAAACAAAGCATCTTTTCGAGGTTGAATAAAGTTTTCCGAAAAATACAAGAATTCTTACTTCTTATCAAGAAATTCTAATGAAACACAATATAAAATTCGTCGGACCTATATAATGAATTTATACTAAATATATTAAAGTCGTAAACAAAAATATTAGAAATTGAGAAGAATATTAACAGCATTCCAATGTAAAATAATGACGCTTATAGTATTAGACAAAGCAACTTTTCGACGTGAATAAAGTTTCCCGAAAAATACAAGAATTCTTACTTCTTATCAAGAAATTCTAATGAAACACAATATAAAATTCGTCGGACCTATATAATGAATAAATATATTAAACTAAATATATTAAAGTCGTAAATAAAAATATTAGAAATTGAGAAGAATATTAACAGCATTCCAATGTAAAATAATGACGCTTATAATATCAAACAAAGCATCTTTTCGAGGTTGAATAAAGTCCTCCGAAAAATACAAGAATCCTTTCATTCTGCCGAATCGATAATCGTCTCGATATTCGTTCATCAAACCGCTCATTCTCACACGATATAAAGTTTACCTCGCCCACCCAGTGAATTAACATCACATACACCGCATTTTCGTCCTTTTAGAATTTCCGCTCCGCAAACGAAATTTCCTTTAACCGGCATGAATAGCATAGCTGCCATCAACCATAAGCGTTCATCGACCATAATTGAATGCGTCCGAACATATCCTAATACCTAAAATAGCGCAAGGCGATAAAGTCGGTAGTGATGCGTTGAAACTGAACTGAAAATAGGGGTGAGGATCCGTAGATGTTCGTGTTAACTTTGTCGATCGCGATATAACTGTTCGGTGAAATGATCCGCGAAGGAAAGCCATGCTTTTAGTGCCTCTTAACCGCTGGTTACGCTCCGGAAAACACTGTGCAATTCGTTTGTAAGGTAGAGCACCAATTGATACGTTCTCTTTAACGTCCTATCTCGAGAGTGATCTTGATCGTCGATTTACCATTCCTGATCGCCTCCGGTATCAGATAGTTGCGATACCGATAGAGTGCGTTTATGGTCTAGACGCGAATTGTAAGAGGTTCAATAACAATGCCCGTTTGCACTGACCATTTAAACTGTCTTATGAATGCCATGTTTTATGTGTAATGCTCAACAATGCGATTTAATAAGAATGTGGCTCTTTGTACCAACTGACTAAACGTTTCAATTGTCTTTCTTATGAACGTCATTTTATGTCACAGTTTATATTGAATGTTTAATAATAAACTTTAATAACAAAAATGGTTTGAACAAACCCTTAAGCTGTTTTTCTTGTGAGCAGCACGTTTCGTGTCGAGTAATTAAAAATATGATTTAATAACGTCATTTTATGTCACGTTTTGTATTGAATGTTCAATAATAAACTTGAATAATAAAAGTGGTCTCAACAAATTCTTAAGTTGTCTTTCTTAATACTATGATTTAATAAAGAAGAGTATCCTTCTGATAATTGACTAAACATTTACACTTGCTATCTTATGAATGCCATGTTTTATGTGCAACGCTTAATAATGCGATTTAATAAAAATGTGGCTCTTTGTACCAACTGACTAAACGTTTCAATTGTCTTTCTTATGAACGTCATTTTATGTCACAGTTTATATTGAATGTTTAATAATAAACTTGAATAACAAAAATGGTTTGAACAAACTCTTAAGCTGTTTTTCTTGTGAGCAGCATGTTTCGTGTCGAGTAATTAAAAATATGATTTAATAACGTCATTTTATGTTACATTTTGTATTGAACAGTCAATAATAAACTTTAATAATAAAAGTGGTCTCAGCAAATTCTTAAGTTGACTTTCTTAATACTATGATTTAATAAAGAAGAGTGTCCTTCTGATAATTGACTAAACATTTACACTTGCTATCTTATGAATGCCATGTTTTATATGCAACGCTTAATAATGCGATTTAATAAGAATGTGGCGCTTTGTACCAACTGACTAAACGTTTCAATTGTCTTTCTTATGAACGTGATTTTATGTCACATTTTATATTGAATGTTCAATAATAAACTTTAATAACAAAAATGGTTTGAACAAACTCTTTAGCTGTTTTTCTTGTGAGCAGCATGTTTCGTGTCGAGAAGTTAATAATATGATTTAATAACGTCATTTTATGTCACATTTTATATTGAATGTTCAATAATAAATTTTAGTAACAAAAATGATCTGACCAAGTTCTTAAGCTGTCTTTCTTGTGGGCAACATGTTTTGTGTCGAGTTAATAATATGATTTGAAAACGTTATTTTACGTCACATTTTATATTGAATGGTCAATAATAAATTTTAATAACGAAAATTGTGTGACCAAACTATTAAAATGTTTTTCTTAAAAATATGATTTAATAAAGAAGAGTGTCCTTCTGATAACTGACTAAACATTTACACTTACTATCTTATAAATCTCACGTTGTATGTCGAATTTTCAATAATATGGTGTAACAACAATTTACTCTAGCTAACCAAACATTTAAACTGATTTTCATATGAATGTCACGTTTTATATCTATTGCTTATTAATAATATTGATTTAATATGCACAAAATGCTAAATAATAGTGCGTAAAGTATAAAATGTAGTAGTATAAAGTACTATTATATAATGGTGGACAGAAGTAATGGACGAGAAAAGCTTATTTTACATAAATACGCATATCAACTCTGTCATGTTCGGTAATAATTTCTTAAGTTAAAAATTAAATGAAAATAACACTTAACATAACTTTATCATTAAATAACATAAATGACTTGTTAAAGTTTGGTGTATATCGCGCGAAGTAAATGTTACTCCTTGTGCTGCATCTACACGGTTTGCCATATGCTGGAAAGAAAATAAGTTTGCGACCAAACGATCTATTTTCAGTTAAATGTCAAAGAAGATTTCAATTAGACTTTGTGTGCGAAATTTAGATGTAATTCCTCTGGACCTTCAGAACAGAGATATTTCAAGGGTTTCGAGATTTCATCCACGGTAAGCGATTTGGGAGATTTATCACGGTGAACAGAAACTGCACACAGAAGTGTGCGAGTTAAGTTCGGACATTTGCAGAAAATATGAAAATTGATGGTGGGAAGTCGTACAAACTGCGTTGGAAAAAATTAAGCGTTGAATCATTTTTATAAAAATCGAAGAGCAAGAAGCGCAAAATACGTTCTATTGACAGTGTAGAAAACGTAATATTTCTCTGTTTGCGATATTTTAATATCCTATGTTCAATCTGTTACTGTTTGACTTGTATAAATTTCGTCAGCAGCGGCCATCGTAGTTATTAAAATGTTAATATAAGTTAAATTTACGTATCCATTGAACATTCGAAAAAATTATTCCTTCCGACACAGTGCTAATTAAAAATATCTTGTGTAAAATTGTTGACCTTGCAAACCTTGCTTCTCATATACAAATACTCTTAAATTTTGAATGTTCGACGATATGTACAGTTTTAGTTTTAGTGCATAGAGTGGGTATAATATAATACTATGCAAGACATTGTACAACGTACCGTGTACACAAGACGTGTCGATTGGAATGGCGACATTAAGTACATTTTAATTTCCTATCTACCCCACTAAAAATATGAACTTATGTACATATATATAGTATTATTAAATGTATATTAACAAAACCAAGTAACATCGACAGGCACGCATATGGAATTCCAATGAAACAATATTTCTGTTAACACAATACTAATACAAGTACGTAATGTTAAACAAGCATCAGCCGATAATTTTTGCATTTTGACTGCTTTCTATCATAAAATATGACCCTATTTTAATAAAGTCTGTGTTAAAAGAGTTTTTATATTAACAAAAATTATATTAGCAAAGCCAGATACTTTTAGAAAAATAGCAGAGCACTTTCGTTTTTTTAATCATTTCATGTTGTTCCTTTGACAATATATTAGTCAAATCACGTAGTCCCCGATGCGTCACAGCGAATTTGTTTGTTATTTTAATATCATTGCTTCTTAAACATTACCACACATTAACAAAACGACCAATTTCTTACAAATAACAAATTATTTTTTATCATTCTTTCTTATGTCAGGTACTTTATATGCTTCTGTTAACAAAAACATACAATCATCAATGGGCCTTGTGGAAATGGTATCTTATCTGGCGCTCTATTCCATCATTCAAAACGAACGTAACATTAACGTCAAATTTGTTCGTAATTGCAGTGTTTTTTTTTACGAAAAACGCCAACCCATATTACCAAAACCGCCAATATCCTATTTTAGCAACAGTGTATTTTCAGACATCAATAGGAACTTTACATGTACTACAACTTACAATACCTACCCTTTGAGTACTATGGGCGCATATATGCGCTTGTCGATCCTTCGCGCAGTACAATCTCTATTATCAATGTATGAATTGAATACGCGTGTGTCAGAATCAAGAGACGAGATAAATTGCAAAATCTTTATTTTACAATAACCAGTCCGAACTCTTTACAATTCTCCGGTGGAATGCCGAGGTGCCAAAGAATGCGAGACTCTACCACCCCTTCGTTCCCCTTCCCTTTTCCAAACAAAAATTCGTAGCAAAGGAGGCCTCTCGCACATCACAGGTATTTCGATTACGATTCGTCGCATTCCGTACAACAATGTTTACTTCAGTGCCGGATTTCACCTAAGACCCCTTTGAAATTCGCTGCAAATTTATTTTCCGCTAACACGTACGTTCTTATAACGCAAAACATATTCGTGTATTACTTACTTCAACGTGAGTAAAGAATTGCAATTACAACCCGGTTATTTCTTTTATAACGAATCAATAGATTTCGCACTAGCGTAGGAGGGAAGACACAGGGAATAAATTGGATTTACTGAATAAATGAAAATATATTCTACAAGTGTTACAAATAGCTTGCGATAACAATTGGGCTTTCGTGATGTGGCCTGAACTACCATATTAGGTGTACAAATAAATAATCCAATTTTTTCAGCTAAATTCAAGGTTTATTTTAAAACAAAGTAAATTAAATTTTTTAATCAAAGTACTCGCCGTTGCTTTCTATGACTTTAAGCCGTTTTTCAGGCAGCTGATGAATTCCATCTCAAAAAAATGTTACGTCTTTGGATAGGATAAAATCGTCAAGCCATTTTCGGATCTCATCGATTGATTGGAAGTGCATATCGGACAAGGCGTTTTGCATCGACCGAAACAAGTCGTAATCGGTTGGAGCAAGGTCTGGTGAATACTGGGGGTGCTGCAAGACGTCCCAACCAAGGCTCATTATGATGTCTTTTGTATTGGAAGCAATGTGTGGCCTAGCGTTGTCATGCAATCATTTCACTGGACGTTCTCCTTTGCCGGTATACGGGCGTTTTCGTTCCAATTCCTGACTCAAGCAGATTAATTGACGTTGGTAGCAGTCCGCAGTAACTGTTTCACCCGGTTCCAACAACTCATAATAAAGTACGCCCTTGATATCCCACCAAATGCACAGAAGAACCTTTTTTCCGAAGCGATTTGGTTTTGCGACCGATGTTGATGGTTCGCCAGGATTTACCCATGACTTTCTACGTTTCGGATTGTCATAGAGTATCCATTTCTCATCGCCCGTAACGATTTTCCACAAGAAAGACTTTCGACGCTGCTTATTGAGGAGAGAAAGACACGCTGCCACTCGTTAATTTTTGTTGCTTTCACTGAGTTCATGCGGAACCCATTTTCCTTCTTTCCGGATTTTTCCCATCTCATGTAGGCGTTTGGAAATCATTTGCTGCGTTACTCCCAACTGTTCTGCAAGCTCCTTTTGCGTTTGTGCCGAATTCCCAGCGAGCAGTTTTTCCAAATCATCGTTATCGCACTTCCGAGGGCCTCCAGGGCGTTCTTTCTCGATTAGACTGAAATTACCGCTTTTAAACCGCTTAAACCAAAATGCGCACACATCGTATGATACAACACCTTCGCCGAGGAAGGAACAAATCGATTCGCATGCTCTTGCAGCATTTTTTCCTTGTTGGAATTCGTAAAGAATGCAATGTCGAATATGCACCTTATCTGTTGCCATTTCCGACTCTACTGAACTGAATAATATTAAAGGTTATGTTGGACTTTTTGTAAAACTATTTTTAATTTTTAATAGCTATATGTCAACACGGCATAGCCACAGAAGAGTGGGAAAATCTATTCAATTTAACACTTGGCATGCGGGCAACGCATTTTTACGTTTTTTGTAGTCTCTCACTGGAGCGCGGGGTCACGTAAAAATACGTATTTAGTTGATTTGGTGTTGTTAGTGGATATCCACCACAAATCTACCAAATACGTATAATTACATGAATGTGTGACATTATATGCGTGTTATTTGCATTGCTAGGCAACGCTTTGCATTTTTTTTTTCCATAATTTATGATTGTTGAGTTACTCGATCTTTTGCTGAGTTATTTCGTCTTCAACCGAATTCTTAGCTCCAGAACGTGTTTTATCAATTTGAAGCTTGATTTTTTATTATTGATTACAAAATTGATCAAATGAGCCGTTGTGACAAAGATAGTGTTGAAGAAATATGCGCTGACAAATTATCGGACTTTTCGTATGATAGTGTAGAAAATTTTAAAAATCGTTTATTTTTCTGATTTCGTAAAAATATCGTTTTTTTGTTAAGTAATCATACAGTATATATTTAAGTGTGAAATAAAAAAAGTTTCGTTCATAAAAACGAAGTAGTTTTCGATTTACTGCGATTTCTCTGAATAACCAAACTTCCGCGCGATTCAAGAAGAAACGCCCGCTGCACGCGAAATTCGGCGGCGAAGTATGCCCGCATGCCAAGTGTTAAAATTGATTTCATAACCGCTCAAAATAATTTGGATTATTCATTTGTACACCTAATACTTTGTCTCTTTCAAAATGCGCAACACAGCGCGTGACTCATGGTCACACTTCCGATTCCTACACTAGTAAAAAAGTATTCCGTCCTCCGCGGTCGTCTCGATTGGGAGTCTTTAGGAGTCAAAGTGCCAATAAAAGCACGCACTCGCCAATGAGCCTTGCGATAATGGCGTCTCATCCCACTCAGTATTCCATCGTTCACACTAACACTCGAACGAAAATCGAAGCGGCCAAGGCGGATGTTAAGAGAATCGGGAAAAGGAAAAAGCGAGGAATGTTTACGTCAATTCAGAGTGCGCCAGAAAGGCTTAACGGGAAAACATCGCGGAGTATACTTTGCTTTCAGGTCTGTGTTCTGAGTCGCGCTCGATTTTTCGTCGATTTCACATAGCGCTGCGGCCCATTCGCGGAGTAAATAATCGCTGGAAGAAAAACGGAAGAAGAGATGCGGTGCGGAGCGACTGATTGCGAGTTAGTTTATCCGGGCACCCTCGATTTAACCCACTTCCCGTTTCGCTGTCAGGACGTACTCCACCAAGACACGTAGCTCCTTGTTGTCTCAGCGTTTGTATCGACGTCCCACTAACACGTACTTCCAGTATTGTTGCAGTCACTATCTCGGCGGATGACAAAAAAAGTTACACGTACTATAAAACTCAGCCGCGACGTTACGTTTGCCTCTCCATTAAAAAGTATTGACTAACAGAATCAGCGACCTCGTAAATTTCTCCCGTTAGTTACTGTTATCTGGTGCGTTTAGTCTTTTACATTTGTAACATTGGGTAATGTGTTATAAATTGTTCAAATGTCATAATGCCAGAGAATATCTGTTTCCTACTTGTAATAGTGTTTCGTTACGTTTGTCTCTCCATTAAAAAGTATTGACTAACAGAATCAGCGACCCTGTAAATTTCGCCCGTTAGTTACTGTTATCTAGTGCGTTTAATCTTTTACATTTATAACATTGTGATTTCACCCCCCGGTGAATCACGCTCGACTGTCCCATCGGGCGTGAACATTTGTTTACACGCCGCTCACCATAAAAAATATAGTCCGTTTAGTAAGTGGACAAAATTGCCGTATAGTTGAACATTTAAATAATAAATTTTAAATAATTGAAACCAGCAACAATCGTGCACCACCAAATTAAGTGCTGCATGAATTCGAGCGCCGCCTTACAGCGAAAAACATGAATATCGGCCCCGGCGTGAACCTGTTAAATAACTTTTTGAACCATTTTTTTTAAATAATACCTAAAATGGATCCTATTTTGCAATTTCTATAAATTTCATACAAATTTATTTTTTAAGTAAATAAGTTATGGTAATTATTAAAAAGCAACATTTATTAATAATACCTAAAATACTTGCAATTATACAATTTCTGAAAGTTTCACAAAAATTGCTTTATAAATAACAAAGTTATGATTTTTTATAACGTACAAATTTCCCCAAAACGTACGGTCCCAGGCGTATTTCTTACAGATTTCTTAGCGGTTGTTAAAGTATTAAGTATCGAATATTAATTTTACTAATTTTTCCGTTTATGCAACCTAATGTCAACTGAAGAAACACGGAAGGTTGCGGTAAGATTGTAGCTCTCCATAGGTTTCATTAGAAATGCGTTTATTTTTTAGCAAGCTAGTTCTGCTCCGGCTTCAATGAGAGTCAGAAGGATTTTTTTGTACTCATAATAATACATAATAGTAACAAAATAGTAACGCAATGTGGATATGAATGTGATTCAAATAAAATTTGTTGTCAGTTTCCTAAAAGAACACGCTAGCGTTAAACATTTTCATTATTAGAGAATCATTAGAAAGTTTTTCAGTTTATGAAAAATTGAAAATATACGTGAATGTTATTTTTATTAATATTAGTGACGTATTTTATTTACTTCATTAGCTTTATTACTTTTCGTTCTCTAATAATAAAATTACAGAAAGTGGTAACAGAACTAATAAAGAAAATAAATATAATTACATAAAATAAGTAAATAATATTAATAAAAGTAACATTCAATTACATTTTTAGTAATCACGAAGCTTTTACATTTTTTTTTATATGAGTATATCATATGTTAAACTTTGTTACTGACATTCTCCGGTGACTGACGCGGCCTGTTTGTGATGTGCCCAATGACACGTCAGTTAATGTGTTATCAGTGCATGAAATGGATATATGTATCCTCCTTAGCGGATTTCTTACGTCAATTAATTTGGCGCAATTGAAAAAGCACAATTATCACTTAGTTGCGCCTTCTACAATCAATCAACAGAGTTGAACTCGTGCCGTCCACATTCAGTGGCTGAGAGCGTTTCGGCTGAGAGCGTTCAGCACTCAAAGAGTTAATAAAATCCTTTCGCATCGAACTAACGCTCGAATAAATAACCATATCCCCAATACTGCCATTACGCAATTCGTCCACAGTGTTCTCCTCTTTTAACCCTTTGACTGCGGTGCACTCTCACACGGAACCATCAATGCATACGGCGCAATATTCGCATGTCACTCGCACTGGCTGTCACACATTGTTATGCTCATTGACCAAAATGCCCATTTTATTCACGTAAGCGGATAACGCGTCGTTTTATTTGTCCTAAGAGATTCTTCTCTTGCGACGGGAAGAATATTTCGCGTGCAAATTCAATTTTTTCATCTTCGATATTACTTATATCGGCTTGCGCTTTTTCGCTTGACCAAGCATTTTCACAGTACTACACTATTATTTAAAGAAATAACGATAGAGTCGATTATAAATCTGATCACGAATTGAAATGAATGAACACTTACATATGCAGCACAGGAATGAGTTTGTACAAGACTAGCGTTTTTTTTTGCCTGACCAAACATTTTCACAGAACTGTACTATTATTTAGAAAAATAACGATAGAATCAACTATAAATCTGATCACAAAATTGAAATAAATGAACACTTACATATCCAGCAAAGGAATAAGCTTCTACAAGACTCGCTTTTTTTCGCTTGACCAAATATTTTCGCAGTACTGTACTATTATTTAGAAAAATAACGATAGAATCGATTACAAAATCTGATCACAAACTGAAATAAATGAACACTTACATATGCAGTAAAGGAATAAGTTTGTATAAGACTCGCGGTTTTTTCACCTGACCAAATATTTTCGCAGTACTGTACTATTATCTAGAGAAATATCGATAGAATCTATTATAAATCTGATCATATATTGAAATAAATGAACACTTACATACGCAGCAAAGGAATAAGTGTGTACAAGACCTTTCGTAATGCGAATATATGCGGGTGTAAAATATGTACGCTTTGGAACCGTTGCTAATATTCAGCTGTTTGCGACTGCTATGTTATATGAAACGATAAATCTTATGTTAGATCAGTTGAGTAAAATAGTGAATGTGTTATGGCAACAAAAACGTAGAGAGCATAAATCGTATTGCAAAATTCTATTGGCGTGATCAATCAATTAATAGCCCAAAATTGTATAATTTTATAAGGTACAAAATCCTGGCGTTTCGGTACTTGGGTTGTGCCCTTTCCAAGTGACTTAAGATAAGATTGTTACTCTAAGACTAAGGTGACTGGTCACACCAATCGAATTTAACGATACAGTTAACACGTTGACTGCCAAGCGTATTTTGCTACGTTAGAACCGCGATGCGATAAAATACTGCAGAGTATGACTAAATCGTGCAAAATAAAGGTAACGCAGAGTTATTGGAAGCCTAAGTATTGAAGCACCGTTCTAATATCGATTGCTTTTACAAGATTGCAAATAGTCTTCATTGCGAATTTTTTGCATTTTTACTGAAATCTTTTTCGCCGGTCACCGATGTCCACAATGGCAGTCAACGTGTTAAAAACATACTAATAACAGCAGTTCAAACACAACTGCTGCAAGAATGTTTGAAACGGTTCAGAACAGTAGCCCCCTATTGACCTATTTGGCACTAGATCATACGGTTTGCAAATGTGTGATTAAACCGAACAATTGTGTAAAGGACGAACGGCGATGGAAAGGAAAGTTTTCGGGATTATACATTATTATTTTAGGTGTACCTAATAGGTATCCTCAGTTATCTTCGAACAGTGTGACTATTTCAGCAGAGCAAACTACATCACACACCTATAGGCGCCAAGAATAATGAAAGGGTTAAGGACACACTAATAACCGCACATTAAACACAACTGCTGCAAGAATGTTTAAAATGGTTCAGAACGGTAGCCCTCTATCGATCTATTTGACACTGGATCATATGGTTTGCAAATGTGTGATTAAACCGAACAATTGTGTAAAGGAAGGACGGCGATGGAAAGGAAAGTTTTCGGGATTATATATTATTATTTTAGGTGTACCTAATAGGTACCCTCAGTTATCACCGTGGCAGTCAACGTGTTAAGTAAGAAAACGTTCGGAATGAAATAACACAAGGCATACAAAGAGCGTATATAGAGGGTTTTGGTACACATTGAGAGACGTTTTGTAGTCAAAGGGGTTAACGCGTCGTCGTAACGTCATGCTGGGAGGACTTTTCTACAACACGTACCTCCTTGTTGTCCCAGCGTTTATATCGTCGCCACTCGAGGAAGCCGGGCCGTCGATACTCGAGGGTGTATTCTTCGACGTATTCCTGACCACGGCCGTGGTCGTAACGACCCTGGCTTTGTATACCTGTGATCACGTGAGTTCCCGGCAGGTCCACTTGCAGCCATTCGCGAATGCCTTTCTCTATTTGGCTCTTCGGACACCATGCGCCTCCCGCGGTTTCCTTCCGTAGTCTGCGGAAAATTTCATTAAGTCGTAAATACGTCGCCTATCGTCCGACGCTTTCGTCAATATGGGAGGAGCAATCAAATTGCGCGCGATTTCGAGAGCATGGCGCGCCGACAATACTTCATTTTATTTCAACCGCTCCCACGGCAGTGAGGCAGGATAATCGCGTTTATTATCCTTCGGCTATCGAGAAATATGCATTCGACCGGGCACTCCGAGAGCGTGAAGGGATTTTACATGAAATGAAACGCGGCCGGCGATGATATTTCCCCGGGATGGAAGGAGACGCGATGACGCGTGTTAACGTCCCGACTGCCCGGCATAAATTGAGTGTTTTTCGCGCAGCGCAAATACGCGGGTCATCGCGCGAGCGTATAAGCCGCTGACGAACATTTGTTTCTTCGTAACGCCGGTGCAGCTGTTATGGAACAAATGCTCGACGAGAGAGCCTCGATCCGTTTGTTACTGCGATAACTGCGATAATAATGTTAGCACGTTGGACGCCTTGTCACCCACATATGGGTGAAGGGCAAGTTTTCACGGCGCGTCACTTCAATGCGAGTGACACTTTTTTTCTACGTGATTATCAGGACGGTAAAACATTTTCAAGAGATTTTCATAGTGACGGAGGCGTTTAACACTTTTGTGCTATTTTTTACAGTTAGCCAACTGAATTTTTTTCTCATTTTCTTTGCTTTTGTTTCTTTGTTTAAACAGTGTTATACCGGAGTTGTTTGCAATTCATCGAAGACCTCTTCTGCTTTTATAAAATATAATTTTTGATCTAATCTGATCGAATATTACCACATGCTGAACAAAATACTAAAATGCGTTATTAATTTTCAATGTTATCTTTGTATCATGTAAATTATCTTTAGTTTTATGTTTCGCGTATAGTTGTTTTACAAAGTGTTAATTCTAGAGTCAAAGGACTTTATGAATACTTATATTTTTGTACTTTAAGTAAGTGTAATACTTTTCATTTATAGTATTTAACGATTTCGCCAATGAGTGACTAAGGCGTAGACACTTACACGTATCTTATACGTTATAAACATCTGATATTATAAACATTTCTTATAAAAATCTTCGAAATGATTTAAATATGATCGTTGGATCGTAGGAAACACACTCAATGGCGTTTGGCGACCAACTTGTTAATGGAATAATAATAACAATAGTACTCTTACATTTGAGACTTTTGCGGCCAGAATTTTGAAAATTGTTCGTTTTTGGACTGTTATCGTGCCTAAACTCAGGTTCATGTCGACATTTCGCAAATGTTAAAATCTCTAGTGCCAGTGCATGGGTGCTGTATCCGACACCGATTTAGTAATAATTCGAATTTTAAATAATGTGAAAAGAAGTTTACAAAAAGCCAATTTTTGATTATAAACTTTGAAGTATTTCTATAACAATTACGTATTGTTACATAATCCGATGTACAATAAAAAAAATACTGAGTTCTAAGTAACGTTTTTTCACATTCAATCTACAATCGTGTTTTTCTTAATAAAAAGATAAACTTTAACCAAGAAGAAGAACAGTTTTTTATGCAAAATATATTCACGCTTGTCGTTACATTTTTATATTTTCTGGGCTATATTCCTGCTTCATACCCCTACTCATGGCCCTACTCATGGCCCTACTCAATTTATACTCGACGATCAACGCGTTAACGTGTTTCAAATGCTCCGTTGCAAATTGCGGGCCTGTCAATGGGTGTTTGCGTTAAATATCACGTTCGCGCGATTGCGTAATTTTGCAGTCATCGAAGCAGAATTTTCTCGCAGACGAACTATATTCCGTTGCAATAACTACTAATGTACACGCCACATAAGAGATGGCTTGACTGTGAGTCAGTCGTTTATCTTTTAGCCAGCTTCTAGCCGTGACGGCTTCCGTGTCGTTGCGTATTCTCGTCAGTTCCGCGAGGGACGTGAAAATATTACATAATAGATTACTTTGCCGTGGGAGAGCCGTCTCTAATTTTGTCACTTTTAATTAGAATCCCGAGACACGTTTCTATTAGGAGATAATTGTATTAGCACGCGACGAAAAAAGCATTTAATTCCATCACGCGCGGACAAGTTTATGGCGCTCAATGCAAAGTTCATCGGGGCAAATGCCAAATGAACAAAGATTCGTGGAAGTTTTCTTCTGGAAATACGGCGAAGTTAACGTTTTATAGAGTCTTCGCGCGGGAAGTCCGAGACTGTGCAATTATTGCTCCGAGAACGGACCCCATTATGGCATCGTTCGAACAAAGAAGAACAATTCGCGAAACCATTTTCAGATTTTAAGAACTTCCCCGTTTCGAGCAAGTCTAGTTAAACAACGAACGCCGGATTCCAACCTTCGTACTCTCTCTCTCTCTCTCTCTCTCTCTCTCTCTCAATATGTGTCTCTCAATGTCTCACGGTCGTTTTCCCTTCAGTCAATGATTTTCCACGCCCGCTTCAAATCTTTTCAATATTCCCCGATTCAACTTTCGGATATCTACAGGTTTGCGTATGGCAACGAAGTTCACTTCTCTGTGAACTGCTAAGACTTTCGTGCGATTAAATATCCGAGCCACTACTTCGCTTTTCCAGAAATACTGTGTCGCAGCGGCACTGCGCGGACGACGTTTACGGAAGTATGTGGCAATGCGTAAACTTAAAACGGATTATATACGCACACGTTGGCACGGAGACTAAAATCGCAGAGAGCTACGCGAAGGAAAAATGTGGTGAGTTAATTAAAAATACTTGCCAACAAGACTTTGCAGCCGCTATATAATATTGGCTGTCGACAGTTTCATTACATTTTGAAGCAAAACTCCGCTACAATTTTCTACCCATCTGGCAGGTCAATACCTAACGTTGCTTATGTGTACAAGCTCATTGTTTAAATGAAATCAAAATCGTCATAATTACCATTCCAACTAACATGTCAAGGCATTGACATTGATTGTGCCCATAATTTCCGTATCTTCGGGAAAAAATCGTTATAATCCTCCTTCCATCTAACATGCCAACACGTTATGACATATATCTCAGATGTTCTATTGCGAACGATTTCTCTGAATGCAGTTTTCAACTGAAGCATGTAGAACGATTTACGAGGATGCATTCAAACCCGGTGTTTGTGCTCCTTTGGGAATGGCAATACGGCATGTTCCGCTGTTGGTAGGTTTACGTTTCTCAGGTACGACCGACGATAAACCTTTGCATCCTTTTCACCGTTACATTTCCATTGAATAATTCATATTTGCAACAAGCTGGTAGTGATTTTTACAATAACGGTAATATTAACTGTTTCCGAGATTCGCGCTAAACCTGATAAAGTGGCAAGAGTCTCGTCTCTGAAAACGGTATTAATAAAATAGAACAGAAATAGTCCAACATTTTCGGTATTAAAATCTGTTTAAAATTTGTTAATGAAAACACGCATTCGCAGTTTTCTCACAAATTTTCGCTTATGTTATTTTATTATATTTTTTTAATTATTGGGGGTGGTATTATAGTTTCTTTCTTATTTTTCATGGCATTTAATTACAAATTACATCTAAGTTTAGATGTTTTATTTTTTTCTATCACAATATTTATTGTCTGTCTTACAGTAGCAATACTTCATTTGTTTTTATTAAATGATTATGATTTATTTTATAAAATTATAATTAACCAACTTTTAATACAAGAAGAAATTGATTGTTTTATTAATTATATTTATGTTAGTCATTGAATGATTCGTATAACTTTTTTTAGAATAACTTATTTATTATATGTTATATATATAATGGTTAAAGTCGCCACTTTTTTGAAGTCCTCTCCTATGCGTAATTTGCATTAGTATTATTATAAAATGTTTAAGTTATGAAAATAAAATAAAGCTAATAATTAAATTACATAAATTAATTGATATTTTAGCTAAATTTAAAATAAAGTTTAAACGTTAAAAAATTAAGATATTAAATAATATTTTTTATATTTTAGATAAAATAAAAAAGATTTTTTAAATACGTATTATATAAATTATAATAATTAAATTTATTATTAATATGAAAAAAATGGTTAATAGTGTTATATATAAACTATTAAGAAATATATTATGCTTACATATATATATATGTAAGCGAAAATTTGTGAGAAAACTGCGAATGCGTGTATTCATTAACAAATTTTAAACAGATTTTAATAGCGAAAATGTTGGACTATATTACCCTTTCTGTTCTATTTTAATAATACCGTTTTCAGAAACGAGACTCTTGCCACTTTATCAGGTTTAGCGCGAATCTCGGAAACAGTTAATATTACCGTTATTGTAAAAATCACTACCAGCTTGTTGCAAATATATATATATATATATATATATATATATATATATTTATTTATTTCTCTCTCTCTATATATATATCATATTACTTTGTAGACCAACCACAGTTTATCAGCAATATTAATAACGAAGTGGTCTATTCTATATTTTTTCAAAAATGAAAACTTAATTAACTGTGCAATAAGTAGATAGATCGGAAAAGCAAAAGTAATAAAATTACAATACTATGTAGAACAATTTTCCAGCGGAAAACTTAAGCCGAAGGGGCTTACGAATTTTATTTTAAATGAGTCTTTGCGCTTGAATAAGTGCCTTGAAAAATTAAGTAAGCAGAAAGTCAACTTCGTATGTAGTTTCAGTCGTAAGAAAAATATAACGTCACATGTTAGTCCAGATACTATACTAAACTAGGTCACTTCCTGCGGCAGTTTGTTTCGGTAACAAAAGTTTATATGAAAAAAACGTATTCTATCCTCCTGATTTATTCCTTCAAATAAAATGTTCCTGTTTGCGGTCTCACCGCAATTCTGGCCGCAACCTATACTCTTATAACATGCCTGCTTGTAAAATAGGTAAACTGACTTTTTGAGCGTTTTTTACGCTCCCCGAAACTAAACGCACGACTTATAATCTTGCAGGAAGGCTATTTTTACCGCGATGCGTACATGTGTTTTCTGACATTTTTACAATTACAAAAACTGGGATGACGAGTCGATATTATGACGGACAGTTTTCTTGCTTGCACATTCATTTAACTGGCAGCGCAGAATTTAATCTGACAAGGTAATTTCCAATATTGGTAGTCCTGGCGTTACGGGAACAATTGCCGATATCAACATTCGGTAATAAAATCTGGCGTATTATGTGCTGACTGACGCAAACCGTGATATATTTTGTGCACACAATAAGTACCTTCAAAATACAGTGATTTTAGTGTTAATTCAGCACACCTGAAGAGAGAAACTTCTGCTATAGTTTACTCGTGGCAGAAAAACAGTACCGACGTTGAACTCTGCCATTACTAAGTATTCTTGCAAAATTCTGTTGGAAGGAAACAACGGTTGGGGCAAAGAAAGTAAACGCTTCCGTACCCAAGAACACGAGACTTCTTTTAATTCACAGGATTAGCCGAATACGTTCGCGAAGGTTAATGACCCACTTTAGAGACCCTTCGCGTTACACGGGAAACTACATTTAGTTTCCCTTTTAAGAGTACTTTAGCTTTTATGTGTTTGAACGAATCAGTTAATAATTATTTTTTATCGAAAGCTCGTTTGAATGGAGTGTACTTTCTTTAAATAACGCAATACGTTATCATTAAAAACTTGTGTACTTTTACAGTAATATAAAATTGATTGGAAATCATTTTCGGTTGATTCAGCTGTATATTTATTTACAACTAATGCATTTTTATTATATAGAAATATGGAAACATGTTACGATCCAAGATTAACAGCTACATTACTCGCTTTAAAAATATTGTTCATCGCAAAAGTTAATTCTATTCTATAACTCTTGTAATAATTAACATGTAATGGGAGAATGACCTCATTAACGTCTCCACTTGAAATTATTGTGTCGTAAATTTGTTCGTAAAGAACGATTTTATATTACCTTGAAAAATGATGTCATATTGGTAATTTTTAACAGCAATTTATATAAATGATCATTACTGCTGCATTTGTTACAAAGTTAATTCCGATCTACAATGAACCGGAGCACATGCTATAAATAGATTATACCGAAAGAACAACCTCATTAATGCTTATACTGGAGATTTTTTCATTGTAAATTTGTTTGTCAACAAAGAATATCTGTGATTCACAAACACGAAAACTTCTCATTGTCTGATTTTGACAGCGACAGCAGACATTAGAAATATCTACGTATTCTACCACTGCTCACATTATTCCAACAGACTTGCCGCAAAAGTCAATTTTGATTTGTATTCCACCGTAATACTTGCAATAAGTAGATGGTAACGAAAAAATAATCTGATTAATAGCTGTACTTGAAATTATTTTATTGTAAAATCATTTCGAAACAAAGAATATCCGTGATTTACAAAAATGAAAACATCTCATTGTCTGATTTTGACAGCGACAGCAGACATTAGAAATATCTACGTATTCTACCACTGCTTGCATTATTCCAATAGACTTGCCGCAAAAGTCAATTTTGATTTGTAGTCCATCGTAACACTTGCAATAAGTAGATTGTAACGGAAGAGCAATCTGATTAATAGCTGTACTTGAAACTATTTTATTGCAAAATCGTTTCCAAACAAAGAATGTCTGTGATTTACATCATGAAAACATCTCATTGTCTGATTTCAATAGCGACAGCTAGTAGAAATATCAACGTATTCTACCACTGCTTGCATTATTCCAATAGACTTGCCGCAATAGTCAATTTTAATTTGTAATCCACTGCAACACTTTCAATGAGTAGATTGTAACGGAAGTACATCTGATTAATAGACATTAATAGTACAATCTGATTACTGTCTGATTAATAGCTGTGCTTGAAACTATTTATTGTAAAATCGTTTCGAAACAAACAATATCTGTGATCTACAAACATGAAAACTTCCCATTGTCTGATTTCAACAGCGACAGCAGACATTAGAAATATCAACCTATTCTACCACTGCTTACATTATTCCAATAGACTTGCCGCAAAAGTCAATTTTGATTTGTAGTCCATCGTAACACTTGCAATAAGTAGATTGTAACGGAAGAGCAATCTGATTAATAGCTGTACTTGAAATTATTTTATTACAAAATCGTTTCCAAACAAAGAATGTCTATGATTTACATCATGGAAACATCTCATTGTTTGATTTCAACAGCGACAGCTAGTAGAAATATCAACGTATTCTACCACTGCTTGCATTATTCCAATAGACTTGCCGCAATAGTCAATTTTAATTTGTAATCCACTGCAACACTTTCAATGAGTAGATTGTCACGGAAGTACATCTGATTAATAGACATTAATAGTACAATCTGATTACTATCTGATAAATAGCTGTGCTTGAAACTATTTTATTGTAAAACCGTTTCGAAACAAAGAATATCTGTGATTTACAAACATGAAAACATCTCATTGTCTGATTTTAACAGCAACAGCAGACATTAGAAATATCTACGTATTCTACCACTGCTTACATTATTCCAATAGACTTGCCCGCAAAAGTCAATTTTGATTTGTAGTCCATCGTAACACTTGCAATAAGTAGATTATAACAGAAGTACATCTGATTAATAGACATTAATAGTACAATCTAATTACTATCTGATTAATAACCATGCTTGAAACTATTTTATTCTAAACAAACAGTTAAATTTATTTCGAAATATATAAGTAATATATGAGTAAATCAATTCTAACAGTATTCTATAATTGCTTGTATCATCCCGATGCACCTACGAGAAAAGTGAATTTTGATGTGGAATCCATCGCAGGATGTGCCATAAATAGGTTTTAACGGTAGAAGAAGCTGATTAACATGTATATTAAAGCTCTAGCCCGAAGCAGCCACGCCACGCTAAAGATCGTCCTTACGTTCGCCAGCACATCGCGATCGATTTTTTCTAAGGCGCGCAACCCACGCAGGGCCTGTCTATTAATTTCAGCCGGTGCGCTGGGTGGGGCAATTACACGCGATTAAAAGTAACGCTTCGTGAAAGCCCGGTGACGGATGGGCTCGTTAAATTATAAATAGGTCACTGTCGGCGTACGAGCAGAGAAAATAAACAGTGAAATCGGCATCTGCGAGGGACGTTTACGTGTAAAGTTACTACGTCATTTGACAGGATTGATCTGTCGCTGCCGAGGCTTACAAACTCGGTCAAAAAGGCTTTTTTATCGCGTATCAACGTGCACGTCTCATAAAATTAATGCGCTCACCGTCCATTCCGAGATCCAACGTTCGTCACATACGATGAGGAAGCGGTTATGGCTGAGTCCGGAATGTCGCCGGACTCCATACCCAATGATTGGTTGCATGTTCCTGCAACATACAAACGTTTACGCTTATGACATCTGCAAACAGACCTTCTAACGATCGTTTTTATTGACGCACCGTAACTTCGGCGTATATTCACGTAACTAATTTCTTTCCGTATCACTGAAGCGGATCGCTGGGGCATATAGAAACGCGTGTTATGATCTGACGGTTCGAGGATACGACGAGAAAAATGTAAACATTTTGTACATGGTGTTGTCGGTGGGTAAAAACCGAAGCGACGTAGCTTTGTTACGATATTTAGACATTATCTTAACACTTTAACGACCGCTAGCCGGTTAACACTAAACGTACCAGTACTTTACACCTATCTATTCTTACCATGAGCGGTCATTTGACGCCTTATGGAATAACCGTTGATTTTCAGAAAGAAATTCCTAATTTATTAAAGCGAAAAATTGAATAATTAGATGATATAAGAATTTACAGAAAGTAAAACAAGCGATAGAAATAACAATGAATGTACAATTTTAAAGTAAATTTTGAAAGGGGTAATTTGACCCCGCTTGGTACGTCTAGTGTTAATCGACTTTTCGGTTTTAACTGCTATTATATTTACCGGTAGCCGATTAATCGGCTTTTCAGTGGTCAACGGTTATATTAGATAAAATAAATATCAGATGATATTATGACAATTCTAAATGACAATAAAATTACACTGCTTTGAAACCAAAGGATTCTCAACAACACATTTAGTATTTTTCAGTTATAAAGCTTTACAAATAGGCACATGCATAATTCCTGCGCGATATCCAAAACAGAGTCGGTCGCTAGTGAGTGGCATCTTCAGTCAATAGCGGTCGGAAAAGTGTTAATTACCGATTATACAGTTACCCACATTTGTATTATGCGGATCCTGCCTATCATTATTTCAAAATATTGAAATCTCTCTGTCAAATTTTAAATAAGGCATTTGGTCTTAAAGAGTGTTTGAATAATGGTGTAAGTAACTGCATATGCAGAAAATTTACTTTGGAGGTCATTAAGATAGCTTTTGTACAGACTTCTAAATAAATTTGTTGCGTATGCAATTAGTCCTATTAATATTCGGATACTTTAAAACAAAATAACTTTGTTGAAGTTGGACAAAACGACTTCAATTTTGTTTAGACACGGAAAGAGTACGTTTAATAGATGATATGTAAAAAGGTCTGGAAAAAATTGCAGTTTGTGGGAATTACGAGAAAAAATATTGAAGGTCTTTCTTCACAAATTTTATTTCACGCATTTTGATTTCGCACCGTTCCGGGTTGATACTTTTCATGTGAAGGACGCATCCCGTTTTTATGCGGATGCACAAATATACGGTAGCATCAAGTTTATTAACTGAATGACAAAAACATAGCAGTACAAATGTTTGTTGACGAATTATTCGGCCATTATAATAAATACGTATGAAAAAATAGCGGCGATAAACAGTAATTCACAATAATATCCGAATAATCTTTACAACCGAATAATTTTTTTAAAATTGGTACGACACACGTTTTATTGGGCCATAGGAAATGTGTTTATTAGTTGACATAAGAGTTTTGAAAAAAAAATTGTACTTTATAGGAATTCCAAAATAACGAGCAAAGGTCGCGTTTTGAAACTTTTTTACGTGTACCTGTAATGAAAATGTAATAATAGCTTTTATAGAATTATGTAAGTTATATTCATGTCGAAAATTTAATCTAAACAGACTTTCGGCCTGTAAATGTAATAAATGTACACAATTTTACATGTTTAAATGACTGTCTCTCGTTTTTCAGCACATATATATCTGAAATATATGAAACGTATTGCTAACATTGTTATTAGAGACTGATATAAACATTTTGCAGAAAATTACGTTTAATACTTCTTCATGAATCCTATAAGTTACATTTCTTTAAGACTTTTTTTGTACATCGTCTAGCAAATTTACACTTTTAACGTCGCAAAATAATTATATACTTTTTGTCGAATATTACAAAAGTTTTGTAAATCTTCACTAAATGTACGACGTGATGCAAATGTGTGAAGAAAACCATTTCCATGCCGACTATGTTATCGGCAATAATCACCTCAGATGTTTGATATGATAAATAATAATGGAGAAAAGTAGCAAATATAAAGAAAAGTAAGTCAATATGGATATGTAACAAAAATATGTTGATTGGCGGCCACGAAAAGCATGAAGCAGAACAGATATAATTTTGCAATATAATGCAATATTGCGAAAAAGCTAAAAACCGTCCCTGCACGTAAGGTGATAAAAAATGAATACACGAAAACACGTGTTTTGCATTAACGTTCATCGCATGTTATATTCACTCGACCATACGGCAATATGATTAGCCTAAACGAGCTAAGATATGAAAAGTGGCTACATGATAGTAATATTACACTTTCATATTCCCGCATTG
Source organism: Cryptocheilus praepositus (assembly GCA_033815515.1). Lineage (NCBI taxonomy): Eukaryota > Metazoa > Arthropoda > Insecta > Hymenoptera > Pompilidae > Cryptocheilus > Cryptocheilus praepositus. Next base: position 2,145,481 of record JAWWQZ010000153.1, read on the forward strand.
TTAGTATTATTATTCGCAACCCATATCATAATACCTTGCAAAGTTATACGGAACAATTGCCACATAACATGATAAACTGGCCAATCACTATATAAAATAGCATCATAAGCATACGCATCGAATAATTGCAAGTTATCCATCAAAATTCACGTGGCTCAATAAAAATGCATGATGCAATAACCATTTAATGACTTCATAAATAAAAAGGCTGTATTCCCTTACGTTATACAGTAGATTTTATCCCGCTCAGAGAATCGCAAGGTGATACGTTGTGCACCCGGACAGACTAAACAAAACACACTAGGCAATATGACTGGGCGTAGCATATCAAATTTACAAATTATGAAGCGATATTCATAACGCAACTGTTTAAGTGACATGCCGGGTAATACTAAAACGATCGCAGCGTACACTGCATTCAATTTATTCGCATCGATTTAATTTTTGCCGCGCTACATTTCAGCATTTGCACGGCCGCACGCTTATCCTCAATTACGGTTGCGCGTTATGAGGCGTAGTTAACATTATTGGTACGAATCGTGTCAACAATGGGCTGTTAACCATCGAACGGCGGAAACTTTTTAATTCTTCGCTCGTTTTGGAGAAATGATAATGTGCGAAATGGCTCGGATCGCAGAGGACGAGCGAGGGAAGTTACTTTGAGGACGAGTGCATTCACGAGAATCACGAACGTAAATAGCAATTACGACGACGTCGCAATCGTTGTTCGCAAAGTTGGCATAAGTGGCTCGAAGCCTCGAGGTGCAGCGCCGTCGGAGTATTATCCAATCACTATACTTATTAGTCTTTCAGCTATCTCATTCACGTTTCAATTTGCCTTAAGTTTACTGTCATTCGCATGTAATCTTTCCATTAAACTTTTCGTTAGACTGTAAAGAGTTATGAGCTGCGTCGGGCTCTGTCGTCCGTAGAAAATAGGAAGGAAGTAATGACGATGAATAAATTTATTTTTGCGCAGCAGAAGCAGGGCGGATAGCAATCGGGTGACAGTCAGACTCCCCCAGAGAGCGGATCGAACGAAAATAATCGCGCGACGAACAAAAGTAACTTTTAGCCGGAAAAAGATGTAGACGTTCATTCTCTTACGTATTTTGTTAGGAAAGATGTACCTCGGCATGTCGGAGGAGTTCCATTAAAATCTTCTGTATCGCGCTCGTACGCTCGCGTATGTGCTTCAGATTGAGCCACAAAATTGAGAACACTGGAGGAAGAATTCGCTGTCTAGTCATTCCGTTCTGTTACGTGTTACAGTTTCTTGAGAGAGCGGGCGAATCGGGAGTAACTTTTAAAAGACAGTTCAACCAGAAAAATTATTCCGATCGCTTAGGCACCGCGGGTCATTAAAAAGTGGAAACTATTCTGAATAAACTCCTGTTGTTCCTGGAGAATAGGAATGTAATTGTTATTTCTACAAAAGATGGATATGGTCATATATTAACACGTGTACATATGTGTATGAAAAATTGAATATTGTTCTGCCAACTAATAAGATTGGTCATGGCACAGCCACATGTCTTAACATTTAACCATTAAATATAATGTCAATTGTATGTACCTGTAACTGAGAATATGAAGACTGATTTTATGTTTCAGAAATCCTTGTAGGTTATTTAGATTCAATTTTGTAGAGCGTAAACGACGTACAGTGCGCCAAGGTTAAATGAAGTTGTTATTAACTATTTTACCTTAACATTTTATAAGAGTCCGGTCCAAAAATATTCGTACAAAAAAGGAATAGTAAGCATAATAATCGTCCATTTGGAATACTTCTCAGTTTACAGTCATTAAAAATATCTATATTATTAAAATACTCAGAAGTAGAAATTATAGATATACAAATAATAATATACAATTAATAATAATAAATAATTAGATATAGAAATTATTTTCATAGAAATTGCGCCGTTCTAGAAATATTGACTGTGACTGATATATTATTTAATGCAGAATACTTCTCATTTTACAGTCATTAGAAATATCTATATTATTAGAATATTTTATAGAAACTATTTTCATAGAATTTGCAACGTTTCAGAAATATTGACTGTGGCTGATCAATTATTTAATGCAGAATACTTCTCATTTTACAGTCATTTGAAATATCTATATTATTAGAATATTTTATATGAACTATTTTCATAGAAATTTCAACGTTCCAGAAATATTGACTGTGGCTGATCAATTATTTTATGCAAAATAATTCTCATTTTACAGTCATTAGAAATATCTATGTTATTAGAATACTTTTTAGAAATCATTTTCATAGTATTTGCACCGTTCCAGAAATATTTATTGTGGCTGATTAATTATTTTATGTAGAATACTTCTCATTTTACAGTCATTAGAAATATCTATATTATTAGAATACTTTATAGAAACTATTTTCATAGAATTTGCGCCGTTCCAGAAACATTGACTGTGGGTGATCAATTATTTAATTGCAGAAATATAGAAATTATTTTCATAGTATTTGGACGCGATCAAATATTTTATGCAGAATACTTCTCATTTTACAGTCATTATAAATATCTATATTATTAGAATACTTTATAGAAACTATTTTCATAGAATTTGCACCGTTCTAGAAATATTGACTGTGACCGATCAATTATTTAATGCAGAATTGAAGGACGCGCAAAGTAAATTCCATATTTTATTCCGGTGTGTTCATACTTGAGTGAATCGTTGGAGCACGGTTTCTTCAATTTCCAAATTACGGAGGATCGATCGAATTCGACCTTCTGACTCGAGCGACCGTGCAATCGAACGTGAGCACGCGTACGGCCGATTAAATCCTTTCGCATGCCTGTCAGTCCTGCGGTTTATGTTGGAACGTTCGTACGCCAACCCTCTTACAGAAATCCTTCGAAGTAAACGATCGCGGTGAGTTGCCCGAGCGAGCACAATTTCTTTTCGAGGAAGTAAAGTCAAGAGCCATGGCAATAAACATTGTGACTACCGTTATTGTGCGACCTGCCTGCGGTGAAGGAATTCTCGATGGGTAGGTGCACTGGCGAAAAAAAATATTTGCTGGGTACATACGAGGAACTTGGCGAAGAACTGTTTGTGGTAGTGGTTACGTCGTGAATTATTCGGGCTTAATGCTATACGCGGGTAGCTGACATTGTTGTACACGTCGTAGTAGTATATTTTATGCATTTCGAGAACTACGTTATCTTTGATAAAAATGCTAACATCAGATTTACCGGACTCGTCAATTTCACGCTTTTCAGATTTCCCATTTCACGAGCAAAAATTACAGAGACTATTAATATTATTTTCTAGCAATTTTTGCTAACTTTTATTAATTAGATGATAGGGATATATATCCAAATTCATTTCCTCTTCGGGCTTCTAATTAAAAAATTCTGTGTATCGTGTAAGCACATATTCCTCCGTAAATGTAATGTTAAAGAGGATTCTGTCTGTAGGATGTATTAAGCTTCTAACTACAAAACCAACGTACCAAAAGCACACACTGAGCTAGTCGCTACAAATTACAATTATGTTCTCTTACGAACATCACTCGCAATGAATTGAACTCAATACATTGTTTACAATACTGTCTCATTATCCCGAGTACTTCGATACCGCGCTAGTATGGCACAAAAGGAATTATTTCTCATGTTTTAACACTTTAACTGCCATGATGGTCACTGGTGACCGACGCAAAAAATTTTACTGAACATCCAAAATATTCGCAATGGGTAGTAATTATTATTTTATAAATGCAGTTATTGTTAGAATACTGATGCGATCTTTTGGTCCCCAATACCTGCACATTATTTACATTTCGCAATAATTCAGTCGAACGCTGTATTATTTCATAACATCGCTATTCTAATATAGTAAAATACGTTTGGCAGTCAACGTGTTAAACAAGAATTTTATATTTTTGTGAATGTATTTCCATAAATTTAGGCATTGTCGATCTTCATGCGGCAATTTTAAATGATCTTCACTTAAATATTGCTAATTTTCAAGAAGTACGATTAAACCCGATAAATTTAAATATTGTCAATCTTCAAACGAGAATTTTGTACTCTTGTGAATGTATTATATTTCCATAAATTTAGGCATTATCGATTACCAAGCGGAAATTTTAAATTTTCTTCACTTAAATATTGCTAATTTCCAAGAAATCATAATATCACTGTTCTAATATAGTAAAATACGCTTGGCAGTCAACGTGTTAATTGATGGGCGTTGTCCTCAAAATACCATGAAGCGTTAACTTTTGCGCGCTAGAGAAGCATTTCCTGAAGGCGAGTTAACTCGTCATCCCCAGTTAAAAGGTTAATAAAGTTTGATCACGCACGGGCGCGCACTTCAACAAAACTCCGTACTTTTCTAGAGTACCATTGCCCGAAATCGATTTATCCCATAAAACGTACCTAACGGACCAACGCTAACACAAAGAAACGCGTTCTAACAGTCCGCAACGCGGAGCTCTTCGCGCGATTCCACATTTCTCCGTTTCCCTGTCAAGCGATCCTTGGCCTCGTCAGACGAACTTTGCCCACCACCCGGCGTTAGAAGATTGACGAAAGAAAAGCTCGGACCTGTTTGCGTATTACCGACGTTCTAAGTGCGCAGGGAAACTACTGGTTGTCTGCTTCAGCGGCGACGAACGAAGTGGACGGTGATCGACGATGCGGTCGCCTCGAGACGTGGTTCGCTGAGGTCGGGTCACTCTAAGTCAGTGTTGCCAGATCGTGGGGGTTAAAGGAAAAATCAGATGATGGAAACAGTGGTATCGTGAGTCACACTGTTAAAAAAATGCGGATGGGGCCGCATAGGCAGAAGAATCGCCAGGAAATGGAATACCACCTTGATCAAAAAGTTTTAGGACTTTATTCATCAACTCGAAAATACAAGTTTATCCATTATAATTGATATCGTCCCCTTCAAAGTACTCCCCATCGACTGTAACGCACTTATACCGGCGCTTGATCCAATCATCGAAACATCGCTGGTATTCAATTTTTGGTATGTCCATCAGAGCCGTCTTCGATTTTTTCATAAGATCCTTCCGAGTGCTGTAACGCGTTCCGCGAAGCAGTTTTTTAAGTCGGTTAAACAGAAAAAATTCAAGGGAGGTAAATCAGGTGAATTCGGAGGCTGGTGAATAGTATTCGTATTATTTTTAGTCAAAAACTCGCGAATAAGGATCACATTGTACGACGGTGCATTATCCCGGTGCAAAATCCACGAGTTGTTTGCCCTCAAATTCGGTCTTTTTTGGCGAGTTGCTTCACGCAAACGTCTCATAACGCCCAAATAATACATTTTGTTGATTGTCTGTTGCTCTGGCAAGAATTCATGATGCACAACACCATTGTAATGCATGAAAACCGTCAGCATCACCTTCTTTTTCGACTGAAAACAATGTGGTTTCTTCGGAAGCGTTTATGCCATCGAAAAACGTTTTACCTCGAAAGAGCATCGTTGCCGAAACACTTCTCCAACATTTCCAAGGTCTGTGGACCGTTAAATCTGTTTTTCACGCAAACTTTTATGCAAATTCGTTAATCCAAAGTTGATGCCATTTTCAAATATGTAAAAAATCGAAAACATACACAAAGGTAGATGTACTCAACACGCTATACCTTTTACAAATGTCAAGCTATGACGCTCAAATTTGGTGGGAACGTTAATGACAGATGTGGCAACCTAACAAAAAAAAGTTTTAATCGAGTGACTGAGAGCGCCATACGGAGGCCGGTCGTAAAACTTTTTGATCAAGGTGGTATATGACGTCAAAGTCTTTTGGCGTTTAGGAGACGTAAAGAAATTATAAAGACGAGTATACTCGTCCTTGGCAGCGAATGAGTTAATATGTGAAAATGCCATCCAAATATTTTTATTCTGAGGCATTTGATCCTAATGAATCTCGCCATTTGATAAAATTGCTGCAAGAAGACGTATGATTCGTATCACACGTCACGTGACGCAAGTTACGTAGATATAAAGTTGATAATAGGGCTAATATGACGTCATAAAGGATCTTTGAAATAATGCGCTAGGCGACACTGCTTACGAAGTCATTTTACCCATACCATCAACCCTACATCTAGCGCACATTCATTAGAATCAAATGTTTTCCATCTGATTATTCGTATATTTATCCACACTGTCACTTCTTAAAATGAAAATGCCGTAGCAATTTTTCTTCAACTCCAATGAATTTGCACACACATTGAATTCTAACGAATTCACGTCATTGGGTGCAAGAAAGTATAACACGACCTTACGAATCCCAACATACGCCGATGCGTCTACTAACGTGACGCAAGTTACGTAGATAGAAAGTTGATAATAGGACTAATATGACGTCATAAAGAATCTTTGAGATAATACGCTAGGCAACACTGCTTGCGGCGTCATATTACCCATACCATCAACTCTACATCTGGCGTACATTCATTAGAATCAAATATTTTCCATCTGATTATTCGTTTATTTATCCACACTGTCACTTCTTAAAATGAAAATGCCGTTGCAATTTATCTTCGATTCCACTGAATTTGCCACACACATTGGACTCTAATGAATCCACGTCATTGGGTGCAAGAAAGTACAATACGACCTTACGAATCCCAACATATGCCGATGCGTCTACTAACGTGACGCAAGTTACATAGATACAAAGTTAATAATAGGGCTAATATGACGTTATAAATGATCTTTGAGATAATGCGCTAGGCAACACGGCTCACAACGTCACATTACCCATGTTGTCAACCCTACATCTGGCGTACATTCATTAGAAACAAATGTTTTCCATGTGATTATTCGTATATTTACCCACAGTATCACTTCTTAAAATGAAAATACCGTTGCAATTTTTCTTCGATTCCACTGAATTTGCCACACACATTGAACTTTAACGAATTCACGTCATCGGATGCAAAAAAGTACATGACCTTACGAATCCCGCCATGCGCCGATGCGTCTGCTAACGCTCGCTCTACCTCCATTTTTCCACAATATCTATTATAACCTCACCAGTTCGCCACCTACATTACCCTCCCCTACAACCGTCTCATCTTTCCCTTAATTTCCTCAATTCGCTACTGCTGGTGCCAACTTAAAGTGACCGTACTATAGGTTAAAACGAAGGAGTAGGAGGCCAGGAGCCCGCCAGTCTATCGGCCCACCGTTCCCCTCCACTTTCTACGTCTGCCGGGGATGCCAGGTTGCCCACACCTCCGCGACACATGCAAATCGCACGGACGTTTGAACTTTCGAACGAATTCATAGAACGACAGTGCATCCCCACCTCTGTGTTGCCAACTCGTTCCAGTCGAAGCCAGGGTTCCAGCCTTTTGCCCCTCGCACCTCTTCGCCTCTTGGCCTCTACACTTGTGCGCCTCTTTCGTCTAGCCGCGTTTCGTGCAACGGAGGTGCTGCGTCAAGGGGCGACTGGGAACGACGGTAGTACGGCAGAACACGGGAACATCGAACGGAGGGTGAGATGGGCACGACGAGTCGCGAGCGACATAAAATAACGGGAGCCCCCGGGGACACCGTACGAACCTAACGTTCGTGTTTGTCCTTCGTGTCTGTATGCCCGGCGATGCGCGCGTATCGGCATACGGGGTGTCCTGTAACTGCTGCGACAACGGCCAAGTCGATGATTGGGTACGAAAAAATAAGATGAAACTCCAAAATAATCTGCTTACGAGGGAGGGTTTGCAAGTTTGCGGAGAGAATTTTGGTTAACCCTTTCGTTACTATGGGTGACTATAGTCGCTTGTCTTGTTGCGAAAGGCGACTACACGATACGCCACTTGTATAGACGAAGTTCGAAAATAACCTGCTTACGGGGGAGGGTTTGCAAGTTTGCGGAGAGAATTTTGGTTAACCCTTCCATTACTATGGGCTACTATAGTCGCTTGTCTTATGCAAGTAGCGTATCATGAAAGACGACTGCGTGATGTGACACTTGTATAAGGCAAGCGACTATAGTCGCCCATAGTAATGAAAGGGTTAACCAAAATTCTCTCCGCACGCTTGCAAACCCTCTCTCGTAAGCAGATTATTTTGGATGGCGTGGATGGCGACTACGCGATATGCCACTTGAATAAGACAAGCGACTATAGTCGCTCATAATAACGAAAGGGTTGACACGTTGACTGCCATGCGTATTTTGCCGCATTTAAACGGCGATGCTATGAAATACTACAGCGTTTGACTGAATTATATAAAATATAAATAATGTGCAGGTATTGGAGACCAATGGATCGCATCACTATTCTAACAATAACTGTATTTATAAAATAATTATTGCTATCCATTGCGAATATTTTGGATCTTCAGTAAAATCTCTTACGCCGGTCAGCGGTGACCATCACGGCAGTCAAAGTGTTAACCAAAATTCTCTTCGCAAACTTGCAAACCCTTCATCGAAGGCGACTACGCGATACGCCACTTGTATAAGAGAAGCAACTATATTCGCCGGACCAAAGTCCATTTTGGCACATTTACCGTGAACCTCTTGTTCGGTATGTTATTTTTTGTGTTAGAGAGTACAGCATTATTGCATGCGCCTATTCTCAATCAGCAGCACCTTTCGTCAGAAACGTTCTTTTCCCAAAGAATTCGCTACCGAAACATTTTTAAGCGTAAGCATAAAGCCAAATTGTGGACGAGACCGCCGTAGCGAAAGGGTTAATTGCGCGTTGGGGCTGGTTCTAAGGCTTGACGACTCTGGTGCTAGAGTATTGTGAGCGTTTGTACTTAGTAGGCGTCGTATTTGGGCGTTTCGGAGGCGTAAAGCAAGATATATGCTGAAACTTCTGAATATATTGTAAATAGGGTAAATGCTGTTGTAGTTATGCTTTTGCATGAGGAAACTATGGTAAAATAAATATGGATTTTGTAAAAGGCATGAGAGGCATTGCTAGACCAGAAATTAAGTTTGGTTTTGTAGGTTATATTAGGTATTAATTGTTATTAACTAAATATTAAAAAATAAAATATTAGGTTTGCAAATTTGCGGAGAGAATTTTGGTTAATTGCGCATTGAGGCTGGTTCTGGGGCTTGACGACTCTGGTGGTAGAGTACTGTGAGCGTTTGTACTCAGTAGGCGCAGTATTTGGGCATTTAGGAGGCGTAAAGCAAGATAATGTTGAAACCTCTGAATATCTTGTAATTAGGGTAAATGCTGTTGTAGTTATGCTTTTGCATGAGGAAACTATGGTAAAACAAATACGGATTTTGTAAAAATCATGGGAGGCATTTTTGCAGCAGAAGTTAAGGTCCATGTACTTTAGATTTTTCCCGAATGAGCCCCCTTTTAAAAAAACCTTTTGGAAAATGGGCTCTGTTTGCGCTATTACTTTTGTTAAGTTTTTCACTGTTTTGCAATTCGTTGATATTAGACACAAGAAAATGCAAGTACAGTACCGAATATTTGAAAGCATAAATAAAATAATAACATAATAATAGAAGAGAATACGCGAAATACGATGAAACTCGAACATTCGGAGATTTCAAATGTTTAAATACAGAGAATTATGCAGAACAACGTTATTATGTATTTTTTTCGTATTTCTTTACCTATAATTGTTCTGTTTGCAACTATACCACCAATTATAGACCACCTTGAACATGCTCTAAACAACTCTCAAACCTGTCATGTTGTATGGTGCCACGATAGATCTATTAACGTCCCTAAATAGAATCCACTTCCAAGTAAAATAAGTAGATTAGCTGTTCACTCAATTTCCTGTTAGGTCATAAAAACATATGCTCACATTAAACAGCATATCCCATGTATCACTTCCTAATAACACGTTTCTATGATGGATCTGTTAATGTTCTCGAACAGTATTAACTGGTAAATAAAATATCAGAAGAATGTGAAAGGTGATTAAACGGCACACCCCGTATATATAACCGAACGGCACAAAATAGTAAGGTGGCAAAGGGTGCCGGATAAAGGGCCAGCTCTGAGGGGGAAGATGGTGAGCACGCGACAATCGAGAACGTGTGCCCCTCTCCTCCAGTCGCGTTTCACATCTCATCCCGCCATGTTTTAAAATGGCCAGCTTTTGTGTACCGGAGAAATTTACTCCTGTGTTCGGGCAAATTGCGCGGAAGAGGGGGTCTTTTTCAGACTTCCTGTTTCTTTTCTCCACTCTGTATCACCCTGTCTCCCCTCACTCCTTCTCTTCACCGGCGAGTTTTTCCCATCTTCGTCTACAACCTGGGTTCTCGAAAAACCGTGGGTACGGCTCGAGCACCACGCGACAATTTATTTTCACGTTGGATTAAAGCGATACCCGCCGTGTTCGCGTAAGCTCTTTCTCCGGCTACGCTGTTTCTGCGTGCATGTAAGCCCTTAGGACGAGGAGGCTTTAATTTTGTTTCGTGAGGCGATGTTTTATACGCCGTTACACGTTCCCCGCGCGCAATGATTTATCGTTTCGCCAAAGAGATTGTCACGACTGCGTCACGAAAGTCACGGCTGGCGCACAATGCCATTTTGACCCTTACTGTTTGATGCATCTGATGTCAGTGCTACGTTTTCTGGGTCGATTGTATTACGGATAATGTATGTCGTCGGTGTTTCGCTAACAATATCGTTTCGAATGACTGAAATTCTCTGGCATATCTGGCAATCATATTGTCATTAGTTTAGCATGTCCGCTAGCGCGGCGAACGTTTTGGCACGTTCGTGCGAAGTGGAAAAACGACAGGCGCTGAACGGCATAACTCTTTGCGCACGTATCGCTACGAAGCGTTCCGTATTCGTTGAAAGCACGGTTCCACGAAATAACGCGCCGTAATTGTACATCTCCGCATACCCGCATAAGTGTTATTCCTGCAAGCTACAAGCGGCCGCTTTGTCCTAAAGATATCGTTTAATTTCTCCGTTCCGACGTTGCGCGGATTTAAACGCGCTCGCTCAAGGTTGCCGTGCCATTCCGAAGTTTTCTCTAATTCGGTTTGAATTCGTCGGAATGCCACCTGTCTTCATTCCTACGGCACTGCCGGTAACTAACTGCTCTCACACCATTGTCGGCATACGGAGAATCCTGAGCCCTGGTTGGCGGTATACGAGGAGTTTCGTGAATTCATTGCGACGCATTCCACGTCGAACTATTCGTCTTGCTAGGTGGCGTGCAATTTGGCGAAGCTGAGGATACGACAGCAGGAAATCCGGACTTCTCGCCGTCAGCCAGTACCAGGAAGGAACCTTTTGACCAAGCGGATGTGCGTCTCCAGGTATGATTATTTTTACGCACAGACAGTTGTGAAGCTACAGCGTCAGACATTTTGGGAGATTCGGGCTTACTCCATCAGTTGTTGGGTCGCTGAAGAGTGCTTAATTTGACAAATTAATATTGCACCTGCAGCGTAGAGCAACGCTGTTTCCCGAAACCTCAGCTGCCTTACGGTGACTATTTGTTATTTTCGATATTGCTCGTGGTTCCGTGAGCGTCAGACATGTTGAGAGATTCGGGCTTACTTCATCAGTTGTTGGATCGCCGAAGAGTGCTTAATTGACTATTGTTGCATGCCAAATTAATAACGTGAAACTAAATTACGATACGTTGCAAAATGTTTTGTGAAGAATTATGACATGGTATGTTTAATGCCAGGCAGATATGATTATTTTAAAGCGCAGACAGTTGTGAAGCTACAGCAGCTGTGGAGTGTTTAACCTTTATGCGGCCAAGAACATGTGAGATGTATCATGTAATACCTAATGCATGCACACCACCTAGTGTATGTCAGCTTCTCGCATCTGAGTCCTGTATAAGTTTCACTTGGTTGGATGGAAAAGGCACACGGACTGGAAAATGTATATATTGACGGGAAAGTTAGACATCGTTCTCTGTAAGAAGCATTGACCCATCTTTGAATTTGGCGACAAGGTAGAAAATAGTCTTCTGGCAGTAACACTGTAAATATTTTTCAGCCCATATAAGATCATTTGGGCTTATCTTTCGTTTCCGGTATTAGTTTCCTTTCCCGGTCCGATGATATATGTGCCATTTCCTATCGGTATACGATACTTAAAGTTGAATATTTAAAAAATCTCTAATATTCTGAAACCCGGTAGTTTTATCCTTATCGCTCCTTGTGTGTATTTTTGCCCATGGGCTCATTTGTGTTGAATATTTCGGCAAATTCACTCCAGCGTACTTTAATAAAAGAGGTACCGGAGTTTCTCTTTCTGATTTAGGCATATCTCTTCCTTCTTACATAAATTTCCCTTCCAGTCTCATGGTGCCTGCGCCATTTCCGTTCGGCACACAATAGTTAACGCTATGTTTTCTTGAAAACTTCTTCAATATTCCCACTCGAATCACTAGTCTTACCCTTATTGTTCCTTATTCTTATTATTACCCATATGTTTGCTTTGAACATGATGGGAAATACACTTAACCGCTCTTTAGTAATTATAACATCGTAACTTCTCTTTCTTGATTTAGACATATCTCGTTCTTCCTATATCACTTTCGTTTCCGGTCTGATAGTGCGCAACACTTAACGTTGAATTTTCTTAAAACGTCTCTAATATTCCCACTCAAATCACTAGTCTTACCCTTGTTGTTCCTTATTTTTCTTATTACGCATATGTTTGCTTTGAACATTTTAACCGCACTTTAGTAATTATACCATCGCAGCTTCTCTTTCTTGATTTAGACCTATCTCGTACTTCCTATATCAGTTTCGTTTCCCAGCCTGATGGCAGCTGCGTCATTTTCGTTCGGTACGCAACACTTAACGTTGAATTTTCTTAAAACTTCTCTAATATTCCGACTGGATCCGCCGTGCACCTCGTTAAACTTCTTTTCCATCATGTACCGTCGGCCGTCCTTGCTCGTGTTGACGAAACACTCAGGGTATGGAGCGCCATTAAAAGTTTTTCGTGATATATACGAACCGTAGCCCCTGAAATGTTGCGCGGGGAAATCAGGAAAATCGGGGTCCACTCGCTGCACACTCCCGTTGCACATCCACAGACTGTTTCTCGCAACGAGGAGTCTGAAATTTTTATAGAGTCAAGGGGCCGTGCACTCGGACGCTGCTTTTAATACTTTTTTTTGTACACAAATACGATGGGAACAGAGTAGACGCTCGAACAGTATGTGTTGCCATGATAGAAAGACTGGGTGCAAAAGTGGAGTTATGCCGTTAATAATATTAATTTCCGGATAATGCTCGAACAAGGGTCTGTAAGAGTTGCACAAACATCAGATAATTTTAGGTGTACGTTAAGATTGTATGTGAAGTATGTATGAATATGATTCAATGTAAGAAGTATGTGTCTATTAATACATAGTGCTTTTAGAGGAAGCGATACCTGCGTGTGTGTTGATGAATAATGTGTAGTAGCATCAGTCAAGAAAACGTTCTGGCAACTAATGGACAAAGAAGAATATGGTAAAGAATAACGTACTATTATTTTGTTATTGACGAGCTGTGATTTAAGTGTTTTGTGTACGTACTTTATGTATCCAGCTACCGTTATTCCAAACATTTGCAAATATACGCTTCTGCTGCTTGAATTAAATCCATCGTCAATGCTGGCAAGCAGAAGTACAAAAATCCATATTCATTTTTATTTACAGAATAAGTACGGTAAAAATACAACATACACGGAAGCTGAAACCTGACATTTTTTAAGCACAGCATGAATCCGACCAAAATCATAACAATTCCAAGTATGTCTCTACTTTTTTAGTAAAATTAAAAATGCTAAAATTTACATTTTATTGTATTTGCCGCAACAGCACTTAATTATTGCAGCACTCAGAAAATCTAACCCCGTATCGAAAAAATGTTCAATGCCTCGATCCAGCAGCACTAAGCAGCTGCGTCTCCACATTTAACGCTTAGTCGATCGTGCACGACACAGGGAATTGTACAGTTTCCATCGCACATTTTTCGTAAGTAATGCAGACTGATATTCACTATTCAACTTTTTAAGTCATTGTTCCCACTAAATCGGTGGATTTTATTATATACTGTGTTACACACCACAATGCCTTCATACCTGCACTCTCGAGACTCTCCAAAAATAGCTTTAAATACATTCATTATAGTTCCACGATTCCGTTCCCTAATTCTCCATGATCACTTTCGAGCACGTTCTTAACTTCTTTATTACTTCAGCGTTGCTCTTAGTCTTAAATCTTCAGTCAAGTACCAATACCCGATTTCTCTTTTACTAAGACATGCTGCAACCACATGTTGCCCCACTCAACAGCGAAAAAATGGAAACACTGTATTTTCCGCAATGACTGGGTTAAACTTTCATCCAATCATCATTTAACCCTTAACCTACGATTTACGTTTGAGAATTTTGGGCCGGAAATGTAAACAAGCTCATGCAGCCTTCGAGCCCTTCGCACAATTTGTTTAGTACGGTGATGAATTGTATCACACCATTGCAAATTATTAATTTTGTATTACTGATTTTTGTATAAATAAACTTTTTGTAGTACTTGCATCTACCACAATTATTACATCAGGTTGTAATTACTTATCACATTTTCCACAAATATTTATAACTTTAGGAGGGCGCCGCCGCTAATATTTATATTTGTCCCGATCATCGTATTACGAGCATAGCCCGTAATATTCACTTTTGGTCCGATCATCTACTACGGGCTATGCCCGTAATATTTACGTTTGGTCCGATCACAAACTTTCCACGAGCCCTTTCCTTCCACGATCTTCCAAAATGACGAGAAGGGCACTCTGATTTGAACTCTCACACCGGAGACACGCGTCATTAACCAGTACATTGCAACGTAACACAAGACTTACACTCAACAGTCCACACGCGAACACTACATTAACACGACATAGTAACTTAGTATACAAAACCGATTATTATCTATTTTTTGAGAAAATATACGTTTTGTTATCTCACCTTCGTACAACAAAATTATTCTCATCACCCTAAACGGTCGTGAGAAAACGCGCATAATTCAGGTGGCACAACGCGTCGAGGACTTACAACCCTCGTAGAATCGACGGCAGAGAACGCCATTCTCATTTGAACGATGCGCGTAACATATTGTGCTTTATAAAAACAGTTCGTCAGTAATTGCGAACAACTCCAGATAAAGGTAATTAATAATAACAGAAAAAAAAGAAACACGTTGCTACAGCCCAAGTGGGAGATCTCCCCGATCGGTCGGCTAAGTGTTAACATTCCAAAATAACCCTCTGCAATAATCGCTAGTTCAATCTTGCCGATGAGCTGTGTACACGTTTTGACGTAGTCAGGGACCGGAAGTCCCTCGAAACCTTTCGGCGAGCACATCAAACGTCATCCGGTCCACTTTGCAACGCGTTACTAGAGAATGAAAATCCGGCTTGAAAACTTTGCTGTCAGGCGCGGCACTCTGGAGCAATCGGCTTTCGTCCATTCCTCAGGTACGCCGGTGCAGAGTGGACGCTGGGCGACAGAGATTCGTTTTTGTCCTTTTGATCCTGTGTGCGTCCAGGATCGTCGTCCCGATCCGGTCGTACGGTTCAGTGCTTGCCGGCATGGTAGGCACCTGCTCAGCCAACACGTTCGCCGACATAGTAAAATCTTTTCTGCTTTTTCGCCTCTTGTCCCCTCATTCTACTTTCACCCTCGGCATAGCCGGGAGCGATGGGAACACGTCAGGTGTGACTGTAATCCTTCGAACTGAACGAGGAATAGCCCAGGGGTTGTAGCCAATGGCGTAAGAACTGTTCTGCCCCATCGTCACCGCACTTGACCGCTCTTTTATTTTCGCGGATACTCGATTCAGTTGCAGCTTCATCGCGGGAGTGCTCGGCGAAACAGCGAGTCGATGTGAATGGAATCGCGCAGATTTTACGTTTAACACTTTGACTGTCGTGATGGTCACCGCTGACCGGCGTAAGGGATTTTACTGAAGATCCAAAATATTCGCAATGGGCAGCAATGATTATTTTATAAATGCAGTTACTGTTAGAATACCACCCTTGACTGACTCAGATTAGCAGTGGCGCAGTGATAGCACAGATGAGAATGTGTGAAAATTCAATATACAATTTTCACATTACTTCTCGCAATTGTAAATATAAACTATTCAGATAGATGTGTTCCCACATTATCTAAGCACGGCTTATACATTAATCCATTCCTCTAATTCATTCAAAGCGACATTAAAATTAACGCTCTATGGGCCCGCGTGACTTTAAAGTCACATATCGATAAATCGATATTTTATTAAATAGTTTAATTTTTTTTTACTAGATGGCGTATACATCTTGTTATATATCGTTTCCTTAGTAACCAATGACATATTTGATGCGGTTATCAGCTCTAACCTGAAATGTCAAAGTGAATGCTTTTGCAAGTTGTCTGCAAATAGAAGCCAAAGGCACAGTCTTGTGCAATTCTCATTAATTGTTCTTCTATCGGTGTTTGTTAAACAAAAAAGCGTACGTAATAGCTTTTAGTTTGTATATCAATAATGCCTTATTTGTTCGCATTTAACACTTTGACTGCCATGATGGTCACCGTTAACCGGCGCAAGAGATTTTACTGAAGATCCAAAATATTCGCAATGGGCAGCAATAATTGTATTATAAATGCAGTTGCTGTTAGAATAATGATGCGATCCTTTGGTCCCCAATATCTGTACAGTATTCACAATTTGCATAATTCAGTCAAACGCTGTTGTATTTCATAGCATCGTTGTTCTAATACAGCAAAATACGCACGGCAGTCAACGTGTTAACCGACGAAGCTGCTATTATCGGTATGTTGCTTATGTACTGTCTGGCAGTGTCACGTGCAGACGGAGGCGACTTCATCAATTTATTTGATATTTCGGGAAAAGTCACATATGAATCTTGATCATTGAGTATATTATTTAAGGTGCTAGAAATAAAACTGTTATATGATAGGGTGATTACGGTAAATTATTATTTTTTATTCTTATAGGTACTCAATTAATTGGAATTCTGATCGCGAAAACGCTGGTTGAAACATCATATTTATATAGATGAAATGGTATCGCGATTCGCTAGTATTGCATAGTATGTCGATAGTGTATACACATTTCATTAATCCGTAAGTTTCTTTTCGGCATAATGCATTCGAAATTATGCTATGTGTGTGCTCAAATTATTTGAAACATTTTTTTCATATTCTATGGAAATTGGTATAAATAATTTGAGTGTCAAATTATTATTTTATGGCTTAAAATAAAAATGGTATATTTCGACACGATACATAATAGTACGTTTTATCACTTTCATTTTCAAGAACTTTCGATTCACTTATATTTTAATCTGAGAATTGGTGATCGAACTACGTTTATCTGGAAGGAATCTCGAAGATTTTAGATTCGATAAAAAAAGCTGCTATTGCGTGTGCATTGCCTATGTAGTGTTTTCCACTATTGCAAGCATGCTTACATATTGAACTGGACAAAAAGTTTGTTTAGCTTTCACGTGAAAATAAAAGATACATTTTAAACTTTGCCAATACTTTTTATAGATGCATGCTTTCACCATATCATTCCATTACCATCCGTAATTTTTCAGGCAATTTCACAATTCCATTCTCTCAAATTCTCTACCTTTCTGGGGCAAAAAACTGTGGCCAACCAAATTAACGTTTCGGCTAATACGAAACCTCGCAAATTTTTTTCCACTATTCCGGACATTTGAAATAAAACAATAAACGCGCAACTCTACAAACACAAACAAACCGCATACAACTTAACGCGCGTGCTTGTTAATGCAAAATGTTTGAATGTTAATACTTAAATTAAACATAAATTAACGACAGACTACTTAGCGTATGTGCTTGTTAATGTCTGAATTAATTATAAATTAATATACACATTTGACTTAACATAATTAAACGCGCATATTTATTTATGTAAAATGTCCATTTGATAATACGTTCAGTGCTATGTTGTCTCTGGAGAGGAATATTAATCTTTCTGTTTAAATGGTAGTATCAACGTTGATACACGATGCTTTATAAGTCATATAATATTAAAAAAAGTTGTTTACACTTAACTTAACAGGTTTTATTAAAACCTTTAGAAAAAAGTGAAACATTCGGCTCATTGCCTCCTGTTTACACACAGAAACGCTTTCCGTATTTGCGCGCCGCCTAAATGGAAAGTAAACAAAAATCACCTCCCCGTGTAACACGCTAATGTGTCATTAAACATGAATTAACATACCCACTTCACACAGTTTAAACATAAACTGACACCGAACTTAACGCGTGCGTTTGTCGATGTTTAAATGAAACATCAATTATCAAACACAAGTTGAAAGAATTATGCGAAGCGCATCGCTATTCGAAGTCTCTTTTACGGTCGATAAATGTCTCACATGCATTACCACTATAAGTTTACCTTCCTCGCGTTACGCCGCGACCCATTCTTGCTCGAAACTGCAACTAGGTTCGCACACTTATGCGACTTTGGTGCGGAACATGAAAACACGGAATACGCGGCTGTCCCGGGTTCTCCACGGCCGCGACTGGCAATTCGATAGAAAGACAGGCACTGCGTGGCACTGTGAGGAGGGCACCGTTATCTACCGGACTTTTCGAAGACCGCACGCGTACGTAACATGCAGTAGACGTCGTCCCACGCACTCACACGCGCGCACCTACATTGAAAGTACGACGAAGCGACTGTGCCGGGAAAGCATCCTGCCAATGGCTCATATTTTCCAGCGCGAATGCATGTGTCGGTGCGTCGGTGAATTTTTTACGTGATATCAACTGTCAATGCTCAGTGGGATATCGATGAATACGATAGCGGATGCGACATATATCCGGAAACTTTGTATAAGCGCATCTACGACGTCCGAGGGTTTTTGCTGTGTGCCGCGTATTTGCGCGCTTATCGATTCTTCGGTGGCGCCCATCTGTGTGAAACGATGCTTTCGATCTTTGGTCTTTTTTGGAATTTTCCCGAAGTTCGGCACTGCCGGAGTACAATGTCATAGGTAGGACTGCAGGAGTGAGATTCATTAAGTATTCAGCGAGCGGCATGTCAACACTTTGACGTTGGCTTAGCACTTTCCGATTGAAAGCTAACGTCTGCTGAGTGCTAGGTGTTAGTTTAACATTGAATGCGATTGCAAGTGTGCTTATGCAGATATGGGCATACGTTGCATTTATATGCGCGGCTATATAAGTTATACTCTGATTGACGCATTTATCAATTCAACTTACGTGTTTGCGAAAAATGTTACATTAACCTTTGTTTTTAAAAGAATTATAGTTGCGGTATTTCTAAAAATAACAGAAATATCTACCTCTTTCTTTTTATGTCAAGATTCAGCTGAATAGATGTTTTAAATATTGCACGAAACTTTTGAGTATTTGACATTGGAAACTTTTGACATTTTGTTTTCAGTAATAAATCTTATCACTTAAATATATTTTTACAAATGCTTTAATTATTATTAATGTTACTAATGGTAATATGATTTAGACAAACTCCAACCTTAAATTATCTTGTTTTTAATATAGCCCTATCAACTTCCTTTTTTCTTTGTCATTTTATCACATTACCCGTATCATGATGTTGATACGGTTTATGTTGATTCTATGTTATAAATTTCCGTTTCCATTTAAAAATCGTCATATCATTTAACAATGAGAATAATATCAGACTGCAGTACAACGCTATTGCTAGTAACGTATTCTAAATTTAACAGATTAAAATAATAATCATAGGCATTTCAAAGTGTTCCTATTATCATTGTAATTAAACATCAATGTATTTAACTAACATATTAATGATTATATACAATACTCCATATTATTATTATCATGTTAGTAGTAGCAATGTAATGAAAGTACTAGCCGTACAAAATTGTCTTATTTGTCTTCCCAAGATAGCTTCTGTACGTGTAGCTGCTCAAGTGTGTTCTGTCATGGCAATAGTTTCATGCCAGACAAGGAACCGTCCAGGCATTCCGTTCTTAGAATAGGCACATTTACTTAATTGTCCTAAGTGCCGACAAAATGCTACGGTGGCCTTCTACGAAGCAATGTTTGCATCGTCATGACAGCGTTTATTGTAACAAATGGGACAGAAAAACATCAAAACGTTTATCATCGTGCTGTTGCCGCTTGCAACTTTTCCTGCGTTCCAATCTCTCGATATGCAAACAGTATATTTTTTAATAAGTTTGTCCAGTTATAAATTGCTAACAAGTGCTTGGTATAAGTTAACGTAAATACGGGGATGCATTTTCAACTATATGTTGATTGAGTCCTGATTCATACCTTGAACGCGTGGAAAATAAACTAAAATAAACATATTGCAAAATCTGGGAGTGGAAAGAAAGTTAGGCGTCGGGAGGATGATAATACCCAATTGTCAGTTATCTTTTGCGTCCAAGCAGCAAACAATAATTAACAGAACAATTTCGATACTCCAAACACTCCATAAAAACGTCCCGTTGTAGTCGTCTACAGAACAAACTAATTAATCCCGTCGAAAAGTATAGCTACAAGAAAAATGTATTCAATATTTCCGGGGTTGCTAAACGCATAATACTAATTTTGGACGTTATTCATAAACAACTATTGCAACAAAGACCGGTTATTAAGTCTTACTGGAATGCTTTGATAGATAAAAAGGATAAAAACTAAACATTTTCTGGACATGTATACACGTCTATAGGACTAAATAAGATTAAAGGTGTATACAGCGGAACAAAATAGATGAGTGACTAAAGAAAACCGGTAAAATGGGAATGATGGATTCAAAATTTATTGTTCTGCGTGAGACTAATACGTGTGTAGGCATTACAGCAGATCTGTAACAGAAATTCGGCTTAAGCGAGGACACTAAATCCAAAGCCGAGTTCAAAGGGACAGTCAAAATTAAACGGTCGTCTCTAATTTACGACTCGTTATTAACGTTAATCGCAGTTAATCCCACAACTCTTCCACAATCTAGAACGCACCGGCACAACTGTACGACTAATACAATATGCTTGCCGCTGTTGATGGGAAACGCGCATGAGAGAACACTGATTGAAACTTACAGCGGTAGAACGAGTTTCGTTTATTCTGCTCGGACGTCCATGCGAAATTACGTGATTTTATTATAGAGAAAACGAATTTTATATACCCTGCGATTTGATGTCTTAAGTCTGATTACAGTTACAGTTTATATAGAGTTCCGTACTGATATCTAGTTTAATGATTACGATTATGGTTTGTCGTAAAGTGATTATAACTGTACAACTTGTTTTAGCGATCATGCTTGTCGAATTTGTAATTCATAACAGTAGGTAATGTTTTTGTTATTATTCCATTGTGCTTTTAATTTGGGTGTTGAAGTATGGACAATAATTGTTTTGTAAGTCAGATGCAATCTAAAGGCAAAAAAGATATTCCATTGTGTGCTTTTGTGCACTGTCCTAAAATATGTAGCCATCCTATTTATGGCAACATGAATTTACATGACTTACGTTGGCGGGTTAAATAAATCGAGTGGGCAAGTCTGAAGTTTTCACGCGCTTTCGCAGTCTGGCTTAATTTTATTCCTTTTTAACGTATTTCCAAGTATATCATTTTTCCACTGTATCTACTGTAGAGATTTTCGAGAACATATTACAAACATATTTGTAAAAACTAATGAATAAATAACAATTTCACCCACTAATTGTAGAGCATCTAACGTCGAACAAGGTAAGAAAACTTTAAACGTGTTGAACACGAGCTTTTCTGACCAATTAATTTGACGAATTTAAGTTTTGTATACATACTCAGAGGATGCGCATTTATAGTTTGTCCGTAAGCTAATATTTGGAAACTACGATTTTCTAAGCCATAACTGCAGCACAAACGTGATAAAATACATTTGCATGTGATAAAAAACCATTTTAACACTTGCAGTTATAATATATTATCGGTTAATTATAATATTGTCCGTTAGAATCATCTTCAGGAAACCTTTCTACTCTTTCGGTTACAAATGATTCCAACTGATCGCGTTTTTATCGGCGTGGAATTGTACTATCCAATAAAAATGTATTTAACTTTTACAGATATTAATTTGTAAGATATTGTCCAGACTATGATATGACCGAGTCAAACATTTCAAGAATGTCACTACGAAATTTGATTGTTTATTTAGAAAATCATCTTTAATTTTTCATGAAACTCTTGTAAAAAACATAACTAGTCTCTTAAACCGATTTTATAGATCAACAGTTTTTTCCATTACTTGTTGTCATTTCTGTTGACAAATATATTCTTTTAACAATTCAACGCATTTAAAATGTTGTCCGGTGAATGTACGCTTTTCTGTGAGGATTACATGTATGGATTTATTATAATGCACTTTTATGCACCAGGTTCTGTCCATGCAGATTTATCCGTAAATTCCTTGATCCTCTTTCAAGTTATGATGTGACGAGGAATTTCGTCAACTGCAAACGTGTTAAGCATAGTTGAACTTATTTTTTAAATATTTCCGGGTTCAATATATAGCTCCGTCGCACTTCAAACAACGCGGACCACAGTTCAAAGTATTTAGGTAAATGTTTAACTGAAAGTACGTGTTACTTTAAAAAAATGTCTTGTGAATAAGTACCTATTAATTACATATTACTTTTAACGCATATATGTATAGTATGGTCAAAGCATTTTATCTTTATAAAGAAACAATTTGCCACACTTTACTGCAACCCTATGTTACATATAGAGGGTGTTCCAAAATGTTTACACACTTTGAATGTTTATAAATTAAACATTTATTTACACTTTAACGACCGTTAGTCGATTAATCGACTTTTGGGTACCAACTGCTATTTAGCGGTAGCCGATTAATAGGCTTTTCAGTGGTCAACGGTTATATTAGATCAAATAAATATCAGATGATATTATGACAATTCTAAATGACAATAAAATTACACTGCTTTGAAATCAAAGGATTCTTAACAACACATTCAGTATTTTTCAGTTATAAAGCTTCACAAATAGGCACATACACAATTTCTGTGCGATATCTAAAACAGTCGTTAGTGAGTGGCAACTTCAATCAATAGCGGTCGGTAAAATGTAAGGATACTTCTACGTGTAATTGTAAAAGTGCGTATCCCTTTCTTGAAGACACTCTGTCAAAAGACATCATGACGGTATCCTTTCTCTGTACGAACTTTATTTACACTTCTATCGATTTGCGCAACTTTTTTATGTGGATTATTTTCAGCTCGGTGCTTTGAAAGTAGTTTTTATTTCTCCAGTATTGGTTTCAATCCTTTCTATAATATATTTTCGTGGACCTTCAATGTAACTAATGACCTAATTGGTCGGTTCGACGCAGATCCTTCTGTGGCTTTCCCCGATTTGAGGATCATTATAACTTGAGCGATCTTCCATTCACTTGGAAGATCTCCAACTCTAATGACAGCATTGAAGATTTGAGTAATAGCCTTGATGGCTTTTTCGGCGATTCACGCGGCACCGGGCCTGCTATGAAATTAAATACTAGAGCTTTTCCCAGATTTACGTTACTTTTTATTGCTAGCTTCACTTTTTCAGATTTGATTTTGGGATTAAACAAATTTATTTTATACTTTCGTGTATTTTTGGTGCTAATGCGCTTCTAGAGAAGCTAAATACGTTTCTCTGATATGCCATAAATGTAGCAGCTTTTATCAGTTTTGCGCAAGTGTCTATCATTATATACATTTGGTGTACTTTCTGTTTTTTCTTCTCGTTTCCCACAGGCAACACTTTGTTTTCCCTTTTGCTATTAATATTAGGTCGATCATTTTGTGCTTATTGATTGATTATTTTTATTATCATCATCTTTCGATTTTTTGTTGTTTCATTTATCATTTGTCCCACTTATTTCGTATCATTTCTACGACTGCGCGTATCGGAAATCTTTTTTTAGCGCCGTAGGAAATTTTTTTTTGTGCCAATTATATTCGGGCGACGTAAAATGCGTGTATCGAAATGATACGAGTTAGTACATTAAACCTGATTTGTCTGCTGCGTCGTTCCATAAAGCGAAGGTACGAAAGTACATTTTTATGTACCGACGTTAATTGCATTTCTCGCGATTCTTTCCCAGCACGTACGGCATGATTTATCAGTACGTGTAACGCTTAAATGCCTCGCGGTATGCGTAATATCCGTGTCAAGCAGATAATCTGTGGCTACGCGCTATTTGACCCCAACACTTCAGTGGAGCTTTACGTTACAGTTATCAGTCCCTAATGGACTATAACATCAGAAAGACATGGGAGCTTTCACAAAGCGTCACATCTAAATCTCGGCAATTTTTCAATAATGTCCAATTAAATAATCAACGCGACAATTGGATGGGTTGAAGCGTTCGACGCGAGAAGTAAATACACATGTAAATTCATTGGCACGACCTAAGCGCTGATTTGTATCCTTTTGATGTCTGATTTGAGTCGTTGGGAAGAATTTCTTTCTAACAAAAGTTGATTGCTCGGTAGTTTGTTTCGTGGAATGATCGATTTCAAAGAATTCTTCTGGGAATTGTACTTTCTTATTTCATCTGTATAAACAAGGTATTTATGTATATTCTTGAAAAATTCTATAACAGATACAGCGCAAATAAATGAGTTGCTCAAGCGATTTATGAAAATGACAAAAAAATCTTTAGGAAGGGGTGAACAACAAGTGTTCGCACGGTTATTATTTCCAACTATTGACACCGTCAATATTATTCTAGTTCCACGCTCTACTATTTTTCAGCTTTTATCTGAAAAACATCTTTCTGTTCGAAAGCACATATACGTACCTGATTTAAATTCTTTTGACTCCTGCCTGGACCACTGGTTTCAGCCGTTCTCAAGCAATTGTATCCAATAAATCTTGTTAGCTTCGTATTATTTTGGAACTTTTATCCAACACACATTTGTCCAAATGAAACAGATTTTGGCAATTATAGTTATCTAACTTCTGCAACGTTCATAATACTGTAAATTGCGACTTGTATGAAGAGTGTTTTTAATTTGTGCTTATCACGGGTTTTCTTTCCAAGATATTACATCAAACTGGACTTATATACGTGTAGTCTTTCTATGACTATAGAGAATAATTGCGAATTGTTTGAAGAGTGTTTTTACTTTGTGCTTATCTTTGCTTTTCTTTACAAGATATTACATCAAACTGGACATATATACTGGTAGTCTTTCTATGACTATAGAGAATAATTATTTAACGAATTAATGAATAAGGATAAATGAATTAATGTGAGTAAGTGTCTCCATAATTTGCGTCGTACTTCTTCTCGAGCTGAACCTCAACTGCACTAAATTGCCGATCATCTCCTAATTCGTTTATTCTGTTTTCATCTCCATGACAACATATTCATTCTAAAATATTCTCATTACCACATACATATGAGCCGTTTATTTTGAAAGTGGCCTAACCCCGTTTTTCAATATTTTCCGGTTACCACGGTTACATGTGCATATTCATGTTATTTATCTCGATTTGAAGATAAATGGATTTAGGCCACTTTCAAAATAAACGGCTCATATATTGGCCCTTCCAAGAAATTTGTCAGCACTTCTTACGCGGCGCAGTATCCATTCAAGATGTTCTACCGTCTTATTCTAAAACGTGTTGACGTTTGGGTCGAACGAGAGAATTGAAGAGATTGGGTCGTTGACTTTTAAATATCTTACGGCGCGCGTGCACACGCACTTTCTCGTGGCTGTACAATGCAATTTGCGCATTCGGCCGTATGTGCGACAGTTCGTCCATCGTGCCCTGTGCAATCTCACGCACTGTTTCCAGCTACGCGGCTCGTACATTCCCGTACGAATGTGGGAAACACGAGCGAGAATTTACGCGCGCCGTGTTCTGCACGCCATAAATCGCGAAGTTGCGAAATGAACGCGAGCGGGACTCGTGGAAAAGTAGGCCAGTGCTTCCCGTGGCTGCGCATTGTCCAGTCGCGAGAATATGTTTTCGATGGCACGTATCCCGAAAAATGCCCTCGGCCCTCCGGCGATGCGCACCAAAATCGGCGGTATCCTCATTAACACGTCGAATGCCATGTCACTAGTGTATGAATGACGAGCGAGTTACTGCATAATTGCGAGGCTTTGTAATAGGAACAAGGGTATTCGGTCGTAACAAAAAACATAACTATATGTAAGTGCTTCTAAAAGTACTAATACACTGTATAGCATACTATAGGGCTTGGTAATATTCCCCGAACCAAGTTGTGCCGTTTCAGGTCAGCAAAAGCAATAAGTTTTCTCTTACTTCTTCTATAGATTGAATTTCTTTGATAGACTAACAACGGTATTCTCATTAACACGTCGAATGCCATGTCACTAGTGTACGAGTGACTAGCGAGTTACTGCATAATTGCAAGACTTTGTAATTGGAACAAGGATATTCGGTCGTAACAAAAAACATGACTACATGTAAGTGCTTCTAAATTAGTACTATATTTTAGTATATAAAGCATACTATAGTTCTTTATAATGTTCCCCGAAGCAAGACGTGGCGTTTCAGGATAGCGAAAGCGATAAGCTATAGATTGAATTTTTTTAGACTAACAACGTATCCTTATTTTCTTCTAGTATAGATTGAATTTCTTTTTGATAGACTAACAACGATGTAAGTGCTTCTAAGTTAGTACTATACTTATATCATACTATAGTTCTTTTATGATAACACAACAATAAACTTGTAACTATTTGTCAAACAAGAATTTTTTTGATAGACTAACAACGAAACGTGCATATGATGCCGTTTACTTCCTCTTGCTGTCATTTTTCTAACCATCAGATTGTCCTATATACCAATGCGATTTTTATATATATCGTAACAATAAACTATCGAGTTCTTCTAAGTACCAATACATATATAGCATACTATAGTTCTTCGTAATATGCTCTGAACCAATTCGTGGCGTTTCAGAACAGCGAAAGCGAGAACTTTTTTCTGATTTCTTCTAGCTATTAGTAAAATAAGAATTTCTTTGATGGACTAACAACGGTATCCTCATTAACACGTCGAAGGCCATGTCGCTAGTGTATGAGTGACGAGCGAGTTACTGCATAATTGCATGGCTTTTCAATAGGAACAAAGGTCCGTCGTAACAATTAACATGACTCGATGTAAGTGCTTCCAAGTACTAATATATAACATACACTAGTTCTATGTAATATACTCCGAAGCAAGTCGTGGCGTTTCAGGATAGCGAAAGTGATAAGTTTTTTCTGATTTCTTCTAGCTATTTCTCAAATAAGAATTTCTTTGATAGACTAACAACGAAACGTGCATATGACACCCATTACTTTCTCCTACTATCATTTTTCTAACCATCAGCTTGTCCTATATACCTAGGCGTATAAATCTTGCGATTTTTATTGGTTTCCGAACAGTTTTAATTGTGTTGGGGAAAGAAACAAATTGTTTCGAGCAGTTTACGTGCCAGTGCGCTGAAGATTTAGGGCCGGCGAGAAACGTACTGAATTTATTCTGGTTTATTATTTATCGCGCTCACGTCACTTTAACTTGGAAATTCTGGCGTCCCTCTCTCTAGCGTCAGTCCCAAAGCTAAGTTTTTTCCCACTGCTTCGAAGGGACTTATGCCTCTATATCTCCCTTTCAATGTCACACGCTATCAACTATATAACGTTTCACGGATGTCCTGACGTTTTGGGAATCTCACTTGTGCGTGCAGTATTAACACGTTGACTGGCGTACGGCGCTCTCTCTGCAGAAACACTTTATACGTTGAATACATGCACATTTTTAATTCGCACTTAGTAGTAGATATTCACATAAAGCATTCTTAAATATTACTATATATTTTTTATACATCTTTTACATTTTTTTCTTCTATGCGTAATTTTGCTACTATTTTAGAATTAGGCCTGTGTCATAAAATAATTCTTATTATAAATTATCATTAAGAAACTGAAAATATAAATGATTTCTAAAAACCTGTTTCCTTACAAATTAAAACGGTAAGTTTGAAATAACAAAATGCTGTACAACAATAAAATACTTTATAAAGTATGATTCACGATCGACACAGAGCTACTCATTTCAAGGCTATACTGACCGACTGATATTTACGCTCTCAGAATGTCGACATTAATTCTTTTTCGTTAACCATTTGTTAGGGGAATACGCGAGACTTCGTTACCCTGGTAACGTAACAAGAAAGTCTATTTTTAGTTCCTTAAATCGTCGATTGAGTCGAAGAAACCTGAAAACGAGATATCTCGTCGCCCGGCCACAACGTTCGGCTTGCTAAAGACGAGATATCTCGTCACCCGTACGTAATGTGTTAAAACCGCAACGTGACGAAGTACTACAGAATATTATTGAATTGTGCAAAATGAAAATAATGCGAAGGTACCAGAGACCGAAGAATTGAAACTATTTAATATTAATTGCATTTACAAAATTATATCAGACATTTTACGCCGGTTAGAGATAACATTATTATTTTAACTGTAAACTATAGTCGATAATCTATGTTCATCAGTGGCCGACAATGCCAAATTTAATGCATCATATTCTTACATTAAAAAAATACTAATGATAGATGAGTTACGATTTTTGATCGTTAATATCGCCGTATAATACATAAATAATGTACTTTATAGATTCGTTATCTGCGATTGAGTGTGAATATGTCTGTTGCGTGTTAGAAGGATAATTCTTATAATTACCACATGCGCGTTTTGCAACATTGTGTTTTTGTACTTCACTGGAAGTTTGTGACAAAGACATAAAATGTATGTATATCAAACGCTTAGAGATAACATTATTATTTTAACTGTAAACAATAATCTATGTTTCTAATGTAAACAAAAAAATACTAATGAAAAACATAATATGTTAAAAAACTTATTTGAAAAATGTCAGAAAAACGTTAAAAACTTTGAAATAGGAAAAGTTAAACTAAAAAAGTCTTTCGGCAGCACCGTTTTCAGACTGTCAGCTGTCAAGTCATAATACTTGCATCAAAGGAACAGCGCCGCACCCTTCACTGACTCAGATTAGCAGTGGCGTAGGAATAGCACAGATGAAAATGTTTGAGAATTCAATATACAATTTTCACGTTACCTCTCGCAATTGTAAATATAGACTAACACATATACACATAGACAACATTTTCTAAACACAGCTTATACATTAATCCGTTCCTCTAATCCATTCAAAGCGACATTAAAATTAACCCTCTATGGGCCCGCCTGACTTTGAAGTCACATATCGATAAATCAATATTTTGATGCGGTTATCAGCTCTAACCCGACATGTCAAAGTAAATGCTTTTGCAAGTTGTCTGCAAATACAAGTCAAAGCAACCGTCTTGTGCAATTGTCATTATTTGTTCTTCTATCGGTATTTGTTAAACAAGAAGAGCGTACGTAATAGCTTTTAGTTTGTATATCAATAATGTCTTATTTGTTTGCATTTAAACAATCATTTTACTACTATTTTCATGTGATATAGCTTTGTGACTTTCAAGACACAATGGGCTATAATGGTAGGGTTCGGTGTATTTGCGATAACGTTTTTGTTTTCTTTGCTTTTCAGTTTTATATATCAGAGACCCAAAATATGGATACAATATCATATAAAAATAAAAGAGGAATAGGAATAAGAAGCATTAGCAATAATAAATCCGAAGATTTTTTATCAGATTCTGATTCTAACGAATATCATCCAATAGTATTTGCCCGACGAGGTATAAATGTTATTGATACCGACGATGAATTTAGTAGTAAAAAATCATCAGATAAGGAAATGCAACGTATATCTATGTTTAATGCCAAACGCCAACTGTTTTGTGGAATTCCATACTTAAGCTCTTATACACACAAGTGCAAACGTTGTAAACCGTTGTTACTTCAAAGTTACAAAATGTATTCGTTAT
This sequence comes from Cryptocheilus praepositus, assembly GCA_033815515.1. Classification (NCBI taxonomy): domain Eukaryota; kingdom Metazoa; phylum Arthropoda; class Insecta; order Hymenoptera; family Pompilidae; genus Cryptocheilus; species Cryptocheilus praepositus. The sequence goes on from JAWWQZ010000153.1 coordinate 2,175,397, forward strand.
AATAAAATTGTTGAAACTGCTGAATTCATTGTTAATATGCATTTCGAGGTTAATATTTGTTGATTTCACGTTACACAGATTTTGTATAGCCACCAAAAAAAAATTCGGTCCATAGAGGGTTAATAAATTCAGAGTTTTCAATTAGGGTTCAGAAGTAAACGTGCTCCGAATTATGTGATGTTAGCTCTCAATTTAAACAAAACAATATCAACGATACACTGTAAACACTTTCATACAGAAAAGGTAAATGTACCAAAATGTACAAAATGTACAAAAATACAAAAAAACGTGTGCAACGTCTTTCTCCTAGTATTAGTACGGTCGTTTTTATATTCCTCAGTTGCTTTAGTTCTTACTGTGGCTTTACCAGAATAGGGGTGCTTTTTCATTTCGATTCGGCGAACTGCAAAGGCGAGCCAAAGCCAAAGGCGGGGCCAAAGAAACAGTGCCTCTGGTTCCAAACTGTCCGAATTCGACACCGCGTAGAGGGACAACGTGAGAGTGTTTAGTGTATTGCGTAATAAGGGTTAACGCGTTAAAACGTCGTGTTGGCTCTTGGGGAAATGCAGTTCGTGAAGGGGTCAGTTAAAAAATGCCTGTGTACGCGGAATATCGGGCTTTTTGAATTACGCACGTTTGTTGTCAACGATTTAATAACGACGACGTCGTTCCGGCACGAACGACAGAGCCGGCATCCGCGTATAAATTTCCGTCGTCCGCCGGTTTATAAATTATGAGATAACCTGAAAAATTATATATTTTTGCCGTATTTCACGCTCCGCCGGGAAACGCCGAATGCGAAACGAATGTAAAGAGTCACCGGTTAGCCAGCTTCAATAAAACTCATTTTACCGAACTCGCAACTGCGCTGACAAAGCGGGCGCGTTAAGAAAGTTTCGCGCACTCTGCCGCATAGTTGTTCCAAAGGAGTGCAAATGAGGCGCTTTTTCACGAGTTTCCAGAGAAGGACCTTGCACAACGTACTCCCAAAGCAGTCGTTATCGAACAAGTGTGACTCTGTGCGCATTAACATTTCGGCAAAAATGAGCCGATTTATACCGGAACAATACGGTAAGCGACGGTAACTAACATTTCCGGAACAGCTATATTTTAATTAGTACGACGCAGATGCAGTGTGCTTTTATAAATGAACGGCTCATTTACCAAATTTATCGACTCCAGAAAAGGAAAAGTATTGTATTCATTTGAAATGTCAGGAATTAAGCAGTAATAAACCGCTTCGGAACTATCATTTTAACACTAAACGTACCGGTACTTTACACCTACCTATTCTTACCATGAGGGATCATTTGACCCCTTATGAAAATAATGTGGATTTTCAGCGAGAAATCGCTTTCTTATTAAAGTGAGAAATTGAATAATCACATAATATATGAATTTACAGAAAACCAAATGAGCGAATGAAATAAAAATGAATGTACGAAACATGAATGTAAATTTTGAAAGGGATCATTTGACCCTCCTTGGTACGTTTAGTGTTAAGAAATTTTGAAACAGGAGTTGGTCGCTTTGATTTTTGAACGGATCGATTGTCGGCATGTTTTTTCAGTGCTATTTTCTGCATATTACTTTGATCTGTGTGCAATATGATATGTATTACTATGTTAAATGAGATTTATATATTAAATATTTTAACCGATATCTCAAATACATAGAAGAAACGGATGTCATAGTCCTAGTGACGAATTCATACAGTTACTAGTAAAGATATAGTAAAAAACTAGTACAAAGGTAGTGACAGCTTAAACAATTTAGTTAAATTATAATAAAACGGCTTCGAAAGTTGTTTTCCAATTTCATTGTTCGTAGTAACGGCACATAGTTACAAAATAATGATCCGCCATTGTGTAAAGATACATTCAAACATTTTGATTCGTCGAAGAACGACGGTGATGCAATCGAAATCTAATTAGAGAAGCGTTCTGCAAGCAGTATCATTATTGAAATAGAAAACGTTTAACGTTTACGTCCTCAACTTGACCTCGTAATTAACAAGCAACATATGCCCTATTTATGGGTCATAGGTTGCATTCGATAGAAATATTTGGAAATAACTTGGCATAAGCATGTTTATTCTCGCTTTTTACATTTTTTGCGTGGTCGAAAGTCAATTTATTCTTTCTAACGTTCTTCTGAAGTTGAAATATGTTCTTAAAGTCAATACATTGCCTCTTTATACCGCTTTAATAAAAAATACTAGCGAATGTATATTGACCTCAAAAACACAGGCCTCCCACATTTTTTTTAACATTTGTAAAAAACGAAACTGGGTAGCATTTCGGTCACAAAATTAATTAACTAATAAGTGTACTAATTTTGCTTAACTTTTTAACATGATATTTCGACAATTTGGATCAGGTCATTATCTGCCAATAATTTTTTTTAATTATTAAGTTAAATTGAAAAGAAAATGCGGGTTTCAGTTTGATGCGGTACTTGGTTTGCACGATTTCATTTCGCCAAGTGGTGTAACTTATCTTCTCATGTTAATTATTGAGAGTGCATGCGGCTTCAACCGGAAAGTTATTTCGGCCTATTTACATGTAGCGAAATCGACGGCTCATAATATATATATATTTTTTAAATATCTGCATAAACAAAAATAGCAATTTGCGAGTATTAATTTAAATTAATCGAAACATTGTCAAATTTCGAATTGAGGCCTCTAGCAGTAAAAATACTTTGGACCTTCAAAGGTTTCAAAGTGGACCTGACTTACAGACCAGATTTACGCGATTTTAATTACGTGAAATTAACTGGGTAAGCAAAGTAAGAAGTCAAGATACTTTTAATTATTAAATGGTTATCTATTTGATTTCAGTATAAATTTATGCTTGTCACCTGAAAATATGCGAAGAATATTTCAATTATTTAAATATATTAATGGTTACTAAGAATTAATTATTAATTATCAGTACCGCTATAATTGACGTAGCAGATATCAGTTTAGTGATACATGATTGCGTGTATAAGTACATTTCTGTTAAAATCAGGCAATCCTATTTGCGTTACAGTTCCTCTACATAATGGATTGCTGTTATTACAGAAAGAAGTCCGTTTTTATAAATGACTTCAACAATTCATTCTTGAGCCTTAATAAGGCTAGTCATGTTCCATTAATGCCGAAAGTAATAATTCAACTTTTCGTTAAACGCTTCTAATGGAAAAGTTCTTCTTAGGGTTAAAAATAAATCTCAGTACGTAATATAACCGAAAATTACTATCTCATAAATTCCACATCTGGTGCTATTAACGATTCATAACCTAATTGAGAACAATTTTGGCCCGCTGCCGTATGTAAATATTCTTTGCTAAGATATTCTTTGAATCAATAAGCTTGCCATTACGTAGTATGAAAAACAGATAAATCGACTTGAGTCACGTGTGAAACAACTGAATTTATGTTGAGCGATCAGCATGTTAATCCTTTGCGGATAATTGACTCATATATGTTACCAGAAATATTAAATAATAAATAAAAATATTAAATAATTACAATATATATATATATATTACAGGTGATACATAGATATAACTGGAAACTTGTGGGAGTTTATTCTAGATCTGAGAAAAATGAAAGTCGAAATCACCGATATCATCATCCTATATACTATAATTATTATGGCGACTCAAGATATCATTTATTTTTAGCTTTCTGAAATACTTTTAGAAACAGTAAAAGTATATTGAAAAACTATTTTTACATTTTCGAAGTGTAGCTAAAAATAGGTGGAAAATTACCATTTCCTTTTGTCTGAAATGTAGCATTCCTTAGAGGGTAATTAGCGCTAAAAGTAGGCCACTGTCTGTCCCCTGAATTTAAATTAGTTTCTGAAATATGATCACATGAAAAATATGGAAAACAGTTTTTATTTAGAGAGCTAAAATTGATTAGTATTTCGTGAAAAAAGCGTCGAAAAATGTTTAAAACCCCTTGTAGAACTTACAGTCTCCGATCACTAGTACCTGTTAAAATCGAGAGAATCATAAGGTGCCATTTTTACGAAAACATGAATATTCTCAGATTTAATTGCTCTTTTAAGTACGTCACAAGGGCTTACAAATATCTCAGAACAGCCTAATGAGTAAAAAATTTGCAGTAATTTTGGAGGAATGGTTTAAAAGGTACGAAACAGGTGAAAGTTTACCTCTAAAATCAGGTACAAAATTAAAAGTGTTGTAGTATGTCAGGTAAAAAAATGAAAAAAATGTGAGAAATTAAAGATAACGCAAAGAGATTCATCAAATTACATCTGCGCCGCGAAATTCACAAGAGTTTTGAAGATACAGCTAAAAATAGATGGAAGATGAATTTAAAAATAATTTTCAATAAACTCACAAAAGTACATCGTCGTTTCCTGTATGAATGAATGAGAGTACAAAGATGCATTTATAAAGTTACATCGAGTGAAAAGCAAATGCAAATTTCTACAGTATGTACACATATCCCCGTATGTGTTTGCTGATCATTTCAAATGAGTATCGCACAACAAAGGATTCAGTTTTGCACCCATCCGTTGGCAAACGTTACCTGTTAACTGCCAAGAGTATTTTGCTATATTAGAACCGCGATGTGATGATATACTGCAGTGTATGATTAAATCGTGCAAAATGAAGGTAACGCAAAGTTGTTAGAAGCCAAAGTATTGAAGCACCGTTCCAATATCAAATGCTTTTACAAGATTGCAAATAGGCTTCATTGCGAATTTTTTGCATTTTTAGTAAAATCTTTTGCATATTTTGCTCAAGCGTATTTTGCTATGCTAGAACCGCGATGCGACGAAATACTGCAGAGTATGATTAAATCGTGCAAAATAAAGGTAACACAGAGTTGTTACAAGCCAAAGTATTGAAGCACCGTTCCAATATCAATTGCTTTTAACAAAATTGCAAATAGGCTTTATTGCTAATTTTTTGCATTTTTAGTAAAATCTTTTGCACCGGTCGGCGGTGACCACCGTGGCAGTCAAAGTGTTAATGAACGACCGTTGACATGCGTAACAGTAAAGTAACGTAGATTCCCTTTCCACTGGCCATAACACAAGAATATTACACACGGGAAGCCGCACTATCTGACAAAATGGCTTATACGAATTGGACCATCTGCGTCGCACACACCATCGAAAGAACGACACCATTTCCATTCTTCCGCAGGCCATTGACGGGCACGCAAATATCTGCACAATCAACCGCATCCGTTAAACTCGACTCTGTCGTCCAATTCAAATAAGTTAGACGCCACAATCTATCTCCACTTTCGTTTGGGTAAACTTTTGCTGCATTCGGAGCGCCAAAAGGCCGCCATTGTTTCTGGCCCGAGAGCACACTGGCGCATCTCTACATCTATACGCCCGCATACATAATCCCACGTTCGCTAACCGTGGCGCATGAAGTGGCGCGAAGTTCAGAATGGCAAGAAGAAAACCGATGAATATTCCGGAAAGGCGGCGGTCTTGCGAGGTTCTCACCAGCAGCAGCGCAAAGGGACGCAGTGAAAGGGATGAGACTTAACGTGCACGACGTGTCGAGGGATTGACGTGCTTCTATAAACCAGGCGAGCGAAGATATGGAAAGCGGCGGGACGAACGGCAAGTCCGGAAACGAGAGTTACGCCACGAGCGTACGAGAGAGAAGACGCGCGAAGGAAGCTGGTGTGGAGAATGGAAGGCACGTCGCAGATCCTGCACACCGCGAAGGTCGATTGTTCTCCGCAACCGACTGTGTCTCATTACTTCGAATTGGCTGGCCGTAGACAATGCCAGCGGCTAATACGGTTTTCCGGAAGATGGCTTTCACTGGCCTCTTCTCGCGAAACTCGTCGTCAGACGCTCCGCGCCGTTCCTTTCCAGCTGCTGGAACCCTTTTTCCGGCTAACGGGGAGCATAGACAACGGCGCGTCAGCGAGCCAGAAGCAGAAGATGTCGAGGCGAAACTCTATGTATGCGGAAATCAACGAGTGCAACTAAACGACGAGGGCACTCACGAGAGGTGGCAAGAAAGACGGCGAGAATTAAAAGTAAACAACTGATGGAATGCGGACACCCGTAAATGTGGAAGAGTGAAAAAGCTGGAAAAAGGTGGGAAAAGGTATGCGTCAGGGGATAAAGGAAAATTGCCAGGAGAATGACAAAATGAACAAATTCGGCCCTCATTACCTACATATGTTGTATGGGTACTGCACGTTGCTGGGAGTTGCGAACTAAACGATTCGACATTTTTAAGCTCCCACAGCGATGAAAAATAGTATATAATAATAAAATGCTAATAAAAATAATACAAATAATATTATAACAAAAATTATACTATTATATTGATATACATGAATAAGGCATCGATATAAACGAAATTCTTTTTATCCCCGTTGATAAAAGTCATGATTTTTGTTTTTATCTGTCGTACAACATAAAAGCAATTGCCGAATGCTGGGTACATATATGTGTCCATAGCAGTCAAAGGGTTAACACCTTAAGCATCGTATCAGTCACCGGGGCCCTGCCGGTTATACAAAACAAAATACAGATTACGTCAGCCCGAATCAAGCACTGACGTCATTAAAGCGCGATCAGGCAATAGGAATATACATAAACAGTTCCCAATGGGAAGGGATTCCCAAAACAACATCCTTCCCCTGCGTGGAGATACAAAATAAGCGAAATTTCAACCACAATTCTAAGTACTATAGTTACGAAGATGTGCGCGAAATTGTTGAAGGAAAAAACCTTAACAAAACTGATAAAAAATAACCAATTGTAAGTAATAATTCACTTTGAAAGGTCATCGAATATTTCATAAATGTACAGTATGTCTTACACTTAATTATAATATTGTAGACTACCCAGGAGGGGTCCCATAAGGCGGGAAACATGTAGAGTTATTTTGCATGAAATGTACACATTAAAATGTCAACAAGCAAAAAACTGTTAATTATTCATGTGAAACAAAATAACGTTGAAATACACGTTAAAAGTATGATATTCTCGTATTATAATTAAATAAGTTGAAGATTGTAAAAGATAAATATATCTACGCATAAGAATGTCAACCAGTAAAAAACGGCTAATTCTTCATGTGAAACGAAATAACGTTGAAAAACACGTTAAAAATACAATATTCATGTATTATAATTAAGCGGGTCGAAAATTGTAAAAGATAAATATATCTAGGAATTAGCTCTTATCAGAAAAACGGTTTGGCGCCTGATTTCGGGGCTTCGCGTAGGGCAGAAAGAACAGCAACTAACGTCCGTACTGTCCGGAGCAGACAGAAAGAAATTGGCACGCTGAGAAGCGGAAAGGATGAAAGATAGTGACGCAGAGAACAGGGATGCTGAGTAAAGTGACAATGAGCCGCAACGTGATGGGCGGCTTCTCTCAGCCGCGAGAGGATAAGAATCGAAGATTAACCGACGACACGACTTCAGCGCTGCGCACGCTGACACTTCTTCTTCTGCCAAAGTACCGACGGCGGCGACAAAGACGGCGACGGTTTTTAACGGAGCTCTTCTGCATTTCAAATCCGGAAAAAGCCGGCGAGCTTGCCGGATGGTCGATTCGACGTGCCGAGAAGAGGCGACAGGGTAGAAAGGAGTGTGGGGAATTGCAAGCGAACAAGCGATGGTAAGAGAAATTCTTTAAGCGGCCTTCCCGTGTTGCTTGCGATCCCAGCTAATTGGACGTACCACGTGTCTGGCACTCTTCGCACAACATACAAGACCCTGTGTGCTCGCGAATCTCATATCACGTCTCGGGCGTATAGGTAGGTTAGTACACTTATGCTGACAATTCAATTACTTCGGGCGGAACGATCGAAAATAGAGTTCGAGGGAGTACGAGCTGCAGTACTTGCGTGTGGGTCATAAATTCGAACTACTGCGAAACTATTGAGTGTTCAATAAGTATAAATATGTACGGATTCAGAGCGCGCGTTTATTATTGAGGAGCTAAAGTGTTTTTGTTTGTATGCGTTCATTCTCTTACTAAATTTGTGTTTCGGTTACTCTCCTATTTAATATAATTATGTGCATATGTCTGTCCCTCCGATTTTCACAGAAGCTCGGTTTCCCAGCATACTGTGTAAATCAAAATCATGGGCTTTTATATGACAAGCCGTGTTAATAGAAAAAACTGAAATGCGCATAATTTAGTTAGTTATTACCTTAAATTAATTTATGTTAATACGAAATAAAAATAAAGTATAATTGAGAAACAAAAAATATCAGTCTTGTCAATGACTATAATTATTTATTACAAACAATTAAATACAAAGATTTAAACTTTTCCGATTATAAAAAGCGTAACGGCATGCGCCTTTCTGCTGCTGAAGATTTACTGCGCTATTTAATATGAAAGCTTCTTGTGTACAAAATAACAGTAATTCCCTTCTTTAGGTTTAATGCCAATGTTAACGAACGACCCGTCCTACAAACTTACTGTGCAAATATATGCGCAGCATAAATTTTTACTTTTAACAATTTTTAATATTCGCAATCCTTTATTCTGAAAAGCGTGTAAAAGCTGAAAGGCGTAAAGCACCTACCGTTTAAATCGAAGGTTAGTGCCTTCACGTGTTTTCCGTTACTAGTATCTTTGCATACCTTCGACCAATCCTCCGTTCACCTATGGTCGTCCGTTTTATTGCAGCACAGATTGTCCACTGCCGATGCTCGTCAGTTAATTATAGCCAAACACAGGGCGCACACACTCCAATAAGCATTTATTCGAGGTGTACTAAAACCTTCCACGACACCCTTTTTATCGAGCGTAACGCGTTATCGTGAGACGGCCACATGCGTGAAACCTCGCAAAGTGGAATTGAAGATTAACCTACGACAACGGGAGACTTGGGATCACGAAGCGGCAGAAGAGCAGGAGGAGAAAAGGGTACGACCGCTCGAAGCTCCTCTGCATTTCAAATGGAAAGGCCGAGCCGTGGAATCGCGTCGTGGAAAATGGGAAAAGGGGTCGGGCGAGAGAGCGAGCGAAAGAACGGAAGAAAAGGAATTTTACTTGAAGCGTCAAAGTCATCGTCTGAGGGAAAGGATTCTACCTATCGTCGTCGGCGGTATATTGAGCAAGGAGAAAAATTGAAGTTTAATCGAACGCGACCGGGGAGATAGGAGAGGTAAATTGTAATATCGGCTTCTATTGATTTTGGTTATCGTCCGTGAAATTACTACACGCATAACGAGTACATTTGTAACGGGCGAAAGTGTGTAGTGTACGGGCAAGATGTAGGGGTGTTAGCGGAAAATAAATTTGCGGCGAAATTCAAAGGGGTCTTAGGTGATGTCCGGCACTGAAGCAGTCATTGTTGTGCGGAATGCGATGAGTCGTAATCCAAATGCCTGTGATGCGCACCTGTCACGAGAAGCCTTCTTCGCTACGGATTTCTGTTTGGAAAAGGGAAGACGAATGAAGGGGTGGTAGATTATCACATTCCTTGGCACCTCGGCATTCCACCGGAGAATTGTAAAGATTTCGGGCTGGTTATTGTAAAATAAAGATTTCGCAATTTATCTCTTCTCTTCATTCTACCACGGGTATAAGAAACAATAATTTGGCGTTTGTCGAGTTGTGGTATTGTTACCGTTGGTGAGAGTTGAAGCGAATTTGTAAATAGCCTCCGTGCAAACGAACAGATTATTCAGTAAGATTTGTGTCGGGCACAAGACGTCAATACGCTAGGAGGTCAGCTACTGATAAGGATATGTCTGTTTTTCCAATACAACTGGAGCTGCTGGAAGACAAATTAATCACCTTTAGCGGCGAGAAGCGGTCAACTCTCGAACTTTGGACCACCAGTCAAACAGTCTATCCCTCAGACTATAACACTTAGACCAACGTGTAGAATAGAAGATAACTTGAATGAAGTATGGAATTTCTCTCCTAAACTATCACCGAAATATACTTTGAACGATTTTTGCAAGAAAACAACCGGCTGTTCCTTAACAAAACACGATCATTAGACATTTCAAGAATTAAAATTGGCCTTATGAAATTTACCTAACGATGTCTACTCAACAAGGAAGAACCGCCGATTTCTGATCAACCTAAACCTCAGTTGACTGTAGGATAATTAATCATCCATTACAAAAGATACACCATCGAAAGAACAACCATACACAACCAAATCAAGAAAAATACAAACTTATAGAGCTTTTACACACGTAAATTGCTAGTTAGAAAGTCTCCAGGAAATACAATTAGCGGAATATGTATTTTCTTTCCAGACGCCTAAACTGATTCTACATCGAAGAGCAATTAGAAGTGAGGTAAAGGAAGTATGGATTATTGCCCTAATTTTTCTGAAACCCTATGTGTTTGCTTAAATTATTTTTAAGAAAATCACAAAAAGCTTGTATACGATTGTAATCAAAATTACAACGACCGCTAAATATTGGTCGTGTAAATTAAAGTGTGGCTAATACTGCGGTAAGAAAATAATTAATTACAATATATATTGTTTATGCACAATCTTTTAACTTCATATTTCGACTCTTTGATCGCGTCATCAATAGAAGATAATTTTTTTAAGTTATCAAGTTAAACTTAAAAAAACCCGGAGGAAGTCAATATAAATTTTATTTGAAATATGAAGGAAGAAATTTAAAAAAAAGATGATTATTGTAAGTTATATTTTAAGTAGATGAGAATAGCGATCGGTTTATTAAGGAGTGAAGTTTTTTAAATAGGATCCTCCAAAGCACTGATTTTGGTTTTTTAAAAACATGGTTTTGGACAAATCCATTTTAAAAGCTTTACTTCTTAACAAAATTATTTTTATTAGTCTCTGTGCAAACATAATTTACAACACTCGCACTATAAAAAATAATTCATTTTTCTACTGAAATCTGTCTATTTCCATTTGCTCCATTTTTTCAATGTATTCTTAATAATTAAAAAATGTATATTTCCTGATAATGACTGGTATCTAAACTTCAAATTAAGTAGTTGTGAATAGTCAGCATTCTTACTAATTGATACATTTTTTAACCGAACTATCAGCTACGATTTTATTTACACATTACCTATAGTCGTGTGGGTTACTATTCAATATCTTCGTTGATACTAAACTCTCTTCAAAATATGTGGTAAGTTGCCCAGCCCCCAGATTTGGGTGACGTGGCATTCAACATTTTAACAAAGATCCTCGCGCCTGCAAAACATATGCAGTTCTGAGTATGTCGCTGATGTAACAAAACACACGATATAATATTTTGGTAATTTATATAGAGAAAGAACTATCCACGATCTAATCATTAATGATACTAATCGATATTACGTAAATCATTTAGGCGCATGCACCGTACAGGTGATTTTCGTTTGCCTTGAAACACGATGTCGACGTAAATCAAGGAGAATAAACCTAAAATGAAGGTAACATTCTTCGTGATTTATGCGTCTGCATATTAATGACGCTCTCACGTGGCGTTACATGAACGTCGTGGATACATACTTTCCGAACGAAGTAATGTGAGCTATGCCGAAATCATTACCAAGTCAAATATTGAACTTTGCTAATTTGTTATCGACGAGAAAGTAGCATGACGTGTAGAAATCTGCACTGCCGGCCAATTTGGCCCAGTTTCTGAAGTTATAACATTGTTAAACGTCCCTAGTCGACTTAGGGTAGTTGGCCCGGCGGAAGGAAATATATAGATCGTTTGAGACATATTCTTCTATAAGGAAATATATGCCGCGAATAATAAAAAAAGGTTCCTTGGAGCGTCTTCAGAAAGGCAACTCAAGCGCACCTTTCCATATGTGCGCAGAAAAAAGTGCTCGTTTCGTAGATTTAAGATTTAATCTTTTTGTAAACTGAAATCTAGTATTACTTATTAGGTTATAAAGTTTAATGTGTTAATCGGATAAGGATATCTTTGCGATGAGGTGAAACAATCCGCTCACAAAGATCGTTCTCTCCATAAATTCGTTTGTTTCATGATTTATCAGGCGCTTTATGACTTTGATGATTGCAATGGCACACCTGATAAATGTCATCATCGCCATATGTGTCTAAGTCACTGAAAGAAGTTCCGCCTGAAAAGTGAATTCCTCCATAGTAATGTCGTAGCATGGTCGTATGCAGCCCCTTATCGTTTAAGATTTCCCATGTGGGGATTATGTATTTATAATAATAATAACAAGACCATCGAAGCTTTCCCAAAGGGCACCTCAAACGCTATTCTTTATATTTGTGCACGTTAATCTGCTCATTCTACACAAATGTAACGTTTTTCGTAACACTGGAGCCCCAGCTCACTTTTGAATGTTTAATATTTTCATTGGAAAAGGATTTGGTTGCAATAAGAAGAAAGAAGTTACGCACGAAAACCGTGTTGGTCTTAAATACGAACATTGCATGATTTATAAGGCGCCTTACAACCTTGACGATTACAATGGCATAACAGAGAAAAAGTACAATCGCCATATATCTTTTTGTTACGAGAAGCATCTACGTATGAAAAATTAATTTCTCCGTAGTAACATCTGGGTACAATCGCTTCGCTATGCACGGTGTTATCGCAGGAGACAAGTTCTGCTACCAGGAAGTACATACATTCGAAATAAAAATAAAAGATTCCCCCGTGCATTTTTATAAAGAATTTTCAGTTTCTCCGCGTATTCCTGCGCGCAAAGCCGCTTATCCCATGGAAAGAAAATTGTTCGTAGCATTGTGTTTCTTGTTCTATTTATTAGTTTCGAACGTTTAACATCTTCATCGAAAAAGAACTTGCCCTCTGTGACAAAAAAAAAGAAGCAGGAAATGATTTTACGCAGAAAGGTCGAGCTATTGTGCAAAACGTCCGTTTCATGATTTATCAGGTGCTCTACGGCCTTGATAATGACAATAGCGTAGCTGAGAGTGAAAGAAGCCGGGGCTGAAAAGTGAATTTCTCCATAGTAATGTCTTAGAACCGTCGTCCCGCTGTGCGAGCGTTATCGTTTACCCATGGACAATAGCCGGCGCTATGCATCTTTCAGCGGTCATCCAGTGGACACCTTGCAGAAGACGGGGAGTGCGAGTGTCGCGAGTACCGGTGCGCACCACTTTGCAAAAGGGTCAGAGGGTAGGAAAGGTCGAGTCCTCGAAAGCGTCTCGAGATGGCGGCCGAGTGCACCCAGTTCCTCCACTTATCTTCGTGTAACTGTTTGCCCAACCACGAAGACAGACCATTTACCATAACGAGGGAAACGCCAGCTACGCGCAGAACCCCCTCGCCATGGGCAAAAGCTTGCAACAATGACGAGCCTTCGCGGTCTCGCTTCCGGACCCTCATTTCTTCTCTTTGCACGAGTTTTTCGTCGTTTTCCCTCGGCCTCCGTTAAGTCGTACCTCGACAAAGCCATTTCTCGCTGAGAAACGTGTTACGAGCGAGAGCGAGCAAATCAATCCTTCCGAGATACCCATCGACGGCGGAAGTCCTTGGGGTACGTCGAGTCCATCGCTTTACTCTTCGGTCAAGCTGAAAGGGAGTCGTGACCGAGGGCGTAACGAAAAATGTACCGATGCTTTTTAAGATTGAATGAGTTGCGCGCCGCATCGGAGCGGCTTCGGTGTGGCTTCGGAGCGGCTTCGGAGAAAGAAAAGTTCCAAACGTTTCACGGAGCCGGTTGATCGGTTATCTCTGTTGTTACCCACGTCCATTCACTTTTTGCTGTTTGCCCTTCAGGGTTTAGAGCCGCTTGCCACGATACGCTCGACCGTCCGACTTTTTTCGTCGCTCAAAGTCGATATGGTGAGAAAGTTGTGAGAGTAAATCTCTCGACTTTTCTTCAAGTCGAAACGAACAATGGAGACCTCTTACGGGCTTCCCGATCTTTCGCGGCGACTCTTCGATCTCTTTGCGCGCTATCGCTCGCTTTTGCACTAAAAAATTATTTTTACTTTTCGCTACCTTCGACTTTCTTGCGATTCGTGCTATTTCCTTTTTACCTTTAACAACTTTGACAACGTATTTTTTAGTAACATTTTTCGTAATACATAGATAGGAATATGTGTACTTTGCTGCGTGGGTTGGTAAAATCTTGTAACTCTTCGCGAATGACAGACCAGTAGAATGTAAAATAGATGAAAAGATAAGTTTCCACGAAAGACTAAATTATGAATGTACAGTACAACTTGTTCATGTGTGAACTTATTTTCAGAAAAGCACACTGTCAATTCATTTCAAATGTCATACTCCAAGGTCTTGATAAAAGATAATTCTATATGAATAAATAAGTGAAGCGTGTCAAATATATGGTAACGTTCGACGAAGGGAATTCATTTGCAAAGGGAATTATTTATAAATGTAATTCTAGAGAGTCTGTAACCACAGCTAATCATTTTTTTCATGTCATACGGCTGGGATGCTCGAGATATTTGTTGAGTAAAATTTATTCGTTCGAACAGAATCAATTATTTCATTATTTCAGTTGATACGAGTGGCTAGAAGGTTTACGTAAGATAAAATCTTGCAAACGATTGTAATCACCAATATAATCACAATCATAGTTGTATAAAATGCATTGATCATATAGGATTTTCTGCCATTTAGTAGTTGAAATAAATACTTATTGTGTATTTTATCTGATTTACCATTTTCCTTAAGCTGCGTTTTGTTCTGCTTCTCTCGAAACATAGTTTAGATAAACAATGCCAACTATTTTTAATGTTTAGCAAACGTATTTTCGCATATAAGTGGCAAAATCATAATATTTCTTATCATTCGTAAGGAACTATCTTTCTTCGTGTTTCCTCAATTTCTTTGTGCGACCTTCTCCTACTTCCGAAAGACCTATTGGTGGGATAATTAAGTCGACCATTCGCGTAGCAGGATCAATAACACAAACATGCTCCGAAGGTCATGATAAAAGAGAATGGAGAAGAAGGAAAGAGAGAGAGAGAGAGAGAGTAAAACACTTATGAGTAAGTTTACTTTCTACTACTTCTCTAACGTATTTGGGAAATAAATGGAAAATAACTATACTATACTATACTTAGTAGTACATTGTGAATATAACGTTGTAGTTGGAATTTTTGTCAAGAATTAGATTAACATTCAATTCAGAAGCAGTAATTTTCATAGTTAGAACATTTAGTAATACATCGCATTTCTTGCAATAATCAGATATATGGCCGTAATACAGACATTATTGGCTGCATACGTTACATCGTATATGTATACACGTACATTCGCCATAATTCATGTAGCCCGTAAATTGTTGCTTAATGCATGCATTTTACTGCATAAAGTATAACAAGTTACTACAAGGCGTGCATTGAACGCATTACTGGCAACAAAAGTTATAAAAGAACTATGACGTTACTTTCTTATTGTATTTCGAAATATTGAAAGTAAATATAATTTGTAATAAGTCACTTTTTCTGCAGTAATTAGGTAGGTGCCTATAATACAGATATTATTGACTATATATATAGACTAATATACTAAATGCATACATAAACATATACAATAATGCATGTAACGTATTGATTATTGGCTACATGCCTGTATTTGATTATTGGAAAACTGCGACGTATTAATCATATGTCTGTTACATGGATCATTAGGTATACATGTATATCCATAGAGTCTATATATCCATAATTGTTATCCCAATAAATATATAAACCATTATGATAAACAAGAAAATATTGGCGTTTTAGTAATTATCTCACATAGAATGCGCCATAACAATAACTATTTCCTTATAGAGTGAGATACAAGTATATAGAAGATCTGAAGGCCACATTCTGTACTTTTTAATGGATTAATACGTATGTTTCTTATTTACAGACTGACAACAACTCTAGAAATTAAGACAGTGATCTATGACATATAGTCATGTAAAGCGACTCAAAATCAAAGCTAACTAACAAAATCTAAATTGAACCGAAGGTCTATACCAAAAATGGCGTTTTAAGACGTTACAATGAATGTAACGTAAATATTATGGAGAATGATTATTTTCTCTTTAATATTTATTATGGCGCGATAGAATATTATCTTTGGTGTAGCAAGCATGAAAAACGCATCAATTTAAGTTAATAAATAGCACGGAGGTGCATTTTTTCTCCCGTAAATATACCCGCCTACAGAAATTTGTTATAATGTTATATCAGAAACCTTTCTGTACAGTACAATGTTTATCACATATGTTGTTCTCTAATTATCGTAGCTTAAATAACATTTTACGTAGTATCATTTATTCGAATACTTTGCATATGGTATATTGATCGACGAGAAAATCGTAGGCGAGCGGAGAAAAAGGTCGGGTAAACTCAATGAAATACTTTGACTGCGAGCAGGAAATCTTCAACTCGGCGGTAAGAATATACGAAGAAGAGACGCGACGGCACGTAAAAGCATAGACAGGAAAAGAGGCAGATAAAATGGTAGAAAAAAAATTAGTTTTGTTATAGGGCCGTTCATAAATCATGGATCATTTAGTTTTACTGGTAGTTACGTGTGTACATTTCACTATTCGAACGCGTCAAAGAATTATTATTTTGATGCTATAGACACATATGCCGGATAATCGTTTTTTTTTTTATAAAATTGTATTTTATGCGGCGTTATTTAGAGTGTCTTGTTATAATCTAAGGTGTTAGTTAATCGTACTGTATGTTGAGGTAACACATCTTTTCTAAATATATGTACATATAGGTTAAGTGCAGGTTGCAAGAAAAATATCGAGTTGGTAAAATAGTTTGTTCACAATCTTTCAATGCCTGAAGTTTTAATTGAACATAACGTTACTGCGAATTTTGCTTGTATATTTAAATAAGCGTGTACAATTTCAACCTTGGTATAATGCATAAACAAGCTAGCCCTTCTTCTTCACAATAAGGATGTAGACAATATTCTTAGAGTTTAAAATAAACAACTTATTTACTGTGTGAGCTTTAAACAAAACGCCAAAGCATTTAGCGACGCAAATAATTACGATGGTATCATCTAACTTTCATTAATTTATATAATAATTATATAAATTTCTGATTTGGAAACTACAGGGCTTTGAAAGAGTTCAATCCAAGCGGACTTGGTTATTTATACACATGTCCTTTTTTGCAATAACAAGTTTTACATTTTAGCAGAAATTTACGAATGTCGGCTTACATTGTAGCAGAAACATTTGTCTTCGGAATAGCTCATAAAATAGAAGCACTGCATCTACGTATGGTTCTGGGACGTAAATCTAGGCCATGAATTTTGTGCGTTAGAAAATGATCACCGCGATCATTAGTTTCATGGAGTATTTTTTTCGTAACGTATGAACGAATACTTCAGAATCCTGACAACCCAACTGCGTGTCACATATTGCTTCACTCAAAGCAAAAAGCACAAAGTTCTATAATCAAATTGACACGAGTGTTTTAAGTATATTTATCCGCAACATTGTGAGAATTATGGACATTATCAAACTTTCGTTCAAAACATCGTAGCAGACCACAATCATTACAAACATTTTTCGTATCAACAATAGAGCACCACAGCAGTTCACAGTATGTTGATGAATCAATGTTTGATTGCACATTTTTATGAATCAGTTCCTATATTGAATATATGGGATCTCCATGTATGGAAATTTCACGTAGGGAATCTCCAATATAGAACATCTCACGTGTTGAACTACAGTGCGTTACAAAAGTCTTCATATACCTCACAATTTGTAATTATTGAACGTTACAAAAGAAATAAACGTTCGACATTATTATAGAATCGTCTATGGTTCCAAAACGACACACACTGATTCGCTTTGCTTCAAACATTCACGTATTTCTACAAGTATCTAAGTAGACTACGATTTACTACGAAGTAAATATGTAGCTCGCAAAACTTTACATAATATCATTTTACATATCATAATAAAGACGAATTAGTATTATATTACAATTTTGTTGGTCCTCTTTTGGCATTTATAACGGCCTGCGACCTTCTTGACATCGATAATATTAATGACTCAGTAACATTTGGCGTAATTTCTTCTCAAACAATTTGCAAACGAGGTTTTAACGATTTCATGTCGGTAATATTACGTTTCTTTTTCATACTAGTGCTGAATTCGGCTCAAATATGTTTCTCGGTTAGAGATCCGACGATTGGGGTGGTGTATGTAAGGGTTTTGGTATGTTATAGAACAACCACCCCTTAACAATCATATTCGCATGCTTCGGGTAATTGTCTTGTTGGCAAATTAATTTATTTTCCAGTCCCAAACACTGAATCGATGGCTTTGAATCATTTTCCAGTACAGTGAGATATTTAAATCGGCCCATAATACCTTCAATGAATGACAGATTTCCCACTCCCGATACCGCAATTGCAGCCCAAACAATGACGTGCTCGCCTTCGTGTTCCACCGTTGGTGCCAAGTTTTGGGATCCAACTCCATGTTCAGCTTATGCCAAACTTTGGCTTTGCCATCGCATCCGAAAATACTCTACTTACTTTCGTCAGTGTATGAAATCGTTTTCCAAAACTTGAAATCCTTGTTAATATATTTCTTCGCAAATTCAAGCTGATTCTGCTAAATTGCTTTCAAAATAAAGGGTTTTATCCTTCCTGTTCTTTCATGAAATGCTGCCTTTCTAACAACTCTCCTGACTGTTTCTGGATTGCAAATCTTTCTCGATTCTTGTAAAATGTGTTCGGTTAATTTCAGTGCAGTAATTTTCGAGTTTGATTGTCTTGATTGTGTTGTTATTCTTTATAAATATTATACCCTCTAGTTTGACGTATTTAATTCCACATATACGGCAGTGTATTTTCCTAGCGTAACATATTTTACGGTTATCCAACAACTTTGGTTGGTCGGATATAAATATGTATAAATGAATCTTTGGTAGGTCCAGTGCTACCTAACCATCTGCGAGCGAACACAGTACATAACACAAAACTGTCCAGCGATTGAAGTCGTTCCAGATACAGCGACGTTTGACGGGCGCGGCGGAAAGCGCTTCAGACATCAGGGAATACCGTTCGTAATTTGTCGACAGACCGCAGATATTTTAGGTGGTTTGTAACGAGTAGCTTGCTTTTCGTAATCGATGCCTGTGGGCGCAAAACCGCTTTTCTCTCGCCGCAGTTCTCGGCAACGTACGAAGATGGAATTGGTGCAAGGCCGAACGCGAGTGAAGAAGAGAGAAGGTGAGAGACAGACGGAAAGAGAGAAAGCGTGTGGTGCAGCAGAAGGAATCTTCCGCTTGATGCAATTTATTCTGTCGCATTAGATTCAAAATAATTGATCCCCCGGGCGGGTGGAGAATAGCGAGTCATTACTTCAGACTGATGGCACCACCATCGCTTGGTCGGTCGGAGGAAAATAAAAACTCAGAGATCACCTGCTCTCGATGAAAAATTTCACGACTAAGAGGGAGGCAACGCGAGGCGTGGCGACTGGGGGCAGCGGAAAGGGAGGTTAGGAGAGATATCTCGCGAGCGAGAGGAGGAAAGGCTTCGAAGAGTTGTTCCCCGGAAGAGAATGAGCTTTTCGCAGCTACAACAGCGGAGAATTTGCTCGGAAGAATATCGTCCGACTTTCCATCCGGCTATCTCTGCCAAGTGCCTTTTTATCATCCGAGATTCCGACATAGGAGCTACCGAGAGCAGGACTGATGGGATAATCGTATTAAAAAATAAATGGTAGCCACGTGCTTGCATTCTGCGCGCTCCGCACTGATATTTAATCAACGTCCGGTATCGAGATATTTTCTGAGTGCACGAGTCATCGGGATAAGTTGGAGATGGGCGACGGCAGAATATGAAACTATAGAAATACGGCACTGACGTACGATTGTATATTGGGGAATGTGCGATGATTAAGTTATGGAGTAAGGATTCGAGTGGTATTGAGTAAGGACGTATAGGGTGACAGGCTGTGGCAAGTGAGGAGTCGGGTACATAGCCGTTATTGAGCTTGTTGCAGTATAAAGCACGTAATTTCATCCCCGCCACGTAATCAATGTATCACAGCTATAGTATTACTTACGTATGTCAAACGAACGGACACGTGCGATTGCTCCTATCAAAGCCAGTAGTCCGCAGAATCTGGTAATTATCAGTGGATGATCAGTCTTCATGTTTCCTGGTGATCGCTGACTTCATGAGAGCAAACGGCAAATGGCTGGAAAAAAGAATACGAAGGATCTTAAACCTTTGATGCTCCATTCGTTGCCTTGAGTGCTTTCGAGAAGCTTTGCGGCTGTTCGAAAGTACAAAGCGCGGTACTCCGTAAATGTACGTAAAACATGATTCGCATCAGGAGAAATGGACGTTAAATCGAGACGAGCATGAAAGTTGTAGATGCACTTACAATTAGAGGTATAGAATACCAACGTGATATACTATTTATCGCGCTACCTCAATACTTTCAACAGCTTACGTCTTTGGTGTGTTCAATTATCCAACCAAATCCAATATTTAGACGCACAGCAGCTGTCGCGATTCCATGCGCAGCGCATTTCTCACGTTTCTCCTACTGTTCTGTGTCATGTGCGATTTATCATTTTACTGCACATCGACTTATTGGATCGCAAGAACGTTGGCGTAGATGCAATTCAATTTTTCAGAAAGAAACAAGAAAAAATGGACTATTGTCAACAATTAATAAACTTGTATTAAAAAAACTGTAACAAGAATGAGTAACAATGGAAAAAAAGACGATTTGTATGGAGAACAGCTTGACTTCTATTAACGCGTTTCGCAACATTATTTTTTTTGTAGAAGAAATAGCTTATTCTCCGTTGAAAATGGTTTAGCCGTGACTTCATATAATCACTCTACGTATTTTAGGCGAAAGCAAAAGAGGATCCGAGATTTCTGAAACATGTAGAGTGCTTAGACGAAGTTATAAATAAAAAATGTTCAACCAGAGCGGCTATTTCGTTTGGGAAAAAAATACCGTGGAGACTTAATTTATTGTGGCGAATTGATACGTCTCCGAAAATGGTGTGATTTAATGACGAAGAAAGATTGATTTTAGCTTACCCGCTACACTCCCTTTTATATGTCACAGGAGATATTCGGAAGACAAACTGAGTGGTCCCACGAATTCGCTGATTATCCCCTTTTTCGACGTATTTGACAATAAACGTATGTCAGTGGTGTATCAGAGAAATTCTTTTAGTACGTCCACAATAACACGAAATGTTAAAACACAGCCGTCTGTATGATATTTTACTCCCCTATGCTGAATGACCAGTTCAACAGACTCATTTTCTCCCCATTTAAATGATAAAAATTGGACGGAATCTTCCTTATTTTATTTTATTGGATTTCATGTGATCAGACAAATGCCTCGTTTTAGTTGATACATTTTATTACTTGTTATTTTCTCGACATATTTTAAGTTCTTTAGGCTTTCTCTTCGGGAGTCAATATTGATACAAAACAAACAAAGTAGTACTTTAATAACAACATCGTTGACATGAAGACAACACTGAATTATGTTCAAACGCGCATGTCGCTCTTACAAGGAACGAAATCGATAAAGATCATGACTTTGATTATAAAAGTCTCAAAGCAGTGAATCGAAATAGAAAATAACGAGAAATTATAAGACTGACATATAGATTCTAAACAGTATGTATCAACCAGTAATAGCCCGTGCGAATCAAACAGTCAAGAAAAAAAAAAGATAAACGAAATCTCCTGGCGTCAGCAAGCCAGCAATAGACGCACGCGCGAAGAATGTAAGGGATACTTCTCGGAAAAAAATAACGAACAAACGACAGACTGTGGCAATAGAATAGAATAAACGAACTTATAAATTTACTATGTATACGCATTATTGTACGAAAATAACATTCATGCTTATACAATTTTTGTATCAAGAAAAATGTCGAAAGAAATGAGAAATAATAAAACTACGTGAATCGGAACGAGGTATTCACTTGAACACATCGAGCTCAGTAAAACAATACAATGCGTAGTACGCACTGTTCAGCGAATCTCTGCGATCTGCAGATGGTCCCAAATTGCCTTGCAAGTTTCTTTTTGACAACGTGCTCCGTTTTACGAGAAAATGCTTATTACTCATCTAAACGGCGCCAGATAGTCTTTTACCGGCAGTGTATATTTTCGGCGTTGCCATTGAAAAGGGCAAATCCTTTTATCATTATTCGGTCACATCATCAGGGGTTCGCAGAAATCTTCAACAGTCCTTCTGACATGTCCGTTTGACCGGAGTTTTTTTCTTTTCTCTTACCTTGTATAAATTATAACGTAATTTTTTCCTCATAAAATGTTCGAAGATTGTTCAAAGTGATTCTGTGAGTGAAGAAGATCTTTTTGGTAAAAACTTCATGCCAATACTTTGTTTGATTTGTCTAGTAACATATACACTAGTAGTTCCAGAGATGACAGATTTTTAAAATATAGTTTTGATTCAGGCGTATTATTGCACAAAACTAACATTCACGCTTATACAATTTTTGTGTCAGGAAAAGTACCCCTGAAAAGTAGGCCTAAAGGTTTGAAAGATGTGGAAAAAATGAGAATAAAACTACATGAATCAGAACGAGGTATTCACCTGAACACTTCGAACTCAGCAAAACAATACAATGCGTGATTCGCGCCATTCAGCAAATCTCTGCAATCTGCAGATAGTCCCAAATTGCCTTGCAACTTTTTTTTTTGTGCTCCGTTGACAATGTGTCCCGTTTCACGAGAAAATGCTTATTACTCATCTAAACCGCGTGAAATAGTCTTTTATCGGCAATGTATATTTTTGGCGTTGTCATTGAAAAGGGCAAATCCTTTTATCGTTATTCGGTCACGTTTGCAGGATTTCGTAGAATTTTCAAGAGTGATTCTGACATGTCCGCTTGACCGAAGTTCTTTGCTTTTCTCCCACCTTGTGTAAATTATAACGTAATTTTTTCCTCATAAAATGTTCAAAGATTGTTCAAAGTGATTCTGTGAATGGAGATCTGTTTCATAAAAGCTTCATGCAAATGTTTTTCTCATTGTCCTAGTAACATATACACTAGTAGTTCCGGAGATGACAGATTTTTAGAATATAGTTCTGATTCAGACGTGTTATTGTCCAAAAATAACGTTCATGCTTACATAATCTTTGTATCAGAAAAAGTACTCCTAAAAAGTAAGCCTAAAGTTTTAATATATGACGAAGAAAATGGGAAGTAATAAAAGCACATGAATCAGAACGAGGTATTCACCTGAACACTTCGAACGCAGTAAAACAATATAATGCATGGTACGTGCTGTTCAGCAAATCTCTGCAATCTGCAGATAGTCCAAAATTGCCCTGCAAGCTTTCTTTCGACAATGTGCTCCGTTTTGCGAGAAAATGCTTATTACTCATCTAAACCGCGAGAGATAGTCTTTTACCGGCGGTGTATATTTTCGGCGTTGTCATTGAAAAGGGCAAATCCTTTTATCGTTATTCGGTCACGTCTGCAGGGTTTCGCAGAAATTTTCAAGAGTCATTCTGACATGTTTTCCAGGCGTTCCGCGTACCCCCGAGCCACTGCTGAGTAAAAAGACCTTAATCGACTTAAGAGTAAAACTACGGTACCGAGTCATTCCTTTTTCTTGGCACAAACCTGGACGACCAGTCAGCCCTCGGCGGTCTGTGGAACGTGTGTCGCCTGGAGAAACACGGAAAGTCCGACTCGTAATCGAGTCCCTGCCCAATTAGTCCAACCTTGCACCCTTGTGTCCCTCTCAGCACGAACTGAGATATGGCTATACGATGGAAATGGAAAAACGAGAGGCAAGGGAAAGAGTAAAAACGTTGTTATTTAGGGTTTATTACAAATAAAAATGACTCCCGCGAAACTAATGCTGATTGGAAGATATTTTTGCTCCTGTTGGCGAAATATGAAAGTGCGCAAGCGTCGGCGGAGAAATAAGTAAAAACGTGAGAGTAGGACAAAGTTCATACTGACGTTATGTTACGTACTAATATTTCATGAAGCAATCATTTTATGCTGGTTTCAATGAATAAGTCGCCAATTCATAGTCGCAGTGACATACTATTGTTCTAACAAAAAAGCACATACTCGCTCCTTTTTGGACGGTCTTTTGGCACTTTATTCCCATGCCGTTTAATTAATCGCATCGGGTACACACCAATCGGAAAATCGGCTAATCGGAGTTATTCGCCTAAATGTTTTAATGGAAACGTACGATATTTAGCCATATGATCCGCGAATAATTCAGCTTATGAAGAATAATAAAAGTCGGTGTGCCAGACGGGATTCAATTCCCTTTCCGTAATTAATTTTTCAACGGTGACCTAGAATGTAATATAAATCCGAATCCACTGGAACGACGACGCTCTTAATAATTCATTTTGATTACAGGACCGAACAAAGTATAAAAATTGACCCAAATGGAGACGGTAATTGTCGAAACGTAGTTACCTACGAAAGTGACGTTCTTCTAATAAATAATTATAGCTTTCAGGCGTATGCTGATCGAAAGAACGACGTGGCTGCCTTCGGCTCGTTATTATCATTCAGGGTCGACGCGTCGAGCGCTATTACATTTAACGAGCGAAAATTCATTTGCTGAATAATGTAGCACGGAAAGAGGAATGAAAATGAATTTCAAAATGAGTGAAACTAGTGCGGCATAAATTTCCTGTGGCCCAAATCAATTTAACGCGGGTGGAGAGTGAAGCGCACCACTGGTTGAATCACACGACCGAAGAAAGTTGTTATATGTGTGTGTAATCACGTAATTGCAACTATTTATGTGTGTAAGCTATCTGCCGAGGATGCAAGAAATCGATGTGTAATTAAATGTGTGACTGAAAGTGAAGCACGAACACGAAATTTCTGGATAGATACAGTTAGTATGGAAAATATTGGTGTACCGTCGTGAAATTGTCATTTATTAACTATTTTGTTTAGCCAACGTGCTTGCTTATGTTTATCTATGTTTATCCGTAATAAATACAGGAAAATAAGTAGTCGTAAATTAATTATTACTTGCCTCTATCTGCCATTATTTCCACACGTTTTTGTTTTATTTTTTAATGACAGTTTCCAATAGTATAAAGTTTAGAACTCTGCTGATGGTGGAGTTATTACGTCAAGTATGACGTAGATATAACATTTGCAAACATAGTGATGATGTTAGGTATAGTAGTAAGAGAAACCCTCCTGTAAATATATATGTACGTGGAAATATGAGTAGTACCAAAATTTATTGCTCTTATATTATGCCGATTTTTTGGTTTTTCTTATCAACTTCGCAAACTGTATGAGCGATTATTCTTTTGTACTGTATCTACTGCAGAACATTATGAAAACAACAATAAACTCGTTGTTCACAAAACATTAGTTACTAGAGTCCAATTTTACGAAGTATTGTTTAAAATTTATCCGTGTACGAATGCTTTACACCCTAACTTTAAGTATTAAGTTTACAAAATGATACTTAAGATCACAGTATTTATATCGTTGAAATACAGAAATATAATGGAATGTATTAATAAATGGGCGTTTGTTAATAAGAATATTTTGGTGTAAGTTACTTTACTTATTACTAGTGTCACGTGTATACTATATGTGAAGAACTCCGAAAATTGAAAACGTAAGCGATTTAAAGCAAATATACCATTAATGAAAGCTAAAGGTAAGAGGTATGCATCTTTAGTTATTATTATATACTAATCTGCAAAGTAAGAGACTGAAAATAAAGCACCCGATTGTATCCCTTGATTATGCAAACAAGAAGCATTTTAGTTAAAAGTGATTTTACATGCAAGTAAAATGCATGACAGGCAGTAATTTAAGGGGTGCATGTTTCATAGGTATTAATCATAATGTTATTTTTCGGCGGCTTGGTCAATTATTCAGATCGAACCATGAGATCATATTATGCTATAATAAATCAATTTGATAAAACAATTAACTTGCTTCTCTTGTTTCCGATCAAAGAATACTTTCGGACTGCAAGAATTCCACTGTTTTACAATTGTCCCGTCTACTGTTTGTGCTTTGTATCGGTTTTCTCCAATACATCTACTGATCCAAAGACTTGTATCGAACGTATCCATTACAACAGAACATCGTACTATTATTCTCGTTTTCGAAGGATGCTCTGCGTAAATCTAGCACAAACGAATTCCTACATAGCATACAAAATGGTCGTTTCGGCCAAATACTGGACGAAATTCAGTATTATAAAGACATATTTCCAATGGGCACAATATTCCGTTGACCGCATTTTCCTTGCAACAAGGTTGATCAATAATTGTTATGTTTTCCAAAATACTCTGATACCTCCATACACATACTTCTTTCACTTTCTTCTACCAAAATTCTGTGCAAGGCCATGTAACAAAGAACATTGTATAGAAAAACATCATACCACTATTTCTCGATTCTGTCAGAACATTAGTGTACATAAAGCATCAAAAAATGCATGTAATGAATACGGAATTGGCGTTTAGGTCGAATACTCATTGGAATTCAATATAATAAACATTTCCAATGATTGCTATAGTCCAACATATCTCTTCCATCCCGTTCTATCAAAATCTTGTGCAGCCCTATATAATAGGGAATATCTTAGAGAAAATCATCATATTACTCATTATCGTTTTCGTAAGTACCTTGGCGTACATACTGCATAAACACATTCGTGTACAGAGTATAGAATACATGTTCAGGCGAAATAGAGTATACGATCCAATATTATCAGAACACTTTTCCAATTCTCACAATAGACTACTTCCCGTATATCCACAATCGTCATTTTTTGCAAACATACTGTCATACTCCCATACGCCCACACACACAGACAACTATCATGTTCAATCTGTCTGTACCAAAAGCCAAGGCAGCCACATCTAATTTAGGCCAAATACTGATTGGGATTCACTACATTAAAGAAACATTTCCAATGACTGCTATAGTCCAACACTTTTCTTCCATTCCATTCTACTATGATCTCGTGCAGCCCTATTTAATAGGGAATATCTTAGAGAAGATCATCATATCACTCATTATCGTTTTCCTAAGTACCTTGGTGTATATATTACATAAACACATTCGTGTACAGACTATAGAATAGGTGTTTAGGTAAAATATAGCACACGATCCGATATTATCAGGACACTTTTTCACTGGTCATAATAGTCTATTCCCCGTATTTCTACAATCGTCATCTTTTGCAACATACTCTCATACTCCCATACGCCCACACACCCAGACAACTATCACGTTGAATTGGTCTGTACCAAAAGCCAAGGCAGCCACATCTAACATTTTCGTATAATCCAAGCACGCAACTATCCGTGCACACAATTGCTCCTATTAATTCGCACGGCTTCCTTGCGTTCCGCACTTAGTCTAATGTTGCTAACCGCGCGTAATATCGCCGATAATTAATGTTTTCGCAAACGAACCATCGGGCACAAATCGATTATACGTAACGCGCGGCAATGAGCTATAGATACGTTTCTTGGTGTATCACGGCAGATAGCGTCGTTATCGACATGGCGTTAATTAGTGCGCACCTGTGAGCCGACGTTCTCGAAATACCATTAGCGGTCGCTGCCGCCGAGGTATTGCCAGTTTGGGGGAGGCGTTTTCTGCCAGCTGCAAATAATTAGCAGGGAAGTTTGACGCACGGGATGCCAGCCTTGCGATTTGGATATTACGCGCTGCAGGTTAGGAGGGCGTCTGCGGAGACACGTTCCCTGCTAAGTTCATTGATTATCGACACCAAAACGGTACAAAGGTGTAGGGCGAGGTGCGCATGTGTGAGTGTGTGAGACCTGCATCTATAGCCAGGATCCCAGGTGCCAAGTGAGCGAAACAGCGACGGAGGGGGCATGCAGTCGATTCTGTGGGCGACGGCGAAAATCTCATTACGAATTTAGATTGGCTTTAAAAGATGCTGCCAGAAACAGTGGCCGGAGTTAATTGACAGGTTTGCCAATAATATGGCGGTGCGTGTGCGGAATGTGAACAGCCAATGGCTGGAAATTATGGGCGGAGTGGAGTTTTGTTAGCGGAGTTTTCGCTCGCCGGTTTTATTTGTTCAGTTTATTTTGCGGAGCGGCGCGGTGGGAGGATGACAATTTGCCGGTATTGCCGATGAAGCTGATAGCCTGAGCATCACCGGGCGCGGGCTAAGTGCTGACGAGTTTTAAATCTCCCTGTTTTCGTGCGCCCGGACGATGGAGAGATTTGTTAGATGTGGACCGCATATTTAATTATCGGAGAACTAGCCAACAACAGAGTTCCCACTGAACGTCTCGTTAGTTGCATCGATCGCCATGCACGTGCCCAAATATAAGCATTGAAGGCAACTTTGATGGGCTATAAAGGTGTAACGTTATCCGTCGATGCCGAGTTATGTACTAAGTAAATCAATGTAGTGATTTCGAATTGTTTTTAAGTGGGTAACGAATTTTCCTGGATGTATATGTAGGATTTAGATATGTGTAACTAGAAGGTATGATACTTATAAACAATGATAACAGAATCAAGACACTTTAGTCTTGTTTCCTAATTTCTTATCGTTTCGACGTTTTGTCTTTTCATCTTAATGTCGTTTTGCCTTTACGTATTTTCGTCTTTACGTTTCGTCATAAACTGACTACTACGCAACCAAACAGCACAATTCAACAAACTCGTCATCTATGATACCGCAATATAATAATTGAGGAAAATAGGTGACCTTTGCTTACCAATTAGAGAACCCTGTACACGAGATCCTACATATAGCATTTATGTAACTTTCAACAAACCAGTTTAGACGACACCTATTCCGGAATGCTTTGTCAAATAGGTCATAATCGACCGCCATACACGTGTCAAAGTATGAAAGTAACATTTACGCGATATAAAAGTTAATCATTTTTTGTCGGTACCAACAAATTGTACACGTCGCCATTTCAAATTATTTTTAGGAGAATAAAGGAATTTTGTAGGTGTACAGCATGAAATTAATTTTGAGGGAAGATAAGAGAGATGCACTAAACGTCTCGTTAGTTATATCGAACGCCGTGCACGTGACCAAATTTAAATATTGAAAGCAACTTTGATGGGTTATCCAGGTGTAACGTTATCCGTCGATGTCGAGTTATGTACTAAATGAATCAATGTAGTGATTTCGAATTGTTTTTTAATGGGTAACGAATTTTCCTGGACGTATAGCGTTTATTTAACTTTCAATAGACCAGTTTAGAGGACACCTATCCGTAAATGTTTCATTAAATACGATATAATCGACCGCCATACACGTACCAAAGTATATGCATCGAAAGTAACATTTATGCGTTATAAAAGCGCATAATTTTTTGTCGGGACCAACAAATTGCACACGTCGCCATTTCAAATTATTTTTAAGAGGACAAAGGAATTTCTTAGGCGCACAGCATAAAATTCATTTTGAGGGAAGATAAGAGAGATGCACTAAACCTCTCGTTAGTTATATCGACCAACGAGCACGTGCTAGAGAAGGAACATCGAAAGGAACCTTTGGTATTGAACCACCGATTTGCCGATATGACGGCTGCACCTCGTTAGCTTGCCCCGCGATATGTCGATATATCGCAGCGCAAAGTATCGAAGACACTCTATGCTAAGGGTAATATGAGACTGATATGAAATCTCGTCGCAAGATTCTAAAACGCGCACATGTCGATTACACGGCTATATGTTACTTCAATTAGATCGAGCAAACTTTAACTCTCATTCAATCTTCCAGTCTTTTCACTTGATTTGCATCCGTTCAATTTTCTTGCCTCCAATGTATTGAAATAGACAAGCTGCACTTAATTTTCCATCACCATTGAACATAAAGACATGGCTTATTATTGATACTCGTATTATGCTTTGCAACAGGCTCAGATTTTATAAAGTAAACATAGTATTGACTTCTCGCCGTTGTCGCAATTCAACGTTGAATTTTTCAATCACATGAAAGCGGCGTTAGCGCGGAAGACAGAAGAAAGTTTGATTCTTAAGAGTGGGTATGTCGATTTCCGGAAATTTTTCGAGACCCCTAAGGATTTTCCGAGGATTTTTCTCGTAATGACCAGGACTCCGAAGCAATCTCTTCCTGCTGTCGTTGCAAAATACATTCGAGATTTTACGAACGAATCGAGTCGCTGAAACTTACGCTGAAACTTACGGATCTCATGACCTGAACGCTCGAATTCCCAGGAGGGAGGTCAAAGACAATGTGTAGTTTATGCAAGGGAATCTGTACTTGAATTACGCTACGCTATCTTCAACTTTCTTATCGTCGCGACTTACTATTGCTGATATTTGACGGCCGCCGCCGAACTTTATGATCACACGTGCTTTTAACATTTCGTTGAAGTTACCGGCGGCAAGGAAATCTTCGTAAATGATGGACGGAATCTTCTGGGACACGCGGAAAAATAACGAATCGTTGGTCTTAGCACGAATTCGAGTTTACGGACGAGAAAATTGTGGGGATAAATTACTTAACTTTTGTTGGCTACTGCTAACGCGAGGCTAGCTTAATTCCCATAAGAACACCATTTCCACTTTCAGCCCTCCTTTATCCTAATCCTGTGTTGTATATATAGCAAAGTACGTTTTCTTTATACAATAACACGTTCTGCATTCATGAAGCACTTAGGTGTTCGGCCGTAAGAATATAGTTTCAGCGGAGTTGCTCAATGCAAATCGATCTTTTACTTTGAAAGGGAAACATTCTGTTAGGCAGATTAGTTGTGTAAGGCTTATATTTTGTCTCCTAAATAGTATGAATGTTTAATTATGTCATTATAGAACATCTGACATAATTTCAACGAATGTATTGTGATTTCCGCGTCTTACTGTTATTTATTTCGGAATATCGATTAAAAAAACTCTTCTCGCGATAAAGCAGGACTGTTGTCGTCCGGCTAATTCTGTTCTAATACATTTCTATTAACACGTTCCGTACCAAGCTCATTTTGCCTGACTTCTCGTTCAGGCCATTTGATATTTCGACTAAAGAATGATATATTATCACACAATATTTTATTATGTTGTCAATCGATAAGCAGTTACGTTGTTTAGAATAGTTATCACGTCGTGTACCACTGCTGCGGTCAGTTCTATTGTAAAAGTCAGTTTATTCGTAACATATCGCCTAGTAAAGAACATGCTGCATTCGAATTTGTTTTAAATAAAAAACGAGGGAAAAAATATTTTCCAAAAAGTACGTAGGAAAACTAAAAACTATAAGAGTAATGACGCTTTGTAGCGGTTTCCCGATAAAGCCGTTTTTATGTATCTCTTGCTTTAACAAAATCAACCATTAAATGTAATTATTAAATATTGTGAATATAAAAATTAAACAAACTTATGTGCTTCGTTCTATACTGCATTTTGTATAATGCCCCAATCCTTTAACAGAAATATTTTTCTATAGAATTAAATTTGTCATAAACATATATTTTCAGCGCATTAAATAAATATGTCTGAGCGTACCACCGGTGGAACACGTGGCCTGAAGATCAAGTTTAACATGTACCACCGGTGGTACACGTGGCACGGAACGTGTTAAACAAAAGTTTTACAAGTTGAACAGTTTAAGACATTTCGATTTTAAATATTACATTTGTAATTATTTTTTGAAGCATAATTTGTTAGTACGAGGCTGAAACTTGCCAGCGTTCAGCAACAACATTCGACGATATAATCTTACGGCACTGCGCGCCGCCCTTTCCTTTGTTAGTTTCCCTGCAGCCTGTGCACGCGACGCATTACGATCTAATTCATTATTGTTTGCAAGGTGTAATCCATTCGTATCTAATAAAAGAGACTGCATCTCGTACCGAATT
Source organism: Cryptocheilus praepositus (assembly GCA_033815515.1). Lineage (NCBI taxonomy): Eukaryota > Metazoa > Arthropoda > Insecta > Hymenoptera > Pompilidae > Cryptocheilus > Cryptocheilus praepositus. The sequence goes on from JAWWQZ010000153.1 coordinate 2,207,196, forward strand.
TCCACTCGCTACCCGACGCCTGCCAATACAATTTTGTCATATGATAATGTCACGACGTTTATATAAAATGCCGGACTGCGACAAATTGTCACAAGCACTTACAAGCCAATTGACATAGATTGCTTAACTTGAATGCAACAAATGGGTTGACGATAAGTGCGAAAAAAACCTGGGCATACTATATACCAGCCTAATGAGTACAGAATAGACAATTGAACAGATGTACAAAAAGTGTAATGCTGAATGTTTTCATACTGATAATATTTTAATAGAATATGCACGCTCAGCGATACGAAAGTTCTCGATAATATAATCGACGCTGTTATTTTTTAGATCAGTGCAATCGTGGGAAATATAAACTTACACTTGAATTGCAATAGTTTCATTTTGATGAACATACATTTTTTTTCTGCCTCTGCGGTACTGGCTATAGGTATACTCATCCGGTTTAAGAAAATTACAGTATACAATATTCCGCATGATGGGAATGGTTATGTATACCAATCAGCAAAGATTTTTGATATGTCAATTACTAGTTTTCATTATTTATTATAATTGATTACGCAGCCCACATGTCTGCAGAGTAAAATATATAGAAACTGCTTTGCAAGGTGCAGTATTTATATGGACGAAATTCAGGAAAATTGCATCGCTACTTTCTCTGCATACAGAGAAAGCATCTCTGCAATAGAAGTTCACCTCAAAGTTGCACTTTGAAACGGCTGGAGAAAGATGAATGCCCCTGTTTGTGGATACAGATGAAATTACGTTTTAAGTTAGGAGAGCCAATCTTTACCGTGTGCAGACAAAGAATGTGATTTAAAAACCTGCCTAAACACTACAATAGAATGTTACTTAGTTGAAATATGCATACTTTGCTTCATTAAGGATTATTCTGCGATGAACATAAACACGCTATTTCTCCTTCTTCTGCCAAAACAAAATATCATTTTTATAGCAACAGTACACCCCCAAAGCTTAATATGTCGGGAAGTATGCGACAATTTGAAAACGCCTTTACCACATGTACTATTTATCATTTTTAGTATTTTTATTCATTTAAACGACGGGTCTACAGATCCAATTGGTAATGTGTGTAAAGAATGTCACCACTCTTTTTCATTTTATTTTAATTCTATTAATTTTTTTTTAATTATTCTAATTAATATTCTATTTAATTATTTTTATTCATTTAAACGACGTGTCTACAGATCCAATGGTAATATGAGCAAAGAACGTCACCACTCATTTTCATTTTATTTCAATTCTACTTAAATCGCATCTTATGTAGACTCTTGAAGCGGAAACTTATGGTTTCCCTATCTATAGAACGAGATTCTGTTATCATAAATAATAAACTGTATCCCAACTAACAAGAAGAGCAATTACCCATATCAAATTTGCGGGCTTGTCTATCAGCACACAGGGTCCTGCACATTGGTCTCCGACGTGCTCACCAGGGACGTAACATTTGGTTAAACAACCCTCTAAACATTTCAGGCCACGAATCTATGTGACCCGCATTCGTCTCGCAAGACTCCACAGCGAATGGAAACACTCGGCTACCCAGGAGCGTTTTCTATCTTTGGCCAGGATCGACGCAACGTCATGTATCTATATAGGCGACAGGACTTTGGTACGAAGCCAGGCACGTATAAGACGTAGTCCCAACACGGAATCTCGTTCTGAATGGTTGGCGGTGGACCGCCTACCCTGTGGACCTATCGCTGGCTATTATCGCATACCCTGCGGTTTTAAGCTATCGCAGCACATAAGAGTGCCGGGAGAAGTTTCGTCTCTGATGGCACTGCCTTCCAACCGCCCTTTCTCTGTCAGATTTTCGCCACATATCCTGCGGCCGGCGTGCGTCTACGTTCTTCTGCCGAGATAACGCCGGCCGGTTTGTATAAGGCGTTAGAACGCTGCCAGTGAATATCGTAAATACATTTTCCTTATGGAAGGGATGCCACGTGTAACATATTCTTTGGTATCACCCGTTTCAATGCCTTTCATTTCCCATGCGCGACTGTTCCAATTATTAGTAGGCGCCGAGAAATATGTGACTTACTTAAAAATTGCGCGTGTTGGGAAGACAAGTGCTCTACCGACATCAAGAATTTGTTTGAAAATCATTGCTTTACGGAAAATTGTTCAGGTCTGTTCAGTTCAGTTCATTGGGTTTCTTTATTCCGTTTGTCCATTGCAATTTTTGCTCCGCATGGGGGTAAAAAAGAGAGTACGTACACGGCGAGAGTACGATGTAATCTATGTGGAATCCCCTCTTTCACTTAGTATAGTTTTGTTCCGAAATTAGCAATGCTGTCGTGACCGGCCAGTTGCCTATTACAGGACAGTTATATAATCGAACATGATCTTGCTCTTGAATGAGACGCACGGTTTAGAAATATCCAACACCGAGCGGATTAACACGTTGACTGCCGTGTCTATTTTACTATATATAGTAATGAAGTACTACTGTACATGATTGAATTGTGCAAAATGAAAGTAATGCGAAGGTATCGGAGACCAAAGAATTGAATCACTATTTAAAACCGTCCGAATATCAATTGCTTTTATAAGATTGCAAATAGGCTTCATTGCAAATTTTTTGTATTTTTAGTCAAATCTTTTGCGCCGGTCACCGGTAATCACCGTGGCAGTCAACGTGTTAGCAAATGACACTCTTGCATTATTCAATTTGACATTTGGTCGACGTAGAAGAAGGCTCATCGGGAAATGCAGAAGGGTTTCACGTTAAAATGGTTCGAAAGTGTCGAAAGCTATCGCGTGACTGTTGAACTTTTTGATCTCTTACGTATTGCAGTTACAATTATTAGTAACTTTAATGAATAAGCATGCGTTCACACATTGCTGACCGTAGTTCTTTTCTTTTCTCTCACCGTATGTAAATTATAATGTAATTTCTTCCTTATAAGAAATTATAAAGATATGTTCAAATTGATTCTGCGAGTGGAAAAGATCTGTTTCATAAAAGCTTCATGCAAATGTTTTTCTCATTGTCCTAGTAACATATACTCTAGTTGTTCCGGAGATGACAGATTTTTAGAATGTAGTTCTTATTCAGACGGTCTGAATATCCCGCGTGAATATGCCGCGTGACACATCACATTCTAAATATAAACTAAAGGGTGTCTCAAAATAGACTGACATTTTAACTTATTAATAAATCGTATTATTTATTTAAAAAATACAAATGTTTTTATTTTAATATCGTGTAATTCTCCATGACTAAACCTCGGTACTTCCTGATACCAATTGTTCAAGATTAGTACTCTACGTTCGCTACAAAAAAAATAGCACGTCATTTTAAATGTTAAGTCATATTGAGACAACCTTCAGAATACTTCAACAAGGCATGTACTTGTTAAAGTACCAACGGTGGCATTAGATAGAAGGATCGCCGCTGTGACGTCCACGTGATTTCGGTGATTATCGGTCAACGTCGCGTAGACGTGACTGTTTTAGCCGCAGTAGAATGAGCTGGGGGTAGGCGATGAGATTTGCGCCAAGCCGTCGGCAGTGGGTGACAGTACGCGGTTGTCATAGTGTTAACCTTTGCGGATGATCAGCGTCTAGCTGGTCTAGGCGAGAATGGACCTTCTAAACGGTATGCATAGTGGCAAAGGGGGTCCTATGCGGAGCTTATCTTAACCCCGAATGAACAAGCTGAATACGTATACCGGGGGCTAGGAGTCGTATCGACAGCGCGTCGATGCATAATTATGGGGTCTTGAGCAGCGAAAAGCACATAGTCGAGCTGCCTACAGTACCAGTCGAAAAGCGTCGAAGGAGAAACAGGGAGTTTCGTGGGAGAAGAGGATGTCTTGAAGCGAAGACCGAAAATTGCGGACCCAGACGCCACTGTTTTGTAGCTTAACACGTTGAGCGCCACGCGTATTTTTAAGGAAATCCCCGCCAGGCCATGCGCGCTGCTTAGAAGCAGTGTATTGAAAGTGTTCGGACGCGTATTAATAACAGCGAACACGTGCGAAGCGGCGGCACATTTTTTCTCATCAAAGGGTTCTGGTACGTTGCATAGAAACACTCAGACCGAATTTTTATATACAATGACGTGCGTCACCGACTGATGCAACGTTTGTAAACCAAAGCGCCTTTTTATCGCGTAAAGTATACTATCATCGGTGGTCCGGAAAAGAATGACTTCTCGCTGGGTCGGACGCACTCTCGATCATGCACTGCCCTTTGTCCGTTTCGTTTTCGGCGTATCGTTCTTCGGCGGTAGTGCATTGCGTCACCCAGTCGTTCGATACTTCGTTGTCATAAGAGTTCGTTTTACAGGTTCGTCTTTTGACCAATTACGGCTAAGATCTCGTGCGAGACACATCAGAGCATTGTTATAGTAGGCAAATTGTCTTCTTCTAGTACTTACTCACGCGATACTTTTTGTAAAGTGTAGAAATAGTTTTTGTTAATAAAAACTCATAAAACCCTTAATCAGGCTTCTCTTTTTACGTGTAATTAGCGACCGAAATCCACGTAATCGCCTTTGCACGTGGGTAAGAACGCATAGTGCGTTCGGGGCAAACCCGTTAGTAAAAATTCAGTAACGGGCGCGCACAAACGTATAAGATGTATTGCGGTATAACAATGCAAAGCGCACTATAAACAGATTAAAATGTACTCGACACTGATATGTAAATATATTAGGGCCATCGTTTCTTATCGTAATAGAAAATGTTTACGTTTAGAATGAAATGCTTATGGGCATTCATTCAACACATTATGGGCCAAGACTGTTTCGTCTTATTTATCGTTTGGCCCGCTGGAAAGATTTTATCGAAATCGGCTTGCGGCCGTGGCTCTGTTTATGTTATGACAATGTAATACATATATTTTGGAAATGCGACACAAACTGGTAGAGCAATGGCCAGAAAATTGAGTAAATATTTCGCCACATTTTGTGATACATGCGAAGGACAACCGTTTTTATGTTTAGCGTGTTTCAATAAAATCCATTAAGCTATTTGACAAGAAACATATAAATGCATTAATGATACAATCCTCTAATAGATAAAAATTGAATGAATTTTAAATAGATTTTCAATAATCACTTAAAACAATGTAATTTTTTTAGTTTTATATCATATACGGAAAGTACAGTGTCAACCACCGATGGCTGACGTGGCACTCAACGTGTTAACTATAGAACATCTGCATATGTATGCCGCCGTGTGTACATGAGCTGCTCATTTGCCAAATCTATTAACATTTAGCCAACCGATCGGGGAGATCTTCCACTTTGACCTTAGCAACGCGTTTCCTTTTTTCTGTTATTATCAGTTACCTTTGTCTGGAGTTGTTCGCAATTACTGACGAACTGTTTATATAAAGCACAGTATATAATAAAATCCACCAATTTAGTGCTGAAAATTACTTAAAAAGTTACACAATCGGTTGGGACTAAATAAAGTCATAGCGGTTTGAGGTGTGACAAGTAAAATTAAAAAATGCACAATCCACTGTATAAACTGGGATGTTGTGAACGATATCACACCGTAAACAAATATTAAAACGCATTACTATTTTTTTATTTCACGTTTGGGTCATGCTATTCATCTTTAGTCAACTTTAATATTCTTAATTTGCAGACTTTATTACCCACGCTTTTGGAACAACCTACAAAAAATACTTGTGATATACATTTAATTTCATGTTTTGTGTAAGCTATATTGGAAATCATTAAACAAAATTGTTACTGCAAGATATAATTGACCAGTTAAATAATTTTCAGAGTTCTTTGATTTCAAATAGTGAATAACAGTTCGCATTAGTTGCGAAAAATACGTGGTGGAAACCGTACAGACCGGTTAGGCGCGCGCGTTTAGCTAAGTGTTAACACTACACGTACCAAGTGGGATCAAATGACCCTTTTCAAAATTTACTTTAAAATCGTACAATCATTGTTATTTCTATCGCTTATTTGACTTTCTGCAAATTCTCATATCATCTAATTATTCAATTTTTCGCTTTAATAACTTAGGAATTACTTTTTGAAAATCAATGGTTATTTCATATGGTGTCAAATGATTCTCATGGTAAGAATAGATAGGTGTAAAGTACCGGTACGTTTAGTGTTGTAGTTAGTCCACGGAGTAAAAATTGTTAAAATTATTTTAAATATTAAAAGTACAGTAACAACCGAGTGCATTCACATGGAGGCGTATACAAATTCGAAAGTGCAGGTAATCATTTTCAGAAAATCAATGGTTTGTACATATGTGTCCGGCCAAAAACCAATGACGATCACTGTAGTGATTTGACGTGACTTCAAATCGCTTGATATGCAGAAAGTTAAAATCCATGGATACATACATGTATAATAAATAGATCGGCTGTGCGATAAGTGGCAGTGTTTAATTACGTAAAAAATAGGAAAAGTTGTGAGTATTTCTGTCTTTTTATTTTAATGGATAAGGACGATACCGAATGGGATGAATAGACGTGCATGAAAAGGGGCAGTTCTACGCTGCTTTATTTTCACCTATCTGTACCTATCCCCATTACATGACCGAAAAAGACAGAAATGCCCAGAACGCTGTTCTGTCCGGCATATGATTGAGTACTTCCACTTACGGCAGTGGCCGGTCTATTATATATGGCTATTTTATATATGAGGCTTTCGCGGGCAGAGTTTTTGAAAGCGTTATTGACTTCCGGATGGTTGCCACGTCAGTTTCGAGCATTTTATCAACATTTCGCTATCGTTACAGTCTGCATCATGACGACTTGTGAGCTTGGATACGAAAACACTCTTCACACAATATAGTATGTCGTTAAGTGTCCATAAGAATCGATGCATTGGTCAAGTGGTAAATTAAAAAATATCTGATCGGTGCAATAATCCATGCCAATAAATATGCATACTTAAGAACATACGGTGCCCATTAAATTTTTTATATTGATTAGCTGCTCAATGAAGAAAATATCTGAGCAGCTGACGTAACTATGCACAGCACTAACCAAGGGCACAGCAGAGTACACTTAACAAAATTCTGATAATGCAGACTGTAACATCCACAAATTGTCGGCATTATTGTTGAAACACATGCGGCAACCTTCTAGTAGTTTCGAAGTAGTAAGTTTTGAAAAATGCTGGCCACGGAAGCCTCAAATATAAAAAGGACATGTATGCCCCGCTTTGTTCGACATGTGCTGAAATATTCACGTTTATTGCTATTTAATGTATCAACACATCAACATATTTGGTTGGCTGGTGTAACGTTGCGTAGCAATAGACATGAGCAGCTAAAAACAAGTTCCCCAGTCCAAATTATACGGATTGTAATGTCTGTAAATTGTCGCGGAATACTTGAAACAAATGCGGTTACCATCCGGAAACCAATAGTGCCTTCATGCATGTCTAGGTTAAAACGATCTGACACAATAGACGAATGATGCGTTCAGTCGTGCATCATGGAATTATCAAAGTGTATCAGAAAGTGACGTGCACTCAGGTGGCTAAGGAGTGTACTTCGAACACCACGTACAGATGCGACTTTATTTCATGCAGTTCTCTGATTCTGCAGCCTAATGTTTTTACTTATAACGGCAGACAACTCCGACGTGCTCGGTCAAAGGAATCGACTTTTCGTTCTTGTTCTCGGAAAATAGGTCGATGGTCTTTCTACCGCAATGTGTTGAAACTCGTGCCTTCGTGTTTTTCGAGTAATGCGCGCCAGCGTGATTTTTCAAACGACCCGCATCCAGCCCCTTTTTAGCACAGTTCATATTTAATGTCTCTTTTTCCTAGAAGCCCTCAAAGCTTTGCAACACCATTTTTATTGAAGTTCTTCAATTCTATAAGTTCTTTGATTGACGCTGCGAAATATATTACTGTAATTTCGAACGAATTTCTAATTTTACCGTTTTAAAGATTTTATTTCATACCCTTTTCATTCGAAGTTCATTTGAAGTTCATCAATAATTTCAAAAATCACATACAGAAAATTAGAAAGGATTGTAAAATACAATATAAATAATTGTGAACATTGTAGAAATAAATTGTAATGGGATTATGGCTTGTCAATTAAGAGAAGTTTGTTAATGCTCGCTGTTTATAGAATGAATAATTACTCAAGGAGTGGTACTCGTCTAATACTAGAATAGCTATGTAAATTGTTTAATTCACTATTGCTTACTACTGAGTTGACTCATTCTTTTTCCTTCGTATTAGTAAACCATTATTTTCTCATAAAATAACTGTTCTAATGATCCTAAAATGAATCTGTATATCCATATTCGTATCTCAGATAATAGTATGCCTAACCGGTACCAAATTTATTTGAAAACTCACTCCTGTTTGCTATGAATGCGCACGTATCAATAAATCAATAAATCGATTTTGCATAATAGGAGTTGAATTCGACACAATTTTGCACTATCCACCCAAATTGTACGTATTCCTATTAATAAGTAGGAAAAGTAAAAGGACTGACATTATTAGGTATATATCGCCGACATCTTCATTTATACTTCCATTGCGTAAATCCGCGATATGCATATTATTGAATTTCACTTTTCGTCCTAATGAGTATTGCAAGCCCTTAAACATGAACCACCATACTTATTAACATTTCATATATACCGTAATTTGAAATAGCAAGGTTTGTCAAGTTTATTTGGTTTTTGTACAACATCGCACTATCGCGCGTTTCAATAAGTAAATAATTAGACACAATAATGTTAAACTATCCAATAAAATGTTGATGAATTCATTTTACGTATTCCTGTTAACACGCCACAAAGTGTTTTAGACAAAAGTACATGAGCTGACGTTACTATGTGTATATCGCCGCCGTATTCATTTATACTTCCATTGTATAAATCCGCAATATGCATATTATTATATTTCACTTATGCGTCCTAATGAGTATTGCAAGCCCTTAAACATGAACCACCACACTTATTAATGTTTCATATATACCGTAATTTGAAATAACAATATACCTAATGTTTATCAAATTCATTTTTTTGTTTTTGTACAACATCGTACTTTCGCTTGTTTCAATGAATGAATAATTAGACACAATAATGTCAAACTATCGAATAAAATTTAGATGAATTCATTTTACATATTCCTGTTAATACGCGACAAAATGTTTTAGACAAGAGTACATGAGCTGACGTTACTATGTGTATATCGCCGCCATCTTCATTTATACTTCCATTGCGTAAATTCGCTATATGCATATTGTTATATTTTACTTATATGTCCTAATGAGTATTTCCAGCCCTTAAACATGAACCTCCACACTTATTAACATTTTATATGTACCGTAATTTGAAATAACAAGTTACCTAACGTTTGTCAAATTCATTTGGTTTTTGTACAACATCGTACTTTCGCTTGTTTCGATGAATAAATAATTAGACACAACAATGTCAAACTATCCAATAAAGTTTTGATAAATTCATTTTACGTATTCCTGTTAACACGCGACAAAATGTTTTAGACAAGAGTACATGAGCTGACGTTACTATGTGTATATCGCCGCCATCTTCATTTACACTTCCGTCGAGCTAACCGGCGATGTGCAAAACGTCAAGTACACTCTGCTGCTCACGGCATCGCAACGTTATATCAAACCACCAAATAAATTTCAAAACACATAAACGACTAATGCTTCGCAGGCCCCACCCGATAATACGTTGAGATCGTAATCGTACGTGATGGACCCCATGATTCAACGTTACGCCCCAAAGGTGACAGAACCAATGCATTTCAAGTAAACCGTAACACAGCTTTCATTTTCCCACGTTTAAATCGCACTCATTGCTAAGTATACAGCTAGCAGTATGCCAGGACGAAATCAGTAACGCTGACTATTCGCTTGATCAAATTTCGTCTACCGCTCTCACGCAAAATATTAATTTAAAGCGCAGCCTCATGTTATCGTACAAGCGCAATCAAATTTCGCCCATGCGAAACGTGTACGTAACTGAACGATAATATTAAAGTACATTAATACTTAACTATATGCTAATAATTTAAGGTAAGATCACCACCGACTGCTCCACACGCACGAGATTACATCTTCTGCTCGTGAGATGTTAAACGGAGATAGTGAGGCATATGGCGGGACTAAATTATATGCTTCCCCGTAGTGCAATATTCCTCGGAGAACTAGAAAATAGAGGCTTTTCATTTAAGCTGCACGTTCATCAGACGTTATAAATTGTACGTGTTATTTCACTGCAGAAATTGATGAATGTCGTTAAGTTCTGCGTGATTTTATATTGTCGTACCATACATCGATCGTAAATATAGATACGTGACGTATAATGACTTATGCACTCTAGAAAACTTAAAAATTCTAAGCACGCTCTCTGCGTGGGAAAGGTAACATAGCAGTTTTACCATTTTTAAATTAAGAATTAGTAACGTGATAATTGGTTATGATTGTTGTATTGCGATAAAGTTGACTCTAATGACTTTTTATATTGATGTCGTAAAACGTGCGTAGATATAATCCAGATACGTACGATATGTACTTATTTTTTATTTTTACAATTATACAATTGACACGTTGTGTATATTTCTGCGTAGCAGATGCTAGTTAATCCTATGTTTGCGTTCTACGTTTATTTGATAGTCACCCGAGAATATTTACCCCAATTTCGCATTTAGTCATGTAAACTATGTCCTTAATGTCCCAGCAAATATTTAACGTTGCGCCAAACTTGCAAAATGTCATAAAATACACCGTAACCTACTACAAACTTTGCATGTGGATGAAAAAAGTGATTTGCCTTCAAAGCGGAACTCTCTTCCACAAATACAATATTCGCTCGTGATCGATACCAAAATACAGTATTTACCTATTGACAGCCGTTATTTTGAAAAATGACAATGGTGTGAACATGTTTCGAATGCATGTATATTACTTTCCGGGTGCTCAGAAACGTTGATATAGCTTTTCGTTGTATCACGTAGTCTGCATGATATGGTACGATCCTTGTTGTGCACCGAACTGCGATTCTATCGTGCGGTATCGTTAAACGATATCTCCAATGCATTTTGCCGCCATTGGGAACTTGCGTGCACACTGTTACCACTTTGGCTACCGGGTAAGGTGACTATCTATCTATTTCGATGTTCACCTGCATGCGCACACGATACTCCTACTGCTTGCACCACTGTTACGCTACATGTTCTCAGAAGCATTTTTCCTTGATTCATTTTCCTCGTCATGTACGTGTCGTTTATATCGAAAGTGGTGCAAACCACTATATCGAAAGTGGTTTCGAGAAAATCGATAAAATGCTAGTGTGGTATTTAAGTGATGGGGAGTCTACGTTATAAAATTTTCAATTGACCAGTTAATGTTATTTGCGCTAACGTATACGTATTATTAGAATGAACGCAATTCCACGATGTACGCAAATTTTTTTCAGTATGTGCAATAGGAGTTTATATTTGTAAACCAAATAGTTTTTAGGCGTTTATAGGTAATTTTATACAAGCATCTTGATTTAATCATATTTATAATTCTATTCATTCCTGCGATATCCATCTGTTTATGCACACGATACTCTTACTGTTCCGTAGCATTTTTCGTTGATATGTTTTCCTCGTCATATAAGTGCCGTTTATATCGAGAGTGGTGCAAATTCAATTTCAAGAAAGTCAATGAAATGGTAGAGTGGTGTTTAACAATTTCATATTATTCACACTAATCATCAGAAGCAGTTTATATGTTCAAACCCCTGAAAATATTTGTACTTATTATTAAAATGAAGACAAGTTTGTGTTTAATGCTAACACTTTAATATTGCTAATAAAGTCATTTATCGTTTATGGGATGCGAAGCTGTTGAAAAACTAGTATACGATATAGTAAACGTAAAGTCCACCGAATAGACAATAAATCTTTATATAATTACATAGTTAACTTATACTGCACATAATGAAATAAAAGTTTTTCTTTTCAAATCCATTGCTAGATCGAAAATCCTTAAAAAACTTTACAGAGTAAAACTATCTTTCCACACCAGTTTCTGAATTTGCATTAAACAATTATATAAATAAAAACATTACATTAAATATAAATATATATATACACGACTAATTAATTAATATGCAATTTTGTTACGTGTCATCTGTACACCCTAGGCATTTAAAGAATGCTAATCCTTTCAATAAAATTGAATTTAAAAATAATTGACAAAATCAATTATTTATTGTAACTATAATACCAATATCAGAATTAAAAAGAAATAATGTTTTCATTATATGCTACTCCCCGTATTACGTCATTATTGCAAAAATGTTGGCTTAATTAACGGTAATCAAAGTGTAACATTGATGTGATTCGTTAAACCTTGTAATTTTCAATATGGAGTAAGACTGTTTGGGATAACAGATATTACTTTTGCCCGTTACGATTTTATAAAAATGAACCCATGAACATATTTTCCATTACTCATTATATAAAATGCAAACCAACAGTATCAGCTTTTTTCTACCTTTCTGTGAACATTGAAATTGACATTTTACAATATATTGAAACGGAACGAAGTGGATTTGTACTACCTTTAAAATAAAGGGCTCATACGTTCAACAAGAACTGAATAAACAGCAAAATATCCTGTTTACAAAGCATCACCAAAATATGTACGTATCAGTATACATTAATCATCCTGCAAAAGCAGAAAAGAAGTTTCTCCACTTTTCATGCGTGGCAAATTAAAACGGTTCGATTGGAACGATGCATGAACTCATTAATGAGTGACTGACCGATGTAAAAACGAAAAATTGTATTTCACTCTACACTCAATATTTTGCACATTTGCTGAGCAATATCCCAGAAGCACAATTCCTGCAGGAACATCAATATTTCTTTTACCCACAATTATCATGCCCACAAAAAGCGTCAAGCGACTGAAAATAGTTTCATTACGCGGCTGATATTTTAAACGGTACACAGCTCTTGACAAATTTTGCAAAAAAACGTGAAAAATAACGGCCCATCGTGGGAAGCGCATAATGGAAATAAAGTGTCGACATGCATCACCGTGAATTACGACGTATGGCAACATTCACTAACCATTTTGCAAACGAACTAATCTAATTTATACCAATTAACTGGCCTTCCGCGCGAGTGCAATTTCCTCCGATCGGCGGATTAATGCGCGGCGCTTAATAAATGCTTCCCGCCTCCTGAAATAAAGAAGGCAACGTATGGGCAATCGGCTCAGGGTGTCGGATTATGCGGCTGAGTGGCAGAAACGGCCATTTGCCCTGCTCAACGCCGTTAAACTATCCCCGCGTCCTTTCACGTTACTGCGTTTCTGGTGCTAAAGAGTATCGATACTCGCGCTAAACCCGCCATTCCCGGCTGAACTGGCAGCGGCAAAAGCGCATCATTATCGTCGAACGTCGGTCTTCGAACGTACAGACGCCTTTTTTCCGGCGCATAGGGCTGGCCGTATTTTTCGCCGATACCAGCGGCCCCTTCTATTTGCCAATGAATCATTGCCGCGCGGCCATACATCGCGCAATGCCGAGTAATTAATTATTCCGAAAGAGTACGCGGCCCGGTAACGAACATCCTGCTTATAAATATTTCAGCGGAGAAGTTGGCAACGCGCTGCTGGCGCGAGTTGCGAGCAGTCATGAAACTGTTCGCGCATTGTTTAGCCTACGTATTCGACCGATATCCACTCTCGCTCGTTCTATGCCGTCGTATCGTTAAACGATACCCCCGATGCGTCAGACCGTTTCCGTTTTGCTGCTTGCACGGAAGTCGCATGCATATGTTAGCGTTCCAGTCAGCCGCGTGTCAACTCGTGCAGTCGGATTTTGCCGCCGGCAGCCATTATCCTGATAAGGTATCGCCAATGGCTGTTACCGCTCTTTTCCTACCTTCTCTTACTTTCGTCTGACGCACTTATACGCGTATTTCTCATGAATCCTCATCGACGGAACGAGTCGTTGGCCCCATACTCATTTCTACACGTATTTCTGATCTCCTTTGCAACTTGAATGTGTTCACAAAAATATGTTGGTAGTGCATACATTGTGTACTTATGAATTTCAACATTTCATTGATGTGTACTGGTTAATGAGTTAATATACTGAAATTTATTGTTTAAAAAAAGTGACGTCTCGACATTAGGTGCATACTGTGATTGAAAACAGCAGAAAAATATTACTTCTTTGATAAATACATGCTAAGTTTCAAAACGCCAATGGCTGTTACCTCTCTTTTTCAAGGTTCTTTTACTTTTGTCTGACGCACTTATGCGCGGATTTCTCATGGAATCCTCATCGACAGAACGAGTCATTGCTCCCTTGCTTGTTTCTACACGTATTTCTAATCTCCTTTGCAACTTGAATGTGTACACAAAAACATGTCGGTAGTGCATACATGAATTTACTTATGAATACTTATGAATTTCGACATTTCTTCGGTGTGTACCGGTTAATGAGTTGCTATATTGAAATTTATTGTTCAGAAAAACTGACGACACTAGGTGCGTACTGTGATTAAAAACAGCAGAAAAATATTACTTTTTTGATAAATACATACGAAGTGTCAAAACGACAATGGCTGTTACCGCTCTTTGCCAACCTTCTCTTACTTTTGTCTGACGCACTTATACGCGCATTTCTCATGAAATCCTCATCGACAGAACGAGTCGTTGCCCCTTTGCAAATTTCTATACGTATTTTTGATCTTCTTTCCAACTTGAATGTGTACACAAAAATACGTCGATAGTGCATACATTGTGTACTTATGAATTTCGACATTTCTTTGATCTGTACCGGTTAATGCGTTAGTATACTGAAATTTATTGTTCGGAAAAAGTGACGTCTCGACATTAGGTGCGTACTGTGATTGAAAATAGCAGAAAAATATTACTTCTTTGATAATTACAGACTAAGTGTCTAAATGCCAGGTTCTTTAAATATTTAATTTCAATAGATTAACTTCTTGGCCGGTACGCGTCAAATAAATTTGTAATTTGATTAAAAACAGCGTATTTGACGGAAGACAGTCTTTTTTTGTCGGTTGTTTTGTTTTATCCAAACTATTCTTTCTTCTACAGGTTTCAAAATCGAGCAGGGTTTTCTTCTCCAGGAGCAAGTGTGCTTCTATTTTTTCAGCGCACATTCAATTTGACTATAGTACTGGTATTTGTACAATTGCCACAACGACAACGGATAAAAAAATACATTGTACTACAGTTATGTACTTAGTATTACACTATTACTTCTTTTATTGAGTTTGATGTGTTTTGCTAATTGCCTTATTTCTGGTAATATAGTTTATTACTTTGTGATTTTCTCGACATATTTTGAATAAAACACAGACCCCTGAAAGAAAACCATAATGTAGTAAAGTATATCTATCAAAATAAGACATTTATCTGAACACAACGTATCCAAAAAATGAAAGTAATGTCTGTAAGGAAAGCGATAAACTATTACTAATACTAACCATATTCCTTCTATATTTCTCGTATGATAGACAATGTACGAATCGTTCTTTTCTCAGCCACTTTAATCCATATTTTTATTTACTCTTGCAACCTGAAAGCGCGCGATCGCATTCATTTTTCGAGTTTGCATACTGAAAGTAGGGCACAAAAATCTGTCGTTCATGCAAAGCTAATAAGTTGATGTACATTATTACTTTTTTAGTTAATGTACTTTATTACTTTATGATTTTTTTTAGACACTTCGAATGCGGCATAGCCTCCTAATGAACTAGCCTAAGGTTTTCAGCACACATAAAGAAAATCACAAAGTAATAAAGTGTGTCAACGAAAACAAAGCGTCCATCATACGGCCTTCCCAAGGAAGAAGAAATTGATTACTTGTTCGCGAACGGTATTCAGATTGCGTGTTATTATACTGGCGCTTTAGTGGCTACGTTCTGTGTTTCGCATTGAATAGACGACGAATGACACATACGCGGTACTCTGCAGTATCATGACTATCATCATTCACCGCGTAGCTCGCTATTCTCAAACTGCTAACGACGTCTCCGACGCATTTCGCGGTTTTCGGCCAGTGATAACATAGGCGATATCATCGGCGCCGACCGACGATGGTGCCAGTGATGACAATTGGCAGCGACAAGGATCAAAAGACACACCCTCAGTTACATTGTTCGCTTAACCCCGTGTTATTCCGGACGGCACAATTTTCCCCCGTATGAACCGTACCATTGTGATAAGGGCGTGTAATACGTTCCATTTTCGACGACGTCTCTTCGTTGTTCTTACCGCCAGTGGATATGTACGCCACCCCTTTATGGGCCACAAAGCTGGCTACGCAACCGCCATGTATAGGAGATCTTGTTTTCTCGCTGAGGACTACGGCGCCGCCTTCTATGACACGACTGTCAACGAATTCTCTAGCCGGAAGGTATCTAATAAATCTCTGACAGAGACGAGAGTCCCTCGTTAGATACGACCGCGCTGCGGATGGCGCTTTCGCCAGATTTTACATACGCTGACGGACAGATTACTTTAAAAACTTTCCTGAGATTTCTGCTGCTGTGTCGCTTTACTCTGGCAAACTTATTTACCCGCGGAAACGACAAACGGCCGCGATCATAGATATTTCTGCGGAATTTTGTTATTTTAGATCAAAAGCTTGTGTATCAAGTGTGTTTGCTTCGGAATGGTATGAGTTACATGATGCGTGACGGACTTCTTATATAATTGCGAGCCGTTGGCATTAGTGCTACGATGTACTACGTGTATTTTTACATGTTGTCGTGTAAAGGCTTGCAAATAACCATGACGATGTTATATGCATATTTAAAAAAAAGTTCCGCTAAAAAATGCCGCTTCCTTTTCATTCCCTCTTTTACATGTTATCGGATAAAAGATTGAAAGTATCCATAACAATATTATAGGAACATTATTAGGTTATCACGTTGACTGCCAAACGTATTTTACTACGTTAGAACCGCGATACGATGAAATACTGCAGAGTATGATTAAATCGTGCAAAATAAAGGTAACGCAGAGTTGTTGGAAGCCAAAGTATTGAAGCACCGTTCCAACATCAATTGCTTTTACAAGATTGCAAACAAACTTCATTGCATTTTTTTTGCATTTTTAGTAAAATCTTTTACGCCGGTCACCAGTAATCACCGTGGCAGTCAACGTGTTAATATATTGGGCACAACAATGATATTTCGCTAAAAATGCCACTTCCTTTTCATCCCCTTTGCAAGAATAAATGCGATATTTTAACGTAGGGTTTGTTGAGGTGTTCCCTTCTTCAATCCTTTTCACAGCTTCGTGATTTGACCATTTAAAAATATATATTTAATAGTGTATTATATGTTTAAGCATAATGTTTAAAAAGGAAAACTACGTAAGTGCAATATGTAGTTATAAATTAAATTTTCAACCAGAATAGGATTATTTCTTTTGTGGACAAGAGGGATGAAGTTGAGGATGATGTAAAAAGAAAAAAATATGACCAAACTTCGTTACAAATTAAATGTTTATCGCGCGAACGGGACTATATATCTAATATTTGTGGACAAGAGAGATATAAGAAATTACAAATTTGAGAAACTATTTCTTTTGTCGACAAGAGAGATATAAGTTGAGAAACATGTAAAAAGAAAAAGGGCCACTTAGGGTGACACCACTCTAATGACACTTCGTTCCAAAGAAGAATTTACAAATAAAGCGAATTATTTTAGTCGCGCAAAGCACCTAAAGTATTAAATCCATGGCGAATTTAAATATATAAGCTTAATATTTAAATAGGAAAACTACGTAAGTGCAATATGTAGAGTGATTTTATGAAATTACAAATTAAATGTTTACCCTGAGCAGGACTATTTCTTTTGTGGACAAGAGAGATGAAGTTGAGAAATATGTAAAAAGAAAAAGAGCCACTTAGGAGGACACTACTCTAATGACACTTTGGTTTCAAAAAAGTGTTTACAAATAAAGTCAATTGTTTTAGTCGCGTGAAGTACCTAAACTATTAAATCCGTGGCGAACAGATTCGATACTCTTGTAGTCACGTGTATGTTTATCCAAATCTATCGGATCCACGTTGCATTCGCGCACGCATATACATACAAACTTGGACGCGGACTTTGCGTTCTCAGTTCAATCGAAACAGCCGAAGAAAATCTCAAGTGTGTACCCAAACTGAATTCGGATAATACATTCTACTCCGCAAATACCCCTCTCGAGGCCATCGTTTTATAACAAAACTATTCTCAGTGGTGCCCACGTTTTGGCAGCCCACTTTTTCCATCATTGTTTTTATTCTGATATGGCCGGAATATAAATGCCGCGACAAGTTCATTTTCTATGTACCTTACTCTAATTTTAGCCGTTCTTGTTATAACACTTCCGTTGTTGTTGTCCGATAACCGATTGATAATACTGACCCCTACAAGACCCATACGCTGAGTCGTCGGCAAATTGGCAGAGGTATTACATGTCACACGTGCTGTGTTCTTGGTCTCGAAAGGGTTAAGCGTATATAACGCTTACATGGCCTATATGTCGCCGCGGACATTGCATACTAGGCTGCTTCTCATGCCGGAGTGCTGGAAATATGTTTTTACTGCGTAAGATTGTTTCAGAAGGGGTAAATTATGAGCAGCTAGGTACTCACGCGTACACCATGTTTCTTTAAGAAGGGGACTGCGGTTGCTTGATAATGCAAATTTTGTTTTGTCGGGAGCACGCTCTTGTTTGTTGTTGCTTTTTTCACAGCATGCATTTTACAGCTTGACAATATGTGTACGTTCTTTGTTTATCATAGTCATGCACGCGGTTTGCGTTTGATGCGTGTGACTGGCGGAGAAATAATTATTAATTTGGTAAAAAGTATTAAGTGACTACATCGATATAGGAATAATTAATTATTTTCAATTTTAATGGTATACTATTAATATATATTTTGTTAGTATGTGTATATATATAATGATAAAAGTAATTAAAGAATATACAATTAAGCTTTTCCAGTTCTAAAAAGCAAACCGTCAAAGGCAGTGCGTGTTTTAGCGTTCTAAGCGTGAAAGACGGAATGCATTAGAAAAAGTGTATAAGAATTTAGTTCAAAGGTTGCGTCCTTTCATGCAGTTCTGCGCAGTATTCAAACATTCTCTGCATTAGCAAACTAAAAAGATTTTAAACGGTTTCAAGATTAAGAAAATATCGCGTGTGGCGCTGCATGTAGAATTTTAAACTACACAGTATTCGGAAAAATAACGGAACTTTTTAGATTTACGGAAAATTATTAACGCCATTTCTTAAAACAATACATAATTTGAAAACTATATGTTTCAGTCACAGAACGCGCCCGCTTTCATTGTCATCGATCAACGGATTGTTAGATTATAGCGTTTAAAGTCAGAGTACCTATTGTCACCTCGTCCCAAAAACCCGATGGAGCAAAGAGCTAATATTAAATTTTGTGTCAAACTCGGTAGAAGTTTCACAGAAACATTAGAAATGATCTAGTATCTGTATTTGTTATTAGGAATGTTCTAGAAACCAATCAGTATAAAAGTATTGAGCGCGATATTAAAATAAGTGAGTCTTTGCGAAACCTTCAAGAGTAACAGTGTGTGCATCTTAGTATGAATATCTCTATCTATATAATCTCTGAATATTTAGAGATTATCAGCGAATGCATTTAGTGAGTTTTGAGCGAACCTTTATTAGCGTTTAATACAGAGTGAAGTGCGAGAAACATTACAATCATTACTTTTGTGTTTAAAATCGTTTAATATATCATTCCAATAAAAGATCCTACAGTGATGATTGCTTATCCTGTACGTGTGTTCGAGTGGTATAAGCTCGTTCAGGACGGACGTGATGCTTTGGAAGACGACCCAAAGGCAGGCCGACGAAAAAACAAAAATCGCCATGAGTTGGTAGAAAAAGTGCGTGAAATAATCGCCTGTGATGCAAATTCGACTGTGAGATGGATAGCGGAGGAATTAAATACGACCAGAGACATGGTTCACGAAATTGTGACGAAAGATTTAAACAAACGGAAAGTCTGTGCTCGATTTGTTTCTCATGCCTTAATTGAGGAACAAGAAATTGCTTGTGTTGAACATTGTAAGAACCTTATTAAAACAGTTAGATGTAACCGCATATTCCTGGAGTCTGTTGTAACTGGTCATGAGAGTTGGTGCTTCAAGTACGATCCTCAAAGAAAACGCCAAAGTGCCCATCCGCTCCGAAATCGAAAAAATTGCATTTCCAGAAGTCACGAGAGAAGACAATGTTGATTTGTTTTTGCGACTTTAAAGGTAGTATACTTTGGAAATTCGTTCCACAGGGTCAAAATGTTATTGGCGTATATTATCTGGTTGTTATCGAGCGTTTGTCGCAGAGAAGTTGATTCTTGCTGCACTCAAATATGCACCATCTCGTAGATCCGTCGCTGTTCAAGAATTTTTGTCAAAAAAAAACAAGTCTGTGTTCTTCAACATCCTCCGTATTCCCCTGATTTGTCACCATCTGACTATTTCCTGTTCCCGAAACTCAAATTGGCTATGAAAGAAACGTTTTATGACGATGTTATACAAGTTCAAAACGCCGTGACGAGGGTCATTGAGGCGATTCCGAAAAATGACCTAAAAAAATCTATGCAAGCAGTGGTTGAACGTGCCCAGCGGTGTATCGATGCGAAAGGGATGTCTTTTGAATAAAAAAAAAAATTGCCAAAATAACTAATTCTCTTTTTTTTTAATTTAAAAATTTACGTTATTTTCACGACATACTTATCATTTACTCTTCTTAACGTTTTTTGTGGCTCTATTATATGGCTAAAATTATCACATTAAACCGTTTTTCTGAATATTCATTTTTCCGTAAAAAAACAATCAGTTCCATATCGATTATGTCACAATTACCAGGACACATTTTTCAAGTACAATGTAGTAATACTGTATTAACAAAACTGCGAATAATTTGGTAGATCCTTAATAATGGTTTTGAAGTTAAGATAAATTAATACCACAGTTGTTTTGAATGGCGTAGATTAGATTTCAATAAAGGAATTTAAAGGAATGTGTGGGCAATAGGCAAAGATAAACGTTTAATTTATGCAATTTTATTGCCATTAGGTAGTTTGCCTTCCTTTAAATGCCGTCGTACCGTGAAATTCACGTACACGTGCACATTCGCAGACCCATTTAACAGTTATATACATATACACATAGTGATTGTATACAGTTTAACCATTTATCTATATAGCTACCACTCGGCGTTAATGTCACGGCACATTGAAACGAATGCTTTGTTCAGAGATACAGTTCAATTTACCGCTATTCTCTTGAGTTTATCCTAGTCCGCTGCGTTTCATTCTATTAACGTGTATTGAAGTGAAATCATTTGAGTGTGTAAATAGTTGCCGTAACAAATAGTGTGTCAATTTAATTGCAATTACGGTTTTGCAATCATTATACTATTCTCAAACTAGGAAGAAACTTATGCCAATTATATATCAACTACTTTTTCCGTTTGAGAGACGCATGCATACATATAATATAGAAAATATTTAGTTTGTATTAGCTTTACACCGACAATTTACGTTGGAGATTGCGTTTTAAATTCCTGTTAGCGTATTAAAAATATTATTTCTGTAATTTATTTTCCTGTTTGCTTCCTCTTCCAGGGTATGAAATCGTTTAGTAACGAGGTGCAACGTTATTCGTTTTCTTCTAAGGCTTGAAAAAATACGAAATCTAACAATTTGAAATATCTGTTAAATTAATAACGTTTCTCATAATAGTTATTTGGAAAGATAATATAATTGTTGATAGTTTTGAAAGAAATAAAGTATTATATGCATATTCGGGTGGAAGTCAATTTTTTCACTATTACTAATAGTGCAGTCTAATAAAATAATACAATAGTAATGAATAAAGTACATATTACTAATAGCAATGTCTAAAATAGTAATATAGTAGTAATATCTATAAATGTAGTGGGGTGGTTTGTCAAGTATCGAAGGAAAAGGAACTAACGTAAAAATTATCTTTCAATGAGAAGGCTCAAGAGCCTCAAAACGTGTAAAGGTTGAATTAAATATAATCGTTTTAACTGTTCCAATAAATAACAAAAAGCGTATTAATTTAACCAGCTTTAACAAGGTTGAAGACATATCTTTTAATCGTGTTAAGATAATCATATTACGTATGTACTCTATTTACTGGATTCATGCTGATTGGCGAAAATGTGTCACACTAAACGGTGACACAATTAGAATCGATTAGGGCACAATTAGATCGGATTAGGGCAATTTTACTTACAGAATTATCGTGTCCTTCAAGTAATACCGCTCGTAGTATCCATTGAAGTGTAATACACAATTCCATAGTTCGATAATTAGAAAAAGTGTGACGGAAAAATAACTAATCAGAAGTATGAAAATCAAATTGTTGGTTGCTGAACAAGTATATACGGTCTATGTCGACAGTCAACTAGAATAAATGGAAAAAAACTGGGATTTACTGCCCTAGCTGTACTGAAACATCATAATTTTTCCCAAATTGTTGCGAAGAATATCATAAGAAACAATTGTAATTATATGGCCTTTCTATAAAATACTTTTCAAGCACACATATATATAGTTGTATGTGTTGTTACTATTAAATATCTTCGTTATTTATTAAAACTTTACGTACTATCTTAAAAACTCTTACAAACATGCGATATATGGGTGCCATCTATATATGGACGACAGAGGGTTTAACATATTGGTCAACCCGTCAGCAGTCTACCATTCAAGATTTTGTGGAAGTTGTTTGATTAAAATGTATATGTTACTTAAACACAACATTTTATGGTTGTGGTTTTATATTTTAATTTTAGACTATTGAGACTTGAAACTGAACTGAGAAAATATTAAATATTTTATTCTTTACAGATTTTCATCAATAAACGAAGTCATACTGTTTAATAAAGTTTAATTTGAAAAACGTTGAAAACATATCTTTCAATAATATCGTCTATACCATGCACGTGTGATTGGAAGATCGAACAATGGGAAATTCTTAAGCCCAATAAATTGTAAATCATGCGACAAAACATGTGGATAGCAAACTTTAGGACCGGGATGGTATATGTGGCTGAGGAATCGCAATATAGACCGTAATGATTCCTCCGAGTATATTGACTAGATACTGAAGGCTGCCCAACAAAACAACACCGGATTAAGGGTTGTAAAAAATGTGCAGCGCAGTTGCCAGGCGCATACCAGGAACTCTCCACATTGTTCTCCACTCCCAGAAGATTCTAAAATGGTGAAGAGATCTGCTCCCGGAGTTTTTGAAAAGAATACACCGTCGTTCCGTATGCGACGGAATATTCAGGCTGGTTATTTTACTCACACACACACAACGATTTGGGACATTTCTTTCTCTTTCGTGTATTTTCGCTCCGCCCACACACGTGCACGCACACGAATGTCTACACCAATTCTCCCTTTCTTTCTTCAAGACTCCGATCTCCACGTTATTTTTACAGCAGACCGTGGCTCGTTATTCGCAATACGTTTCAAACGATAAAGAAAACATCTTGAATTGGGTGATCAGCGCTGAAGAGCAGATTGAGGACGATTGTCATAATTCACGATGCCACGTATCAACTGGAGGACGCTCGTACCAGGATAATATAAGTGTTATGGAGGTGGTGTGCTGATATTAGAATGCGCTTTAAAGAGATTGCAGCCAGTTTAACCCATTTTGGGGAATACATGCTATGGGATTAACTAATCTATCTACGCATTGTTAGAAACTGTGATGATTTTACATCGTGAGCAAGTGTTTTTCCTCTTCCGCAGCATTCATTTTACGATGCTAGTTAAGTAATCTCCCTTTTTATATTATTGCATTTTCAACACATTTGGAATAATGTGGTTAAAGTTATTTTCGTCATACTATCTTTCCCCGGTGTTGCTCGAAAATCGAATGTTAATGTTCGAATGCTAGTAGTATTAAACGGCAAACACTCAGAGGTGAGTTAGACGAACTTAGTCAAACAATGCAGGCAATATCAGACAGGCAACTTCCATAAGTGCATAGCCGTGCCAATAGGATATTTATTAAAAATACTGTTGTATCAGTCTCCAAGTCAAAGTAACACGAAATACGTGAAATTCCTGGGAATATTTTGACACCAGCTTTACCGAATCTTGTTAAAAAAAGAGGTTAATCGTAGAATATTGACAACGTCGAATACCAAACATCTATAACCGATTTAAACTGGTCTATCGAAAGAATGCCGACAATATCGAATACCAAGCACGCATATGCAGTTTGGCCTTGTTATAAAAGATTTGTTGGAAACACTGTGATGTCGATCACGAAGTCAGCGTAGCACAGAACTTGTGAAACTATTCACAGGTTTTCAACACAAACTTTACCCAATACACTAATATTAGTCGTAAAACATTGGTAACATCGAATATCAAAAGCCCATATTCAAATTACAGAAGCTTACTGAAAAAGTGCCGACATGTCAGTGATAGTAAACATGTATAGGCAAGTTAGCCTTAGTAATAAAAGATTTATTGGAAGCACTGTGATGTAGATCGCGAAGTCGCCGTAGCGCGAAACTTATGAGCCTATTCGCAGTTTTTCAATACAAAGTTTATCTAATACACTAACATTAGTCCTGAAATATTGATAACACCGAATACCAAAGCCCCATATTCAAGTTACAGAAGTTTCCTAAAAAAGTGCCGACATGTCGGTGATATCGAATAGCAAACACGCATAGGCAGGTTAGCCGTGATAATAGAAGATTTATTAAAAATTCTGTCATATCAATCGTGAAGTCAGCGTAGCACGAAATATGTCTCGCCGAGGTTTTATCAGTAACGCCGATACGTCCAGACGTGTCGGACTGTTGCGGACGGAAGGCAACGTGCATACGTTAACGTTCGGACCGGTTGTACAGCAACACCTCGAAACGTGTGATCCGGAGTTATGATAAGGCGTGAGAAACGCTTGCGACATGTTTCACCATCGCGTTCGTCCACCTTCCTGACCCTTTCTCTCTTCCGTTCCCGTTCGCCATGCCATGCCATCCCATCCCGCAACACCCTTCATCGTTGTGTTCGCCGCGCTTTATCGTTATCGACAGTACCTCTTTCAAGAGAAATTTATTACTTCATAAATGCTGCGCACATTTACTATGCGGCGCGGACGCCCTGGAAATCGATCATATTTACAAGTGTGATTATCGCGAATAAATGCAGTCCAAGTATAATTGCAGCTTCATTACTGCCCGATAATGAAAAAAAAAAATCGGACGAAAAAGTGGTCGATATCCAAAATTGCACGTATTACCTGAGTCAGTTCTTTGTACCACGAATATTCGGTGTAGTAAATAAAATTGATAATGCAAAATCTAATAGTAGGCGAAGAATGTCCTAATCATTGGTTTATGAAAACGATTCAACGATGAAAGAGAGAGAAAAAGAGAGACAGAGCGGAATTCTAATAAACTCGATAAATTAATGAATAATATTTAATTAGCGCTACACTAGATGATCCGCATCGGAACGTATGCACGTTTTTTGCAGCGTATTAGTTTCCATATTCATATGGGTGGTGTGTTAGGCTTTTAATTACCTATATTATTTGTATACCACACGTGCGTCCGGCATAATAAACGAAACTGCTAATATGAAACTCGGTAACACACGATGAATGACTTTATCATTGATTTATAGTGACGTTTAAACGCTAAAAGTGCGAGATCACAATTATGTTAAGCTTGACAACTTAATGAGTAACATTCGATTAATATCACAGTAGTACGTGTGCGTCGAAAGTATATTAGTTCTTTTAATTACATCGGTTTATATTTTCATTGTATTGATTTAAAGTAATTTGTACTAACAAATTAAAAACATACTGCTTTGCCAAGAACGCCCTTCTCATTTCATTGTGACTATTACACGACAGAGAATCGAGTACAAGTCCACTAAATGTGGCAAATCAATAAAAAAAATTACATTGTATTAATTTAAACTCATTTGTATTAACAAATTGAAAACATTCTGTTCTGCGACAAACGCCTTTCTCATTGCTTTCTGACTGTTGCGCGGCAGATAAGGGAGTAGAAATCCACTAAATGTGGTAAATCAATAAAAAAATGACATTGTATTACTTTAAAATAATTTGTACTAACAAATTAAAAACATACGGCTCTCCGACGAACGCATTTCGTATTGCTTTGTGAATATTGCACAATAGACAATAAAAAAAATTACTTTGCCCCTGTACTGGTCAGTTCGCGTCAGAATATCTATTAATTTTTGAAGTGGGAAACTTATCCGGTAATGGCGGATGCTTTTTCTGTGTTCGCAGGAGGCCATTTTGTGGGCCGTCCAGGGTAGGCCCGTGAATGTTATGCGTTTGCGTTGCACTGGGCCACGTCGTTAGTGTCTAGGCCGTCGTCGGAAGTGGTGCGCATAAGTTATCATTCAGACAAGGCGTTCGGCCAACCGTACGTGTCATCTCGAACGAGCGAATTTTCCTCAGTATGGGCGGCCATTACGATAAGATATGAGAAATGTGCACGGCACGTTTTACTACCATTGTTGCCCTCCCTTTTACCATCTTCGCCGCGGCTCGTTAAACGATTCTTCCTTCTTCTCTTTCTCCCATCCCTTTTCGTACCTTTTTTCATATCCCCGCAACTGCATCGCACAAAATGGCCGTTTCGTGTTTCATCATTCCGCCAAATCGCGCCTTTCTTTTTTCACGTTTAAGAATTGCCCGTATGTATATTCTGTTAGCAGGAACATCGCCAGCCGAAATATATTCGGAACGCACGCAGCCCATCTATGCCGGGGACTGCTGCAATTTTATGTGGATCTCCATAACGCGTGTCACGCGTCTCTGAAGAAACGTTAGTCAAATGAAAAATTTTCACGCGAGCATTCCTTACTCGTTCAAGAACATTCAACCGGGCTCTCGGAGTCTCTCTATCGCGCAATCGTATAATTAACGTCCCTTCTCATTCGACACCAAAAATATGCCGCCCCCGCATGCCTCGGTTTACCGGAAACCGATAAACTTTCGAATGCAATTGACGCCACGCCTGTCTCGTCTTCTACGAAATGATAGAGTTATAGAAATACCTCCGTGCGGGCAAACTTTGTTACTGGGCGAAGAAGTATTTACCCCTCGACGGAGTTTCTATCGGAAGATTTAATAATTAACATCGCTTCTCATTCGACTTGTTAACATGGCCGTCATCAGGTCGTTTCACGGTAACGTTACGGCGGCAAACTAGACGCTGCACGTTGTAGGAGGATGCTGAGAGTACGCTGATTGGATATATGATCTTCAGTGGGGCGCGGAAACGAGGAGGCGAGTTAGAACGGTGGAAAGCGCGAAGGGGAAGGGCTGCAGGTTAAGGAAGAAGATTACCGTTAGCTTGCTACAGGAGGCGATATTAATTGAGGCATAGGAGGTTACGTGGATGGGGTTCCTTAAGCGAAACGTTTGATACTCGAACCCGCCTGCAGATGAAGCGTACCTACAATCTTACCCCACGTAAGACACGCCTGATGATGGTGGATGTTACCAATTTCGCGGCATGCCGGCACACCTTCACGTTAGAAATCCGCATTAGACACTCCGGTAAGGGAAAATGGATTCTGTGCAGTCATTTGTATCAGACACAAATAGAAGCGGAGGATAACGTTTTCCCGCTACAATTCTACCGACAATCTTATCATTCCGGGCGATTTAACAGATTTTCTAGAAAAAGGCATCTATTGTGTAAATGCGGCGCAGCGGCGGCCTGCTCGAATGCGAAGGAGCTTCACTATTAACCGTTACACTGTGCTATCGCTTGTCAGCTGGCGCGGCTAACAGCGTATATTGAGCGTGCGTGCTAATCATCTTATTAAAGCGGATCTTAACGCGTTGACTGCCACGATGGTCACCGATGACCGGCGCAAAAGATTTTTCGAAAAATGCAAACAATTCGCAATGGAGCCTGTTTGCGATTTTAATGTAATTTGTAAAAGCAATTGATATTGGACCGGTGTTTCAATACTTTGACTTGCAACAATTCTGCGTTACATTTATTTTGCACGATTTAACACTTTGACCGCCATGATGGTCATCGATGACCGGCGCAAGAGATTTTACAGAAGATCCAAAATATTCGATGCGATTCTTTGGTCTTCAATGCCTGCACATTATTTACATTTTGCATAATTCAGTCAAACACTGCAGTATTTTATAGCATCACCGTTCTAATACAGCAAAATACGCTTGGCAGTCAACGTGTTAATTATACTCTGCAGAATTTCATCACGTCGCAGTTCTAACATAGCACATTACACGGTGACCAGCACAAAAGATTTGACTAAAAATGCAAAAAATTCGCAATGAAGCCTATTTGCAACCTTGTAAAAGCAATTGATATTGGAACGGTGCTTCAATACTTTTGCTACTAACAACGCAGCGTTACGTAAAATACGCTTGGCAGCCAACGTGTTAATTATACTCTGCGATATTTCATCACATCGCGGTTCTAACATAACACAATACACGGTGACCAGCACAAAAGATTTGACTAAAAATGCAAAAAATTCGCAATGAAGCCTATTTGCAACCTTGTAAAAGTAATTGATACCGGATCGGTGCTTCAATACTTTGACTTCCAACAATTCTGGTTAGCTTCATTTTGCAGGATTTAATCATACTCTGCAGTATTCCATCGCATCGCTGTTCGAACGTGGCAAAACACGCTTGACAGTCAACGTGTTAATTATCTAATGAGATGAATCGAAGGAATGGGTGGAAAGAACGTTATATTTGACGTTGACGGTTGCTCGGGAATGCGCCTCGGAGCCACAGAGATTTTCACGATTTTTACTCAATTCCCACTCGCAGAATTTCTTCTCTTTCCTTATTCGCTCTCTGGCACGAAACTTCCGGTGCAATCGATATCGACTAATGCAAGTCCGTGCGACGCGCGAATCATACCTAGCGCCTGAAACTAGGAAAATCAGCCAATCAGCGTGTCGCTTCTCGCTTGCAACCAAAGTCTTGTAGAAATTCAGGAAACTCGTTCGTCTCCTTTGAAAAATAAGTTATCGTACCGCTCACCTGTTCCGACTATCTCCAGGAAATTTGTGACTTTTGCAAGTGTGCCGAGAGGGTCGTCGTCGAAACTTTAAAACTTTAAAGATCTATTTATACCTGCCTTCTTTTATTTACTAGAAAGCGGGATGGATAAATGTATAAAAAATGCAGAGAGAGAGAGAGAGAGAGAGAGGGAGGAAGAGGGAGAGCGATGTTAAGGTTGCGGCAGATTGTTCAAAGCCCTCTTTCATTGATAAGCAGAAACTTAATTGAATTTTGGTAAGACCAACTTGCCTAAAGTGTATTAATTATAACTTCTCGGAACTAACCCGCAGGATCTGTTTAACCTTGTTCTATTTTTGTAACACGTAATTCCACGCATAAAGTGAGCAATTGGGAAATTAATTTGGACGGGAAGAAGAATAAAAGTACATCAAAAGCAAAGAAACACTCTTGAGTTTATCTCGCGTTAAAATGATGATTAAAATTAAAGAATAAACGCTATCGTGAAAGTAATGAAACTGACTTCCCGTAAATATACTTAACAAAAGTTATATCCTACGATATGTTGAAACGTACCTATTGAAGCTTAATCTAAACAATTTGCCTTGTCCACTTCATCGTGCGGTTTGTTCTTCTTTTGTACGAACATGTTTTTGTAATATTATTAGAATGTCCTGATAAAAGCATCACAATAGACGGTGTAAAATAAATCTAACTACTAAGAATGTGATAAGTCAGTTACAGAGATAATGCTGCAAATATTTCCAAAGTTGTCAAGAATTTATTTAAGACGGCAATTAATGCTAAGAAAAGAGTGAATATAAAAACCGTATAAATTCCGTAAGATTAATGGGTACTGAAAAGCGTGGCAAAAAAAAGTACGGAGAAGAATTGCCTCGCACAAACATCGATAGACGTAACAACATTTTTAGCCGAAGAAGGGAGTCCCGTTATTAATCACACCCCTTATTCCTCTGATTTAGTTCCAGCCGATTGCGTTCTTTTTCCATTTTTTTTCTAAAATTAAAGTTTAAAGTTAAAAGGTTAGGGTTTTACTATTGATATCTGATATCCATAAAAACCGCACAAAAAAAATTGCAAGCTATTTATTTAGGACGGTAGTTTAACGCATTTAAATACTACTTTATAGAAAATAAAAAACGCATGCACTTTCCATACTGCTATTCTGACATTAATCCATATAATTTTCTTGCTACTCCACATATGGAATTATGCTCACATTATATAAAAATCCCCTTTTGTTTTTATGATTATATTCCATTATTCTGTCCTATATTGAATTACATATGACGTTATATGAAATATTAGCTTGAATATTGTGTTGTGTTCCTGACATTTGAATTTAATTAATTGAAATAATTGAACCATTTCGCGATACATAAAATACGCCACATAATGCGAACTTCTGCATAGCGCTTAATCATTTGATATCAGAGCGGGAACTCATAAGAATGGATAATTACTGACGATTGATGGTGAATGTTAGGGACAAAAATACTGAATCCTTGGCTTAGCAACACATTCAACACGTAGAACTATCCGTGACGGTAGCAGTTAACTGCCCAAGTTAGCCGTGGCAAGAGTACTAGTTGCGTTGTTAGTTCGTTATGTACAGTCTCAGGGATTCATGATATCCTGATTTGTGTGACTAGTTGTATACTGGGTTTGTGACAAGTGTTTATCCAGCGATATAGATCTCTGTCCATGCAAGGTGTTTCAAACTTAATAAATAAAATTTTGCCAATAAACTCTACTAACCTTACGTACAGATTAAGCATAAATACTGTATAAATATATGATAATGGTACAGATTTAGTCGCCCAAAGTTTTATGTTACCAAACAAGGTTCAATATTGGAACGAAAATTGAAGCACGCTAATATAATAACATATAAAACAGAAATCTATCCGTTGTCATATATACACGGTATCAGGAGCAATTTACCTGAAACGCTTCGAGTGACTTTGTGCGCGTGGAAGTCCACTTCAAGCGTTTCCTCTGATGCGTGACTTCAAAGGGCCATCATTTAGAAAAAAAGCATTGCCGGACCTATGTCGACATGACGTTCCCTCGAGAGTATAATTAGCAAAATAGACGTAAAAATTGGCCAGTTATTTCAAAAACTCTTTGTGCCTTCTGAGGCAGTCTAACATATTCTTCAGAGCGACGTAACTTAAAAGCAGTGGTAAAAATGATGCTTTAATCATTTCCTTTAAAAAACACTGCCTATTTATAAAAATGTATATCAGTGTTGTTCCCTCTGTGGAAATATCTGTTATATCGTAACACATATCGACGTGTTGCTGACTGTATCGATCGATCGTAAACACATATATTCTTATCGCACGAATTTCCCGATGACTGATACTTGGATACAGCAAAGTATGCACTGTCTAGGTTGAATTCGTCTTCATTTTGTGAGAATTTAGAAGTAACATTTGTAATACGGCGGCACGCTGTTCGCCGAGAGGAAGTTTGAAGGGTTGTTCGCCGCAAAGCTCACAGACAAAGCGGAGTGTCTGCATCAACAACGCAGTTCCCTTTAGACTCCTGTAGCCGCGAGACAATTTGACGACCGATGTACCCATAAGCGTAGAAAATGCAGGTTGCCGTCATTAAAACCGCGTCTCAACTTACGTTATGGTACACTCAATTAACTGATCTGTCTCCTGCAAGAATTTTCTCAGAACACGTCTTGGCCAATGATCCGAGGAACAGCGATAGTAAAGAAACAAACAAGTAGCAACAACACACGTGATAGCCGATATAAAAATTCAAACATAAAACATTCGCGGCGACACATTTTAACGTTCCTGCGGCATATACTTATGGAAGTTGAACTGCCTATTGTACCATTTTCCATCGTTTCACCACGGTCGCACATAGTTATATAATAGACAAAAAACAAACGGTGAAATATATGGCCGCGCTGGAGCGAGAATAGGAAAAAAGGAAGAAACGGGAACGCGATTCGCTGCAACGCATTTCGGTCAGAAGCGGCTTTTGAAATTCTGACGCTTCGTCAGTTCTCTTTGGATGCACTCGTGGAGTGGCATTATCGTCGCTGCAGTTACGAGTGCATCGTACGCTTTTGCCGAGTTGCAGGTGCAGTTTTGGCTTCTGACGTTTCATTGCACCAAGTGGGCATTGCGCATATAGCACTACCTCTTTTTAAGGACCACTCGGTGCTAAAAGTCTACTATTCCTCTTTCTCATACTCTTCTCGACTGCGTTCTTACCCTCTTCTCTATCCCCAACGTGTCTCGCATGCCTCCATCTCCGTCACGTGTCTTTTTCGACCATATTTTTCCCTTGTTCCGCTTGAAGAACTTTTGTCTAATGTTTAGAACTGTATACACGCACTCACGATCCATCGCGCATGAGAACGGTGCACGTTCAAATAAAAATGCCTTGAAAGACTAGTCGTTCATCCACCCTCTGTCAAAGTGTTCGTGTAAAATCGAACAGACTTGTACGTGTGAGCAATTAGCGCCGACTGCTTTTGCCGACGTATTTTTCATATCTTGTTACCGTCACTCCGATTTTACGTGTATCATTCGATATGAGATAAAGTATAACTGGAGAATGGTTCTTCGTCTGACCACGAAATAAATTGACTGAAACCAATGTAGAAAAGACCACATATATTTGAAAAGAAGGATACTGTGATACCTTACGCTGACACACTTTCTTTACATTTACCGTTCAATACTATTTTCTTTCTAGTAACCATCAGATATTTCGTAGAACCACTAAACCAACCGTTCTCTGATTATGATTTGCAAACGAGATTGTAAAAGATCAGTAAATTTCGCAGGCGACTTTTTTCTCCGCCAAACTTGAAATTATAAAATCGTTAACTGCTGCAACAATGCCCGCCTTCAGGAGAATCTCTCGCAGCGTCTTAGGTGCGGCATAAAGGAAGATTATGACGAGAATGTTGTCGAAGATGAGAGCAGAAGACCGGCAGCGAGTGACACCGATGCTTCACCGATCGAACATTATTTACATTCGATCGAGCAGAGCGCTCGCTGCAGCCTCTCGTTTTTCGCCTCCACGCACATCATGCGCACGTACATAGTAAGTACACGTATCCGCATCTGCCGCCATTGCATTATCTGCTTCGAGCGAAGAATGTAAACAAAAAGAGGGAAAGACCGGTGAAGCTTCAATGCACATTGAATCGCGTATATGTGCATACAGGTTGTTTCAATAAGGTTAGTCACGACTGCGAGTGTGTTCCACATATAAAAATGACGAAAAAGTGTGACACATGTTCAGGAACCTGTAGTTTCCCTGTTGCGAGGACATCAATGAGTTTATAGTATCTGCTATGAACTCATTCGGGTAGACACAACGGGAAAAGTGTACGTTTGCGGTTAGATTTAAAATGAAGTTTAGTTCTTGCTTCCATATGTAGAATGCATAGCCTAAGTTATGAGTAAGTATAAAGATTTAGCACATATTCATATTTTTGTGCTAAGTCGAGTATTATCGATGCCGATTTCGTGGGTGAGTGAAAAAGTTAACACGTTAATGACTAAATCGTGCCAAATTAAGGTAATGCAGAGTTGTTAAAAGCCAAAGTATTGAAGCACAATTCTAATACCAATTGCTTTTACAAGATTGCAAACAGGCTTCATGGCGAGTTTTTTGCATTTTTAGTAAAATATTTTGCGCCGGTCACTGGTGACCATTGTGGCAGTCAATGTGTTAATTGTTGTTTAGTCGTGTAATCGTACTCTTTCTTTTGTTTTCAGTCAAATAGTACTTTCACACTATCAGTGATGGGATGATGGTTCATATATTTAATAGCGCCTGTCTGTTTACGGTGTATTGATATAGCTTGGAGGTTTTATTCAGATAGTGTTGCCGGTACAATGAACTCGGCTTCTGAACGTTTACTTTATAAAATTTAATTTGATGTCGGGCACTTAAATCACTTAGCACCAGCACTTCTCTTACAAAAGTACCACCTACATATTTATGTTTAATAATTATCAGTAGCTATAATTACCAGATAAGAAACTTGTCTTCTGACTTCTGTTTTGTTTTCAACGTATTTTGCGACCGAGCGTTGATATAGACACAAACGATCGCATTTTTGGGAACGACTATAAACTAGATAGACTATGATATATAACAAAGTGTGAATGTATGAGAAATGGGACTTCTCTGCCCAGGACAAATGATTCTTAATTTTTACCGGTGTTTTGTACGTGGGCAAAAGCATTAATCTCAGGAATGCGAAAGATCCTATTTCCATCGCTGCATTTTATTCAGTATCCTGAATATTCTTGCACAACTCCATGGACTGTATTTAGTGTACACTTTATACAAATTGCATAACGCAGTATATACACAGTGTATATAATGTAGTGTATTACAATGTATACAAATGTATACAATGTAGTGTATTGTATATACAGTGTGTACACATTTCATACACTGTGTATACACAAAATAATTGGCAAAACATACCATAGAAAATTACACACAAAATCAAGAATATGTCCACAAAGCACAAACATAATGAAGAAGCCGAGTCAAAATGAAGTTAAGTGTAGGAAAATATAAAATGTGTTTTACATTTTATGAATCTTCTACAGGAATGCTTCTCGTAACCATGTCACCGATAACACAGCGATGCCAACGTCCGGAAAATCTTCAGTTACGGCCTGCCATTCTCACGAACTCCGCGCCGGATCGTCAAAGAGTTCATAAACAGGTCATATTTCAGGTGCAGCGTGCATCCACACCAACTACATCCGTCTTCACGAACTCCACCGTGGATCGTCGCATTGTTCAGAAGTAAGAAAAAGCAAAAAGAGTGATCTCAACAAACTGCCGGTTTTTATCGGCACGAGGTCGCTTGTAGTTGACAACATGGCGGACATCACACGAATACGATGGCCTGCGCGCAACGTCAATGAACGATTCAATCACACGCTCAGAGCAAATTGTGAGAAGCTGGCCGGGGCTCGAAAACCTGTCCAATCCATTTTCTTTCGACTGTGTAAAACGCTGGGCTGCGAACTTCAACTTCAAACGTGAACGCCGCTTGGCTTGTGACAAACAAAATGTGCAGAGCGTCGATACACACGGTGGTGAAGAAGGAACGCTAACGCCATTTCACGGCAACTCTTGTAAGCTTAACGCGATGCCTTGTACGAATTTGAATAACACACGCGAACTCGCACGAAATGCCACCGTGCGCAATGCGTGTTACTTCACAACAATCGGCAGTCTCTGATACATGCCAGTACGTGTATACACATATGTGTGTACTGTGACGTACTGCACGTATGTTTCGTTTTAACCCTAAACGTACCGGTACATAAACCGTACGAAAAATAATGTTCAATAAATATATTAATAAATAATAAAAAGGAACATTTATTGAAATCAAATAATCCATTATATCTTCAATCAAAAAACAATAATTAAACAAACAAACTATTATAAATATTGCTCTATATAATCAATATAACAATCATCACCTTATATTGGCTAATTAAAGGGCCATTCAGCGTCTATGAGATAAAATAGAATAAGAAAAAATATGTTTAACACTCACTAAACCTAAAACAGGAAAATTCAACTCAATATAATTATGGGTATAAATTTTGGATATGCAGATATTAAACCAATTCTGAATCAATTTATATTGTAAACTAAATTAACAACTCAATTATAAAAAAGAAACAAACCAATTTTTATTAATAAAGCCAAGTAATACAAAAATAATCCTATAATATTAATATATATATTATTAAATAGAAAAGTTAAAGAACTTAAAAATAAATAAGATCTAAAAACTTGAATTAAAAAATATAAACTAACTGATATCAACTTTTGATTCACATTATTTAAACAAATTAAACTTAAAAAAACTAAAGTAGAACATTCTATTAATGTACAACAAAAAATAAAAGATGATCTAAATATAAATCATATAATAATTAATAATACAAAAAAATATCAAATAATTATAACAATTATTATATAATATTTAATCAATTAACTAAAAATTAGAAATTTTGTTATATTTCAGTGTCAGAGCACAAAAAATGTTGACATTTTAAGAAATACTTATCTAACTATTAAATATAAGAATAATATTATAAATAATATATAATTTACTCTATCAAGGTAATCCTTTTATCAGACATATTGTTATTATACAGAAGAATTTACATTCTATAATCAGGGTATGTACCTAATAACTTAAAATTAGTTTACCTGTAGAAATTAATTTATAATCTAATAAGAAGAAATCAAGTTACTTAAATCATATACAGGAAACCGATACATTACACCTACCTATTCTTACTATGAGGGGTCATTTGACCCCTTATGAAATAAACGTTGATTTTCCGAAAGAAATTCCTAATTTATTAAAGTGAGAAATTGAATAATCATGTGATATAAGAATTTACAGAAAGTTAAATGAACGAAAGAAATAACAATGAATGTACGATTTTAAAGTATATTTTGAAAGATGGCATTCGACGCGGCTTGGTACGTTTAGTGTTAAGTAGTTCAAAGTATCGAGGAAGTCGAAACTGTGTTCCATCGATTTCTGGATCGTGGACGTCATTTCCCGGTTTGGAACGGATGATTTATTTTTCTCTGGTGTTGAGCACTTGGCGTCGACCTCCTCCCGCCGTATTGCCAACTACAAGTGACCATGTGATCGATAAATAACTTTTGGTGAGACTACTTTTCGTTTTCCTCACTTTTAGCACTTTGACTGCCGTGATGGTCACAGCTGAGCAGCGCAAGAGATTTTGCTGAAGATCCAAAATATTCGCAATGGGTAGCAATAATTATTTTATAAATACAGTCATTGTTAAAATAGTGATGCGATCCTTTTGTCTCCAATACCTGCACATTATGTACATTTTGCATAATTTAGTCAAACGCTGTAGTATTTCATGGCATCGCCATTCTAATACAGCAAAACACGCACGGCAGTCAACGTGTTAAACTATGGTATGATCCAGTTCGAAGGAATTGCTGTGAGCGACATTTTCTAGGTGTGGCCATTATAATCAGCAATCTCGTTACGAGGACTGCATTGTTGCGGATTTATCAGAGGCTGTAGGGATTTTATGTTTTCCTCATTGCTTTATTAGGTATGTGCTTCGTTGAGTGCAATTTTCTATGTGATCTTGCGACAACGTTGTATATACGCCTGCCGGTTGCATATGTGTGGATGTGTATGTGAGTAGTATTATGACAAAATAGCCACTGTACGCTATTTAACATTTCTATTCAATATAAATTGAACACAGTTGCATTTTTTTATTAGATTTTTATATCTGTGCGATCAACTAAGTCGTCCAGGTAACAATGCGGCCGATATTAATCAACCTTTGTCCTAGGAATGTCATTCATATTTCCTGTACGTGTATTTGTTACTACGTTATACTGTACTATTTATTAATTTCGCTGTTATTAAAATACCACAGTCTTCTTTGTCTGTGTTCTGTTTGCAATATTTTCTTTCATGGAATGACTGCTTCTTTGGGTGAAATGTAGCATTCAATGCTTTCTCTTTCAGTACAAGTGTGCAAGAGGAACTGTGTGACATCAAATGTAGGTTCTGTTCAATATAGTCAAATGTATTCAAAGCTAGACGGAAATGATAAAGTAACGAAGGGGTGGAAGATAGAATGTTATGAACTGTTGACGATTATAGGCAACAGTTATTATTGTATAGCAGGTGTGTGATATGTATTATAATTATGGTAGGGAAATACAACCCATAATACATGCGTTTATTCCAAAATATACTGTATACATTTCAATGCAATTTTAAAGCAATACGTATGCGTAATATTTATTATCTCATGTATCGCAATAATTTTCATGTTCACATTTTAAAAGTCTTAAATAGCAAAACTGAATGAATGGAAAGTATTAATAGTATGTTCACTACAGCTATGCAGATGTATACACTAAACAAAATCGTATTATTTAGTTTACAATCCTGCTCTATGCACGGTTATTTTAAATGTATGTCACATCGATGATAACAGTTTCCTTAGAATGTGGTCTATAGTTGAAACGATTTTTCTGAAAGAAATAATCTTTAACTGGGTTTTATTGGAGACGTTATGACTTTAAAGCCACACTTCAATGAGATTTGTTATTACACAGAACATTTTTGATAGTTTTTAAACGATATACATTTATCAATTTACTCTTGTTTTTAGTCATCAGGGTCCATGACACTGAGCACTTATTGCCTGGTTTTTAAACATTTCTTTCCTCAAAAAACTTCTGACAATACTATCGAGGGTGGAATAAATCCTGTGAGTTATTTTTTGTATTTCATCTTAAAATTTGTTCTTAGGATGTTTGTACGATATTATTGATCGCCCCTGTACCATCGTTCCTTTACCTTTCTGTTTCATTGTCTTTTTTATCGATATTCCATGTTATAAAAATAACAGCATGATCGCTGATGAAAAAATTGCAGATTGCGGTTGCTTGAATAATTGAACTTCTGTAAAAAGCATGAATTTCGTATACAGTTTTGGATATGAAGCATTTATTGAATATTCGCAATTTATGCGTATATTGTTCCACTCTTCATGTGCGTATAGGTTACGATTATAATTTCCCTCGTTTATCATTTCTAAAATAATGCTATTTCGCTTTATGAGGTATCTGTTTCTTTATTCACTTAAATACATACATTTCTATTATCATGAATGATAGAGTTATTATTTTGATGTGGTACATGTACTACACATGTTGGGCAACAATATTGGTACATCCAAATAGTAACTTTCTTTTTCGTGATAATATACACAAATATATATATAAATAATAGGATCCCTTGTGATTCACTTAATACGTAATTAGCAATAGCAGCGATCAAAGCTAATATTTAATTACAAACATCGCATATTTCATACTTTCAAATAACCAGCAATTCGTGAAGTTGTAGTTATTATGTTTGCAATTAAAATCTCGCATTGTTGAAACAACTAACTTGCTAGAATATAACGCAGAATTAATTTTGAACAAATATTTGAACTTAAAACGTGGAAAGTTCCAATGAAACAGTAATTCTTTACTTCAACATATGACATTACGCGAGACCGTCAGGGAAATCAAGAAAATGTTTTCAGCATTTCAAGACTACACGAATACTACGATGGTACGACTCGAATAGACTTAATGGAAGTTTCAGTTTATTTGTGATAAAAATAGACCAACGATTAGATGCATTTCTCAGTGATCAAAAATAGCTATTAGCATTTATGCATAAAGTTCCGCAACCATTTTGCGAAAATTTATTAACGTATCCCCTAAAAATGAAAGACATTTTTCCGTAAACGTAACTGTAATTTTTTTATTTATAAATGAGCAATTGAGAGTATTGATGACAATTGAAAAGTCATTAAATAAATATAGCTACATTTGTACGCGACCCAGAAGCAGTTACTGTGTCAAAAGAAGTTTATGAAAACGACTTATAAAAAAAAACCATTCAATATTTCACAGGAAAACATCAGTTATATTAATATTTTACAATTGGAATATTTTCGACGAAAGAAAATACAGATTCACTACACTGCTATGTATTATGATAACAGCAGAAATTCTCGGAATATTAGTTCCCTTAACAGCAATATCATTTGAATGTTACTCGCTTCGCAAGTGTTGCATTTGTTTGTGATTTGTTTTGGAGTACTGTGATTATAGAACGAGAACACAGAAAGCTTCCGTGGCTTTAAAGAGCGCGCTTATTCGCCTTTCGTCTGAAGTCTTTTCGCATTCGCTAAAGTAGATTACACAATGTTGTTTATCCATCATCCGGCTTTAACGGTAACTAAAAATGCTCGGCAGCGAAAAAAAGAACTGTACGGAAGCTTAATTAAAGCAATGTTTTCTAAACGTTAAGACGGGTACCGTGCTACACCTGAGCCTTTATGTGAGTAAACCTGATATATGTAACTTCATCGTGCCACGCCGGTTTTAAAGCGTAAGATACGGAACGAGAAAAAAATCCTTGAAAGTTTCTGATCGATTACACCTAGAACGTAGAGTTCCGAGTTATTAACGATAACAAGAAACATATCGGGCAATGTAGTTATTGACTCTGTAAAAACTTCAGAAGAATTTGACCTACAAAGCTCTTTCAGAAATGTTTTTGCACCGTCGATAATGTGTTTTGTTCAGTACCGGTTTGTAGGGCATGAGAACAAGTATTGTTAATTAATTTATCATAAATTGAAGGTGAGGCGCAAACAATGCTTTAATGTAATATTTGTGTTATACGATACTTAAAGTCACGTCAGACAATACATACTATTTCCGTGAAACATAGAAATAAAATAGACATGAATTTATCTGCAGCGAATTTTAGTCTTGATGATTTAGTCTGGATTATGATTTCGATTATTTTTAAACGGATTTTGCTGTTTTTTTATACTGCACTGGTATATCGTACACTATACCGTCAGTGTTTATTGAATTCACAAATTACCGCAAAACTGAGTAATTGTCATACAGAAGGACATTCTACATATATAACTATGTGTTATCGCCACTTCTCGAAGTATTTATTATTTTGCGTACACGAAAGTTTGTTTTGTCATAAAAGTGATGCGTGGGTCTCTAGTATCGCACTTAAAGTAACAGCGTAAAAGCAAAAGTTTTACTGATATGCACCGCTGGATGTAACGCAAGTGCAAGACCATAAATATTTATTGCTGAAAGTTGATCCTTTTCATATTGAATTTAATATAAGCAGCACTTTCAATCGTTATGTACAAAAGCCCGAGCATCTACACCTATAAATTGATTAAATTAATTTAAAGCATACCTTGGTAGCAAATAAAACTACTGTTACTGTTTGATTAGTGTTACATTAATCTGATATCAGTTAAGTACATTTCCCCTCATACCGGCATGACTTCTTTGAATCTATTTAATTCCTCGAATATCCTCTCCGAAGGGGACAATTTATTTTTGAAACATTTTGT
Organism: Cryptocheilus praepositus; assembly: GCA_033815515.1. Taxonomy (NCBI): domain Eukaryota; kingdom Metazoa; phylum Arthropoda; class Insecta; order Hymenoptera; family Pompilidae; genus Cryptocheilus; species Cryptocheilus praepositus. Next base: position 2,248,341 of record JAWWQZ010000153.1, read on the forward strand.
ATCCGCACATATGTACATATGACAATAATGACTCCCCGTAAATATATAGAGAGGACTGCAGTGGCCGGAACAGTGAATCATGTTGCGAATCAAAATTCCCAGTATTATTACAATTTACGCTGTAAAATAATGTGCATCGTTGAAGCAGCAGATATTGTGAATATTTGCAAACGGATAATACACGAAAACATGTGTGGCGAAAGCATAGGATATAAACCTGTGAAGGGTTTGGTATTCCTGTCGACTTCCAATCGGCACTTTCCTGCAAAATCCATGCTGCAGCATTTTGACGATTAATACGGATGAACAGACTTGACGGCGGGTCAGACGGAAAGTCATTATTTCAGAGATTATTGTTCGCGAAGCTGACGGAAGCAAGATATTATCCTCGTACATCAATGTCTTTCTATTTGGAAAATTGTGTGGCCCGCTGAAAATGAGAAATTAGGAAAATGGCAGCAAATTTATGTCCAGATAATTACAATTTTTGACGTCTGCGTAGGAGCGTAAAGCGGAATGGTAGCACAAAGGCGCGTATGAAATTTACTCGCGATATGCATTAGGACCGCTGTAGCACTGAAACAGGTGTTTCAATGTTAATATCGCTTATCAGTTTATTACTTCTTTATGGTGGAACGTTATGGCGTTTTAGACGATTAGTTTTATCGCGACAGAAACGCGTAATATGCGAAAGACATAAATTTACCCGCGTACGAGGCTAAATGTATATTTTCACCCTGTGACGGTGTCACACATTTATGGGTCGCTCGTAAGTCGCGTGGAAATGAATCTGAGTAGTTTGCGTTTATTTCATTTTCTCACGGTTCCAAATACGGAAAGCATGTAACTCTCGTGCATCAATCATTTATTCAACGTGTGCAGACGCCTCTCGCTGCAACCACCGGACAGCTTAAACCTATTTCGCATATTGTAAAAGCATTATACACATTTGCCCACTTCGTCTTTTTGATCTTGCGACTGACTTCCAACTTGTTCATTTCCCCGAATTTCCGGTAAGAGTATTTGATCGAGTAAGAGTCAAACTTTGAAGCAATTTGAGAAATCCGGCGCGCTCTCGCTTTACGCGACGCAGTAGACGTCCGAAAAGGCGGCCGCGCAAAATTCTTCGTCTTCCACTGCCGCATAGACGTCGGCGCGCCGTGTAAATAGTCGATTCCGGGGCGATGAGGAATTCGATTTTCGTGACGGCCACGCCAGGCTTTTTTTCGTGGAAACACTCGTACCAGGGTGTAGTCGGGAACGACGCGACGTCCGCGGAAGCAGAGAAAGCGTAGTGGTCGGGCTTTTTTTCCGGTGGCCCAGTTTTCGCGGCAATACAAACACGCGGATCGAGTTCATAGGGCTCGGCGGATCAAAGGATCGCCAGCGCCACCTCATTCACCTCCTCCTTCGCCTCGCTTCGTTCTATTCTCGATTCTTCGTTCTCCTTCGACCACGGTTCTCGGCGGTTAACTCGGCGGTAGGGGTGCCCGTGGTTTGCCGCTGCCCTTAGTACCAGCCCTCCCACTACTACCGCCACTAACACCTACGTCACCACCACTAGCAGCAGGGTGCCGACGGTAAATTATGTAGCATAATAGCGCGCGCGAGGGAGATACGGCCCGAGAAGAATAGTGGAAAGAGACAGGGAAACGGCTACAAAAGCGACCAGAGATACCTTTCCTTGCTTCATCCGTCAATGTCACGATCTGTGCCTCTTTCTAAAGTACGGAGTGCGCGCGAGCCGGCTAATACGAGCTTATTTACTTTCATCCACGCACTTTGCCGACTTTCTATCCGGCGCGCGGGTGCACGGCGGACTCGCGAGATTAATTCTTTTCGACGTGTGCGAGAGAATGTCTTGACTAGGGGCGTGCGGCGTTTAGGGTGAGAAGGGCTGTTTTGCGGCGGGGCTATTGCGCGATTTGCTTTTGTGCGCGCGTTCACGTGGGAACGGCCACTTTTGGGCGGGGCGGTAGAATTTTACGATCGACGCCGACGGGGTTTAACCTCGTAGCTGTCGAGTCCCCTGCTAAAAGGGTGTATCTGCGTTGTGTGTCTAGAACGACGCGATGACAAGCACACTCCTCATTATCCCCGGAATTACGTTTCTTCGTGATGGATATGTTGGTCATCACAGAAAAATGCCATTTCATCGTTATGACTATTCTCGTCCCCCACATTTCAAAGATTAGTACTATGGCGTCACGTGCATATGGCAGCAGTCATTGTTGCGTACCAATGCATTTTCGCTCGTCTTATGTCGTCTGTCTTCGTCAGTCGCTCACTCGTTTCGTTTTGTCTTTTCAACTTACGCCGACTACAGAAACGGAGAACTCAGGTCAAACGGAATGTTGCGTGCCAAAACATTTTAAGTGTGGTAGATTGATTTCACAGGAAAATAATTACGGTATTTATTATAACGTAACACTTCTTTATTAAAAATAATCGCGACGTTGCCAATTAATTTTTGCAAGTTAACAGAAACGAATTGTTGGTTAAATGATGTCTAGTCATAATATGTAATGTTATTAAAAGAAAAAAGTACTGTTTTATGTTTTCTAACAGAGGCCGCCATAGAGCGTTATTGTTCAATCTCTTTGTACATAATTTGCATTTGGTCAGAATTTCAAACTTTCCCTTTAAAGCGGGAACACATATATTATCTTCCGCAATAACGATTTACTTGCAACATTTTTTCTCATTCAAGTTAATCCTACATAAAACTCATTTCGACACTTCGTCAAAATACAGTCGAAAACGCACCATTGTGACAATCGCATTTGTACCGCGCCACTGTTTGATACTTAAAAAATTAGCAACGTTCTTCAAATTACTTCATTCAATAAGTTACTATTACACAAACGCAAATATTATCAAGGTATGTGTCTATTCCAAAAGATTATACTACAGGAAAGATTGCAATTCGGTAGCAACGGTAATGAAGCTTGCGGCGTTGTATCATATTTGCATTCTGTACTGGGTGATTATTCGATACTTTAAACCGCAGAATTTACTGAGTCCGAATAAATATAAGAATAATGCCATTGGCGTAAATTATGATTGTTTGGTGGACGTTATGGTTAAAAACCGGAGCGAATTATGTACCGATTAAATATAACGAAAAATACATTTCTATATGTTTATATGTTTATGTTATGTTAAAAGACACTCTTGAAATGATGTAAATTGCGGTTCAAATATTTTTTGTGATAACTGATATTTCTGAATTAAGATCCAGGTTCTAAAAATATTGATCATAGCAAAAAGTCCTTAAGGTACAGAGTGTAAAATAGTACATTACGATTGTGCTAGCAACAGTAACACTTTATTTTTTTTTTTGTGGCCGCACATAGCAGACACCGTTCACTCTATACCGTGAAAACATCGGTAAGCTGATTGTCAATACTCTCCATATACATCACGTTTACATATTTACATTATAAAACTAGCAGTGCGCTGATTGTTAATAGTCTTTATATGTGCGAAGTATTACATTTGTATGCTATAACGCTATTAATACTCTGATTAGTTTGATTATCAAACGTTTCCACGCACATACGTATTAAATATACGTTCATTGTCAACAGTTTGTGCACGCACGATGTATTCCATTTTTAGAGTCCGTCTGTGTGCTACAATTCTCTCATTTGAAACCTACCGTGTCACTGCATGTATTTTCTTTTCTTTTCATGGCCGGTGCGTTTACAGGTTTCACTACTGGGGGCGTATGACACGTCTCGCGTGCGTAACTAACGCGATTGCGATCTCTTCGAATACGTGTTTCGACATGAGAATTCGTGTTCTGCTTTCGCCGACGATTTGATTCGCGCGACAAGATAAGCGCTGGTTCCCAGGAACGGGAGTCCGAATAATACAGTCAAACGCAGCGTATGTGTACTGGATCGCCGCATACAGAAAAATTTTGTTGCGATCGTATCGCGCCAATACGCACGGCAGTGCAAACTAACTTGCTCGTCGAAAACGTATTTAACCTCCAAACGGGTAAACGTTTTAATAACTTCGAAAGACGACTATCGCCGATTGCGGTATTAATTGTTATCTGCTACCGGTCTGTCGGCAATTTACGCAACAAACGACGTTTCATAGATTTTTTGTGGGTATTTTTTCACAATCATCAGTGCCGCGAGATCTTAAACACGTTTTTATTTTATTATAATTATGTATAATAACTATGCGGTTTTAATATTTTATTCAATTGGCTAAGTAGTATGGCTAGGTGAAGGTGCAATTTATATCATTTAGAGATTGAGGAAATTATTTTGAATTCAAACAGCACCGTCACCAACATATCAATTAACTTTTTTGAACCTTTTTTGTATTTGCGTTCAATATAAAAGATTTGTTTGTTCTACATGCCTTGAAATCACAGGGATTTCCTTCTCAAGAGCTTCATACAAAAATTGCATTGTGTTACAATCTACGTTGTGGTGGAATGTACGATGATAAATTTATCTATAAACACGTGTTCTATATTTATATTCTATATTCATCCATTTTACGGTTACTGGCAATAATTTTACTTAGGAAATTTATCCAAACCCTTTCTCGTATTCACAGTTGATTTTCGAGGTATCGATTACCAAATCTGTGAATGTACGTCCAACTATATAACGTTTGACATAACGTACGATTTGACGGAACATGTAGAGCAAACAAATGTTCCATATCTTTTGAAACTGATGGGTTCTTTGGGGTGTAAAATAATTGGGCCGCTAGGAAGTCCGAAAAAATGTCTGCACTTGCCGCACTGTACTACGAGAACAAAATAACGAAGAATGGTCGCTTATAGTGATATACATGCTTCCGCACGCTAAATTAATTTCAACAAAATCGAACCCAACAACCACTAAAAAGAGCTGTATTTTTTTCTGATAGTTACACAAAATACGACTATTTTAAACAGATACGCAATTAATGATCACATTTTCTACTACCCCTTCCTACAACAAACATGCGCACGTTTCCGTTTCTACTGCAATTTCGCAAAATAAATTTACTTCCATCGCCATATACATATGAGCATCCCTGGCATCAATACTTTATTAAAATCGGTGAAGCACGGCTAAGTTCAGTAGTACGCTAATTTTGACCACAAAAATACGAGGTAGGAAATGTCAGCTAGGTGACAGTTATGTCATTCAGAGAACGAATAATTTGTTTTAAATTCAAACAGCACTGTCATTATTATATTTTCTACTGTCCCTTCCTACAACAAACGTACGTACGTTTTATTTCCACTCTAATTTTTATAATAACTTTACTCCCGTGCAGTCACCGTGTACGTGGGCATCTCTGGCTTTAATACTTAATTAAAATCGGCAGATGGCTAAGTTCAACGCATACGCCACCGGAAATACACACGATAATTGCCGACACAATAATATGGAATAGGAAATGTCAGTCAGTTAACATTTATGCGGTTTTAGAGAACGAGTCATTTGCTTCGAATTCTCACAGCACTTTTATTATTACATTTCCCGCCGCTCTTTCGTACAACAAACATACGACCGTTTTCTTTTCAATACAATTTTCCAATAACAATTTGATATCTGCAGAAGCGCCGTGGATGCGGGCAACTTTGACTGCAATACTTTATTAAAATCGACACACGACTAAGTTGAGCGCAAAAGCCACCGTAAAGGCGCACGCTAATTGTGAATACAATAACGCGAGGCAGGATTTATGTCAGCCAGTTAACAGATATAGCATTCGGGTAACGAGTAATTTGTTTTAAATTCAAACAGCATCGCCATTATTAGATTTCCTGTTACTCCTTGCTGGCGGATTTACAAAAGTTTTGCGAAGCGCGGTGATATATAGCCGGAGATACAATTTTGACAGGAAAAGCACGGACGCAGCCAATGCGTTATTTTATCTGGCGCACCTCGGACGTATGTATTTCGAAGCGTACATAACAAGGCAATGTAGGAAACAGCGGCCGGCTAAAACTGGGTGGGCGTGTCGGAGCTTATGCCATCCGATCTGCGCTGCCATGAGAAAAAAGGCGTCAACGATTACGCCGTTACGAGTCCGTTCATTTTTTCCGCTCACTTCCGGCCAGCTTTTCCTTTATCCCTCTCTGTCTCGCGGCCGCATTACGCTAGATCTTCGCCGCCCACATCTCTCCAGTCATTTCCCGCGGGTTGCCACACAGTTTCTCTTCCGCGTAATTAATTACGGCTGCATATCAGTAAGTTCGAGACACGAGTTGTTTGGGCATGTTATACGAGCGCAATCAGCAGAAATCACGGCGGCAAAGTGAAACTACAAATTTCCACTCGCGTAGCGGGCCATTGTCGGATAAACAAGGTAAAGGCAAGCGCAGCACTGACGGCCGGAATCAGATTCGCGAGATAATCCGCCGCCATTTCGATCGTTTTCATAAGATCGCCGGGCGAACAGTTTGGACGCGGACGGGAACAGCAAGGATAATACATCCGACCTTCAAAGTCTGTTTCACGGGATTTTTAACGGGCAATTTGCTTAATCGTTCTCTCGCTCCCGCTACGAAGAAGCGGGAACCTGTAACATCCGCGGTAAAAACCACCGATTATACTGTTACGAGCTCATTAATTTTTCTTTACTCTCTCCGCGGTTCTCTTCCACTTACTTCCTACCCCCCTTTCTCCGTTCGTTATACCGAACAAATCCCCAGCCGCCTACTTTCCGGCAGGAGCGTTGCGGTTTAACCTTTCTCCTCGCTATAATTAATTTCTGGAATTACATCGCTAATCGCCAGTGTAAACCGCAATTGTGCGTGTCAGCGGCACAGAATGTAATTAACGGGAAATATTTGTCTCGAGACAAAATTCCGTCTTTCCGCGTTTCATTGTCAGCGACGCGGAGAGCGAGAACAAAGAACGCCGGTCGTCATGGCAAGACAGTGTGGCACATGAAACTGATAGCTGACCTTCGCAAGAATGGATCTTTTCGACATTGACGCTAGATTTACGGAATCCCTAAATTTCACGGCTTTCGGCTGTCACGGGCAAACATGTAGAAACTATTACCATTATTTTCCATCGACTTTTCATGACACTTATTAATGGAAACATGCGCGTGTACTCCAGAAACAAATTCATTTCCTCCCCAAAATATTTCTTCCGATATCCTGGCAAACTGGCGGGTTCCGTATATATTGTGTTAAACGCAGTGATATAGAAAATCCTGTGCGGGGTTCATATTACCCATTCTTGCCAATTTCCAACATTTTTTTCCATATGGAGCAAAGAATCCGAATACACGTGCTAAAGACATATACTGGGGGATTATATTGAACAAAGATCAATGACTGAAATTCTAGAAAATAATGATCTTCATGCAATTATGGATGCCGTGAGAGCACACGCAATTTTTTTCTTAATGCTGTTTTCGTATTTTTATTTACACAAATGAGAAAGTTATAAGTTCCACTTCTGACAACATTTCTTTTTATTTTATATACATAAAATAGTGTAGACGACGTTGAAAATTGTAAGTACCATAAATGTGCAACTGATAGCGAAATAAATCACGCATTATTTAGAATGGCGTAAAATACAACTGATTTATTGACAAACAAATTTAAATCTTCAACAAAGGTAAATACGTGATCTGTTACAAGTTATCTCGAATACGTACGCGTGATGAATTGCTTTCTTTGAAAAAACGCAGCCAAATTGACTTACTGACTCATAATAAATAGTGTACTGTTAATCGCATTATTTCGTGCAGCGAACAAAGGATAAGATTTATATATCCACTAGCTCCGAAGTTCTTGAAACTGCTCTTAGTCACCGGACATGTATTGTCCTTGATACGAAACACAACAAACAGGAATTCTATGAGTTGCTGCACCGTAAAAAGTGCTTAGATAAATATACGTGGTTGTGTACCTAATTGTGGTGCATATAGCCAAATTTGACAGACAACACGGGTGTATGCATTTATTTAACACTTAGCCGATCGTGCGTACCACAACGAACTGTAGGGTTTCCACCACGTATTTTTCGTGGGTAACGCGGACGGATATTCACTATTTGAAATCAAGGAAATCTGAAAATTATTTAAGTAGTTAATTATATCTTGCGGTAACAATTTCGTTTAACGATTTCTCATATTGTTTATACAAGACGTGAAATTAAAAGTGTATAACAATTATTTTTTGTAGGTTGTTCAAAAAGTATAGGTAATAAAGTTTGAAAATTAAGAACATTAATAATGATTAAAGATAAATAACACGACCTAAACGTAAATTGAAAATATAGTAATGTTTTTTAACCCTTTCGCTACGGCGGAGTTTGGCGCGTATACGTAGTTACGGTACGGAGTAGTTAAAATATAAATGGACTCTTCGCCACAAACAAAGGGTAACACTTGATAGTTTTTTTGTAGATGCCGTTACTAATTTTCTTATTATTAATATGGGCAGTTATTGAAATAATAGAACAGAATAATGTCGGTTATTCTGGAGATAATGTCACATTTTCACGGGTGATTATAGTCACCGGTAGTACACAGCGATTGCTTTGCGGCGGATGACCATAGTCATCGTTAGTATTGAAAGGGTTAATATTTTTTGTCACAGTTGGTATCGTTCACGACATTCCAGTTTATACAGTGAATTGTACACTTTTTAATGTATACTTGTCACACCTCAGACCGTTGTAACTTTATTTAATCCCAACTAATTATGTAACTTTTTAAGTTATTTTCGACACTGAATTTGTGGATTTTACTATATACTGTGCTTTATAGAAACAGTTTGTCCATAATTGCGAACAACTCCAGATCAAGGTAACTGATAATAACAAAAAAAAGAAACGCGTTGCTAAGGTCAAAGTGGAAGATCACCCCGATCGGTCGTCCACTGATTTACTTTAAAGTGGTGAGATCTCCCCAATCGGTTGGCTAAGTGTTAACACTTCAACTGCCGTGATGGTCACCGGTGACTGGCGCAAAAATTTGACTGAAGATCCAAAATATTTGCAATGAGTAGCAATTATTATTTTATAAATGCAGTTGTTGGTAGAAAAGTGATGCGATCCTTTGGTCTCCAATATCTGCACATTATTTACATTTTGCACAATTCAGTCAAACGCTGTAGTATTTTATAGCATTGTCGTTCTAATACAGCAAAATACGCACGGCAGTCGACGTGTTAATTGGCGATATCGGCAACGTGCCATTGGATAATTATAAGGCTCTTGACATACAAAGGTATCCTTTGTCAAAAAACAAACGGAACTTGTAAAATAAATGAGAAAAATAAAGCGAATGTTAGCTACATTTGCCATATCGGCCTTCACATTTTAATTTCCATCGTTTTGTCACCAGTGCCATGTTCGGCAGACAGCGATCAACGTTGAGTCTTACAGACGTTATGCCGCCGTACGAGATTAAAAGTGAATAAGAAAAGCAGCCGGGAGGGTCCTTACGCTCCAACGCTCACGCGTGCCATTAGTTACTGTCAGTAACGGCCTAATTCGTATAAAGTATCCCGTTATGACTATTTACTTTTCACCGCCGCACTTTCCTGACATCCCCCAGAACAACAACGGAACGATTAATTCTTGGAGAGGTTGTGACGCTCGTTAAAATGTGGATATCAATTTGTGCGCGTGAGACGTAATATATTACGCGGTCGACATACAATCGCTCAGGACGATTAGGTAGCGGGAGGGTTTAGAAGTTTTTATTCGGGGCAAATTGAATGTACTGATGCATCCGATTGCACCGTGCCGAGGGGAAAAGTTGGCGCGCAAATAAATAAATCATCCCTAAATTAAATTTCATATCGAACGTTGCCCAGTTTAATTTGCAGCCCCATTGATAAAATAAACCAAATTTGCGAACGCAAATAAGCCATCCATGGGCGCACTTTAAATTTGCTTTCCCTTTAAAGTTTCGGAAACCATATAAAACTGGACGTAAATTGAGAGTAAATCGTTATACGTCAATTGAAACTTTGTAAACATTGCAATCCAACTACGGCGTTTGCCGCCTGTTCCCTAAAAATATAGTTTCCTGTTCACGATGGACCAATATGCGGGTGCATTAATTGCTACTGGAATGAAAAAAATAAGCACGCAACAGAATACGAATATTGTATAAAAAAATATTACAAATTCCTTAAGGCGATACAGAAGATACAATTTTCCATAAAGATTTTGTAAGAAAACATTAAAAGAAGAAAAGTATCTTCCGTAGAAAGCCCATACCTCTAAATACTACATCTGAAGATGTGGCTTTAGGACCACGAAACATGTGAAGTTTTCCTAAAAAAAAATAAATAAAGCAAATTCAAGCAGAATAGCCGCCTCAAGGAATTTATTACATGAAAGCGTGAATATAAAGTAAAACATCGGTATATTATATTATATGTACTTGTAATAGTACTATGTCGAACATTTATACATAATATAATGACTGAATTTTGTTTAAAACGGTACTTAAAATTTGTGTAAAGCAAGGCAGGAATTGCATAACACGTTGAACACGCGTGCGGGTAGTAGTTTTCTTACCTAATTATCAGGACTTTACAAATCATGTGCAAGGGTTTTCAGTAGTAATAACAGTATTTAATAGTAAAAACACATCCATACAACCTGTCTGCGAATATATAATGTTACAAACGTTTTTAGGGTAATTCTTAAAGCAATGTAAATATAGCTGTGGTCCGTAGGAGAAAAACTCAATTTGTGTTCAGCGATCAACGTGCTAAAGTAATTTAGTGAATTAATTGAGGACATAAAATCCAAGCGTGCAAGTGCGTATGGAGGTATGTGCGGCACTGAATATGCAGTATCAAAAAATTATATCAAAGACAAATTATCCATTATCACTTCATCTGTCAAAGTAAACACTAGTAAATATATCTTACAACCTCTATCAATTTATAACCGTATCGTAGCACTATTTCGTTCAATATATGTCGATTGGGCAGAATTTTTAAACATTCCATTTATAGTATATCCGGAAAAAATAAACGACAAAATATGATCGCCACGGGGTCAATGCTTTAAAAATTAAATTACTCGTATTCAAGACCAGTATAAATGTATTGATATATGTAAGATTGAATTTATTCGCTGAGTGACGAAGACATTTGGGCGGTAAGTGATTTATAAAAAGCATTGGATATTAATACTTCTCACTGAACACCGTCCTCTGAAGTAAGATGTACCATTCGCAACCACATAACGTACACACCCTCACACATCACACAATTAACCACATTTTCAGCATCTGAAGGTACTGCGGTATCAACAAGTGACAGACACTGGTGATCTTCCACTAGCGATGCTCCCTATACCCCTCCCCCTTCTCATTCTCTTACATTCATGCACACATTCTCCGAGTCACGCTCCATGTATACAGGAGATTACTTTATAACGCGGTCAATACGTCGAACCTACATATGGGTGGTGGCAAAGTTTCCAGGGTACCTATATAAACGTGGGTAAAACTTTTTTTTCACCTGTTTATCAGGACTTCAAATAATTTTCAAGAGCTTTTAATAGTAACAAAGGTATTGTTTAAATAGCAACGTGCACACATAACTATATATAGGGACTAATAAATAGTTTAAGCGCTAATAATATACATCATTATACACATATATAATCTTTGAGACAATTTACGTATAGTTTTGACAGTATAGGAAACGTATTCAAATTACCCTTGACCATAAACGTGTTAAAATAGCGTTAGTTTGTATAGTATAGTTTGCCACATCTGTCATTAACGTTCCCACCAAATTTCAGCGTCATAGCATGACATTTGTAAAAGTTATACCGTGTTGAGTACATCTACCTTTGTGCGTGTTTTCGATTTTTTACATATTTGAAAATGGCATCAACTTTGGATCAACGAATTTGCATAGAATTTTGCGTGAAAAACGGATTTAACGGTCCGCAGACCTTGGGAATGTTGAAGAAGTGTTTCGGCAATGATGCTCTTTCGAGATCAAACGTTTTTCGGCGACACGAACGCTTCCGAAGAAACCACGTTGTTTTCAGTCGAAAAAGAAAGTGATGCTCACGGTTTTCATGTATTACAACAGTGTCGTGCATCATGAATTCTTGCCAGAGCAATAGACAATCAACAAAATGTATTATTTTGGTGTTATGAGACGTTTGCGCGAAGCAATTCACCAAGAAAGACCGGATTTGTGGGCAAACAACTCGTGGATTTTGTACCACGATAACGCACCGTCGCACAATGCGATCCTTATTCGCGAGTTTTTGACCAAAAATAATACGAATACTATTCACCAGCCTCCGAATTCACCTGATTTACAGCACTACGCGTTACAGCACTCGAAAGGATCTTATGGAAAAATCGAAGACGGCTCTGATGGACATACCAAAAATTGAATACCAGCGATGTTTCGATGATTGGATCAAGCACTGGTATAAGTGCGTTACAGTCGATGGGGAGTACTTTGAAGGGGGCAATATCAATTATAATGAATAAACTTGTATTTTCGAGTTTATGAATAAAGTCCTAAAACTTTTTGATCGACGTGGTATATCATACAAGCTCTTACGCTGTGAACCCCAGGTTCAAATAGCAATTGACGCAATGCTGGATTATTACGTAATAGTGAAAAAAATGCGAGATGTACGTGAGCTTCTGCGAATCAGTAGGTTGCTTTGCAGAAATAGAAGAACAACGGAGCGCTGGCAATTGGTGCATTGCAGCCGTCACGGCGGCTAGATGTAGAAGTTCGCTAAAAGATGATCGGGAAACAAATTTCGTGGCGACTACCAGCAGCGAATCGAGTTTAAAGTTTCGACGAGTCGTCCCACGGATGTTAAGTACGTCTAACTAGCGCTTAACTCCCGGAAGGCGCAACGCTCTTCCTTCCGTCAGATTAGAGCTGCCACGAAACATCGAATTAGCACCACGTCAGTTTCCGCATTACCTACTTCGCTCTTGATAAACACCCTGCGCGAATATTTCCTTATTGTAAGTTACCGCTCCTGTCACGGTACGGCCTATTAACGAACTAAATTTAATAAGGCAACCCAGGTAACGCGCTTCTTAGTTTACGGCAGCTCAACGTGGCAGATTTGCCTGCTCGTTTTCTTGTAAACAGAGCGGCGAATATGTGAAATTTCTCAGAACGCGTGTTGCGTAGCAACATTTTGGCTCGAGTACATTTATTGCGTTAGGATTTCTTTTCTCACTCCCCCTTTCTCTGTTCGCGTGCTACGTTTGTGCGTTCTTAGCTAAGTCCTTGCTCTACGGCTTGTAATCTTGAACGAGCGGCACACAGAGCGTCTAACATAGACGACCTTTGGAAAGATACACACTAAACATGCATTAGGGCGACGTGTGGTGGTGCGTCGCTCGTGAATGTTCGCTAAGAGGTCAAAAGGTGTTCTCTGTAGGCGGCCACCAAATCGCAGCAGTTCTTCAAAGCGTAGACGAGTATACAACGAGTGCTTTTTAACACACTGTAGAAAACAAATCATAGTTTTTCCAGCACATGATAATGTTGCAGTATTTTCTATTGTAAGACACTGTTTCCTATTAACACTTTACCGACCGCTATTGACTGAAAATGCCACTCACTAACGACCGACTCTGTTTTAAATATCGCTCAGGAATTGTGTAGGTGTCTATTTTAAAGCTTTATAACTGAAAAATACTGAATATGTTGTTGAGAATCCTTTGGTTTCAAAGCAGTGTAATTTTATTGTCATTTAGAATTGTCATAATATCATCTGATATTTATTTTATCTAATATAACCGTTGACCACTGAAAAGCCGATTAATCAGCTACCGGTAAATAGCAATTGGAACCGAAAAGTCGATTAATCGGCGTGCGGTCGTTAAAGTGTTAATATATTTTGAGTTCAGTAGTTTTATTCCATTAATCTTTTCTTCAGTAATTCTGTCTTACCTACCCCCTCTCCTCCTAAAACACCTTGTCTTTTTCATATCCTTTCTCTTTCACATCAATTAGAAACCTCATTTTTTGGGTGTTTATAAGTCAGCGTTTGTTCATTTTCAATTAGTTTACGTTATGCAAACGTCACATCGATCAAAATCAAAACTTTAATTCATGAATATTCGCCAGCAGGAAAACTTGCAAGGCGACAACAGTATAATTTACGAAATAAGCTTGGATATTATTTCAAAGTCTTTTCTGGTTGAGCATTGTTTATTCCAATTATGTTAAAACGCTACATGACACGAAAATCTTGGATTTTGCTTTGTTATTAACAGATAATAAAGTGACACGATTTTGTACTTCGTTTCAGTGATTCTCGTGACAACACAAAAAAGAAAATTATTCTGCCAATTTAATGAAAGTATTGTTAAACTACGGAACTGTTAATGTACGTGTATCATACACTGTGTACTTATGTCATCTTGCTCGAAAGCCCATAATGTTTGTTTGAAACAGGTAGCCTGATACAGCTGATACGTTTATTAGAAACAAGTAGCGTAATACAGCTACTCTGTTGTTATGTAAATACGAACGCTGTTATTGGATGATCAGATTAAAATTTTGCTGGTCGCGTCTGTTATCTCGCAGTAACTTCATTGATAGCAAACCGGACTATCCATAGACACTTAATCTTCCTGTGGCACTCCATTCGGTTGATTACCTGCTAACGACGATTCGACAGAATAATTGATTTCAATCGTTATTGAAAACTACCTGTGCGATATTGTAGGATACTTGAATATTTGTCGGTCAGAACAGATGTCAACGCGTTCTTTGTACGTTGGAAAGTATTTTTCGTTTATGATTGCGTGAAGTAAAATTCGTATGACATGTTTCAATGCGCTTTCGTGTTAAATTGTAATTACGTTACATACACAGTTTGAGCAGGAAATACTCACTCATCACTTTCGAACAATACTTCATGAAGTTGTGGTTCATTAATTCATTTTTTTTTTGCAAACAATGAGTTTGTACAAATCCGCAAACAATTTTATAATAGGTGCAGTATAAAAAAAAAGTGGTTGGTCATAGAATTTACAAAGCTAACAGAAAAGAAACAAAGATTGACAGAGATAAAAAGTAATTCTAAACATTCGTGCAATCCTATTTTCCATGTTTGAAGTGCAGTTTCCAGTGTAAACAGATCATTTATTACGGAACAGATTATTGCTTCCTATTTATAACTGGCATCGTCTATGTGTTTGGAAAAGTAACAACTTCATCATTTATAGAGTTCAAAATGTTATATTATTGAAAATTATCATTAAAAAAATGAGCCAAAATGTTTAGCAATTACAATCAAAGAAAGACAACTGATTATTAAACTGCAACGAAGTTTTCTTTAAACCGTATCTAGTATAAAGATTCCTGAGACCATGTAGAAAGTCATTGTTTACAAAAGATAAGTTAATAAACTACAATTTCACAAATCATTGTTGATAATTGAACTGCGTACGAATAGTTTCTACATTGCCTGTACCGTCGCAGAAAACGCTGACCTAGTCAATTCACGATGAACTACGTTTAAACTCATGGCAACAAAAGGAATATAAGTACAGAGGAACTGATGAAAGCAAAAACGAGTTAACTAAGTACTAAGTTTCACTTTTCCGTCAAGATGTTCGAAAAATGCAATCAAATGTTCTGGTATAAAAGTGTACAGTGATTAATAAGGAGTGGAAAATAAGTTTTCACGAAGAGTGTGTTGGCAATTACGCCGTTACAACGTTTAACCGTATTACAACGCGGTGATTAGGAACGCAGAAGTGATGGACATGGTGCTTGCGTGTAGAACTCGTACGACCGAATAGCGTAATATAACAGCTACTGATGTAGGAACGTGTACTAGAAGTTTATAGCACCGCATTTGATAAAGGAATTACGAACGTCGAGTGATTTATAAAAGAATTTTTATGTTATACACTTTATTATTAACCCTTTGCACTCCACCTCATTTCTTTATATGACCTACCGACAACATCAAGGAGATTTTGAGGGGAACATGAAACAACTATGTTTTACCAAATTAAAATATCTATATAGGGTCATATTTGAAATTGTATTGTAGGTTTGTTGCTGTTTGTATTGTAAGTTTGTTTTTGTTGAGGCAAAATATATAGAATAGATGCGGAAGTTTATGTTTTAAAGTTTGATTATGATGTGACCACTGTATAGTATGGATTTTTTACATACATGTACTTAATATAATACAGTATTACATGTAATGCATGCACTAGTGTATGTAATGTAAAGCTACTCTCAGTAGCATACATATTTCATTATTATCGACTGCATTGTTTGTTAATACACACACACACACACACATCTTATAATATACATAGATATATATGTTATATGTCGATCCTTTTGCGTAAATTTCAATACCATTTAGATATATACATATATATATACAGGGTGTCTCACGTAACATACTTACTCGTTTTATTTCTAAAGTACGCATTGTATGAAAAAACGTTTATTTTATATTTTTATGGTTCCAAGCGCTGCATTATTAGATACATTATTTTTTTGGTGGAGGCGTTTCGGAGATTTAAAGGTCAACTTAATTTTTTTTAATGGAATCCTATATTTTTGAAATTAAGATCTGAAAGAGCGTGATATTTTGAATTAAAGTATTGATTTGTATGAGTCGTAAATCAATTAATTAACAAGTAATTTCACTTTGTTTCAAGAACGTATTCAATGCGTAATATGAGGTCGCAGATTCGCACTTGTCGCAGATTTCCACAGGACAGCGAGATGTTTACCTCACAATATCGTGATGGACAGTGTGAGTGGCCTCCGAGATCACCGGACCTAACTCATTTAGACTATTTTTTTTTTTGGGCAATTTAAAAGACGTAGTATACTTTGAACCACCAACAACAGCTAAAAATATGAAACATCGCATTCGGGAAGCATGTTGTATACTCAGTGCCTCAGTTAAAAAATCCATTTTCTCATTAGTCAGTAGACTGCAGCATTGCATTAATGTCGAAGGACGTCAGTTTGAATATTTATGTTGATACCAGTGTGCTGCGTGTTGATAAACTGAGTCATGTAAACATCACGCTATCCTGCGAAAATCTGTGGTAAGTACGAATCTCTGACCTAATATTACCCAGAGAATATGTTCTTGAAACAAAGTAAAATGACTTGTTAATTAATAGACTTACGATTCACACAAATCAATACTTTTTTATTCAAAATATCACACTCTTTCAGATCTTAGTTTAAAAAATATAGGATTCCATTAAAAAAAATAAAGTTGATCTTGAAATCTCCGAAATGCCTCCACCAAAAAAATAATGCATCTAATAACGCAGCCCTTGTCTTATACAAATATAAAAAAAGGTTTTTCATACGATGCATACTTTCGAAATAAAACAGATGAGCATGTTACGTGGGACATTGGAAGAATATTTAGGCTAATGTAGTATTGAGAATGCCGCGTGGCATCGTGGCGGTGGACTCGTAGACGCTACATTGTTCTTCCGTTGTTTTTTTTTTGTGCTGCGCGTCTCGAAGTGCGTGCGTAGTGAGTTATAGGACGTCAACCGAAATGCGTGGACGTAGC
This sequence comes from Cryptocheilus praepositus, assembly GCA_033815515.1. NCBI lineage: Eukaryota > Metazoa > Arthropoda > Insecta > Hymenoptera > Pompilidae > Cryptocheilus > Cryptocheilus praepositus. The sequence continues at coordinate 2,265,884 of JAWWQZ010000153.1, forward strand.
GTTTCTTATTCTTAGTTTCTTTTGTTCTTTTATGTAATGCATATTATTATATCTGAAATATAGTTGTTCAGTATCTTAACCAAGAGTGTTGGAAATGATTGAATAGAATTTCCCAATAATATAGAAAGAGAGAGGGAGAAATTATTATATAGTGTCACATATTGTATGTGGCTTGTGTTGCTAATGCCTCAGGCCCTTCAATTGTACTTGAACGATATTTACGAGCACTCATATCATTAATGTTTAGCTAGCCCATACTAAATGGTATTGAAATTCGCGTAAGACGCTTGTCGCTATTCATTCGAGCGCACGCCAGGCCAACAATAGCGAGAAGCATTGAATTAACCTCACGTCATTGTCGCATCAGTCAGTAGTGTGTAGGCGTACACAACGGTGCACGCGTTCGCATACAATTTGACAGAAGCGTAATCGAATATTGGCCGGATAAATAAAAATTTCCGGGCTGATTGGCTCACGACAGCAACCGGAAAGATATGCTGCAAGCAACGTTTCATTGGAAGTGTTGCGCATTGTGTCAGCAGTCCGGTAATAAAGCTCAAGTTAATACAGAAAGTATTCATGTACCGAGCAATTTCGAACAATATGTCGTAAACTTGCAGTTTATTAATTATTTGTCTATTTATTACTTCCTTATTATATCATTATCTTAGATTATTATTTATTATTAATTTAAACATTATGAGTATTGGATGTACTTTGCATTTTTTGTGGACTCGGTTTGAAATGGAACTACTGGAAAAGAATACGTTTCCGATGTTTAATAACTTATTAGAAATGACAGTGCATAGAAACGAAACTTAAGCTTGGTTTGATCTAATAACTACCGAAGACACCAGTAAAATGGCGTGTAGCGTACAATTTTGCATGTCGTGCGTCAAGAGGAAATGAATTTGTATTATAAAGTATATGAAACATTTCCAAAATCACTAAAATAACACCTCACTTAGAACTCAATATGCACGGTCGAAATTTTGATATTGGAAATAAATATTACGCCGCTTTGCTTTAGTACCGCTGAAAAATATTATTTGAAGTAACTTTTTTGCAAAGCTAAAGTTACAATCAATCACTTTGGAATGGACTTGATCAAAACTGCGCATGACATGAACCCGAAAAAACAAAGTTTGCCAATACATATACGTTAATTTGATGTAGACGTGGAAACTGAATGTGCCCATAGACGGGAGGGTAAAAATAAAAATGTGCTGTCAGAACATTTACACAGTATTTTTAGAACAACTTCAAATGCTTACGTGCACACGCATACGTGCTCGTTGCAGTGGACGCACGCATATGCGAATTAACCCGCACACGGGCAAAAACACAGCATTTTTAATCCGGAATCGCCAATTTTCAAACGAATATATTCGTTTCAATGTATGGTTACGTCCGGCGGGGAAAATTTTTTTCTAAATCCGATTCCGTAGTTACAACGGTAGGTGCTTTTTAAGCCGATTAAATTTACGAGCTGACGCTCGTAAAAGTTATTGTGCAAATAGAGGACAGTGCGTGAAACGACGACAAGGAGAGCCATTTTCGTGATTGCTCGCACTCCTAAGCTTCGTTATGTGTACCGGTACTTAATTCGCGTTACTTACTTCCGTCATGCTTTTTTTTATGACCGCTCGTAAACTTGACATTCAGTGTAACGCGACATACCGTCGAATACGTAAAGCTATTCCGGATGCACCGTATCCCATTTCAAACGGCATTCGGTAATATTTCTTTTCTCTCCGTTCCCTCTTCTCACTCGAGACGCTACAGGGTGTCTGAACAAAATTTATCGGAACTTTGACTATCGGTGGCACGTATTGAAATAACAAAAAAGATTTACGCGGTGGTATAGTAGCAAGCAGTTATTTGTTTAGTCCTGACGGACATTTTTTTGCTACATAACAGATATAATCGTGATCTGACCGTTTAACGTAGATGTGAAAACGTTGTAAATAAAAGTTTACACTTCACGCCATATTCCCCGGTAAATTATATTTTGGACTATTGTCGACTGCAATTTTTGCGTCATCCTCAAAGGCGGTTTGTTTGGAGAGAATAAATAAATAACTATTGTGATTCAATTTGCGATTGAATATAATATTGTACTAGGATTTTTTGTTAAAGTTATTTGAACAGAAATGAGATCATATCTAATTGAATATTCGGAGATCATTTTAAATTGTTGGAACGTATAAAAAAATATTCAAATTGAGATGTTCAACTAACTTTTCTAAAACAAATTTTTTCCTGATACAGGGTTATGTCCGGTTTAAAATTTCTTTACAATATTTATTTATTCATTCAACCCAAGCAGAATATCTTTGAGAACAGCGCACATATTGGAATCGAAACGCTAGACATTCAAGATTTGTAGTGAATCATAATCTTGCAAAATAAAATGGACCGCGCAATATCACGTGAAATAAAAATGTGACCCACAATGTTTTCACGTTCATAGCAGATGCAGGGAATGCATAACTGCTGAGTTCATAAAACAGCTAAAAATTGACAAACTTTTTGACGAAAGCATATACTTTAAACATTGGCTATACACACATTCTTGCAGTTTTAACTATAAAAGTAAAGACAATAATAGTATTTTGAGTATTAATATCGGACTACAATTTATATGACCGCAAATCAAAAATTAGAGAATATGTATGAACAAGTGCGGGAGCAATTACCTTCAAACAGCACGTAAGTAATTGTTGTTTCTCTTCTTCAATTATATAACAAATTCTAATAGAAAGGCTCCGAAATTCAAAATTATAAGTTAATTCTATGTAAAAAATTCGTTCCTTATTATTTAATTATTACTAAATGCAAATCAACTGCTAAATTGTTTGATTTATTATTTTGAAACAAAAAAAAAATTACAAATTCGTTTAAAGTAACGTGTTCACTCATCTATTTCATTACCGCATAGACTCCTGAAAAGGGAGGTAATTGTTCGGAAACATGCCGAATACTGTAGTTATGATCAATGAAATCAACCTCGATTAAAAAGAAGCTCCAGTATTTAATTGAACAAATTAGTAACCAACCGTGAGCAACATTATTTCTTGTCTTGACACAGTGGACCTCGTAAACATTGTTTATCCAATTTTTTTTGCAACACCCCATACACACATATGTGTACCGAGCAAGTAGAGAGTGCAACCAGATGTCAGCAGTTTCATTGTTATTTTAATACCTAAAACGTTTCCCCAATATCAGCCGAAACTTTTTGGAACACCCCGTACATACGTATACATATAAATGTGTATACGTTACTGAGTCGGTACGCACGGCTACTGGAAGACCAGTCAGGTTCTAGAGTTTATACTCCTCTCCTATTCGGTTTTTACGTTTTCCTTCCTGATCAGATTATTTCCGATTGCCGTTCGACGTTCGATCCCAGTTGCCGGACGATTGCGATTCCTTTGTGCTTTACGGTTGATATCGGTGTCAGATAAGGCGACTGCCGAGTTCGTGGCACGTCGTGATTGCTGGGCAAAGATATCAGATCTACCTTTCTCTAGGATCGTAGACTACACGGAAGAGCAACTCTGGCTGATGGCGTTCATTGCGAGTAACGTTCCGCAGGATTCGCCGATTCTTACGTTAAGCCAATTTGAAAGCTGATACCACCGATTCTGCGTCTTTGCCAATGCACCCTGGGGTGTTTATGTGGAAATGCGTACATTGGGAGATGCGTTCTAAGAGATAGCTTGCGTGCTCTTTATGTTTGAGCATAACAAGTGAAAGTGGAAGAAGAGAAGAATGTTGTTTGAAAGTGGCGTAATGATAGAAAGAATATTAGAATCGCAGATATGTTTAGTGCTTTTACATAGTTAGTTGTTGAAAGAATTCTATCTTGCTGTATGCTTTCGTACAACAAGTTAAATTGCTATTAAGGTACTCGATAGTTAATGAATTTCGTACGAGCATTTGAACGGTGCTCCAATATTGTGAAATACTTGTGAAGGGAAGTATGTGAATTTTGACACTGATAAAACGGTTAATTGGTTAAAAAGTTTACCTTTAGCACCCACGTTTCGCATAAGTATTTCTGTCAAGAAAGTGTAACTGAATAAATGAAGTATACAATCCCACATATCTTAACTGTTTTGTTTCAATTTTACACTATCGCCTATAATCGTTGAAGACTTCTGTAGAATACTTTTCCGATAAGAAAACGGTTCCTTTTAAGCATCGACTACTTTTTCTCTGTATTTCTAATAAAGTCAAATGTTACCTTTTATAACCACATATAACCATAATCTGAAAGTACATATGATTCTGCAATTTTAGTATAACAAATACGTTGCTCATGTTTCATGGCGATAACCAGGCGAGTGAATTGTACACATCAACTAGTCACTTAAACATTACGAATTTAGATAATTTTTTAATGCGATATCTTGATATTATTTGTGAAATAAGTAAGATAACACGCTGCTACTGAATTCATTTAAATATTCAAATTTTGACACATTGAAGTGATTCAATGTCATATCAGAAGAAGCAACTTGCATATTTTTTTTGCAAGAATAAGATATCATAGGATATATACTAAGAATGCTTTCATCGAAACAGGTAAACTGTTTTTCGATAGTCAAAAACCACGAGTTAAGATGGTAAAGAAAGATAACTAACTACTCATTTTATTTAATTTGTTTAGTACAACCGAAAAAGTTGTACCAAAACTAAACTTACCGAACCAAGTTAACAAAGTTTGATAAGGTTTGAGAAAAAATATTAAAAAAGCTGAAAAAAATACCCTTAAAAATTCAAATGGAAACATATTAAGGAATAAAAGGAAGAATAAGTCAATGGTAAATGTATTTCAATATTTGTTGAAAATTGTGGTAATAAATTTATTCGGAATTATTGAAACAAATGAAAATATCATCATTTATTAAGAGATTCCTCATTTACGTTGTTATTCTCCTCATGTTCCAATCCGTACTCTTTTCCGTACAAATAATAATTCATCAGTGTCATTATCTTTGTCACTTACATATAAATGACAATTGAACTATTTCTGTATTATTCATAGCAGTGTGTTCTATGCAAATTATACGGTAACACCAGTGTAGCCGACCATGGTACATCGTGCGGCATTACAAGGGTTAATACATGTAAATACAACAGCCGTAAGGTAGTGTTTTCTTTACCACCGCTGTACAATTAGGTCTAAACGGGGAATGACGTCACTTTAGCAACAATTTCGGGGCATCTCCGTTAGTCGTGGACAACTGATACAATTCAAAAACGCTGCGCTCCACACCGTGCGGACCTATAATCTTTAATTAATTCATACCCGTTGGAACGTATCGATTTCTAGCAGAAACGAACGTTTCTACAAGCGCAGCAAATTCTAGATTGCTAATAAAATGAAGTTCCCGGTGGCCAGTAGTTCTGCGCCGAGCGTGAAATATTTCTCTCTTACCGCTGCTGCTGTTGCGATTGTCGTGCCGATAAGTGAAAAAGAAAGTGTAAGTAAGCGCGAAAGGGGACATACTAATGGCGGCAATGATTCATCATTATCATTGATGCACTTTTTTCGCACATCAATATCGCAATATCGGATTACGTTATTCCGATAACCTTATTGTGCCACATTACCTATTATAATCAGGACGGCGTGCTATTATTCATACTCGGCCGGTACCCTGCGCAACAATTAATATACGTCGTTATTCTGTGGTTGCGTTATCCTTCTTGAACACCGTTGACATGCCAAAAGGTACGAGAATTATACAATCGCATGGCTCAGATTTACGCAAGACATCCGCGCTTTTTCCATTTACTCTTCTATCTACTTTTCCCATTCATTGCGTATATGTCACAATAATGTTATACGAGAAGCTTCAGTAATTTGCTGTGTTGGTATTCTAACAATGGCTAATAAGAAAATCAGTTTTAAGGCGTACGAAGATATACCTAGGAACTTAAATACTCAAACAAACAAGTAAAACTATCGCAACAGTACAAACTTCTTTTGAAATGAAATTGCTTTGCTAATGATATGACGGCATTCATATATACACTTTTTTAACGTATATTTTGATATTTTATTTATTCTGATTTTAATTATTTTACAACCCCATAACACGTACATAAAGCTTCGCGTTAATTCTGATTTTAATTATTTTACAACCCCATAACACGTACATAAAGCTTCGCGTTAACCGTCCATTACAAATTTCCGCGCATTCCCCACAAACACACGTTCTTACACGCGCACCGAAATCCGCAAGAATTCAAACGCTGCAGCAATTCTCCTGAAACCCGCCGGCCCATAATCCCTCTTTTTTTTCAAAAATAATCATTTTACCAACAACAGAAGGGCATCCAACGAAACGCATCAGCAGTTTCCTTGGTCGGTCCACTGCCGCGCGACTCTCCGCGTCAGTCAAGCGACGACACATGCACGTCGCAGATTGAAACACGTTGAATCACGGCGACTCTTTTCCCTGCCTGCCCGGCATCCTGCAAGTTATTCAAGCTACCTTTAGCAGCGCGCGTCGTCTGGCCGGTCAAAAGTACCCCAGGCATTGGCCGTTGGCCAGATTGAGCCTGACGAGCTGTCGCACATGTATATCCATACGTACACGTTTCCAACTGCCACGAACAATCCTTTATGTTTTCGGCGTCGTCGCGCCTGGAAACAGTCAGGTGGATGCGAATAATCCCGAAAGCAATTTGGCGGCAGCGACGTTCAATCTACTCTCCCGCACCACCTAAGTAGTGACTGTCCGGATATCGTCGACTGGGAGGAAGTGGGGATGGGCGGATCGCAGACCGGTGGTGGTATGATGGGATGGTAGGATGGACGTGGGGTGGTTGGGCGTGCCGTAACGAGGCAGAGGAATCGCTGCTTCTCGTCATTCTGGCACGAAGAGAACTTTAGGATCCTCGAGTGGACTGAAGTCGAACTTAAGCTGTTATTAACAGGCAGACGGCCGGTGCCGTACCAGCGGACTTCAACCGCCTCTTGCGCGTCGCTCGAAACCTCCAATTATTTCGCTCGAAGTTCCGCGCATTTGTTATTATTGTCATTGCTGCAGGTATTCTTGGTTGCTGAACATTTCGGAATGAACCGAGAGTCTGGGGTGTTCGATTAAAGAGTCGCACTTTTCGATTATTCAATGGCTACGGGACTGCGCATTAGATTTACTACCACGGGTTACTATTATTGTAGGATTTAAACACGTGAAACTAGAGAGTATAATATTTATAAACAATAACAACACAATCAAGACACTTTAGGCTTATTTCATAATATTTCTTTGTTTTATAGTTTCGCCTTTTCGTCTTTACGTCTTATTGTCAACTGACTACTAAGCAACCAAATAACACAATTCAACAAACTCATCACCTATGATACATCAATATAATAATTGAGGATCATAGATGACCTTTCCTCGCCCATTAGAGGACCCTGTATTTAAGATCCCACATTATGTTCTTATAATGTCCAAATGTATTTTCTTACTGTGCAGGTACGGTTCGATTTATTTGTTACTGCAACCAGATTGAGTTTATTACCGAAGTGATTTTTAAAGAAACGGACAAAAGAGACTTGATAGATCTGGAAGCTTTTTGGGAGATTTTTGTTGTGTCCGAAGGTTATCCGTCAATTTTCGGGTGTTGCTATCTATAGAGATATAGACGCCAAATGCCACCGAAATGCGGCGGTAGAAAAAACTCACGGCCGGTTGCCAGGATTCCTTCTGTTATAGAGCCCTAAACCAGAATTTCGGCGAATGAATTTATTTCACATCAATGCCACTGTTATGCGTAATACCGACAAAAAACGGGACATACAGAAAATAACTGACAATAAAAACGGTTAAATTTTTTATTTACTAACAAATTCGGTATTTTTTCATCAAATAAAAATAATATTCGCTAAGTAAAAAGGAGAGATACAGAGGAACACGTGTTTGACATGTTGTTAAAATTCTGAGCCGACCGAACTGACACTTTTCAAGAAATCATGTCAACGCGGTAGAAAAATGCTGCTTCATATTTTCCGAGAAAAATTCGTTTAAACTTCAGCTTCCTCCTGCAACGCACGACCGAAAGAAGCCTCCAACTTGATCTTTTTGCTGAATATCAACAAGTCCTTTGAGATAACAATTTAAAGACCTTGAACTTTCAGAATGTGTAAATAAATGTTTTTCTTTAACCTAACAACCGTACCTGCTCACGTCGGTTGAAGATATTATTAAGCTGTAACAAGCAGATGTTATCCGTGAATAACTACTGCTGGTAAAGATTTTTTTGCAACAGGAAATCTCTAGTTATTCCGTTAAGAGATGCGTGCACTTTTTATTACTAACATGTACTTAAGTTTTTACTTGCCAGTGAATATCTCACTAACTCATTGGCTACATTCGGAATTAAGGAGTTCTATTAATCGTTGTCACGTTTAATATGTAATATATAGCAAATATCAACTAAAGACTCCCCGTAGACGTAACATGAAAATCCACAGTTACAAATGACATACGCACACACACAATTTTCCATCCCTTGCATCTAAGAAGCAACAGTTTGGTGTTGCGATCATGTATAGTTGAGCACAGATACGCCTAACATGTTCTTGCGTCTACAGAATGCAATGTTAAACTAAATGTTTGCCGCATTACAAAAACACTTATTGCGAAAACACGGTGTACACGTAAATATCGGCTTCTGTGTACAAGAACCCTCAGGACGAATGCCAAAGGACATGCTCCCTATTAGGAGACTATGACCGTAGAGAAGATATAAGGACCAGCATCTGTGTTTAGGTGAACTTAATCTTCTGAAGCCGATTACGTTGGGTTCGAAATCTACAAAAAACGTTACTTTGGGGACCCGAAACTAATCGCTAATATATTTCTATATATTTCGTAGGTATAAATAAAAGCATAACTCATATGTGGTATATATGTTACCGTGAATGACCGAAATTGGAGAATGTCGACTTTCATCGGTGAATGTCAACAGATACCAAATACATCGGTGAAAGATCGAATATTTTATTACATTGTTGTACATTCGGACCCTCTCCGGTGTGTGTCGACAATTAGTGCATGGTGAATTTACCGGTGACATTTACCGGTGTAAGTCAGAAATAAGGGTATTTAGCAAATATTTCGGACATACACCAAGCGACTATGTGAATGTTGACATTCACCGGTGAAAGTCGACATTCTCCAGATTTCGGTGTTTCACTGTAACATATATACCAATACGATTATCTCGAAATCATGTTTAAATTCATTAAGTTCGAAGCCTTACGAATAATGTGCTCAAAAGTCAATATGTCGGAAATCAGTAACGTCTTAGAATTCGGTCAAATGTTTTACTCAGAAATGTAATTATTAGTTCACGTTTTGAATGAATAATAATGTCAGAAGTTAAGCGCAAAAAGTTCTTAAGCAGAAAGCTCTTTCATCAGAGTATGAATGCGTCATTTTAAAGTAAATGAACGTTCGGAGTCTGAAAAAAATAATTAAAACAATATTTTTTATGGTGGAACCCGAAGAAGTGAGGCACAATATTGCAAGTTAATTTTCAAATAATTGTCATTGCCGTCATTTTCATCCCTAAACTCCAAATTTGAAGCTGGTTTCAATAAGCTTATTATTTAAAAGTAATTAAAATTGATTCATGTGCTATTGAATGGAAAGTAATTATTTACTGGACACGTATTTAAAAAAAAGGAATGGCTATTTCGTAGTAATATAATATACAAAAAATACAGAATGCCGTTGGTATGACTTTGAAAAATTAAATATAAAACATTTATTTATCACAGCGACATTCTACATAAAAACTGATGATAAATGTGTTGTGACATTTTTGTCCTATCATCTGCCGCCCAATAGTAGTATCAGACGGCACCTATCATGAGATTCCCTGTGTATTAACGGGAACTGTCAAAAAATACCAACCCAACAAATTCTGCAGGTTACATTTAGTCGACACACATTAACCCTTTGCATTTGGACACATTTCTCTCATCCAGTAGTGAATAGCATCAACACTGCATAATTTAATATAATATATCATTTCAGAAAATATTCTATTCAAATTATATTTTGCCAACAATTTTATTTGTACATATATAACAAAACAAAATTCAAATTTTACAACTCACTCTTTGCAAAGGTGTAATGGAGATAAAAATTAAAAATGTATTAATGAAAAGAAGCGGTGGTTCTTGTTTATTTCCACGCGTACTGATAATATATAATCCGTCGTTCAGACTACTATCGGAACATGTAGAAGGATGTCCTCAGAATTGTTGGAATGTACTCTTAGACGACTGACCATAAATTGGTGTAAACCCAACATTTGAAACATGATAGAGGGTTTTCACTTTTCCTCATTATATTTACTTTTAGCGGATCGGAAATATCTTAAGGGAAAAAATATTTAAGCAAATGTTGGGTTTACACACATTACACAAAAAGTGATGATAAAGGTGCTGTGACATTTTTGTCCTATTACCTACCGCCCAGTAGTAGTATCAAACGACATCTACTACGAGATTTCTTTTACCAACGGGAGCTGTCAATAAACGATACCATCAGCTTACACTCAGTTAACAGACATTAACCCTTTGCATTTCGACATATTTCTCTCATAAAATAGTGAATAACATCCATTCTGCATCATTTCGTGTAATATGACATAATTTCAGAAAATATTATTCTGTTCAAATTATATTTTGCCTAAGATTTTATTCGTACATATATCATGAAACAAAATTGCAATTTTACAGCTTACTCTTTTCAAAGGTGTAACAAAGTAAAAATTAAAAATGTACTTATGAAAAAGAGCGGTGGTTCTTGTTTATTTCCACGCGTACTAATAATGCGTAATCCGTCGTTCAGACTACTGTCTGAACATGTAGAAAGATGCCCTCACAATTGCTCGAAGGCACTGATTGTTGATTGATCAAAAATAATCTATATTTAAAACACGAGAGGTGGTTTTCTCTTTTCCTCATTATGTTTACTTTTCAGTAATTACGTTTACTTTCGGATCGGAAATATCTTAAGAAAAGAAATATTTAAATAAAGTTTACATACATTACTTTTCAGTAATAGCGTGCAGTAAGTCAGAAATGTTCACGTATTGAAAGTCTTACAGTCGCGATATTTTCTTATCCAATAAGCGCATGCCTGAAGTAGCTCAGCCGCCGAGAAAAGAAGCGGCGCGCCAAATTTCCCGCGACAAACCGACCACAAAATCGTCCAGATATATCCAGGAGTACACGATCTGCGTATACTCTCACGTAAAGTATACTCGCAATCACTGCACTTCGCTGCATCTCCGGTGCAGCGCAAAACTGCTTACACGCTGCTTAAACGAGAACGAGCACACGTGACGAGTATAAAGACGACGAAAGAGACCGCAACTCTTCCATTGGGTATTGCTGCGTAGAATCCCTGTATCCACAAAAGCGCGTACCCGATAGTTTCAGAACTGCGAACGTCGTGCTCTTACACTTAATGCAGAAACTCTTCGCACATGGAAAGATTTTCAATGGCGCTTCGTGAAATTTTAAGTTTATTAACTACTTGCCTTTTTCTACGTGTCCTTTAATTAATTTTCGAAGTTAACATTTTATCGACCGCTATGGACTGAAGATGCCACTCAGTAACGACCGACTCTGTTTTGGATATCGCGCAGGAATTGTGTCTGTGCCTATTGGTAATGCTCTATAACTCAAAAATACTGCGCGTGTTATTGACAATCCTTTGGTTTCAAATCAATGTAATTTTATTGTCATTTAGAATTGTTATAATATCATTTGATATTTATTTTATCTAACATAATCGTTGACCACTGAAAAGCCGATTAATCAGCTACCGGTAAATAGCAGTTGGAATCGAAAACCCGATTAATCGGCTAACGGTCGATAAAGTGTTAACATGGAAAGACAAAAAACAACAGAAATATTAGAGAATTTCTCATTTTCTTACTAATAACAATTCTTTTATATTATATAATAATCATTCACTGTGGCTCGTAGATTTTACTTCCATTTTTGAATAGTTGTACAAAACTGCCTCCACGAATTCTAAGAAGTATTATTGAAGCAATAACGGTTTGACACACACAGGACATACATTTTTGTTTCATGGCTTCAACGTTTGAAAATTGCATAACACCTATTCGCGTCACCCGTCTGCAATGTTTTAAGAATGCGAAACGCTAATTGGCGTTTTCCGTTTTTATCCTTCCACAAATAAAAAATGACGAGTCAAATGTCTCGTCGAGGATGTGTGAATAATTCTGATATTCAATTATTTAGAGGAGAGTCGACGGCGTAAACAAATCACATTATTGTTTGCTAATTATAGCCGACATCGTCAGGATGTTTGCTAATTTTGCGACCCTATCATCAGTGGAGTTCGAAATGTTTTACTACTCAAAAGTGCAGTCGAAAAATAAGGCAATGGTGTGCGGCAGCTACGATAGCAGAAAAAATTATTTCTATTTCGCAACCTACCGTTTTTGCGTTGTATCTATCAGAGGTTTCTGGGAATATATATAAATTCGTTATTTATCAAAATTAGCTAACAAACTAAAATTTCATGAAATACGTGTTGTTCCAAATTAATTGATGTAGTACATTTTTACACTGATTGTATGTTGTGAACGAAAAATCTAATTTATTTTCGGCAAATGTCCTGACTCGTACCAGCAAATAATCCAACTTTTTCTGCTTTTGGTAATGAACCCCTGTGCGTTGATAAACGCACACTGAATGCATTACGCTTAAAACACATCAGCATGGACACTAGTTATTGCAACAATCGGAAAAAACAATTTATATCTCAGTGATTTTTCAGTATTAACCCTTTCGAAACGGATTCTTTTGAAGAAACTAAAAGGGGCAGATTACATTTCTAATACTTCAGGTGAAGAATTTATTCGTTATAATAGGATAACAGAGAAAAAAATACTTTTTTACATCAGTGCAAAATTAAAAACGTTACCGATAAAATGAATTTATTTAAGAAACTCAACTTATTTAAGAACTTTAACAACAAGCAGCAATGCGGCGTTCATGAAAAAACGCAGATTGTTATGTGTAGTTGATGATAAAGGATTTTTTCTTGGGTATCAATCTAAACGCATTGGCTTAGCTTACGTAATATCAAACAATAGAACAACGTTTAACGGTCTTAATGAGATGGAGAGGAGGCTTTGAGTTTCCAAGCCTGAAAGTTTGGCATTCTCGAGTGGGCTTGAAGCAGATCTTAGGCCCTTATTACCGCATACGTACCTCAATAAGACGACTTTGCCAAGTCCGATCACTAAAACGAAATCTCTGACTTAGGCAACAGACGCTTCAGAATATAATTTCCAGTTATCGAAAGTCGACGATCTACGGTTAAGTCATAATTACATCTTTTTTTAGCATATCATCATTTTAAACCAGTTGAAGATTTACGCTCATTCGAACAAATCAGAAATAAATGATTGCAAAATTTATATATCGGTTTTCATATGTTTTCGAATTTCTGGCAAAATATCGATATGTATTTCGAAAATACATTGGATTAGTAAAAAAATTCATTTGGTGTGTACGTAAATTTTCATTTCCAACATCTTTTCCGAACAACGTTTTCGCCTAGTCGTTCCTTTATCTTTTGTAATATTTTGAATGCATAACTTCCATTCAGCTAACTAAACGAACTTTTTGCCTAACTAATAAACTCTGAACATTTTAACATGCGCAGAGGTACGTTTGGTGCGCCGCTGACAGGTTTCGATATTTATAAAATTCGCTTGCCAGCTGGAGTTATTAATTATTACTTTGCCACCGTAATCGGCTGAGGATTCACATTTATTCCGCTTTTTTCCGTACGGAGCAGCTACGAATGTGATGAATGCGAAGCGTGCTTTACGTACGGGCACAGCATATTATCATATTGCCTCCTCCACAACAAATAGTAGGAAACGGATGTATAAAAAACGACCGCCGTAACGCACGACAATACATCACGTAGTGATCGTAGCTTGGCAATCTTTTAAACTCTTCAAACAGGGATTTTTATAATTTCACACTGCCAAACAGAATTGTGTCAGTCGTTTACGTTCATCGTCAACGCGCATATACTGTAAAGTTTCAAGCCACGATTGAAACAGTAATATATGAAACGTGTGTATAAATGCAAAAATCTGTGCATAATTGGAAATTACAGTCCCTTGATATAAATATATAGAAAACTATAACGTACTATTATCTAGTCAGAGAAAGTGGATAAAACAAATTTTATTTCGGTCATACATTTCAACACTCTTATGTGTTCTTATTAAGGGAGAGTAATGGTACGTTAATTTTTACAATTAGTTGAGCTATTCAAGAAGAATAAATATTTTATTTCTTTTGTTCACTTTTTTTCGGATCGGGTAATAGCGAGCAATATTTTTCTATATACATAAATGCGAAAATTATATGTTTAATTACTTCATAATTTTTTACATCGCTTTACATTCAGCACAATGCGATTCTCGATTAATATTGTAATTCTACATTTTAAGCTGCTAAAACTCAAAGCTAAATTTGAATAATTAAAGTTACATATACGGGTGTTCATTATTAAATCAAATGGTAATATCAAAATGCTGATAAATTATTATCATGATCCTATTTTTTTACAGCAAAATATAATTGCGCTAAATATAACTCATTGATGGTAATATATTTATTCCTTATTTCGCATTAAACGTATAAGTGGTGTTAAATTAAGAAAAACTGATAGGCATTCTCGGATAGAACATTTTTGTTTAAAAAATCAAAAGACGTGATTGATCATACATCTGATTTAGAGACAAGTGTCAAGCTAATAACACAATTCAAATTTTACTAAAGATTAGAAAAAAGGTTAAGTTATACTTAACAATTGTTAAATATGGAAATCGCTGTATTAAAAATAAATTAGTATGTTCGTGCGTGTATCAAGTTCAAGCCATTGTTACATGTATATTTTCGAAATAAAAATGTTTCATTAATTCTTATTAAAGTTGTGATTTTAACCATCGCTCTGCTTTTTCATGTTATATTGAAATATATCTGCAGTTATAATTACTTCGTTATTACCTACTTTTTAACATCACTAGCATTATGTAAAAATATCTAAACCAAAAATTAACAGAAAAAAAACATTTTGTGTCATTGTTCATGGATCTGTCCAATGCGAAATGGACAGAAAATGCATGTCTGTCATTTTTATGAAGAATGAATTTGTACATATTCTCAAAAATGTCTAGAATACATAAAGTGTAAAAAAGTCGCAAATTAGTAGTAATCTGGTTTCTTATATTATGGCTTCGGCATATTTTCGTTCAATTCTTCAATAAGAATTACTAAAAATACAAAGTTTCGAACTCTTCTAATGGTAGAGTTATAACGTTAAGTGTAACGATAGTGCAACGTTTTAAACATACTAGCTATATGCAAATGATAGTCAAGGAGAAATAATCTGGTTTTGTTTACATCGTAAACTCTACTGTAAACACTTTAAAACAACAACTGTACGAATACGTATTCCTGTTAAACTTCTGTCGACATTTTCTTTTCCCTTGTTAATTCGGCAATTCGTTCCAACAACTATTTTCCACACTTTGGTTGTTTATAAAATATTACTAAATAATCGATTTCGATCATTCGGATATTTTAAGTTATTCGATATTTTCACGAATTCGAAATCGATCGGTGTGCGAATACTTTCCGTACTAATTGCAAAAACCTTGCAAAAACCATTGTAACGATGTTTAAAAACAACGCATAACATCAGGCGCCTTGAAATGAACAACCGTTACAAGCGACACAACTACAACTTGCGCATTTCCGCTTCTCTGAATTTACTTCGTCGCGTATGACTGTTCTCACCGGAGAAAATTCTGGAGTTGATCGCAGGTTGTCAGATGAAGCAACGGGGCAGCTTAAATTCCGTCGGAAATTGAAGAAAATGTGCAACAGAAGCGTTTATAATGCAACAGTCACGCGTAAGTACTATCGAGGAATAAGAGAGGAATCAGCGAAAAGAATTCAGCGAGCTCGAACGAATTTTCCTGAAACTTGAAACCGGTTGCTCTTCCGCGATAACGCACCGTCGCATCCGATACTCACTCGTTCAGCAATTTATAGCGATAAAAGGAGTTCCGGAGATTAATTAACTTTGTTATTCATCTAATTTTACCCCGGCAAAGTTTATGTTGCGCTCAAGAATGACATTTGTCCTGAGTGGGAGAACTTTCGAGAACAATTGCGGACACAGAAACAGATGCAATCGCGGAATTACACGCCATTGCTTCGGAGAGATTTACACAACGTTTAAAATCGGTCTGCACCGCGTCATTCTGCGATCTTTTCGCGATTGCCGCTTAATAATGGATAATCCATTGAGCTGTTATATCCACGCATTGTTTTCTGTCATGCTGGACTGTTTTTCATAAATTTCAGACTTACTTTGCAAAGAAATTCCTAAGTAAAATTCTTATTTTGACAATATAGGATAGTAATATTTGGTGGTTCTTGTATAGTGGGGTTAAAGATATGCGAATTTGTATTATGCTAATTTGATTAAACAGCGAACTATTTCTAAACATAAATACAGAAATAATTAATAGAGAATAGAAGATAAATACAATATACTGGGATTACTAAAACGTACGATCGTCTTTTACGCATGATGAAAATCATGCGATTCTCCGTCCCTTTCCTGATACCATAACTATGCTCTAAATCGATATTTACCACTTTCATTCCTCGAGCATACATTTCTGAAGGAATTTCATAGACTGGCACTAAACGTTCGGTTATAAGATTAATAATGTTAATTTAAGTAACTGGTTAGTTTATTTTTAAGCATAGATTCTTATAAATTGAGAATTGGAAACTTTAGTATCATATAATATATAGGCGTAATATTGGAATTACGCATCAGGCATCGCGTCTTCTCAGGAATATATGCAATCATTAAAATCTGCTTCATTGTAATAGTAAAACAATATATATGAATATACTGTAATTTTGCTGTCGGATATACACGGTCAAATTGAATTTGTACACTTTTTGGTACCACATATGACTGGAATATTAGATTCAAGTGCAATACTACTCATTTCTATACATAATCGTCAGAAATATATTGAGAAAGATTTCAAATATTCCTCCGTGTCAAAACCCCTCCTGGGATATTTTAGTATAAGCTACTAAAATGCCACTATAAAATACTGTACTTTAAAAATACAAAGTGACAATACAATATTGTTTAAATTACTAATAGTATTAATACTGAAGTTTCGCCGATATTGGACGTACCATAGCTGTTAAAACTATGGGATACTTCAAGCATGTGTTACGCGTAAATGCGGGAAAGCATCGTATGGTGAACATAGTTAGAAAAAAGTGGATACATTTTTCAATTTAGCCGCGTGTCTTTGATGTCCGCGTAAAAACGTGAAGCAAGTACTAACCGCAAACACATCCGAAAAAAACGATACATGGTGCGAACAGAGTCGTTGCTTGAGCTATTGCTGTGTTGACAGTTTCGGTCGTGAATGTGTGTTAACGGCTGCGCATATAAAAATGCATGAAACGTAAAGTGTTCATTCTATTTCAAGCCCGAATCAAAGGCTGTGGAAACAAACGCAGATACAAAAGTGCAAAACGTTAACGTTGTTGAGCGTAGAATAAAAATAGCGCCGGTGCGCTAGATACCAATAGAATACGCAACAAATTTTAAAAAAGTTTGAAAGCCAATGTAGACGCATACGTTGGCTCGCAGCGAAAATCAGCCAGAGATGGTTTCAGATTTGTGACGTATGAAGCGCAGCGGAAATTAGTTTACATTAAATTTTAAAACAAAAATGTTGCTTTCAAACTTTTATATATATTCATGCAGTTTTGATATTTCACTATTATGCATACGCGAAAAGTGGTACACACGTAACACATGCTATTATACACACGTGAAAAACATGGTAAAAACCTGCACATTAGTTACAATAGCGAAATCAATATCAGAATAAATCTGAAAACTCGCTCATAGTAAATCTCACCAACGGAATAATGAATATGACAGATAATAGAAACATTCAGCACTTAATCGGATTGTCTCTACTTTTTTCAACGCACTTGTTTACTCGTAATTTTTCATAAATGGAGACGGTTAAATTTTCTTTGCTGCAAATTGGATTTGGCAAATGTAAATTTATAATTCATTCGGTGGTTGAATTATACTATTTCAGAACAATTTGAAAGTAATCAGTTTGTCAGGCTGAAAAAAAATTGATTGCATGTAAAATCAATTAAACATATTCAGTAAATGAATAAAAATATTTGAATAAACTAAATAAATGCAAAATTATTGAACACGTAGCATTTGATGTAATCGTCTAACCCGAACATATTTAGTACTGTCTTTCACTGGCTGCATCACTCGTCACTCTCCATACATTCACACATATGTGAATACATCTATATACTCAGGCACTAGGGCTTTTAGACTTCATTTATGTTATCCCATCCAATCTCCAATTCATTCGATGGTTAAATAATTTTAGAACAATTCTAAACTAACCAATTCGACATCTTGAGAAAATTGAAACCCATTTAAAACAAATCAAACAAAATATTTAAATTAACTAAATTAATTGAAAATAGAGACATACGCAGAATTCGATGTAATCGAATAAGTCTGACCCCGTAGCACATTCTGTACTAGCTTCCACTGAGTTTATAGCTCGTCACTCCCCATACATTTACACAGACACATATACGCACACGCATTAGGGCCTTACGACTTCATTTACTCCATCCCATCGATTCTCTAATTCATTCGGTGTTTGAGTTATTTGAGAACAATTCCGAAATAACCCATTCGACATACTGAGAAAATTTTAACGCATTTAAAGAAAATCAATCAAAATATTTAAATTAACTAAATTAATTGAAAATAATTAAACCCATAGAATTCAAAATATTGGTCTAATCCCGTAGCACATTCGGTACTTCCATTCACTGTGTGTATCGCTCGTCACTCCCTATAGATTTACACAGATACGTATACGCTCACGCATCAAGGCCCTACGACTTCATTTACGCCATCCCATCCATTTTCTAATTCATTCGATGTTTCAGTTATTCGAGAACAATTCTGATGTAACCAAGTCGACATCCTGAGGAAATTCAAATGTATTTAAAGCAAATTCAGCAAAGTATTTAAATTAACTAAATTAATCTAAAGTTAGTAAACACATTCGGTACTTTCAATCACTGTGTGTATCGCTCGTTACTTCTCCGTTTTGCATGCATTCCGTGATACACACGCACACACACCTGTGTGAACATATACATTAACGCATTAGGATCTTACGACCTCAGTTGTGTCACCCCATGCAAAATTTGGGCATTACGTACGTGTACCACAGGAATCTTTCCGACTCAAAACTGTCTCAATTTACCCTATCATTCCTAACGGTACCTATAGTTGACAGTCCAGTATTCATTGTTATTATTTCAGTACGTGTAAAAAATGCGAATTTTTATATTTTTTTTCCATTTTGCTGTGTCATGTAGGAAGTTTTACAACAAAATACCTGTGCGGCTTTTTTTACGTGTTGGAAGGAGAAAGTCAAAATTGCATTCGTCTCGTTTAGAGTAAAAATTTGACGTCCACTTGTACGTCTCCTCTTGCTTTAATACCTATGATATGGAGTGACGTTAAAAGCAATATATCAATTGCTGTAAGATGCTCTTGTTAATTTGAATTAATGTACAATTTCAAACAACGACATATAATTTAAAAAAAGAATTGTTATTTAAGCTTGGTTTTTATTTGGGACGTTCTGTACCAGGTTAATTTTGATTAAGTCTCATTCCGATGCCATGTATATCGAAAACGTCACATACTATAAGGATCCTTAAGAGATTTTGGAAGCCATTGGTTTATTATAATGTATTATATTGTTTTATAATAACGCATTACATTGTTCACAAAGTGTTATCTTAGTAATGGGTACACATGAGACGATTTGATTGTAAAACAAATACACATTTTAAACATAACGTATGAAAACAAAAGATTCGAGCATCTTTCAAACTGTCAAAGACTGAAGTGAATTAAAAAAAAAATTCTCTGTTAACAAGAAAAATAAGGTTTGGCAGAGAAATGAGTTTGCTACGTGGAAAATTACGTGTTAAAGACAAAAAATCATTGAATAAAATTAAAAATATGAATTCCTCACTTACATTACAGTACCTACTCACGGCATATACAAGAACTACAGGGCAAAATAGCAATGCCCTCTTCTAATCGCTCAAAACACGCGCGGGCGTTATAAAAATAATTGTGATTGAATCGCAACAAACGGCGGCCGACAAAAAGCGATCCGCATTTGTCGTCATAGCAAACATTGGATATTCCTGTTAGAGATTGAAAGCCGTTAGTACAAAGCATGAGCCGCGCACGTAATGCGGATAGGAACGTCGGCACCACGCAAAATCAGTCGTCAAGCGGCGTGTGTGAAGTGTGGATTATTCTCTACGGCGTGCGTGAAACAGGTCAAACGGATCAAAGCAAATCCACGGGTAATTATGTGATGCCGGCGTTCAGCCTATATTCTCCCCTAAATAACACTCGATCAGATTATAAAGAGTGATCTTAGCGGAGCTGGCGAGCGTTACGATCGGACAGAAAGCGAACCCTCGCCTAAGCGACTTTAATTCTGCGTTGACAGAGTCGTGCACTCCCAACCGTGTATTTGCACGGTTCAATGTCTTCGACGAATAATACGCGTTTGAGCGAACGTGCGCTCCAGACTGCGTAAAATATACTTCCGTGGCTGAATCCATTCTCTTAATGGAATATTAAAGCAATGTAACTGTAACTGTTCGTTTTTTCCCTTTCTTTTCACTTTTATTATTTCGAGAGCGCTGGTAATTTGCCCACTACCCGGTTAAACATTTTCTTATCTTTATTCAGTAGTTTCTCTTGCAGTTTTTGTTTCTCCGGCTTTTTTCGATCATTGCTCATTGCGGACATACGCAAAATTCCGCTGAGGAGCACCTGGAGTTATTGTGTAAGGTATGTGTGCACCGAGCAATTTCAAATAATACTCCGTGAAATTGTGCTTTATTAACTGATTTTAGGTAAACAACTGATTTGGATATATTCTAGGTAATATGATGAATATGATAATAACTGCTCCAAAATTACTGCGTAAATAAAATTGTAACTAGTATCATGAACAAAACGATAC
Organism: Cryptocheilus praepositus; assembly: GCA_033815515.1. NCBI lineage: Eukaryota > Metazoa > Arthropoda > Insecta > Hymenoptera > Pompilidae > Cryptocheilus > Cryptocheilus praepositus. The sequence goes on from JAWWQZ010000153.1 coordinate 2,287,172, forward strand.
ATATTAATTAAGTGGAGTTAAAAATATATTATTTCCCGATTGATGCGTCGAAGCGTGAACTTCAAATGTTATGCACATGGTGATATGCATACCCCTACGCCCAACACCCATCCCAGTAGAGTTTATGACGGGGTGTCATAGGTGCATTGCCGAAAATCAGTTGCCGACCAATCTCGAAATTTGTCGCTTCTTATTATTCGATTGGGTATATAAAAAACGCGTCCTACAGAATAATACATTATTTTTGTGAGTTTTCCTTTGAGTTAATTTCCGGAATAAACGCCCATGATCAATTACTTAAGTTTTGCTTTACCTGTCCGCTAGATCACCAAACGCATAATCAACACGCTTACTAACTAGTTCATTTTTTACTGAAGTAGTAGCCACAATTTTATTTACACAGGTATTTTCGGAAATCTCTGTAAATGATACAGCACAAAAAAGATTAGTTGTTCGAACGATTTGCAACGTTAAGAAGACATAAAAAAAAGTCAACAGAAACACAAAAGCAGTAAGTATCCCATTTCTAAGTTCTCATTTCCAAGTATTTATAAGAGAGTCTGTGACGCAAATAGATCATATTATTGTTTTCTAATCATGACTGACATTATCGATATATTTGGAAACGTTCTTCCTACCGTCATATCTCTACTATCAGTAGAGTTTAAAACTTTATACTACTGGAAATTATCATTGAAAAATGGAGCGTAAACTACGATGAAAGCAACAAATATTCTTATTAATTTGCCACTATTTTTTGTACCGTATGTACTATAGAGATGTTCGAGTACATACACAAACTCATTGTTTATGAAACAATTAGTTAATAAACGACGATTTTACAAAGTATTGTTCAAATTTATACGGTGTAAACTTTTTTTATTATAATGTTTATGAATTATTATATATTCATTAGTTACTGCTATTGAATTCCACCCTGACTGTAAATCTGAGATCGAAACGATCGGAAATACGTGCGTGTTCTTATACTTTAATCTGTTTAGTTTACTTCCAATCTGTTTTGGTAATTTTTGGAGATTATTTATCTTTAGCGCTCTAGATGTTTCGGTGCGTCGTATAACGTTTGATACAATATTTGATGTGTAAGTTATATTCGTAATTGTGAGAATTCTTCTCACAAAACAGACCTTCTACACGTTGCTAGGGCTTGCCTTACAAATTTACTTTGCAACCTTTTCTGCCAGCTTTTATACCACTGAATTTTGTGAGAGAATTGTTTAAGGTGTTCCGCAATTGAAAGTTCATACATATGTGTGATTGTATATTCAGATATTGTTTGAAAGCACTTTTTGTGTTAAAGCGTGTTTATTGTAATTATGTTAAAATTTGATATAATTTGGAATTCTCCAAATAGTCTCTTCAGGAGTTTACAATTATTAAGTATTATTACAATTTGTTCTAATACTTGAAATATGCACTTGTCTTATTATAATCTAATTATATTTGTTTTGAAAAAGATATTCCTCAGAATAGGGAATAGTCACAATAATATGTGTAAAGTGTGCATTTTAAACATTACATGTATTGTACTTTTATTTACTGCGTTAATGCAAAATGAAATTGTAAAGCAAGCCTTAGAGGTATGGAGAAGAACTTTGTCTTGAGCGAACACCTTTCGCAATAGTAAAGATCTAAAGAAAATTTTAACATAATTATAATAAGCAGGTTTCAAAAAAGGGCGATCTTTGGAATAATATCTGAAATTACGAAAACGGTTGAAACCAACTACAGAAATTGTATGGTTCTGTATATGTGCGTTTACATACAGTACATACTTACGCTGTAATATTTTCCGGCTGTTTTACATCGCCGCTACTTTTTCCCTACATATGTGAAGTTTCCTTATTTCTTGCAGTGCATAAGAACACGGAGAATGCGGGTCACTTGATAATTGAGTTGGTTTGTTTGCAGCAGAAAAGCAGAATTTGAAGATATTAAGATCACGAAAAGTTTTGTCGCAGCCCGCTTCTCGATGCTTTTTGTTTCGACGGTCATCGACGTATCACTTGCAATAATCCGCGGTCCATAACTTTTCATATGACCGAGGCAAAATCTGCAGGCAATCACGTATCACGAATAATTATAAAAATCTCGCGATAAATTACAATGCATTGCGTAACTTCAGAGATCTGTGTCACATTAATTAAATAATTTCATTTGGCACGCAACGTTGCATGGTAATGAACAATACGTATGTTAAAACGATACCAATTCAAAATGGGTTACCGTCGTCGAGAGGGCTGTAAATGAAGTTTATTAACTTTCAGACGTCTAATCTTCCTTCGCTAAACTCTGCTCTGAATGAGGTCCACAGGGAGAGTAGACCACAGAAAATGAAAACTCGACGAAGAACAGTCGTACGTGCCGCGAATAATGAAAAAGCCCGCCGGCTTTTTTGTCGTAGGCCACACTAATGACACGTGAACGGAGTTGATCGTATTCGTGTCATTGATCGATTCGCTGAAGACGCAACACTAATGAATCTCGATTTTATGGTGGAATTGTCTTGCGAATCGTGCGGTTCAATCTTTCAATACAGTGGAGCCATCGAAGAAGCGCATTTTTTAATATAAGCTGAGTTTTGCAGTGCAGTAAGTGCAAAATAAGACTTTTATACGCGAACGTAGTGAGACAATGATACGGCGTGCTATGACATACAGTTTACGTTTCAATAGCAAATGCATACTAACGTACCGTATTAGCCCGAATATAACGCGATATTTTTCAACCATTTATTTCCCGTTAAAAAATCGACTTGCGCTAAATTCAGGATTTAAGTAATGGAACGTAATATAAACAAGGACATTTTCCTACAGAGGTTGAAACGATAGTTAAAGGTTTCAAGAAATGCTGCATTTCCAATGATTTAAATGGGACGAAAGATGACATTTTGTGGAAGACTGAAAGTGTGAAAGAAAATATTCTTATTCTGAAAACAGTTCAGATTTTGAATAAACATTTCCATTTTTTGTTGTTACTTACGTAATATTAATTTTGTTTTACATTATTTAATTTTGTTGAGATGAATGTAACCTGTATTATTAGCTATAATGACCTAAATAAATGCTTATCTGATTGGATTTTACTTCCTTTGAATTGTTTTATGAGTATTATTATTTTTCTAAATATCTTTATGAAAATTTCGGAGTCGCGTTAAATTCGGTATCGCGTTATATTCGGGCTAATCTGCTTGAAGTTCAAGGAATACGATGTCAGGTTCGTTGACATCTGTAACAAGGCAGTCTGAATCAAGCAAAACTGTTACGACTGGATTTCATTGCGTACAACCGATCACTGTGTTGCGACTAATCGTGTTTTACCGCAGTTTTCTAACTTGTAGATACGCTGCAAACAAGTAATTGTTCAAATTATTTGCGAAGTTAACAAAGCAAAACAAGCAATCGCCGGAAATATGAAAGCGATAAGTATTTGCACAATTCTCCTTTTCGAGTATTTACGGATTATGATTTAAATGAAAAGAAAAGTCAAAAACAAGAAATTACTATTAACTTGCAACAATATTTTTTGCAGTTTATCTATCAGCGATATTTCCGAGAATATACAAATTTCACGAAGTATCGCCCAAAACTGATCGGTGTACGAAACTTTCTAGACAAATTGTATATCATCGACCACACGTTCGCGTTCTCAATAAACGCAGGCTCGAATATTCCACATAAACGCGACGCACCTCCCCGCTGGGCCACGGGAAGAAAATATAAATCTGCACTACGGCAACATCGAGTGACATAAATTTAGCGCGCACCATTAATTCGTCAAATACCTTTCCCCATATCGATTACAACCGGCGCAACCTACTCTCCGCGTCTTGCCGACGGTGTATTTTATTTACGGGGTAATAAATTTCGATGTCTCGTCAAGAATGATCACGGGCCGCTGTAAATCGATAGAAGCAACAGATGGCGTTACTCTACCGAAAGTGAACAGGCGCACGACGGGCATGCCTGCAAACAAACGTCCATGCATAAGCACGATCGGGCAATCAAATAACACTCCCGCGATAAACTCCGTCTTCGCCTTCATAACCTAATGCGTATTTTCAATCGATCCCGCTGCTCATCTTCGCGCCTAACCTCCAATGCGTTATCGATTCAAGACATAACGGTGTTATTACTTTTCTTCCAACGGACACTTTGTACGTCAACTATCCAGGGTGTCATTTAATTTCGGCCGCCTAACATGTTCGATACCATATGTAACATATATGGAAGACGGCAGTCAGAATAATTGTCATTGTCCTTATCCTTGGAATTATCTTATTTTTTTGTCAAAATAAATTCAGTTTTCTACATGTTTTGAAACGATGAACTCCCTTCTAAGGAATCTATACGATAATGACATAAAATAAGATTCCATACCTCTCAATTAAGATACAACCTTCGTGTAGATTTATTTTTCGTATTATTTGAGACGTTAATATATATCCATATGACTAATTATTACTAATAATATTAAAGTTTAACTTTAACTGCCGTGATGATCACCACTAACCGGCGCAAGAGATTTTACTGAAGGTCCAAAATATTCGCAATGAGTAGCAATAATTATTTTATAAATGCAGTTATTGTTAGAATAGTATTATAATAGGATCCTTCGCTCTCCAATACCTGCACATTATTTACATTTTGTGTAATTCAATTAAAGGCTGCAGTATTTCATAGCAGCGCCGTTCTAATACGCCAACATACGCACGCCAGTCAACGTGTTAAAGGAATGTTTCACCTATTTGGTCTGTTATTGTATAGACTCCTAAATGGATAATCCATGGTTTCGAAGTATGCAGACTGTTGAAGGCAATGGGGCGAAAAAAGAACAACTGAGAATCTTATAATTGGTGGGTAGCTTACTGTCGAAATCCTCACCGAGACTATAGTCGTGTACCACAAATAATATATGCGGCAATGCATGACGTCGCAGTGTTCGCGCATGTGTTGCAATTTTGGAAGCGTTTCTTGCGCTTTAACATTGTATGGTCACTAATGTACTGGGTGGGAAAATACAAAAATGTCACAGGGGAAAATTACTTGTACTTATCGCTTAGATGAAAGTCTGAAACGTTTAAATTTGTTTACCCGCCTTCTGTCTGGTAAATTGTCTCACTAGGGCCCTGCTGGTCTCTCCTTTCCAGTCCCTAGCTCGCTATTTCTAGACCCATGGAAATGTTCGCCGTGTGCCTACGTTAGCCTAATCGGAGTCAGTCAAACATGCGGTGTGTATAACGTGATACGCGACGCGATTTCCCCTGACCAGAATTCACGGATTCACAAATGAAAAACCAATATTACTTTTTAAATGTAAATTTGCAATTTCTCAAATTTTCATGTTCAAATTTTTTCGTGTTCAAGTTTTTTCTTCAAATTTTAAATGTTAAATTGCAATTTCCAATTAAAATACATTAAAAACAATAAAATTTCAGCCACAATCACCTATTTAATACTTATCATGGTATAAGTTATTCCGAAGTGTTTAGAAGTAAGCGTAGATTGGATTATAGTCTGTTTGGTTTCCGTCTGATCACAACAATATCACAAATACAGTTGAAAATACAGTACTTTAAGCATCACCTTTGTTATAACGTTGATTTTTAACACTAAACGTACCAAGCGGGGTCAAATGTCCCATTTCAAAATTTACTCTACAATCCTACATTCATTGTTATTTCTTTCGCTCATTTGCCTTTCTGTAAATTCTTATATCATCCGACTATCCAATTTCTCGCTTTAATAAATTAGGAATTCCTTTCTGAAAATCAACGTTCATTTCATAAGGGGTCAAATAAGCCCTCACGGTAAGAATAGGTAGGTCTAAAGTACCGGTACGTTTTGTGTTTAATATCTCGCTTGTTACGAATTTAATTCCATCGTTATCTTTTTTCAAGTGTGTTTACCTTCATTCAGCCAACTACAAAAGCCGTTAGGTCGAAAAAAGTCTCCCTGTTCCTCACCTGTCTCAATTAGTTTCCGAACAGACGGACAGCGCGATCAATTTTCCTGCATGCATGTGGAATTCTTTAGTGAGGATGATATGAAATGGATACACGAATTATTAACGGTATACAAAACTAAAAAGTATTTAATAAAACTAATCTAAAGAATATCGACCATTCGCTTCGATTGGTGTACAACGTCTATCTTTTTACAATTATCCGGTGGACCGCTCAGATGTCAAGGAATGCAACACCTTCTCACCCCTTCTTTATTCCCCTTCCATTTTCCAAACAAATATTCGTAGCCAAGGAGACCTCTCGCGACAGATGCGCATCACAGGTATTTTGATTGATTCCCCGCATTCCGCACAACAATGATTGCTTCAGTGCCGGACAAACTCATTTACATTCGCACACTACATCCTTCATACATATCTTGCATTCCTTCGCTGTGCCTAATCGCCCGACAAATGATTTCTCGCAAACACCCTCGTCCGCAGAACGCACCCCTCAATACTCGGAGTTAGCGCACCGCGCCGCCCTGACAATATATTTCATTTCGTAGAGTAACAAACTTTGCACATACTGGCGCGTGACATTGGCATTAGGCGCGCGCGCGCGCGCGTACCACGAGGCGTACGTGTGTGGTGTTGCTGACTCTGTGACACGGAATCAAACGCTGTTTACCACAACGGTAGGCGGTACTCCCGGAACGCCGCTTTAAAGTCGCGCTCGCGGCTAAAGTAAATTTCGCGGGTTCCAAAAGCGGTACAAACTCCGGTTGAATGTTCAGGAATGAGTAGACGATGCGTGAAGCTGCGCCGTGCAGGCATCACGGCCGGAAGCAGCCCCTATTTGTATTGCCACACCGCAGGTATAGAGTACTGTCGCGCGCACTAACGCGTACGACACACACCCACGAAACTGCAAATGTTTCAATTTAATTTCATAGCTAAGTCGGATATCGTCAAACGCACGCCCGCTTGTTAAATCGATGGTCTGATGTCATGACGTTGATTAGACGAGAAATAATGGCTGTGAGGGGAGGTCGGTGAACGGTGAGATTTCTGTGTCGGTGAGAACGAAAGTAATGTGCGACTCTAATTTCGAACGTACGCGACGTTGTAAAGGAAATACAGGGCGAATGTTGAATGTTGATTTAAATTAGTGAGTGCGGAGAAGTCGCGAGCAACGAAACGTTGTGTGTCGGAAAGAATTAGACGGTTTTAGGAGCAACAAAGGGCCCAGGTAAAAATATATGGAGATGGTGTGCAAAGGGAACTGACAAATAAAAAAAATATGCAACTATAACAAGGCGTCTAAAAACTCCCTCATATGTCGAGAATGTTCAATATGGATGGACTCAGTTAGGAAATGAAAGTTTTGTGTGTTGAACTAAATGGTTTATGTTCGATCTACCGTGAAACGTTTAAGCAATTTTACGTAAATGTTGGACTATGTAGTTTTAAGATTATATTTCGATTGCTTATTTGTCACTTTATTTGTTGTTTAAAATAGTTATTATACGGCTTCAACAAACACAATATATTTGAAAATAATCAACAAGGAGTTAATTTGTTACTGATGCCGTATATGAAATGCGATATGTTCTACTCTACTAATAGCAAGTGTAGAAATTTGATGCCGGATTTTCGTATAATACCGCGCATTCCCATATTGATACGAACAAAAAATATGAATAAACATGAATTAATATTAGAAGAGGAAGCTTTCAGTTAATATATAGATGATTTTATTGAATAATATGAATGACTGCTATTGGATTCAGAGATAATGTCCAGTTAAGAATTGCTGCTATTACAAATTTCAAATAAGAATGTTTCGTTTTTGTAACACTTCGTTGCCGATTAGTCTCAATATTAAAAAAAAAAAGAGGACAAGAAATTGCGCTTTGTGATGGATCGCCTTCGGAAGTAGAACATTCAATACTGGTGAACGATCCCATAATTATAAAAGTGCATATTATTAAATTCAATATTGCATAGAATCAATGGTAACGCAAACATGCAGTTAAGACTTGTCGTTAATATTCATTGGAAACAACGATTCACTCGCTGCCATACTCTGCTACCGTTTAGTCTCTGAGCTGAAACGCAGAATAACAAATTGTATTTTGCGGTGGATCATAATCGTGCGTCAACCATTCAGTTCTTGAGAACGATTGCGAACTGTGAGAACGCTGTCTTAATAGCGCATACATTAAATTCAGTAGCGCATAAAATCAGTGGTAATGCAAGCAAGCAATTAAGGGTTGCTATTATTATTAATTGCAACCTGCAATTTCCCTCATCACCATACTCTGCTACCATGTAGTCCCTAAATTAAAAAACCGAAGAATACAAGTTCGTAATGGATCGCATTCATGAATAGATCTTTCGACACTTCAAACGGTTGCGAACTGCGAAGAAACTATTAAAAAGTTGCGTGATAGTAGATTTCCTGCCGCATAAAGTCAATTATAACGAACAGTCGACCTTTATCATTATTACTGTCTAAGAACAATTTTTCCCTTCCTCCACCGCTGTTCACTCCATGTATTGAAAAGGTGGACGCAAAATCGGCCATTCCGACGGCACCGAACGCATTCGTGGACGGAACGTTCAGTTGTACAGAATGATTGGGTACTCTGAAGACACCGTCAAAAAACTGCATACTAATAATCTCGCGATGGCATAAAATCAATTCTGCCATAGAGAGAAGTTTCGCTATTATTCCTGGCCGAAAACAAGTTTCCTCTTCGTTCGACGCCGTTACCGTTTACTCGCTATATTGAAAAGGCAGATAAAAAATCGCGCTTTCCGACGGCACCGAGCGCACTCGTGCGTGGACCATTCAATTCTTGAGAACGATCGCGCAACTGCAAAGAGACATCGCGTAACTGATCCAGGCCATAAATTTCGCGGAAGTCGATATACCGTGGCGAGGTTCGGCGTCGTAACGATGCAGCGCGCCAATTCACGCAGCCACGCGTGCACATGAACAGATGCAAGGTATGAAGACACGAACGCGCACAGGTAGACGGGGCACTGCATCGAGCCACGGCGGATCCTTACATGTGAAATCCAGAGTGGCGATCAATGAGTGGCATGCACCGGGGGTAGGAGGAGGGCTATGGTAGGAGGTGGGGGTGGGATGATAGAAGAGGGGGCGAGTCAGTTTGGAGGAAGAGAGAGATGGGGGCGCAGGGGTTGGCCGCGGCATTCAACGGGGCTAACTCTATCCCGGCAAATTACATTTCCATCCCGCTACGTGATAGGTGCAGCAAACATGCCCGTCAACGTCCGACCGAGTTTCTCCCTGATTAGTTACACTCGACGTGGATTATATTTCCGAAGCAATTAATTAACAAAGTTCCGTCCAGGGCGGTGAACGTCCGCGCATATAGACGCGCGGCCGGAAGCGCGCGTGTTTGATGTGCGGATGAGAGAGGAATGAAATTTCTTGCGGTACGCACGAGAGGATGGGTCAGTGCGCTCTCGTCGTCGCTCCTAATGGAACCTGTCACCGAAACGTACGAAAGTTTGCCCGCTCAGCGGTGATTGCGTCGGAGGACGACGGCGAGGCAGGACACGCGTCGCGTGAACAACCGATTAACCCGATCTTTCGCGTGCCGACAGCGAACAGCCCCACGAAAGATGCCTCGCCCTTTTTTTTACGCGCCTACGCGCGACTGCTTTCATGTGTGTCGCGAAGCTTTGCGCGTTCCCGCGGAATAATGAGGACATAGCGCGTTGAGCGCGTACCCTTTGAGGCCGGCCCGTGAAACAGCACGTGCTGTGCGATTTGTCTTCGAAACGCGTGTCCGGCACGTCTGCGTTGGGAGCCGCAGAAACTCGCAAGTCGTGCGCCTCGAGGCGAGCATACGGATATTTACACGTTAATTAGAGGAGCACGCGCGCATCAGCGGCCCACATGGGAGCGCGAACTTCGGCGACTAGCCCGCGTTATCGCGCGTTATTCTAAGTTTCCGAACTTCTACTCACCGTGTACACCGTGGGCAGCGTCGCTCCGCGGAGACAAGCAACGCGTTCCCGCTCTTATTCGCCTGATTAAACGTCTTGAAGTGGCACATTCGTGCGCCTCACGACCGCCGCCGGAGCGCGCGACGCGTCGTCGTCCGATAAAAGTGCGTCTTCCATGGCGCGTCTCTTGTCATCATAATCACCTATAAGCAACTCCCGGTGGATTTGGTATTGTCCGCGCCGTGCACCGTGTCCTTCGACGCGACGCACTATTTTTCCCCTTTTTTCCTCTCTCCTAGCCCCTAGACCGCGCGGGAGCACGGATGACAGGCACGACGACAATTACCAACGCGATACTGTGAGGATGATGAGAAGGAGAGCGAGTGAGAGCGACGTTGCACGCGCGGTGGCCAGTAGTAGACTGAACTCGCGATCCGCGAGTAGCATCGATTACGTTGGTGGGGGTAAGGACTACGGGGAGCGCGAGAGCTAGCCGAGGGTGGTGCGCGGGTTCTGACGGCTAGAGGGCGGGGGCGGGGGGAGAAGCCGGACGTCGCGTGGGAGGGATGCACGGCGCGAGAGGAACAGTCGGCCTATGCGCGTGTTCGCAGTCCTAGGCGCACACCAAGCGACACTATACGCTTTTGCTCCGAAACAAGCAACCGTTTTTGCTATTTTAAGCGGGGATGAATTCCCCGCAAACTGCTACATTGGGGAATAAGTGAAATAAATCTTCGTAATCAAGTCGGCAGTCCTTGTTGCACTTTCCTGCCCGTTTGAGAACAAACTCAAGCCAAAGCGTATGCCTGATCGTGTTCGCAACCCTAGCCGCACACGAAACGACACTATACGCTCCTGCTCCGAAACAAGCAAACGTTTTCGTAATTTCATGCGGGAAAGAATTCACCGCAAACTGCGAGATCCAGGAATGAGTGAAATAAATCTTCGTGATCAAGGCAACAGGCCTTATTGCATTTCCCGGCCCGTTTGAGAACAAACTCGAGATAAAGCGTATGCATGATTCGTAAAACGCAACTGCACGGCACGAGAGAAACAGTCGGCCTATGTGGGTGTTTCCGGCGCTAAGTGCACACGAAACGACACTACACGCTTCTGCTCCGAAACAAGCAACCATTTTCGCTATTTCAAACGGGGAAGAATTCCCCGCCAACTGCTAGATTGGGGAATGAGTAAAATAAGTCTCCGTGATCGAATCAACAGTGTTGCACTTCTCGGTCGATTCGAGAATAAACTCGAGGTAAAGGGTATGCCTGATCCGTAAAACGCAACTGCACGGCGCGAGGGAAACAGTTGGCCTATACGCGTGTTCGCAGTCCTAGGCGCACATCAAACGACACTATACGCTCTTGCTCCGAAACAAGCAATCGTTTTCGCTATTTCAAGCGGGGAAGAATTCACCGCAAATTGCAGGATTCGGGAATGAGTGAAATAAGTCTCCGTGATCGAGTCAACAGTGTTGCACTTCTCGGCCGATTAGAGAATAAACCAGCGTTAAAGGGTATGGCTGATTCGTAAAACGCAACTGCACGGTCGCGAACATGCTGTATGTTTCGGTAGGGAACAGTATTTGTTCGCGATCGATTACGGCCGATTATGAACGTAGTACTCATTCGATGTAGGCAACTATGTTTCGTCTTGAAAATATTAACGCGCTATATTCATTCTTTATTTCAGAGCAGCCTGGAGAGTAGGGCATACGTGAAAGCGCAAAGCCGTATCTACTTACGGTTGAATGGGCAGGCATTGGTGCAGCACTTGTCCCGTTCGAGAATAAAATCAAGCTGAAGTGTAGATGTAATCTGCAATGAGCAACTAGCCGGTCCCGATCATACTGCTCACTTTGTAAAATAAAACTGTGCATAGTGACGGTAGCGATATGTGTGCCAAGTCGACCACCGCATTGATATCGGGAGATTACCTAATTAGGTTTGTTACGAGAAGTTATTCCCCATGAAGTTGCTGAAAAAAAATAAAATACTATATAAGAATTTTATAGTATGAATTAGGTACAAGTTTTCTTTTCTCACTGGCCGTATCAATTGGAAACAGTTAAAAGTCTACTAATGTCATAAGGATCGAACTTATTCGGCGCCGGCGCTATCGTCCGTCATATAGATCCTTGGTACCGTTACAGGGTCCTTGGTAAGGAAACTGGCCAATCCCGCGTGCGTTGCTTATTGCGGACCAAATTCCGCAGCCGGCACCGAAAGCAGATCGGCTTTAAAGCAGATTTACGGGACAGTCAATTTCACGGGATCCGAATTTTATTTTGGCGCAAAATTACAAAGACCATTACTGTTATTAATTCCCAACAACTTTTGTAGACATTCACTCCTTCCCTTCTCAGACTTTCAAATATCAAGTTCTCTGTGCCACGTACCTACGTACGTCTCCACATAGCGACGTAAACCTACATATGTCTCCGTAAAGCCAGTGTTAAGTAAGTTACAAAGCGTGTGCCTCCGAATGAAGGGAAGAGAGTCGACGATTTGACAGTCGCGTGCACACTGACGTACACGGTACACTTGCCAATCATACAGGGCTCCTGCGCGCACAGTTCTTTGCTTCACGGGTCCTGCCACGCGCTTTCCTTCCTGTCCCATCTTTCTTTCAGCGGTTAGATTCTTTCTTGGGCGTCATTCTGCCGGCACTAAGCCGCGCTTATCCCTGACCACCCATTCTGCTTGACCACTTGTTTCCACCCGCGGGATCTCGCCGATCGTCTTATTCTGTTTGCCGCGACCCGCTTCTTTCATCGTTGGCCGAACATTGACAAAGCGCTTGGAAGGAAGCGGCGATGAAACTATTGATGCGAGGGAAGCCGGTGCGTTGTACGGGGTTTTTATAGGTTGACGGGGTTGTCGAGGTTTTATTCTTTGGTTTGAACTGTCCGTTAGGCAGGTTAATTGTTGCGTTTCAAATAAGCAACGCACAGGTGGCTTTTCTTCCAAGAAATTAATAGCGGAAGCCGTAAGGTGAGAGGATTGCAATTAACATATTGACGGTATACTAGAAAATGGATAAATCGTCAAAATAATCAAATATTTTAATAAACAGAATGTTCTATTCAAAATTTGGTAGGGCCATCCTTGACGATCAGGATGATTTTTAATGTAGTAGTTATCAACACATTCCTTCTTGTGGAAAGACTCTAAGCAAGATTTTAAAGCATATGACGTTACGAGTCATCTTTTTTTGCGGCATGCAACCAACATTTTCAACGTGAATATTTTTTGGTTTCGCTTACTAATCGTAAAACTATATTTTATATTGCAACTATTCGCGTCATTCATCAAATTAAAGCCTTATTTTTTATTAATCGTTCAAAACTGTATTCAGGGTTTACAAAGCCGTTTTACTATAAATACAAAATCAAATAATTATAATAATTACTGTTTACACAACAACGGTTTCACATACGCGAAACGTAAACAATTATTACACGTCTGTGCCGTCCAGAATTTAAATAACGCCAATTTGCGTCTTCCGTTTTTAATATTTCGTAAATGAAAAACGCCGATTTACATTTTCCATCCATGATCTGTTACGAATGTAGAGTCAAAAAATGTCGGTGACGTTTTTGTCTTTTGAGCCCCGTTGAGTCGACGTTTGATGCGATGAGTAATTGTGCATGCCACTAAACATTTCTGACCTCATATTCTCGGCCATCGATTATCATGATTATCCGTCGAGGCGTGCTGGTAATGATAATCGGCGGTCAGCAATGGATTCAATGTCAAGCAGAATTAGCAACGGCTAACAGTAGCTATCTGTGATTTGTGGGTGGATGTGACAACGATATATTGCCTAGTACGCGAGCAAAATTATACCGAATACATCGTATAGAAACTGGTGATTTTTGGAATACAACGTGATGTTGGTAATGTAATGTTGACAAAAGCTTACGTTGATTTGTACCGCGTATTCTATGCGGCATCAGTCCAATGCAATTGTCGGTGAGCGGAGTGGATTGGCACGAAAAGCACATTGTGTTCCCGGTTTGTTTAGCTCAATGCTAAACAAGTTAATTCGGAAGATTAGACGTGTAGATACACATGTATTGTACGAGGTGGTAGAGAAATTGCATTTGGGTTTACATTATCATTCTTCAGTCACACTGTTTTACTGTCGACTGGTTATATTGTTACAGTTAGTTCGAGTTGTGATTTCTCGATGTACTTAACCGCGTTTTTAATGAGACATTGTAACATTTCTTTGTCAAATTATTCGAATTTTGCGGCAATGACATATTAACATTAATGTCAATTCCCAACTGCTGCGTGCATATTAGCGTTTCTATACTTGATTAAAATAATAATGATCATATTCGTCTACGTTTGCATCTATCACTACAATGTATGGATCTTATCCAATATTCATTGCAAACTTAGTAGTCAAATTTGAAATCACGTATCGTCTATATTTTGACCAATTGCACTCGGTATATGACATTTTTGCGCTCGTCGCACGTCAATACTTTTCATTCCATACACTCTTATGTTTGCCATTATTACTAAAACTTATAAACTTATAACCGATTCGCAACAAACGTAATATCAAATTTCACACCACCCGTGATAAAAGTTTTGACTAATTACATACACGACGCGCTTTAACATTCTTAAGTCCGCACACACTTACATTTTCATTCGCCTATATACCTTGTAAAAGATTCACAGAATAAATAATTAGCAAATTTGACGTCAGCGCACTGTACAGTTTTTGGCCAATTGCATTCTGTCGGCGACAATTTTGTACAAATCGCCCCTCAGCCTTCTTAACTCCGTACACACTTACATTTTCATTGGCCTATATTCCTTGTAAAAGATTCACAGAATAAATAATTAGCGAATTTGACGTCAGCGCACTTTACAAATTTCGGCCAATTGCATTCTGTCGGCGACATTTTTGCGCAAATCGCCCCTCAGCATTCTTAACCCCGTAGACAGTTACATTTTCATTGGCCTATATACCTTGTAAAGATTCACAGAATAAATAATTAGCAAATTTGACGTCAGCGCAGTACACAAGTTTCGGCCAATTGCATTCTGTCGGCGACATTTTTGCGCAAATCGCCCCTCAGCATTCTTAACTTCACACGTACACATTGCACCCCGCGAAACGTTACATGTCAGCATTTGCGATTTCCACGTTCAGAAAGTAGCGGCCGGAAGCCATTACGTTCATTTTCAGCATTTTCCATGCTTGTTGCGAGTAACGCATACACGCGCGTTATTATGAGCTCTCACATAAGTTTGTCAAGGGGACCCGCAGGAATACGATATCGCGGTCCGGAATGTTGGGTTTTTCGTAAAAACGAGTGGCGCGGACGGCCGGTTCCAATTAAGCTTACAGGGTGGCCCGTTTCTAGACAAATATTAGACGCCGTCCGAGCGTCCCAGCGTGTTCCCTTCACGTGGAACGCTATATTAAATATTCGTCATATAACGCCGGGAATATATATCCGCCTCGTTAGATGTCTGGCAAGGAAGGGAAACACCGTACGACTACGGCATTGCCTACATTCTGGGTCTATCCTCTTCGAGGAGCCGAGAAGATCGAGCGATATTAAACCATTCGTTAGATTATATCAGTCTCATTGCCGTCACGAAGGTCGTGGGGTCCAGTTAAAGGATCAGAATGTTATCGGTCTGGGACGCTACTGTCGTCAGGACGATTCACACGTTATCGATTGGAATTTTCAGTTCGCAGATTTGAGTCGAAACGTGACTGGGATCGTTCACGATGTAGCTGGGTGATGATGCGTTTGTGTTGGGTTTCGGCGTGTGTGATATTCCTGGCAAGATTGTATGTACGTAGTGGATTTTTTGGTTTGTAGTATTATTTATTTCAAGAACAAAAATTGCTCAAAGTCAGTTACTAGTTTGGTGTGAATAATACTCTAATTCTAATGTTGATTTAGATTTTTATTTAATATAGCGGTTAATATATGTACTGCATTACATATATTAAGCGGTACAAGTATTAACCGCTTTATTAAGTTACAATTTAAAGCAATATAGACAAAGCGTCGATATATCAAAATACTTAATTCCTTAATAGAGTAAGATCGAAAGTACAATTGGTATTAGGAAATGACACAGAATAGGTGATATTTATAACCGAGTGCGTGAGCAAATAGTTGAGTGAGAGCAAAACGTAAGTGATTCCTCCTTTCCTTCTTGGATCATATTACAAACTTATAGGAGAAAGACTTCAAGTTTCATAATTGAGAATTCATATAAAATTGTTCTCACGTTATTTAAAATTTTAGTTAGTAGTGAAGTTAAAGTAATCCCTTCACTTATTGATCTATAATCGTAAATATTTAATTAATACTAACTCAAAAACAATGTTTTCATCTATTCGACCTATTTTCGTATAGACCGCCTGAATAGAGAATAGTTCCGAAACACGTACAATATTGCAGCTTTTTAATAATAAAATAAACTTTAATTAAGAAGAAGGGCAATTATTTATATCGAAATTATTTATTTTATATATTGCAAAATATAGACAAATTAGATGCACGTCGTCACTGTTCTATAACTTACAAACTCAAATCATAAACGTGGACTGTACTGACAGTCATTGTGAACGAGAACATTATTTATACTTTTAGACAACTGTCGAAAAGGTACCCATTTTAATCTACTGATCAAACTGTTTCGTTATTCGATGGAACAATAAAAGAGTGCAATGGAAAATTTGATAAATCGTGATTTTACGTACGTTCTCGATGAAATCGATGTTTTCGGATTGAAAACGTGCTGACTAGTTATTTTCGATTGTCGGAAAATGACATCACCCATTTACTCGAATTTCGACCGAAACTCTACTTTTAATGCTATAAATAGATAATAAACATTTTTGGTCAATTTGAGAAGCCATCATCACACCAAGTGAGTTTCGTATAAAATTGGTTTCGACGTTGCAAATGTGCTAACTAAACGTCTTTCGATGTCGGAAGAGGAAATCATTGGTTATTGAGGTGACGCTAGATTGTCTTATTTTTGAACATGTTATATCAGTTGCTATGTATTTTTTTATCACAGTTAAATGTGGACGTGAAACTTCGTTATCAAGATTTCTTTTCACGCGCAGACGAGGCAGAATGCAATGTTGGTGGACATATCATTTTACAGTGCAGATTAATCTGACGAGCAGTTAAAAGCGATAAAGAACAAAATGTATGCGTTTTCGCCAAACTCGTGCAATTAATACTCGTTAACTGATTTCACAGGAGCGTCCGTGCTTTCAGCGTCTACTTCGAAAAGGATGCATGAAATTTATTGTCATTATCGCTAATTAAAGCCGATGCGGCAAATATGAAAATCTAATATTCAATTGGACAAATTGGACGACACAGTGCAGTACACATACAAATCGCAACTCTTTATTCTCTACCCTCTGATTTGCCGTAAAAATGACTCAAACGCCAAGCGTTATTTCGACAACAATTCTCGTGCTTCGATGAAAAGAAGGGTCCGTTTATAAAACCGTGAAGGTTATTCCTTGTTACTTTCGTGGCTATTAACATCCTCGTCATAACACGACATTGCCAAATATTCAATCCCCGCTTTAATTCACAGAAACCGACATTGCGGGCCAATACAATGTATTTCTGCCACGCAAACAGGCCGCTACCCCTCGTGAAACGATACGAGCCGCACGAATAAATCATCTTCGGGGATGTGTGCGTGCCGTATAATCATCGTATAATTTGCAGATCGATATAAGACGAAAAGAGACGGGGCGGTACTGACATCGTTCGGTCAATTAAGCGTAATGCGAAGAAAATTGCGCGTAATGTCGTTGGATTGTACGAGTCGCGGGATAAATGTCCGACGACGAAAACGGGCTTTGCCCCGGTAGGCCGCCGTGTCGCGGGGACATTAAAACATAAAGGGCGATTCATGCTCGTCGATCGACGAGACAAAATGGAATTGTGAAACAAATCGCATCGCCGGGCAGACTTGCATAATACGGGTGGGGGCTCATTTCCGCGCGTGACCGTAATATCTCGTACTAACTCGTGGCACGCGCAAGGCAGTATAGCGCGACCAAGCGAGAGTGGACTCTGAACTTGTCACGGTCGGTCTACGTCTTAAGGGGTTATGCCTACTTGGGTTGGTGAAAAAATCGAATTTTTTTTATTGCATTTTCTTAATGTACATTATTTTAAGAATATTTCCTCAAAAGTACATAAGAATCGGAGCACACGTTCAAAAATTATAAGCGTTTATCTGGAGCGCTACTATGTATGATTAGTAAAGAGCTTGAAACTTTAAACGCGATTATCTCGAAACTGTGTTTTTAAAAACGTAGGGTTGCGGTGACCACGATTTCTCAAAAACTACTTCACCGATTGGACTCTAATTTTATATACTTATTTGTCATTACAATAGGCAGGGCCCGAACGAAGGATTTTGAAAAATTTTAATTTTTACCAGAATGGCAGCAATTTTACGAAAAAATCCGTCTTTTGAGGTGGTGAAATTTTCTCTGATTCACTTGAAATTTTTACTGTAGCGGTTAAACTACATTCTCCAGAGAAGTACACATGATTTTTAAGATCGGTTAAAAACTTTCGTTATTATAAATATTTTTTCGATGAACTCTTTGATGGAAATTAGAACTTTTCTCCACATGCTCGCCATTTGAACAAAAATCAATATTTTATCATATACGTGTGTACTTCTCTAGCAAATTTAATGTAGATTACGAAAAAAATTTGCTTTTTGTGCTTAGTGAAAGTGTACGGTACTTCTGCTGCAACCCGTAGAGACCATATCCAAAAAATACACTTCTATTTCGAGAGCTCCAGCGCCGCCATTTTGAAGCAAAAACATAAGAAAATTTGTTTTTTATACATTAAAGTATGCACACTAAACGCCTTTAAACCAAATTTCGATATGTTATATCATGTAATTTAAAAAAATTCCTAAATTTACCTTATATTTTTAGGCATTAGGCTACATGTTATCCCTTAACACGTGGACTGCCAAGGTGGTCATCGGTGACCGGCACAAAACGTTTCATGAAAAATTTAAAAAAAATACCCAATCGGTAGCATTTATCATTTTGTAAATGCAATTAATATTAACCAGTTAACTGTTTCGACCTCGTTGGAAAATGTGTCCCCTACGTGCGTCGTACAAATTAAGCGATGACGAATATATTCGTCAAACACAAAGTATGTTTGATATGAAATTAGGTTACAATGAAATGACTTTAATATCTTTTACAATAATTAATTTACTGTTTTATTTTCTATAATAATTATTTATAAATTTTTTTTTCGACATGGTCTCAAAATATTCCAAACTTCTTGTAGTTTAGGAATATATTTTAGTTTTAACTAAAATTGCAAGATTAACCGCCGATGGTCACTACTGAAGACGCATGATAAATATATTCGTTAAAACACAACATTTTACTATTTTTCCATGACGAATATATTCGTTATAAACGATTAATTGGTTAAATAGTGATTCAATTTCTTTGGTCTCCGATACCTTCGCATTACTTTCATTTTGCACAATTCAATCATATACTGTAGTACTTCATTACGTTGCGGCTTTAATATAGTAAAATACGCACGGTAGTCAAAGTGTTAATCCGCTCGGTGCTGAATATTTTTAAGCAGTGTGTCTCATTCAAAGGCAAGATCATGTCGGATTTTATACCTGCCCTGTAATAGGCAACTAACCGGTCACGACAGTGTTGCTAATTTCGGAACAAAACTGTACTAAATGAAAGAGAGGGTTCCACGTGGAGTACATCGTACCCTCGGTGCGTACTCTTTTTTTACGGAGCAAAAATTGCAATGGACTGCAATGCACTGGAACTGAACAGACATAAAGAACTTTCCATAAAGCAATGATTTTCAGAAAAATTCTTCATGTCGACACAGCATTTGTCTTCCCAAGATGCGCAATTTTTTCTTCGAACTATTTCCGCTTCGTTCTTCGCATTCCGACTAGATTGTAGAAAAGCTGAGAAATACTAAGCGACTCATAGACGTGCGACGAATAGTGCAATTGGTCACATGCCAAGACATCCAATTACCTTATTGGTGGGTTCGAGAAAGGACCTAACAATAAAGCTCTTGAAACCAAAGGCACCTGCAATTCACAGTAAGATTCGAAAACCGTCGAAGGGAAAGTTAGGAATTGTATTGGACAAGAGTGGGCCTTGAGGCGTAAAGCGAAAATGGCAGCTCGAGAGTTCACCCTTGCCTGGTCGAGCTATACACAGTAACGGCAAAGGTTCCGTACGGAGCTTATCTTACTGCGGCTACCCGCGTATTCTCTTGTTTCTCCTCATGAGAGGCAAAAAATTCGAATGAGTAACCTGAAACATATACCGGGTGAGTCATGGCCGGTAGGAATAGGGCAAGTCGCGTAATTACAAGATTTTGAGCAACACCAAGACACCCAGTATTAACTGGTATTATTAACGTTGACTGCCACGGTGGTCACTGGTGACCGGCGGAAAAGATTTTATTAACCCCTTCAGACCCGATTTTTTTTTCGTTTCAGAAAAATTATTTTTTATACTAAAATTAACTCATATACTTACTTAATTCATGTGAATGAAGGCAACAATATACTTTTTACAGAAATATTTATTTACTTATTTATAATTTGTAAACGTACATTTTAATGGACATATAGTCCTTACGCGAAATTTGTAACATTAAGGACATCTTAAGAAATATTTAAAAAAATATATGTCATAAAATACAGCACGGAAAGTATTATGTATATTACAATGTGCACAGGGTCCGAAGGGGTTAATAGTGCAAAAAATTCGCAAGGAAGCCTAGTTGCAATCTTGTAAAAGCAATTGATATTGGAACCGTGCTTCAATACTTTGGCTTCCAACAGCACTGGGATAAACTTCATTTTGCACGATTTAATCATACTCTGCAGTATTTCACCGCATCGCGGTTCTAACATAATAAAATATGCTTGGCAGTCAACGTGTTAAGGTTGCTTTCATTTCTTACTTTTCTCTCCTTCTAACCATTCGTCTATTCGTCAAAGTGTGTCAAAGCTATCGGGGCGGATAGCGTTAAATTATCACCTAACTCAATAAAACAATTATTTGTTTCTATTACGTAAGAACAATACACGCTATACGCGTTGTACACGTATCTCCCAGTACTCCAGCTTTAGGCGTGCTTACGTTCCTACCAATTCACTCTATTGAAAACATTAGTTTGCCCTAAATCTCTCTTTTAACGAACGCGATTGCGAAAGCCTTCCACTACAAACTAGGTCCCGTTAATTCGTAATCTCGCTAAATAAAATGAGTATCATTCGAATACTATGAAAGTTGAAAATATGTGAAAGTCTCCACCACTGTTCGGCTGCAGATGCACCTAGCAAATTAACACGTTGGCTGCTACGGTGGTCACCGGTAACCGACGCAAAAGATTTTACCAAAAATGCAAAAAATTCCCCGTGAAGTCTATTTGCAATCTTGTAAAAGCAATTGATATTGGAACGGTGTTTCAATACTTTGGCTTCTGCAACTCTGCGTTACCTTTATTTTGTACGAGTTTTCATACTCTGCAGTATTTCATCACATTGCTGCTCTAACATAACAAAATACGCTTGGCAATGAACGTGTTAAAGGAACAACATAAAATAATCAAGTTGTTTATCGCAATGATCGAGATTTTGGCAGAGTTTGGATAATGACACTTTTATCGAACTGGCAGGGTTTTTTTCTTTTTTTTCTTTTTTTTCTTTTACGTGAAATGATACACTTATTTGTAAGTAAAATGGCAAAATTTATTTGTCAACTTTGAAAACGTTTGTCACCAGGAAAACAGTTCACTCGTGAAGCGGGAATCTGCGTGGTCCTGAAACATGTCGAGTTAACAAATGAAGATCTACGTTTCAACCACAAAAAGCAATTGGTATTGAAATGGTGCTTCAATACTTTGGCTTCTAACAACTCTACGTTGCCTTCATTTTGCACGATTTAATCATACTTTGCAGTATTTCATTGCATCGCAGTTCTAACCTAGCAAAATACGCTTGGCAGTCGACGCGTTAAGCCGAATATAAACGCACCCGAGAAGTGTCGAAGAGGCAATTGAAAGTTGCTTGGTTGATGAGGACGTTTCGAGGCACAGATGAAAAATGGCGGCATCAGGGTCCACTCTTGGTCGTGTGATGTACCGCTTAGCAGTTTCACTCTTGCCTCGTCCAGCTCTACCTCTGCCAGATGATGAATTTCGCGCGATGGCGAGACTTCAAAGGAGCTCGTTTTCTCAACTCGTACGGTTTGTCGATTAATTATTCGCACGACGAAAACGCGCTGCATCTTGTCGACGACTGGCATCCGTATGCAGCGAATGCGACACTCTACGGAACCATTAAGGGTACTGTGGGTCATTAGATCTTCCAAGGGTATCAAGTGGCTATGGTCGTGCAAAACGAGAGCACGATATTAATAATGGCGACATCGTTTTCTGAGAACACTGGGATCTCGTTTAACGCTGGCACGGCGAGGAATCACTGATCAACGGAGATTGTCTGTATCCGGTTCGAACTGGACCTTGATCGCTTGAAATTGCACGGTTTATTGATCGACTGTAATGCGCTGGTACAGAATGATTTTTGGCTTGACGGGTTATTGTGATGGGTATAATCGCGTATTATTGTCCGTTGCAAGTGAAATGGATTTGTCTTGTTCTACTTATTTTTGCAAGCTCTCCCAGATTGCGGGCAGTTTGAGTTGTTTATTTTATTAGGAGAAGTTTGCTTGAAAACAGACTGCTGTTGATCTCGTGACCGGAGACTATTCAGACTGTAAACAAGTAGAAACGCTTAAAGAAGAATGTCTCAATGGTAGGTAAATTATTAAAATACCAATTTACGTGTTATTGTAAGCTTATCCGTCTTATATTACGTGCTAATCGCTTTAATAAAGCATCTTTCATTTACTGACGAGCAGTGGAAACTTCGTAAATTATGCAAGATTTCCTACTTACAGGATTTATTCAAATCCTGTTTATGTAATAGTGTTCGTAATATGCAACCAGCGAAGGTGGTCAAATGCATTCTGTTAAAAACAAAGTTAAAAATACTGTGAATGATGTGAAAGTTGTAAAAATGGAGTTAACAGGACAACGAAACGTCAATAATGACCTTATTTCAACAAACCACCAATTCCCAGTAATTACCTCGCAACTGCCAACACTCTAATTACAATTCGCGCCACCATCACTCCATATCGCATATTCGCTGCCAACACTGCAGGAACTATGTGAAATAACTGAGCAATTCCGCCCGAATTTCTTCCTATTCGTTGCGCATTCAATTTGTCTTTTGTATTGCAGTTTAATGAGCAGAATTTGTTTTGCTCAGTTGCTGTAACTCGGCCTTCCCGTGGAAGCCGAACAAGTCCTCCCTTTATCCAGGATTCTCATTCTTCTGCAACGTACAAAGGACCAGGTGGAGCAACTGACGTACCGCCGCTCGTAAGAGCGTATCCCGGGAAGGAGACGGGCATCTCTTCATTATTCAAAGCTAAACACTGCCATTGGTCATGGTGTCCGTTACCTTTACCCCTGTAGAAGCGCTAAAGCTGAAGGTCTCCCCGCTATTTTCGACGAAGGCGGCACGGAGAATATACTAAGCCGCGGGGAACGGCAAGGAGAAAGAGAAGGCGAAAGACAGGGAAGGCGAGAAGGTGGGAGAAGGGCGGAAAGAGATGACCCGTAATGCGGTAGGCTGTGAAGCAGAGACAGAAGACTCCATCGCCAAATACGTAGGTCTGTACGTAAACGTAAACATAGGTGTTGGTACACGATGGACCTTCTGCCGCACCATGTGCTAACTTAACTGACGGGATTACGAGCTTAGTTAATGGATGCCCCTCGTACAGTTCGGGGGTAACCACTGTGTTATGGCGTGCCGAGGCTGCGACGCCCCTGAGAGCTCGATGGATTTCCAAAATCTTTCGTAATAAATGCGGGGTTATACGATCAACGAGGTCAGCGGCTGAGCACCACGGGAACTCTCAGAGTGCTTGCGCGCGAACCTTCTTGTCGGCGGTCAACACGGCTCAGAGATTTCCCCTTACATTTTATCGCCTGCTAATGATTATTATTTATTATTCTCGCTAGCGGTGTGCTATTAAATGTGTGTTGTGACAGCGTATGCTTACGCTGTTGAATGGGCGATACGAAAGATTGCACTTAAAATTACAATAGACATATTACATCGAAAACCCTTGGTAACTCTTGGCAATCAACACAGCCTGCTATTAGATTTTATAAAAGTGGTCATAATTATAATTCTGGGTAGCGGTGTGGCGTTAAGTATATATATAAGGGATAATACTTAAAAACGCAACAGACACGTTCTTGGCAGGCAACTTGGCTTAAAGGTTTGCTCTTACATTTTATCGGCTGCTAATGATTATTATTTATTATTCTCGCTACTGGTGTGCTGTTAAGTGTGTGTTGTGACAGCGTATGCTTACGCTGTTGAATGGGCGGTATACGAAGGATTGCACGTAAAATTATAATAGACATATTGCATCGACAACCCTTGACAATCAACACGGTTCAGTGGCCTGCTATTAGATTTTATCAAGTGGTCATAATTATTATTCTGGGTAGCGGTCTGCTGTTAAGTGTATATATATAAGGATGACACTTGAAAACGCAACACGCGTGTTGGTAGCTTTTGGCAGGCAACACATATCAGAGAATTGCTCTTAGATTTTATCGCCTGCTAATGATTATTATTCGTTATTCTCACTAGCGGTGTGTTGTTAAGTGTGTGTTGTGACAGCGTATGCTTACGCTGTTGAATGGGCGGTATACGAAGGATTGCACTTAAAATTACAATAGACATATTGCATCGACAACCCTTGACAATCAACACGGCTGGCTATTAGATTTTATCAAGTGATCATAATTATTATTTATTATTCTGGGTAGTGATGTGGCGTTAAGTGTACATACAAAGGATGACACTTAAAAACGCAACAGACATGTCGACAGCTCTTGGCAGGCAACATAGATCGGAAGTTTGCTTTTAGATTTTATCGAGTGTTGATCATTACTATCTTTTATTGTGTATGTGCGTAGCGATGTGACATTAAGTGTAGGTTGCTACAGTGTACGGTCACGCTGTTTAGCAGGTGTTATACAGAGGATTGCACTTAAAAACATAATACATAGGCCTCTCGACAATTCTTGGTAGTCAACATTAATCTAGGATTTGCACTGATATTTTATCATGCGAGTATGATTATTTTCTATTATTACGGATATATGTGGTGTCAAGTGTCGATACCCATGGTCTAAGGCGACAATGTTGAATGAGCAATATGTAAAAGATTGCAGTTAAAAACGCAACAAGTAAACATGTCAATAACTTTTAACAGTCAGCGCGGATCCGAAAATTCCTCTTAGACTTTATCGTGCAGCCATGAATATTATTTATTTTAGGTAGAAATTCAGTGTTAGTCAATGTTATTTGGTGTCTACAATTTTAGTATTCTTCCCACTCCGCCTTCTTTTATTATTTCGTTTATCTATTGTAATTGATGTACTGGCCAGTAGTAAAAGTGGGTCAGGCTCCGACCTCTTGCTATATTTTTGTAGTGTTATTTTAGTCTTCCCACATTATTACGGGCAAGGAGTCATTTGCCACGTTACTATACGGCGATTAGGTAACATATTATAAGCATACACAGTTCGTTATCATTGAACACCTCAAGAGCCAAACTACCCTCATTGTATTAACCTAGTCGAGTTAAGACTGTAGCGGACGGTGTATCTATTGTCAAAACCAACCTGGGATAATAGTGGTGGTACTGGGAATTATGTAGTATAATGTGTGTATGTTGGTATTGTCAAGAAGCAGTTTGAATTTAATGTGTCTGTAACGCGTCCCCGCAAATAATACAAATATTACGTTTGCATAAATTTATTTTTTTCAGTGCAACAACGAGGCGTTTGTTACTCTATTCGCAAAATAACGTATAACCATCTCGACGCTCACATTTCAATACTAATCTAGCATCCAGCAGCAAAAGTTCCGTTAAACCCTGACGACTTTGGGTACGTCCGTTCACTGGAAAGAAGTTCGTCGAGAAGTTAGAACGGCGGTGATATTGTCGGACAATTGAGAATAGCGTACAGCACCTTTCGTTATTTATCACGTTCAGGTAGTGTCGCGAAAACTTGCCCTGCTGTCTCTCCTCGAAATGGCACGAACGGAAAAGAAGAGGCGCTCAGCAGCTTGGGCACAAATCCGCAGAAAGATATTGACAACCCGACTGACCTCGCCTTTTTCCGCACAACCGTTTTTGCCGCCACGCGCTGCTCTTTGCGACTTCAAACGACGACAATCGACAACTCGTCGTCCCCGTCCGACCCTTCTTACCAAGAAGTTTCATCGCGCACGGCTTAAATATCGACCATTCGTGAGACACGAAGCCGCGAATATTTCGTACGGTCGTTGCAGGAATCACTGGCTTTGTCGGACTCGACACTGTAGATAGTTTTCGTGTCGCGTACACGTGCCACGATACGTTCAGACGAGGAACTTTTATCGCCCGCAACTTTTCTCGCATCGAGACGTCAGAGGATTTAATAACGAATGCGCATTAACTGAATACATGCAAACGGTAATTTGCGAACGTAAGCGGAAAGCGGTCACTTTTCACACGCATGCCCAGCTTCCGCGTAATTGTTTCGGAGGAAGTGAGTGCGGCCTAAAGGTAGAGCGAAAAGTTATGTCGAGTTCAAGGATCACGCGAGACACGTCAAAATGGCGGCGGTGTCTAAGTCACGGATCTAGAGGGTGGCGTGAAAATAGCTGGTCAAATTTTGGGACTGTACGCTTACTGTACGAAATCATAGGAAAATGTCACACTAACATAGGTCCGAAAATATTTTTGAGAAATAAACATGTACAATTGGCAATAGAGGTTAGTTTACTGGTATAGAGGGCGATATGGAAATAGATTGGCCAAACCTTGGGACCGTATTCTACTGTACCTAAGGATGAAAAAGGGTCACACAAACATAGATCTGAAAGCTCTGAATTTCTGAGAAATAAACACAAGAGATGTAAAAGTTACGGCGATATCTAGTTTGAGAGTGTAGAACCTTGGGGCCGTATTCTACTATAACTAAGGATAAAAAAGGGTCACATAAACATAAATCTGGAAGCTCTAAATTTCTGACAAATAAACACAAGAGAGGTAAAAATGACGGCGGCATCTAGTTTGAGAGTATAGAACCTTGGGACTGTGTTCTACTATAACTAAGCGTGAAAAAGGGTCACATAAACATAGATCTAGAAGCTCTAAATTTTTGGAGAAATAAACACGAGACTCGTAAAAATGACGACGGTATCTAGTTTGAGAGTGTAGAGGGGACATGAAAATAGGTCGTCTAACTTTGGGACCATATTCTACGCAAGCACGAAGAAAGGTCATACAATCATAAGTCGGAAAACCGAGTCGTTTACTGATCCAAGGTAATACTTAAAGTACATTCAATATTTTTTATTTTGTAGAGTTAATTGATTTAGCAAATAACCGGCTAAACTCCGTCCTTCCGAGAAGTAAAAAGGTTTTGCTTTGATAAAATTCACTAGAATATTAGTTAAATTTCAAATGCAGCATTCCAAGTAGAGTTATAATTTTTTGCTATTATAGAATTAATAGAAGTAAATAATGTGTTATGTAGTATAATGTATTAATAGAAGTAAATAATGTGTGAGTAACTTTATTTCGCGTCAGATAAAACAAGATTACATTTCTTGCAATTATTGGTTCATACATTTAAATGTATAAATAAGTAAATTTTGGGCTTGCCTCGTTGATGTCCGAAGCCGTTCAATTCGCTACGTGATGTACAAGGCCGCAGGTCTGTAGTAGTACTTTTACTGCATTTATTTCAATATCATTACATATATAGCATAAGGTGTCTCGTCCAATTTGAAAAGGGTTATTGCGTTTGACGCGCATTCAAACATTAATGAGTATAACTGCGCTGTAGGTCCGCGCAAAAAATGCATTTCCCATTAACGCCGTGTACGTTCGAGCGTCCTTACGGAATTTTCGATTTCCATTCGCACCACTATATTCGTTGCCAATGAAATCCTCTGCGCTCAATTCTTCCCCGCTTGTTTCGCTCTGTTGTGCCCTTTCCAACGGGCGACTCTTCCACGGGGATACACTGGCACATTTTCGTGCGCTGCAATGTGCGCGCGAACACGGAATTGCACCGACAGCGGGCCCCACACAATGAACGCGTGTTTCCACACACGCTTAAAGCCGCGTGCGTTTTGTTCGGCGCACCACCTCTTTCTACGAGATCATAAGTTTCCCGACGAGCTGATAAACGGTGGGCACTCATGCGTGCACACACGCGGTACGTGCCGATACGCAGCTGCAACGTGTGCAGGCTTCGAATGACAAGTGCGAAACCGTCACAACACTTTTCTGACGTGCGGTCAATTGTCAAGCTCGTGGCCAATTACGTATCTTCAGAGACGCGACCTGGCAATACCACTTACGGAGGATACGCCACAGATGAGTAGTGCAATTTAACGATACTGATGTCAATGGCAATTCACCCTTAACGCTGTATACGGGCTATTAAGAATTTACTGCACGGCGCAATGTGCCATTTGAGCTATTAAGTGATTCTACGGCGGTTATTGGTGCGTGTACGTTAATGTACTTAATGTTTGACGCGGAAAAGTGGTGCAGTTTGCGTATTGTGATTTCGTTAAAAATATTTAAGCTTGCGTCCCATTATGCATGTTTCGGGATAGCGATTTTTAATACGTTGACTGCCGTGCGTACTTTATTGTGTTAAGACCGCAACGCGATGAAATACTAGAGAGTATGATTGAATTCTGCAAAATGAAAATAATGCGAAGGTATCGGAGACCAAAGAATTGAATGACTATTTAATATTAACTGCATTCACAAAATTATAAATGCTACCACTTGGGTATTTTTTTAATTTTTCGTGATACATTTTCCGCCGGTCACCGATGACCACCACGGCAGTCAACGTGTTAATAATAGCACTCGAAGGCACGTAATAAATAAGTATCTTTGTGAATAACAAGTCACTGTTAATGTGATATACGAGTTATTACAAATTTGCTGTAGAACGCAATGTGCAATTTGAGCTATGAAGCGGTTCTTTCCAGATTTTTAATGCGTGTACATTAGCGTACTTAATGTTTTACTAGGAAAAGTGGTGCAGTCTGTGTATTGTGTGATTTCGTTAAAAATATTCAAGCTTACGTTCCATTATGCATTTTTCGAGATACCAATTTTTAACAATAGCACTCAAGGGTACGTAATTAATAAGAAATTCAGTTTGATAATATATCTGTAAAGAGCAAGTCACTGTTAATGTGATGCACGAGTTATTAGAAATTTGCTACAGAAAGCAATGTGCAGTTTGTCATAGTAAGCGGTTCTTTCCCAATTTTTAATGCATATACGTTAATGCACTTAATGTTTTACTAGGAAAAACGGTGCAATTTATGTATTGTGTGATTTTGTTAAAAATATTCAAGCTAACGTTCCATTATGCATTTTTAGAGATAGCGATTTTTAACAATAGTATTTGAGAATATGTAAAAAATAAGTAGTTTAATTTGATAATATTTTCGTGAATAGCAAGTTACTGTTTATATGATAAACGAGTTATTACAAATTTGCTATAGAACGCACTATGCAGTTTGAGCTGTTAAGCGGTTCTTCGCCGATTTTTAATGCATATACGTTAACGCAATTATACATTTTGGTAGGAGGGTAGAAGTGTAATGTGCGTATTCTATTATTTCAGTTTCAGTTGAAAGTATTAAAGCTAGCGCGCATTTACGTATCATTTGAGACAGATATTCGTTGAAATAGAACGCAATGCCGTAGATGAGTAGATTAATGTAATAATATTGACGTGAATATCAATTCGCTGTTAATGCGATTTACGAGATATTAAAAATTTAGTACACACAGCAATGTGGCATTTAAACGGTTATACTACAGTCGCTGATACATATACATCGATGTGCTTATTCATTTTACTACGTTTGGCATAATCTGAACATACATGAATGCACGTATTTATACATTCTGTAATTTCGTTAAAAGTAATATGATTTATAACACCGATCACATTTTGGCACCATCTTCCGCGTATGTATATTCATAAATGTAATTACAATTTCTCCAGTATGCGTTGTCGATAATTACTATAATAACGGTGTTAATTGGAATAACTGTGATAACGCCCAATAATACTCAGCTCTTTTCCCCGGAGATGTACCTATACGTTTTCATTTTCGAATCTCATTGCAGATCGATTCATTTCCCACAAGTCATAATACCGAACACCCGACAAACAAAATACGTCACATCAATGTGCATGCATGCTAATACTATTAATCAAATGCCTCTACTGATAAAATACGAAATATCCTTAACCTTATGTGTCCACGAGACAGCAGTCAATTGTTCGCAATTTTGCTCTTAATCGATCTCATTAAGGTGTATACAGACTAAGCAAATATTGTTGAGCAACGATTGAACAACAGTTGATCAACTGTTGGCGAAATTTTACGTACGAGAAGTTGATCAACTGTTCGGAAATAGTGTTCGCTCAAAAGTAGTTGTAAAGATGAGCGACGAAGAAGATGCTTTACATGCGTGGTGTGCATTCGATTTAATAAAAATGGAATTAACCTGAGAAAACCGTAGACAGCGGCGGTGGTGGCAAAGAGCTATTTACGCTAACAGAAAGCGACAATTTTTACCAGAATTAAAGAGTGAGGACCAATGGTTGTTCAAGAACTTTACTTGAATGGATACAACTACATTTGAAAACCTCATCGTAATGATTGGTCCTAAAATTGCAAAAAAACATACAAATTTCCGGGAAACAATATGTGTGAAGACCAGATTAATGATAACTTTAAGGTTCTTAGCCACAGGAGATTCATATGGCAGTCTAATGTACGTGTTTCAAATATCGAAGCAGTTAATTAGTACTATAATTCAGGAAGTTTGCGAAGCGCTAATAGAAGTATTGGCAGACAATAGAATAGAACTTCTTCTTCAGTCCAATCATGAGACATGTTTTAAAACAAAGTGAAACCCGATAATAACATAATACGTCCGAATATTATGAGCACTAGAATTAAACTACGCTCTCCCTTAGGTAAATAAAAATGATGGAGTGTTTAACACGTTCCGTGCCAAGTGTACCATTTATGGTACACGCTAAACTTGACCGGCAGGCCACGTGTACCATTTATGGTACACGCAGACATATTTATTTAAAGCGCTGAAAACATATATTTTCTGACGAATTTAATTCTGTAAAATATATTTCCACCAAAATAATGAGGCATTATAAAAAACGCAGTATAGAACAAAGCATATAAATTTGTTTAATTGTTATATAACCTCAATTGATGTATCACTTGTCTCATCCGAAGATAATTTAAATCTATGTAAGCATTTAATAGTGAATGGGAGTTTTATTTCACTGGAAGTAGAACTGGAACTATCTGTGTCTTGTATTTTCATATTGCCTATCATTAGGGAGAAAAATTAAAAGATGAAAGTTAACAATAGGAACTTGTTTTCCAACAGAAACAAATGAAAAACACGAAATGTCATCCACGTATATTTACCTACTCCCTCTTTTGTTAAATATTTTATTTCCCTCGTTTTTTTCTTAACAAATTCGAATACTTTTCTCTTCTACGACTCTTTTAAAATTTTAAATAATCGAAAAGTTTCGATCTGACTGACTTTTAAAATCGAACTGATTGCAGCGCCACGTGCGCCATAAATGGTACACTATATGATAACTACTCTAAACAAGCTAATAACTTATGGAGTGATGATGTAATGAAATATTGTGTGAGAATATATCAATCTTTAGTCAAAACATTAAGTAGCCTGAGGGACAAGTCGGGCAGAAACAGCGTGGCACGGAACGTGTTAAAGAACGCGTCCACACTAGCGAAACTGTTGACGAATTATTCGGCAACATTTTCTTTGAAGTACCACCTTGAGAGCGAACATAGCGCAATAAATCGCCAACAGTTGCGCAACTGTTGATCAACACGTATACACTGTGCAAACTTGTGTGTTGATGACCAATGTTTGCTTAGTCTGGATGCACCTTTACGTTTATTGCACGCTATATGAAACTTTAAGTAATTTTTTGCCCCGCAATAATAAGTAATAAATCACAAACAACTCTATAATTACAACATCTGTGATACTTATCCCTTAAGTTCGATTGTTACTTGGATCATGTTATGGCTATTCTTAGTGAAGTCTTTGAAAAACTATCAATTTACGCGGGGGTTGTTGGGATGATCTTTTGCCAACACGCAGTTGTGAACTGTCATTTTTTCTAGGAAATGCGAAGCATCGCCTACTTAAATGACATTTACTGATCGTGATATAGGCACGAAAGTCTGTAGGTGGTTGGCATTTTCTTATTATTATTTCTTATTTAATGTTACACGGCCTTGTGGTAATAATGACATAATACTCTCATTAGCATGAGGTTATATCTATGTTCTTACATAAGGTGTGACCAACCTTTCCTTTGCATATTATTTCGATCCTTGCAAAGTATTACAGGTTCCAAATTGAACTACGCTGAGGGATGTTTTAAGGAAATTTTATATATTAATAAAGAAAACTCTGTAAATGAAAACATAGACAAAATTTATATAAAATATATCTTCCGCGCTTCCACTAAATAAATTAACGCTGACGTTATGTAACAATGTTATACGAAGGGCGATATGTTAAAGAAGTGTCTGTCTGACGTCAGTCTAATAAGATAAGCAACGGGTCACAACCAACCAACACAACAAGTAAACTGTCGCTGATAAGTATTTCAAACAAGGGCGCTCTTCCACCTTCTTCCCCTTTCACGTGCTCTCGTAAATCTGGCATGTATAAATAGGCGTGTTAACACTTTGGTGTCCATGACATTATTCACTTCAAAAATAATAGTTTATGTACTTTGTATAAATGCTGAAAACAATAACGAAATGTCTCATTCAAGAGCTAACAATTTTCTGAACGTTGCAATTTTAGAAACTATGAACGCATTTGCAAATCGAATTTTTCTCGTTTTCCTTAAATCGTTTTCCTTAAATCGTTTTCCTTAAACCATTGACCAAACAAAAACGACGCTGCCTAAATTAAACGTTCAGTGTCACAAGTACGAAAGGACAGACACGCGCGCGATGATAATACGAACGAAAAATCCGTCGCCCGTCCGTGCGGACCGACGAGGCCCGAACGACAAATCTAGCACCGGTCCCTAGGGCCCGGCGTGGCGCTTAACGTGTTAAAATAGAAGAATAGTGGAAACATTGTCGCTGCACTGAGCCGGTGTCACACGTACGTGACCCCGGCCGACAACTGTTGGCGAGTAAAAGTCACGCCAGTGTCACGTAAAATCGGGTATCGAATATATAAAAAAAACACTGTATTACACCAGATGAGTTTTACGCACTTTCTCTAAGGTTCTATAGTATTTATTAATGAGAACGTATTTGATACAATCTAGTCGTCCGTTCGAGCTCTCAAGAGCGACTGGCGACTGTCCTAAAGGCTACGGGTGTTTTTGCCTAACCTTATTGACTATTGATATGCACAGCCGTTCATGTGACGATTCTCAATTATTTTGCCGTCTGGACTCTGTCGGTCGGGGAAGTTCGTTGGGTGACGTCATTCCTCTTTCCTAAAGTCCGAGAGGTACATGACACCAGCGTGACAGCAGTCGGCAAAGTGTTAAAATAAATATTTTCAATTTGTTGGGTGCGTGAAGTCTTCAGTGAGTGATTCTATGGTATGTAATACCGTCTAAGCGCCAGCGCAGATTCGTCGCGTCTTAGACCCCGTAGGAAACAAAGGGCAAATACCCTTGGCACTGAAAGGCATAATGACCCGGTCTCGCAAAGCTGTCGACCCCACATGCATACAGTTTCGTGCATTTGCTTGTGTACCTGATTACACGCAGCGTCGCCGCTCCTTTTTCGGTGTTTAATTGAAGATGCCGGTACTCAGTGATCTCAACATCCATAATCGCGCCGTCTTCGCCCATTCTTCTTTGAGTGAGCGCGACACATTAATCACACCTGTCACACCTGACGCACACAGTGTCCCGCAAGTTCACACAGACGTGTCGCGCTCACGACAGTAGCGAAAACAGAACACGTCTTATCTGTTCGACTGTCGGGCGAGGACTGGTGTCGGTAGCCATTGGCTTTCTCCCCTCATGACAATGTTCCTGCGGAAAACAAGCGATTGCACGTATGGTGACAGCAGCACGCGAAGAATTTTACGCCGGCCACGCAACTGTCTTGTCTCACGCGCGGACATCGGCGATGATGCGCTATTTGCGATTGGCACAAACGAAAGCATCGACGACCGACCGATCTGATTGTTCGTACATTATACCGTGCGTGCGTGCACTGCATGCGCGCCTTCCGGAAACGATGAGTTATGAGAAGGTGCCCATCTTGATGTGCGGCTACGCAATGTATTCGAAGAAAGGCAAATCGGCGGTAAACGTTTATTTGAATAGCAGACGAATAATAGATTTTTATTGTGGAATGTTGCGGTACTAGGAGAGGATATATAAAGGGTGTCTCAAATTTATTTCAAAAATAGTTAGATAATATAAAATCGTTATTTTGCTTTCAATAATAAAGAACAGAATATAATGCAAAGAAAATTTGTAAAAAGTAGTAAAAGCCAAATATGCGATAAATGT
Source organism: Cryptocheilus praepositus (assembly GCA_033815515.1). Classification (NCBI taxonomy): domain Eukaryota; kingdom Metazoa; phylum Arthropoda; class Insecta; order Hymenoptera; family Pompilidae; genus Cryptocheilus; species Cryptocheilus praepositus. The sequence goes on from JAWWQZ010000153.1 coordinate 2,321,976, forward strand.
TGATTCCAGTATCAGAGAAATAATGGAGTTTTATTGCAAAATAGTGATGATATTTGAAGAAACTCGCCACTTTTCTATAAGAAAACTATTTATATAAAACCATACATGATTGACTATAACGGTGTTTGTTAATCTACCGCATTCAACATATTAGAAAACGAAGAAAACGAAGTGTGCGATAAACTTTAATCTTAGTAACTAAGAAATAACTTATTACCATGCAATAATATAGCAGGAATTCGCGTAGTACATTGATGATACCAGATAGTTGAAATGTCACTATTCTTTTCCGATGAAGAACGACAATATTAGTATAGTAAACAACAATCAGTAATCGCTCCACCACAATAATTATTTATGGTTTACATTAATAATATTTACGTGCATTTGACGGACGCGATAATTCGACATTTTACAGTGCAGGTAACATTTTTTGTTTCTTAATAATCTAACAAATTTAATTAACAGCATATTTTTAACAATTTTCTCTATTTGCAATTTTTTTCTATTTCTAGCTATTTGCAAGATGAAAATTGATATCGGTTTTACTGACATGTGCGCTCTGAGGGAATCATATATGTTGTGCGCTAGCCTGGTGATAAAGAAATAATAATTTGTTGAATCGTGTTGATTTCCTTTAAACGTTTTTGATGATGTTCCTGGAAGTGGTTGTAGTTATTACAAATACAGTGGAAATGGTAATTACGGAGAAAATTCCAAAAACTGAAACATTAATGGATCCTTGTTGTGAATGAGATGTCTTACGATGGTTGAAAATTAGGCTTTAGTTGATTGAACAACTGTTTAACGGGCGCAATTTGGAAATTGTATGAATGGATTACAGTTTGCTGATTCTAGGTATCTGTATAAATTAATCACCGCGATGAAATTGAAAGTTTCGGGCCTGTGCGAATTTATTCTGCATATTCGCGAATAAAATGACTGAAGCTCCTATGACTGAAACTATTATTTTCTGCATATTCACGTTTATTAATAAAATGACATCCAAAGCCTCAATTTTCCAATTTTCAAATTTCATATTCCGTAAACGGAATAAATTGAATACTATTATATTTCATATAGCATTATTTTCTAGAAACTCTAACTGACGTTTATTGGTAGAATGGTACGAGAATATGTCCAAATTTATTTCTGCCTAAATTTTCCAATTTTCAAATTCTGTATTCCGTAAACAGAATAAATTCATGTATTGAAAGTAGTTAGGGCAACGCAACTCTGTTTTTTTTTCTACGTCAATTACAGATATTCTGTTTCCTCATAGTAATACGTGTGACCACAGTTGCACCCATACGTTCCAGTACTTTCTCGTAGCGACTTTCCCTCCAGGCTTAGATACTTTTAAGTCTTTTATGAACAAGGTCAGCCAAAAACTAAAGTAGTAGACATGTGGCAAATGTCGAAGTACTAAGACTCGATGAGTTTAACTACTTGGCACTTTTAGAAGGGGATGGCGATGTGTTCCTTCTAGAAAGCTGGGTATGTTGGTCTCGAAGACACTACCGCAAGCTCCACCGATTTCCTTGACAATCCACCACCCCTATTTTTTAGACGACTTTTAAAGGTTCGTTGCTTTTAAGAAGGGTGACTTTTTTACGACAAAATTGACGCTCTAGACATACATTCGCATCCACTCAATCACACTCAGTCTAGTGAACTGTCGAAAAATAGATTACTGCCTATTTGTGTTTCATTCAAGGCCAATGCAGACTATACGTAAATCAAAATAGTCGCAGTGCTTTTTACCCATACCGCCTGTCAGTTTGTTATTTGTTCTTTGGACATTCGTAAGGTATAAAAATACAAGTCATATTTCCGTAGCAACCCGTTATTTTTTGCTTTGTTTAATTTTGCTTTTGTTATTTAGTCTGCGTTTACCTGGAGTTGCTCGCAGTTGATCGATTAACTTTCCTGCATTTGTAAAAAAAATGTTTATAAAATACGTTAAATAAGTTCAATTAAAAGGAAAATATAAAATTATATAGCACACAATTCAAATGTATCTGTTTTGAATATTACCGCATATAAGTAAGTACTAGAATACGATATTCATTTTTAATTTCATGTTTAAATAATATAAAATGTTTTTTATTCCACGTTTTACAAAGTTACGAAGAATTGTTAATTGTGTAATTTATTTTTAAGTTTACATTTTATTAGACTATATGCAATATGGTATCTTCATATACTCTATATCTTTATATATTCTCTATATTTAGACTATATATGGAATATAATGTCAATCTAGACAATTTCCACAAAATATTATTTATCCGTTAAAATTTTCCGTGTTATTTGAATGTTTTGGGTAGTGGAGATTGGTATGCATTACTTGCAAAATATAATTCTGTATAAAAATTTGTCCCTTTAAATTGTACTTTGCATAAAATTTTACGTTTTTTGTTGGCATGCATTTTATAAAATAACAGTGAAGTTTGATGGTTTGTATGTTTCTGAAGTGTGATAACGTTCAAAAGAATCACATATATGTATGACGGGTTGGGTTGGACAAGTATCGCAGTCATCATTTCTTCGATTTCTTCACCCGGAATTTTTCTTTTCAAACACACGCTGCTGCCGCGTTTAGTTCCTCTTGCACGAATAATTTGTAATTTGTTACTCAGCCTATTGTCTCAATATGACGAAAAAGATGTCCTCGCAGTTGATAGAATTCACGTTTCACTTGATCGACCAAAAATGGTAAAAAATTTAAGTGGAACACACGTTTTTCACTTTTTTCATCGTATTTCCTTGCAACAGATCGGATATATTTGAAAGAAACAACTGTTTAAAAAATGTTGAGTTTGCTTAAGTTTTTTCAGTATTTATATGCAATTTTTTCGAACCTCCTAAAACGAAACGATTGAGTGCATGTAGTTAACAATAAACGTACCGGTACTTTACACTTACCTATTCTTACCATCACGGGTCATTGGATTGATGATTTTCAGAAAGAAATTCCTCATTTATTAAAGCGAGCAATTGAATAACCAGATGATATAAGAATTTACAAAAAGTCAAATGAGCGAAACAAATAATAATGAATGTACAATTTTAAAATAAATCGCGATTTAAAAAAAAATCGCTTGGTACGTTTACTGTTAAGTTTATCTGAAGCAGATGCCGCGTCTATATCTTTACGTACAACCATCAAATTTTCTCTATTCAATATTTTCTATGTCATTCTATGTCACACCCAGATCTTTTGCAATAAATCCAGGGTTAACTTGACATGGCACAAGCAGCACATAAACACGCTACTAACCACTTTCCTCATCGCCTTTGGCATTGTGACTTTTAGACGCAAAAACAACTGGTCCGCTGGCGCAATGGTCTCATTTCGGAAAGGAGTGTGAAGTGCATCGCGTCGATACAGGCCAATGCCGTTTCTCTTTCAACTTGGTGACTTATGACGTTTTCACGAACCATATTTCGCCGTAATCGCACGTACTTCCGGACGTGTTGTTTAGTGCACACGTACCGCCATGCCAATTGCACACATATCTCACCGTCTCCCTCTTTGTTCTGTCTACGGTCTGCTCTACAAACCAAATCTATTTTGACGGTGCGATTTGTGTTACGTATAATAGTACGCGAAACCACGCCGTCGATTGGTTTGTCTCTGTCTTCTTGTGACGTCGATATGTTAATGCAGCACCTACATAACTTGAGAGAAAAATAGTAAGACCAATTTAAATGGGTAATAACTAATTTAAATGGGCATACTAACATACCGCTTACATATATTTAAATGAAACTAAATTCTTGCAGTGGATATTAATGTGTTCTTATTCTATGTTAATTACGAACGATTATGATGAGAGACAGATGAAATGTCAAAAGGCACGTGTGTTTTAATTAAAATACTTTTTTGTTGAAATCACCCGTAGTAGTCGCTCAGTAGTACATTTTAATTTTACATTTAAAATATGATTAAGCCGTAATAACCGTGATTTTCATTTGAAACTGAATGTCGTCAAAAATGTAAAGGCGAAAAATTTACTGTAGTTCTGATTTGCAGATTGTAGAACAGTATAGTTTAATAAAGACGAAGAACGATAATTACGTCAGCAATATTATGAAATTTCCATTAGAATTCTCAACAGTTACTGACATTACCAGTCGTCCTCGAATTTATTCGTAACGTTAATTTCGTTCTGTAGCTCGAATACAATGTTACACGTGGTAGTGATAAAAAATGTACCTTATATGCGACTGAAAGCGAGGGAGTAACGTTAATTTCGTTCTGTAGCTCGAATACAATGTTACACGTGGTAGTGATAAAAAATGTACCTTATATGCGACTGAAAGCGAGGGAGTGTTGCGGTGTTCACCCCCCGAAAATGACTAATATTGCAATTGACGGACGGTTGACGAAGATAAAGCGATACAGAGGGAAAACAATCATTAGTTCGGTAGGAGCGACTGCGTTGAAATATCATTATATTCCCGTCAGAATTCCCGACTTACCCTGACATTGCTGGTTATGATCGTATTTCTCCTTAAATCTCAATTGCAATAAATTTATTTTCGCGCTACACTTTAAAGACAATGTTATGCGCTTTAATCGTGCTTTTCATATATCAAATTATTCATATATCAAAGTCGCTAAATTTATACATTTTAATTATTCGCCATACATTTGTTTTCATACTATTATTCTAAACACAATGTTATAATATACAATTGCGGTTTTGATTTGAAGGTTGTTCTAGTCCGATCATTAAATAATGCGCCTAGTATTGGGATAAAAAAGTAAGGAGCACTATTTTATTTGTAGACCAAGGAAATTGGTGTTTAATATAATTGACGCTCGGTTGACCAAGACAAAGCAATTGTCGAGGTAAAACAATAATTACTTCAGTGCAAGCGATTTCCATGACAATTCACAATTTTCCCCGACAATATCAGTTACGATCGCATTTATCCTTAAATTGAAACTTCTATAAATCTGTTTTCGCGCTATATCTGAAAAATAATATAGCTGTAACTATGATTTTCATCTGAAAACTGTTCTAATCTACTTTTTAATAATCCAGCTAACCCTTGCTTAGCAAATAAAAGAACGCGACATTGTTTAAACGCCGAAAAGAGCTGTTGACGGATGATTAATCGATATAAAGCGATCTATGGTGAAAATAATCATCATATTTCCGTGAGTATTCTCGACTTCCCCCCGACAGTGCTTAGCTTGTTAGAATTTCTTCTTAAATATTAAATTCTATAAAGCTGCTTTCGGACTACATCTGAAAAATAACATAAGCTGTAACTATGGTCATCTGAAAACTGTTCTAATGTAATGTTTAACAATGCAGCTAACACTTGCTTATCAAATAAGGGAACGCGACATGGTTTAAACGCTGAGAAAAACTGTTGGCGGTCGCATTTATCCTTAAATCGTAACTTCTATAAATTTGTTTTCGCAGTACATCTGAAAAATAACATAAGCTGCAACTATGGTTATCTGAAAACTATTCTAATGTATTTTTCAACAATGTAGCTAACACTTTCTTAGCAAATAAAGGAACGCGACATTGTTTAAACGTCGAAAAAACGGTTGACGGATGATTGACCGATATAAAGCGATCCAGGGGAAAATAATCATGATATTTCCGTGAGTATTCTCGACTTTCCCCGACAGTGCTTGGCTTGTTAGAATTTCTCCTTAAATCTTAACTTCTATAAATCTGTTTTCGTGCTGCAGCTCGAACACAATGACGCGGTCGGTCTCGAGGCGGTCCGAGATTCGTATTAATGATCCTTTCATTTCAGAACCGAGTCGGTTTCATCCACAACTTGGTGTGTACCGTCGGGAATGAAAGAATTAATATCGTGAAAAATTCGTCAGCCGTGCCAACGCGGAAAGAGACGTTGCTTTTGAATGGGCTGAATCGCGGTCGAGATTTTGCACTACCGGGTTCTTTCTTGCGCAGTCAGATATTCCGATTATCGGGATTTCGATCGACATTGTAATTATGAAAATGTGTCGAAAGTGTCTAGTCTGAAAGAACGATGGCATTTCAAATACTTTCGCGTTATTAATGCCGGAAATGCCGATGATAATTGTCACAGGTTTTTCATACACTTGGCAGTCAGCGGATTATCAAATCATTTTGCGATATTTTCTATTGCCTCGCCAATATTACGTGCTTTGTACTGAAAGCTGCCGTTACAATAAAACGTAGAAGTGCGCCTGACATGTATTATGATCGACATAGATGACATGTATTATGTTAGACGCTTGATCGAAGAATGCATGAACAGTCTTCTCTACGTTTTTATTGATTATGCATTTATACTCTGCCGAGATCAATCGCAAGCAGATGTAGTTTCACGAATTCTAAAATACTCTATAGTTTCCGTATCGTTTTTATTACGAATTTACCATGTCACTGATATTAATAGTCATTGTTTATGTACTTTAGTTACTTTAATGGGAAGCATTTATTAATATCGTATTATGTCACACGTTGCTAAATATGTTGCAGCATGCTTCATGATATTTTACTGACATATACGCCTACTTGGCGTGAAATATTGACGTCAATGCGTTACCTCGTCATAGCACATTTTTTTTTTAAATTAAAGCCTAGTGGTAAAATTAATTCCGGAATAGTTAACAGAAACAGATCGTAGTTTTCATATCATGTCTTATGGAAATGTTTACGAAATGTGCATATTAGTTATTCGAGCTTGTGGATCATTCATTTATTATAATACCACAGATTAAAATAGTTATTTAAATTTATGTGATGATTCGTTGTTTTTTATAATGACGTTATACAATACAAAATTTTTTTGTACATTGTGTTCAAGGACATTTGATTTTTATTGGAACTTCAAGTAATTAGTTATGCATACAATTATAGATTTAACAAATTATTCCGTCCATAACTTCTCTGTTGGCAATACAGTCAATAAATATGTACAACTAGTATATTTTTGATGTCTTACAGTATAAAATGAAACACGTAGTAATAGTTAATATTTTTTAAATCTTAATAAATGTGTCCGTTTCCTTTTGAATAACTAATAATCAATCAAAGAGTAACAATTATGTTACTCTACGCATATGCTGCAAGTTAAAATACTCGCGCGGTGTATTATTACAGAAAATATCGTAAATCGAAATTTGTTTGTTTTCTCTTTCATACTTAGCAATAAAATACGACGCTGCGGTTACCTCACTCTATGCTTACACTGCACGTTAGAATACTCGCATAGTACATAACTGCACATAACTGCATAACTGCATGATTGCATATTACGTTTCCGACTTCAAACAATTTCCGTCAAACAAACTGCAATAATTCAGGTGCTCTAGATATGTACTGCACATTCAAAAACTTGCGTAGTACATTACTCCATAAAACAAAGCAAAGCACAAATTATTTACTCGCTTGTCTATAACTAATAATCAAACAAATTGCAAAAATTATGTTGTTCTACAGATCTGCCGCCCGTTAATAGCGCGTAGTATAGAATTTCATATAATAACGTAGAGCAAATTTTGTTTTTCACTTTTCTGTAACTACTAATCACTGAAACCGCAACCATCATGTTGCTTCCCTGATAGATCGCACGTCAAAATACTCGCGCAGTACATACTTGTCGAAAATGACCACTTTCAATCTCGCAATCGCAAAATCCCGTTCCGTTGTCAAACACGGCCTATGCGTTCATACTATCGCCGCCGGCAAATTCGGAGACAAGCTACGAGTTTCATTTGGCTCATAAATCTGATTGATAACAAGCTCCATCTGGTCTGACGCACGAAGACCCTTTGTGCTTCTTTAGAAGGTTATCCGCGGCGAGTATACAAAAGTGCGTCGATCCTCGGAGGGTTTAGCGTGCCTACAGGTGTAAACCCATAAGCAAGGATCACCGATCTTAGATTCCGCTTAAGATTTACGAGGGCTTCCCTCTTCTCGTCCTCCGCGCCCTACCATCCAGTTCTCAGCCTTTTACCGACCTTATTCCTCGAGACCTTCTGAGGAGGCCGGAATTTCTGCCGACGGCCATGCAAATTTATACAGTAAATAGTAATCCCACCCCCATCGTTCGGAATAAATCTACCGAGGCAGCGACACACCGAGGACGTAAACCCTATCCGCGCCGCGTATATGGACGTGCTTGAAATATCGTGGCCGTAGGACGTGCTGCATCATCTTTTGTGCCTGTCACACACGCGTCCTCGCATCTCGGCGCACATCAGCGACGCGGATACGCTTAGTCATTTTATTTAGTAAGATCACCGATTCACACGAGCTACTTCGGTAACTCCAGGTTTTCAACTTTTTTTTATCAATTTATGTAGGATATTCAATAATCATTTATTTAGGTACAATCATTTCTGTAGGATATTAACCGTTTGAGTGGGGGGAAGCGCTATCGCGCTTCGCTTGACCTATGACAAAAATGCGGAGAAGCGCGATCGCGCTTCTCTTGTTTATCCACGAATGCGTTCTTTAGTATAACTTTCGAATCAATTGAGAACAGTTGTATTTATATCCATTGCAGTTTACTATTAATTTCGTTTAATTGTGGTTTTTAATCATATAAAACTTAAAATAAAATACAGTGGTAAAATAGAGTAGAGCCGTGGATCGTGGTACGGTAGAAAAAATAAGCCAATGTAAAAAAATAGATATACAAAACTATTTTATATACAAAAACAAATTATATCAAAATAATTGGATCACTTTTTCTATAGTGCCATCATCCACGGCTCTACTATATTTTGCCACTGTGTTTTATTTATTTATTTGTAGTAAAAAACATTTTTGTTAGTAAAAATTACTTTTTTTATAATAATTAGAGTTAATTATAACCATTTTTATTATTTTCCAAAAAAAATATCTACGCATTTCATTCCGCACTCAAACGGTTAATCGTTTGAGTACGGGGAAGCGCGATCGCCCTTCTCTGGTATATCCAGGGATGCGGAGACGCGTGACCACGCTGTTGTTCGTTAGTATAATTTTCGAATCAATTTTTGTCAGAATGGTGCTAAACGCTTACGTAATATATTCCGAGAATTGTCTGGGTAAAAAATTAACTAGACTGCAATTTACTTCAAGCATTATTCATGCTATAGAAAAGGAATGGTTAGGAAACAAAAATGCAACAGAAAGACTACCAATGAGTAAAAAGTTTTCTTTAGAAAAATCGCCTGGACGAAACTTGCGACAGTGTGAGGTTTGCAGTAAAAAGAATAGAAATGGAATTAAACGATCCAACTTAATTTCCGCTGTACATAAAAATGAAACACATAGAATTTGTGCAGCCAAACTCTCAGGTAATAAGTGAGAATAAAAAACATTTGTGTTAGTAAAAATTACTTGTTTTATAATAATTAGGGTTAATTATAACCATTTTTATGATTTTCCAAAAAAAAAAAAATAACTACGCATTTCATTCCGCAATTTTAGCATATACATAAGAAAATTCTTCCGCATTCAAACGGTTAATAATGTAGGATATGACAATCTCGGCTGAGACCCCAAAATTTATAGGAAAATGATTTGGAAGAAAACCGCGATTCTATACGATGGACGGGCCGGTCGCGAGGAGCTATGTATTGAGAATACGTGCGGATGATTATGCACCCACGGAATAGCGAGACAAATGACGAACGCACGATCGTCCGTTGCGACATGTTGCATTATGATGATGCCCCATCCGGAATCAAAAGGGCATCACTACGCGTCTTGCGAAGCCAAGACGCCATGAGGCCTTCCTTCCTCCTGCGACAACGAAAGCGTGTAGTCGATCTCAGCTGTTATAATTATTTTCGTCACTCGAATTTTTAGAGGCTCCCTTTTGAAATTCCCTGCAGATTACTAATTATACGGAACTTTATTTTGCGTGGGAGATATACAATTTTCGAATATAATCACTGACCACGCGACACACTGTGCACGTCTTACGTCTTCCAATATTTGTACTCAACTGTTTGTCTTTTTGAAAGCGCAATGCAGCGCAGCTGCCCTTTTGGCAGCTTGTGACTCATCGTCACATGTTCGATTTCTACATTACACGTTGGTTGCCACGCGTATTTTGCTATGTAGAACTACGATGCAATGAAATATTGCAGAGTATGATTAAATCGTGCAAAATGAAGGCAACGCAGAGTTGTTAAAAGCCAAAGTATTGGAGTACCTTTCCAATATCAACTGTTTTTACAAGATTGCAAATAGGCTTCATGGCGAATTTTTTGCAATTTTAGTAAAATCTTTTGCGTCGGCCACCGGTGACTACTGTGGTAGTCAACGTGTTAATTTGCTAGGTGCTTTTGCAGCAGAACAGTGGAGACTTTTACATATTTCCAACTTTCATAGTACTTTCAACTTTCACTTTCATCGTAAAGCTTTCGCAATCGCGTTCGTTAGAAGCGAGATTTAGGATAAACTAATGTTTTCAATAGGTTGAATTCGTAAGAATGTAAGCACTAGAGCTCGAGTACTGGGAGATACCTGTACAATATACGTGTACTGTTCTTGCGTAATAGAAAAAAATAATTGTTTATTGAGTTAGATGACAATTTAACGCTGACTGTCTCGGTAGCATATGAATTTTACGATGACGTTACTTGGACTAATTCAAGGCAAAATAATATTTTCTAATGGAATGAATTCGGTATGCAAGTCTAAAGCTGGAGATTTGATGGTAGTGTTTGAAATATATAGTCAATTTACTTACTATTAAAACGATATTTGTTTTGATTCATTACAAACGTATTCATTTTATTTATGAGAATAACAAGTTAACACTGTCTTCCAACTCACGTTTTAATATTGCACATTTTAACTTTATAATAGTAAAACGCTATAATAACAATGTTTAGGGTATCGTTCACCTTAGTTGCGATTGACTCCCTTTAATACAATGGAGTAACTGAAGCATATGTGTCTAATCGGTTGTATATACCCTCCGAAAAAAAGTATATGTATACAGGCTATGTAAGTCCAAAAAGAACGAAAGAACCGGGGGGGGGGTGATAGGTTTTTCGTGATATATGTGCGAGGGGATATAAGAATTGGGGTAATTGGTGGATTAGACATAGTGGCTGGACAATAATCAGGAGAGTACGAGGTATTCGGCACCTAATAATACGGTATAAGACTAAATCCAGAAAAAAGTAACGAATTGTTCAGATTGGTGAATTGCATGGTTCTATGGAGATACCGTTTTATTATTTCTTGTGTCAACTCCAAAAATTAGGACTTAACTCGAAACAACTACCGGTGTTTGGTTAACTTTCCTTACAGTTATTTATTGTATACAACACGTTCTATATGTTTCACAGTTCTGCAACCCTTTCCTCTGGAAAATTTTTTAAGCAGTTCAACAATTAAAAATACAATATTTAATACTATTTTTGATATTATATTTTTCAATAAACATGCCATACAGATTTGACAATACACAAGGAACACAGGTGCAATGTGTATCTCATGTACTTTTACGACTTTACCATTCTTTGCCTTTGTTCCCTGGCAGCCGGTTGTGTACGCCGTACAACATATTACCTGTCTCAAGCACACAGTTCTATTGTCCTTGAAAAACCGATAGTTGTGCGCCCGATAAGGCAGCCACGACGTTTGATCTGAATGTAATTTATGATTTTCCCACGTTATCGTTTCTATCCAGCTTGAGCATAATCCCATCTTTACTGCGATCGACGATTCGACAACGCGAGTCGAAGTTCGATTTCGCAGCGCGATATATCTTTCAAAGCTATCCGTGACCCTCTCTGTTGACGAAGGTCGAAGACATTTCGTATGTATCATTTAGGGCAGAAGCAAGCGTGCTGCTCGCAGATACTCGCGCTTTTATTACTCGCAGATTTGCCCCGATCGACGCAGTTTGTATAGAATTAAGTCTAGCGTATTCCTGTTTGGTCGCAGAAGATAATGCATGGAATAAATTTATGCATGATCACGGCGCACCATGATAAAGTGTTACGTAGAGTTTCTTGTCTCCCGCGCATGTGTAACACGGACAGGTCGAAAGGACGAGCGAGCGTTTTGAGCTAAAGAATATTCAAATTTGAAGCAGCTGCTTAAACGATATTTAACAACGCTGCTTCCTGAAACGGCGAGGAGTATCGGTTAGTTATCATAAGGCTAATATGTCAGGTTGGCTGTTGGTTGTCAGGAGGGTGCTATGCCTGCTCCTAAGCGACAAGAGCGACAGTTGGTGTAGAAGCTACTCGTCAATTAATTTCGGACAATATTTCGTGAAATTGTAGTTTATTGATTAATTTATTATAAACAATAATGTTGTATATATTCCTGGAAATCTCTATAATAGAAATTGTGACAATTAATAATATTTCTTTCTATCATACTTTCGCCTCGTTTCGCCCAATTCTTCAGCGACAACTTCCAAAAATACAAGTTCAAAAATAAAGTTTCAAACTATACTAATTGTAAAGTTATAATTCTACGTATAATGTAGGTATAGCGTTTTTAAACCCACTGACAATGTTAGTCATTATTAGGAAGTAATAACCCGATGTAATTATTTATTTACATCGTGAACCGTCCTGTAAATACTTGGAAATAAGAACTGCGCAAATATATATTATATTTCTACTTCTGTTAAGGTTTCGTTTCTTCTTGTTAACTTTGCAAATTGTTTGAACAAATAATTTTGTTTGTATTCGATCTATTGTTACAGCGGATACAATTTTCTGTATGACTTAAACATTTTAAAGTAAAATCAAACATGTAGAAATCTACTCATTTCAACATCCGAGTAAATAATGTAGAATAAAGATTAGTATCTAGGTCACAATAATACAATTGAACCAACATTTGAGCAAATAAATATGAAATAACATATTTTTAAGTAACGCACACACTTTCGTTCAAGATGCTTTTCTTTTTACCCCGACCAATCCTGCTCCCCTTTTCATTGTGGTCTCTCAAATAACATATATCCTTGCAACTGTACAACATACGCACTCTCGCATATCACCCGAATACCCCTAACGCTGGCTATCTTTCGCTGATTATTCTCTCTTATCCTCTCTGTCTTTCTCTCTTACAGCCATACTCACATATATTCAGAATCACCTTTCGCAATAGTGTAAATATATTTCTACATACGAAAACGTAATTTGTTCAACGATCGTATATCAACAAATTTCACAAACTGTCTTCAATTAGCTGACATTAATTTGCCCCCGACAGTTTTGCGATTAATCATTATGTTTACACGAACAAAAGTTAAATAAAGGATTGCGACAACATCCTTCGCAATAGTGTAAATATATTCCTATATGCAAAAACGTAATTTGTTCAAGAATCTGACATCAACAAATTTCACAACCAATCTTCAATTAGCTAATATTAATTTGCAACGGTAGTTTAGCGATTAGTCATTACGTTCGCACGAGCAAAAGCTAAATAAAAAATTGCGACAACTATCCGTGATTTCCAGTACGCCTTTACACAGAAAGATAGTACGCTTGTGGGAGAAAATATGTAACACTCGTGCGCATTGAATCGTTGCAATGTATCGTAGGTGTTTGCACACATTCACCGTAGATGATAACGGACCACCGTGCATCGATCTGCTGGCATCAATGACGCTTAATTACAAGGAAACGTTAATCACGCGGCGCTTCGCGAAGTACAGGGCGTCCAACGAATTTGATTGGAGCGGATCGCGAAAATGTATTAGACCGACGTTTACCAGAATATAGCAGCGCGCGCCTGCCCAGATTAACGTTAACGACGTATTGCCGATGTTAATGACAGTTCCTGGCGGCCATGTGCCGTTTCGATTTGATAGAAACCGCCGGTAATACGTAGGGGCTAGAAATTATGCAACACGTCTCGAAGTCGCCCTCATATATTATTCAGGATTTCGTATACGAGGGTTCCGAAACTCGACAGTCGGAATTCGCAGCGTCCTCTTTCCCTCGTGCTTCGACTGTCTCTTAAACGATATCATTCAACTCCGCGACGATATATTAAATATTACATCCGCGTGGCCGGCAGCTGTTTCTTTAAAGGTATACATACATTCATAACCGTCGTGCGAGTGCTTTCACTTGCGGCAAAGCCACACGTGCTCTATGACAAACGGCTGGCCTTAGACGTTTTATGGCTGAATTTGAAGCGCTTGCGAACGCTCGCCGAAATTATCATTGCAAATCGGACACGACGCGCACATGTATTTAAAAATGTCGCGTAGAGCGGATCCGCGGGTACGGCGGTGGATTTACGTTGGCTGGCACATGTTTGCAGAAAGAATCTGTCGTTGAGGTAGTCAGATAGAAGAGAACGGGTGCATATCATGTTTGATGATAGAATGGTAACCCCGATTTTCTTGTCTTACAGAAACAATAACGGCGACGTAGTTGAATCGTATCAGCCGTAGTATTGCGGCCGCAACATACGTTCAGAAGTTAGCATGGGTTGGCAAATACGAGTGAGTATCTAAAGCGAATCGTATCAGTGCCTTCCTTGTTTTCCATAAGACGAAAAAGTGAGGGGGAAAGCAGATGTTTGTATTGACGACGCAAATATTTTCGTTGCACTTACGTTTTTTTAAGTCTGCGGTTTCCGCGACTTCAGGGTCATCGATGTCTTTTCAATGTCTAAAAATGTCTACATTTCCGTAGTACAAAAGATATCGATTAACGCATAAAAAATATTGCCAATTTCATTCCGCGGCATTCTCCCGCTGAATAAAACGCAGTCTAGCCAATTAGCTATTCTGCTCAGCTCCTCCATCCTGAGCATTCACACTGATGAAAGCAAAGTTTGAGCGTCAGGCGACTTGATGAGAGCGATCTGAATATGTAAAAACATCCACCCAGCTACAGTGTACGAGGGATCGACGACCTTCAAACGTCGAAAACGGCAATCTCGAAGAAACGAATGTTAACGCAAAGTTCGCATTAAGCATTAACCTTCTCGACACCGACAACTTCATGCTGCGGCACATTCTCGTCTGCTGCAAAGCAGAGACGCCAATTAGCCAGCCTGCTTAGGTTCCCACCCTGCACATCCCTTAACAGGACGCAGGCAAAGTTTGCGCCTCGCGCGGACGCGCCACCCTGGATTCCTCGTGACGCAATAATCCTGAATGACGTACTTTCGCGGTAAGTGCCGCGGCGTAAATCGATTAGCACGTGAAGTGGCAGAGGGGCGTCGGGTAGCTTTCGGCGCGGCAAGTGGCTGCGGCAAAAGAGGAAGAAGGCCGAATCGAATGAACTTATTCACGCGGATTATTCGCGCGGATGAGAGTCGGGCAGAAATCGGCGTCATTCCATTCCAGGGCCGTAGCTGCGCTCGGCCGCACGGACATGCGTGTTCGGGAGACAAATGACGTGTTTGCGAATGGTACATTATGCCACTGTGCGCGGAAAGTGCGATGAGCCGGGCCGGCTGGATTCTGGTCAGGCAGAGCGCCACACGAGGCATGTAGATGATGCTTCGCGGTCCAGGCGAGTAGTCGAGTGCCCGCACGTCACCCAATTCGGATTCCTACATACATGCGTATTCCTCGGGACAGACTCGTTCCTCGCGATACGCCTTTTCTAGCGTCCAATAAAATGGAAATGTCCCGAGTGCTGACGTGAGACGGGCACGAGGGGCGAAGAAGCGGACACGTTGACGGCGGGATGAAGTTCGAGGAGAGGAGGATATATTGGGGAATCCTTATTGTTCCGCGAGGGTAAGCAAAAGAAACAGGAACGGCGGGAGAAGCAACAGTGGCCGCAGACTGGTGTCTGTAACGTATATGGAAACACGCGCCAGCGTGCGGCTGTGTCATCATGCACATTTGCGTACAGCCGGTAGGCAGCCAGTTTCTGCTGAGATAGGGACAGCGCTCGGTATGTTTGTGCTAAATAGATCGATAGGGGCCTACCGTTCTGAACCATTTCAAACATTTTTGCAGTAGTTGTATTTGAAGTGCAGTTATTAGTATGTTTTTCACACGTTGACTGCTACAGCGGTCACCGGGGACCGGCGCAAAAGATTTGACTAAAAATGCCAAAAATTCGGAATGAAGCCTATTTCCAATCTTGTAAAAGTAATCGATATTGGAATGGTGCTTTAATACTTAGGCTTCCAAGAACTCGGCGTTACCTTAATTTTGCACGATTTAGTTATACTTTGTTATATTTAATCGCATCGCGGTTCTAACGTAGCAAAATGCGCTTGGCAGTCAACGTGTTAACCCTTTCATTACTCTTGCCCCTTATAGGTGTGTGATGTAGTTTATTCTGCTAAAACGGTCACACTACTTGAAGATAACTGAGGGTACCTGTAAAGTACACCTAAAATAATAATCCATAATCCTGAGAACTTTGCTTTCCATCGCCGTCCTTCCTTTACACAATTGTTTGGTTTATTCACACATTTGCGAACCGTATGATCCAGTGCCAAAATGATCGAACGGGGGCTACTGTTCTGAACCATTTCAAACATTCTTGCAGTAGTTGTGTTTGAAGTGTGGTTATTAGTATGTTTTTAACACGTTCACTGCTATGGCGGTCACCTGTGACCGTAGCAAAAGATTTTACTAAAAATGCCAAAAATTCGCAACGAAGCCTATCTGCAATCTTGTAAAAGCGATATTGGAACGGTGCTTCAATACTTATGCTTCCAACAACTCTACGTTACCTTCATTTTGCACGATTTAGTTATACTTTGTTATATTTAATCGCATCGCGGTTCTAACCTAGCAAAATGCGCTAGGCAGTCAACGTATTAACCCTTTCATTACTCTTGCCGCCTATAGGTGTGTGATGTAATTTATTCTGCTGAAACGGTCACACTACTTGAAGATAACTGAGGGTACCTATTAGGTACCCCTAAAATAATAATATGTAATCCCAAAACTTTCCTTTCCTTCGCCGTCCTTCCTTTACATAATTGTTCGGTTTAATCACACATTTGCAAACCGTACGATCCAGTGCCAAATTTCTCACCTACAACGGGTTCAATCGACTAACGCTTACCTTTTCAGCGCCCATAAAATCATTCATTACTATCAAGGACCTACCAGCCGAACTTCCGTTCTGTACTTTCCGACAATGCCCTCCTCCTGGCGGTTACTATTCATTCTAAAGGGGCATTGCCAGCATTACTTAAGAAAATACCAGACACTTAACATTCATTATCATTGAACTTCGAGATATGCACATAATACAAGATTGTGTTACACGTACACATACAGAAGTGTATAGGATTCAATTGGTAAATTTTTCAGTTGCCAAGTACATTGTTGATTAGACTTCTCAAATGGTTGTACTTTATAAACGGAAATTGGACAAGATCCTTGGTAATATATCGAGTTATCGTCTATGTCAAAACCAGTATGTGGCATACGCACATGAGATACAAGACTGCCCCTATAGCCGCCCATCAAATGTTATCGACAACGATGCAACAAACCTCACTTAAATTAGACGTATATGGACATTTACATTTTCTGTTGCTCATATGTAATCAACGTGATTATTTTACAGTTATTTCATATAACACTCTTTATGTTGTGCGTTTTAATGTTTTAACTATTTCAAATTCCCTTTTGCGTAATACATGCTGACGAAAAGTTTCGCTATTTTCAGCTGCCGTCGCGATTCAACTCTTGTCGTATGTCTTGCGCACTATGTATCAATGTCTGCCGTAACGAAAGGTGTAAAATGGAGGAGTCAACATCACTAATTCACCAAAACAGGGTGTACTTACCATTAAGCTCTTAGCTACGGCTGGACTTTCGGCAGAGCTGTATCTCTATATGGCAATATTCAACGGAGTCTGTACGTAAACAACAGAGCGTCACGATTTGTGTCTGCCAATGCTTTCCACTTTCCAATAACAATGTACACGATTATAAATGAATAGGTTATAAATTTCTTATTTAGCGTCATGTGAAATGTTTGAAGAAATATAACAGGATAATATGAACACGTATACTTTAATACTTAGTAACAGAAATTGTGTGTGATATGATTTTAAACAAGGTGTGACATGGAGTTCCACATCATAATGTTGACATTCACAATTTCCGGCTTCCATCATTTCTTGCACAGACAACACAATTTCATAACCCTTTTTTGATATTTGCAATATTACAAATATTCGGGAAATGGTTGCCAGTTAATCTGAAAGGATAGTCACCAGTAAATATTTGATGATTCTTGAAATTATTATTTATAACATTTTTTAATGTGTTCGCAAAACGTGCGAACAGCGAAGTTACGTGGAACGTTGTCGAATTTTGCACTTGAGTAACTGTTCATCTTAGGAAAGTAGACCCTAAATATCCGTTTATTTGGGTATTGCTCCTTCCTTAATTGAGATGTTAAAGAAATGGAGAGCGACTAACGAAAATAAAGCTGATGCATCGGTTACGCTAAATTTATTAACACTCAATGTTTACCAAAGGTTACCGTGTCAAATATTTGCTCCTGGAACAGTTTCACGCAATTCAGGAAAATTAGTGAGAGATGCGACATTGAAGTGAGCGGCGCGCAGATCAGGAACAGATACGATCCAAATTGCATGCAAACAGCCGGCCTTCAGCCCTTGATGATTGCCCTCAAGCATACAGTTAGCCACAAGAGCATTCGTCCGCTAGTCGGGAAAATTTAGTTATCCATGCGTAAAATGGTAAAGATTTGCAAATATTAGGTTATTGAAGAGATTGTAAATGTTTGGACGTATTTAAATGCATTCATGAAACATATAACAGAAAGTGTCAAAAAGCTAGCGGAAAAAGAACATTTCAAAGAAACAATAATTCTGAGCATAACGTTTTAATTGGCAAATGATGAATTACACACAATATATAAACTTGAACATGAAAGAAATATCACCTGAATGTCCAAAGGAAGTAAAAACGCAAAATTGCGAGAAAGTTGAACAGGGTATCAACATATCTAACACAAAATTAGTCAAACTAATGCCCCGTCAATCTTAAGTTCATCATAAAACTAAAATGATATCCTATAAAATATTAAGTTTGCAACTTACCCTCGTTTATAGAAAAAAGTTTGATGAAAGCTCAAGTGGCTGAAGCTTTTTATGTTCACTTTTTTCGGGGTATATTACCTTATATCGTTCAGACTCTTCTCGCTATATAAAAATTACGAGTTCCCATGCATGCTATATATTTCTATGGTAATAAGACAATATGTTTTGGTATTGAAATCAAAATTTATGCTACCTTGAATGAAGGATGCTTCGTTAAATTTTTTTTCGAGAATCTCATAAATTAAGGAAATGTTCCATTCATTGATATCTGGTGCTCTTTTTTACACATAGGCACGATCTGAGAAAACATCTCCTGAAATGAGTCCGTTTATACATATAACAATTTATGCTGTACTCAAAGGGTTATGAAATAGTCATGCAACATTTCGAGAAAGTCGGCTCGGTTCTGTGGATAGAAAAAGAATACCCAAAATTGTGGGACAAACTTATAGCAATCTGTACCTTCCCTTTTTTTACAAATTGTATATTGCACAAGTTGTAACTTCTTTACGTCTCCTGGTTTTTCGGCAATTGATAATAATAAAAGTAACGCCAACAGTATAATAAAGAATTATGGGAAATATTGCCATAATTTTCCAACAATATACGTTGTTTCGAGTTACCATTTTCATTCAAAACTAAAGAAAATGTATTTCAATTTCAGTTATGGGAGAAATATGAATCTTTCTAGCAATTTTGTTAAGGTAAGTCGTTAAAACATTCAGCCACGGCAAACTGCGCATGAACTACGTATTTGTGTTAAATGCAATATAAGTAAAACGACGAACATTTTGTACACGAATCAACGGCACTATGTACATTTCCAATATGTTCACTGTTCATGTATCATATATTTCATATATTTATTCATAATGAATTTTAAGTTTCAAGCTACGAAGGATATATGATATTTGAAAATGCATTGCAGACGTAAATATCAACACCAACGTGGCGTTAATTAGTTTTTAATTATTACAGAATGGGGTTGTGTAGGGTCAAGTTCGAAAAAATGCTTTTACAGTGAATGTGTTAAGAGCAAATTCAGTGAACTGGTACTCCCACAATTTCAAGTGCCTACCGGCGTAAACATACGAGTACATTCTGCAACGAATTAAAATCCATTTTATTTCAGTGTGAAATGCAAATTATAATAAATTTTCTGCTCAAGCAGTTTACAATGTGTAATTGTATGAATTGCATATACAAAACACGGTTACCGTAGAACACTACCCAAGTTAAATATTTATTAACATTTTTCGGTAACAATACATATATCAACTTTACATATATATATATAAATATAGATGTATATATATTAATTTTACAGTAATGTCAGCGTGTACTGTGACCACTCCCGTTCATTTAATTTAAAGGTATATAACCGTTTAGCAAATTTCTGGTGACAACAGTGTAATACCATAGATTGATGCACATAATGTATATCTGAAGCATCTGAGAATACAGGTTCCTTTGGCAAACGCCCGATGCTGTTTGGCGCTCTTCCAAAAAACATTATGGGGCGTGTTTTCGCATTATACGCAACGAAAGAGTGTAAACTATCTATGCCGCGGCTTTTACATGTTTTTAGTTATCATTTACCACAATCCGTTAATATTATTATTAACTGAACATCATCAGATTAGGGAATAACACAAAAATCGGAATCATTAAATATTACTTATATTTTGCTAACTTCGAGAATTAAGAATTAAAGGAAAACAATCAGGTTCTAGGTTGACTTTCTCCATGACTACTTAATTATGTCAACTCCTTAACTATGTTTTCTTCCGCACTAGTCATTTTCTAATCAGCGAACTTTGGTAATTTTCCTAATAAAAGGTGTCCCTTCTCTTTTAGTACTCTTTCTATTATCTTTAATTATATCAATATTACGATAATATGAAAGAATTTAATTAGAACAAAATTAAAGATCACAGTGATGCTGCCCAATCGTCATAATTAAACAGTAATAAATAACGTGAACCGAAAACCCGGCTCTTTTCCTTTAAATTATTAAATAGCATTAGATTTGTATATTATATGTAAAAATACAATTTAGCATTTAGCAGTGTCAAATTAGAGTTAAATAAGTTTATTAAGTAAATAAAAGTTAAATAAGTTAAGTAAGTGCCAAATAAGAGTTAAATAAGTTAAATAAGTGTTAAATAAAACTATGAAATATAAATATAGTTACATGTCAACCGTCAAAAAGTGTGCAGCGTGTTCTTTCCATAATCATAAAAAGTGAAGCATTTACTTTCTAATACAAAGGCTGTTACAGAGAGTACCAAAATCCCTGATCTTAACTGAAATCTCAGTTGACCTGAAGCCATATCGCCGTTGTTCTCGTTTCAGGCAGGCACTCCTTAAAAGTTCTCCGTCATCTACCACGCTAAACCGCACAGCGTTTCATCACATATCAGAAAGATTCCCCGACTGAATCCTTTGACTGTCTATCGGAAGGTTTCCCTTCATTTAAGAGGGACGTATTAGCCTACTTCTTACTCGAGTACACATACACATACGTGTAGGAGTCTTTTACGGTGCGAAATGTTGCGCAACATCGGACGTGCTCTGGCAGGAGGATTGCGCGAGATGAGCATCGATTTCAGCATCGGATAAATATAGGGGATAGGCGTAGAAGCAGATGGGTTAGGTCGGTAATGGGCAGAGTGGCAGTGCGCTGCTGCGTGCACTACCCGCCGCTGCGAATAAATGAGCATCGTTAAAAACCACCCTCGCTT
Source organism: Cryptocheilus praepositus (assembly GCA_033815515.1). Taxonomy (NCBI): domain Eukaryota; kingdom Metazoa; phylum Arthropoda; class Insecta; order Hymenoptera; family Pompilidae; genus Cryptocheilus; species Cryptocheilus praepositus. Next base: position 2,343,745 of record JAWWQZ010000153.1, read on the forward strand.
AAAGACCGTCTCAGGGCGATACAGTAGACGCAGCGAAAATTAAGTCGCCGCGCTCGTAACGTAGATTCTCGAACGTAAAGTACGAAGGTTGTAGGAGTCTTGTGCGCCAATACGGAGATACCGATGATGTAAAGGCATGAGCCTCTGCCTCAGGTGAACTTAATCGTCTGAAGCTAGTTATTTCGGATTCGGGATGTATAAAAAACGTAGCCTTTGTATATATAAACACTTGCGTCACATATCGATAACTTTCACGAATGTGTTGGAGTGGCAACACAAATGTTGTACGGTTCTACGGTTGTCCAAATAGTTATTTTCCAGAAGAAAGTACATTTTTGGAATGGCAAAATTCTAAAGATGCCAGAATGGTGACAAATTGATATCCTCTACTTTTACACAAAAACCGAACGGACATACGAATATTATGCAAGATATATATGCACTTGGGTTACATATTGATATACTTTCGCGGATGTATTGAAGTGGCAACACAAATGTTGTGCGGTTGTCCAAATAGTTTTTTCCAGAAGAAAGTACATTTTTGGAAGGGCCAAATTCCGAAGATGCCTAAACGGTGACATATTGATATCGTCAACTTTTACACACAAACCGAGCGGACATGCAAATATTATGCAAAGACATGCGCATCTGCCTCAGGTGAATTTAATTGTCTGAGGCTAGTTGTTTCGAATCCGGGATATATAAAAAACGTAGCCTTTGTATATCTAAACACTTGCGTCCTATATTGATATACTTTCACGGATGTATTGGAATGGCAACACAAATGTTGTGCGGTAGTCCGAATAGTTATTTTCCAGGAGAAAGTACATTTTTGTGAGGGTGAAACTCCAAAGATGCCGGAACGGTGGCATATTGATATCGTCACCTTTTATAAAAAACTAAACGGACATGCAAATATTCTGCAAAGACATGCGCATCTGTTATAGGTAAACTTAACCGTCTGAGGCTAGTTATTTCGGATTCGGGATGTATAAAGAACATAGTCTTTGTATATCTAAACACTTGTATCACGTATTGATATACTTTCACGGATGTATTGGAGCGGCAATACAAATGTTGTGCGGTTGTTCGAATAGTTATTTTCGAGAAGAAAGTACGTTTTTGGAAGGACGAAATTCCGAAGATGCCGGAACGGTGACAAATTGATATCCTCTACTTTTACACAAAAACCGAACGGACATGCGAATATTATACAAAGACATGCGCTTCTGTGAACTCACTTGTCAAGGGTTAATTATTTTGAGTTCAGAATCATTTTGAATTCAGATTGATGTATTTACAGATTTCCGCGCATATGTTAGACGTTTTGGGAAGATGGAGTTATGAAGTTACCTGTATGATAACAGAGGTTAATGCAACAAAATCGTGAGTACGTTCATTAAAGATATTGGTAAAAATGAAAAATGGGTCCTCTGTTTTTACACAGAATCCGGATAAACCTTGTGGCCAATTCAATACAAGAGCGAAACGAATTGGAAATTGATGTATATGAAACCCAGTTGCACTAAATTGAAATGGCTCGTTACCAAAGTTGAAACGATATGATCCGGTGAGTCAGTATTTCAATAAATCGGTGACGTTTCAGAAAAGGTTATACACATGCGTTCAGGTAAAGATGAATGTTTGATCGTTACTGGCCAACTTGGCTGAAGTAATAAATTTTGCTAACTAGAGCTTTTCTTGCGTAGAAATTCTATCATATCAATTTCATGTGAAGTTCTGCAAACAAAGTCAGTAGAAGGGGCATGCATGGTAGAAATGCTGCTGTCCTCACGACTAATGTATCTGGCTCTTCTAGAAAGAATAGGATATATGTCTCCGGTCCTTTCATACTTGCCTTGTGTGTATTATTTCCGTTTTGATACATTGAAGATACATAGCATAAATATTTCATATGGCAATATTAGTACTATTTTCACAAAAATACGTGGTGTCCAGTACTCACTAGTATATTTTGTTTAATTTTCTTATTTTATGTTGTTGAATATAGCCTTATGTCAATGGAATCATATACGTAATTCTTGATAGGGAACAGATGATTAAAAAGAAATAAAATAATTACGCCGCGAAGTTTCATGGTAAAAAATACAGACTGCGAATATAAGTGCAGATTTTCAATATTCCATTACAGAAATCGAAAAAGTGTGGTTCAGGGACGGTAAAAAATACATAACTACGTCGAGTTCTAAATGACCAACTCTGTAGTTTGAATTGGTTCTTCAAAGGCTGAACAAAAATAGACCTCTTGAAACTCGTGCGCAGATTTTTTCAAGACGCTCTTCGTCGCTGACATTATTCGCGGCGTTTCAAGCATTTTCCCTCATACGTAGCGCTGCCATGTGAATTCCTTTAAAATTCTTTATGATGTCACATTTCCCCTACTGCCAGCAATATATATTAAGCCACTTGCGCTGCGTAACATAAGTTACACATCGTACGCCCTCCTGCGGCTCTTTATCCAATGGTATAGATTCATCAGAAACCAATGCTTTCCATCAGAAAAATTTGAATGGCGTTTTCAATTGGTAAAGTAAATATGAATTTATAATCTTGAATGATTAAATGCAAAAATGAAGACGGATTAGGGAAGATAAGTAGAATTAGAGAAGATTAATAAATACAGTTGAACAAATATTTGATTGATATAATTGCTTTACAAGACATAAATGTCATCAGAATGTTTCTTTTGAGAAGTGTTCAATTTTGATGTATATGCGACGCCGTTGAATAAAACAAAGTGCAATGTGATGTTATGTATGCCGTCGTCAGATCTAATTGCTTAAAGTGCCCCCAACTTCAATCTTTCTATAGAATGCGTTCTCTCACTATCATTCAATTTTTCTTTGAATTCGTTTAACTTGGTGAATTCTCACAAATATTCCTTATGTCACCTTCTTTAACCCTCTCAATACGGTATTTTTTTTTTTAAGAAAATAAAAGAGGCATCAATATCATAATGATCATAATGAATGGGTAAAAGAAAAAAAGAATGATTTTTCTTACATCAGTGGAAAGTTAAAGCCTAGAACATATATGTCCCACATGGCCTGCGTACTGGTGCGTATATGTCCCATTAGTTTTATAAAGATTATGACAAAATTTATTCTCAATCGATACACACGTGGTGTATTATATGTAATAAGAAAAAAAGTAATATAAAAACAGCGTTTGGATGCTATAAGACTGCTGGGACATCTTTATCTCGGTTTGAAAGACGGTTGGGACATATATACCCCACCCTTTTTTGTACATAAGAAACGAAGTAATTGGAATTGGCTACAAAAAAAATACTCAAAAGAGAGCTAATAAAATGCAAAACATAAAACTTACCCGCTCATTTTATCTATATATATACCGTAATCGCTTCTTGAAAACTACCTACAAATGAAATTACCGCAGTGATATTTTACACTTAACAGACTTTTTGACAGCAAGAAATTGTGATACAATATTTTATGGAATGTAACAATAGATATCCATTCACAATGAAGCAATGTGCAAGAGATTTTAGTAGATTGATAGTTAGAATCTACGATTAAACTTGACTGGGACATGTGTGTCCCAACAGTCCCGAAAGGGTTAAATTCGATGTTATCTCACATACGTCACATGACATGAGCTACATGTAATGCGATATCCCGCGATCTCTTTAACCAATGGCGTAAATTCATTGGAATCGAACGGTTCCAATAAAAAAAAATTGTCTGGCATGTTCACTTAATAAATTGAATACAAAGTTGCAATTTTGATTGAGTGCAAAGGAAAACACGAAATATGCTTAAAATATTACATATCCATAAAATCATTTCACTGCAAGAAAATGCCACTAAAAATATTCTATCGGAAAGGAGTTAATTCTGATTAACCAACCCCATTATATTGAAGGTGTGATGTGACCTGCTATATTGCTTCTTGTAGAAATTCGTCTGCTTACGCTATCTCGTATCTCCAGTTTTCCAGGGTACGAGTCACGACATCACAGGTTCATTATCTATACTACCTTTTTTCTATATGTATTTTCCCCTTAATTCCCCCGATCTGATAACGCTATACGTCACACTTGCTCCGCCACGAGCGTTGCATCCATGCAACGCGGAGTACGCTTGCGTTTTCTTCGCTCGCCACTCGAATTCATTTAGCCGCACGGGGACATCCGGAAAAATCTTCGTCTCCTTCCGTGTAAGCTGATTTTCCACGTACGCCAAGAGATACGACGTTTTCATTTTGCGTGAGTCGAGCAGACGTACGTGCGCTGCCGAATGCCGTACGCAAGGTCAGTGGCTTCGTTTGGACAAGAGACTCGGCCCCGAGGCGCTCGCTTCATTTAGCGAAAATAACGTATGCATGGAAGGAATTCTGATGAAAAGATACTTGAAATTGAATTTAGCGTAGCGTAGCCCACCGGCCGGACTGCGTATAATGCTGCTTCAGCTGCGGTACGCTGCCGGAGAGGTTGCTACCTTGCAACTGGGTACCCTGACGCATACCTGGAAAGCAGGTTGCACGTATTTATCGGCGCTACTTGCATACACTTACCGATGCAGACGGGAAAGAACAGGTTCGCCCAGTTGTCGTAGAGTGACTGCGCATAATTTGGCGCGAGGGCAAGGAGGCAAACGGTCGAAGTAGGAAAATTCGACCTTTCGAAGCACGAAAATGTCCGATTGTTCCGCCGCGGCGCATTGTCTGTCTCAGATGCTTCACCGTTCGTGATAAATTGAACGTTGCGGGCCGCGACACGGCGATACAAAAGATTCACCGTAGGAGATCCCGAAACGGTACATATTTAAAAGTGGAACGGAGACGAGATAGGAGTTAAAAATGACACAAAAAATGTCATCATCCATTCGTGTTCGTGGATGTTTGCGATTTGCGGTTTAATTTCACGTGACTGACTTCCATTGTCCCGCTCGACAGCGGATCGAAGAGTGAACAAAGACGAGCGAGTGCTATTCATATTTCTTAGTTTCTCAATTTCCATTGTTGTCTGCCGACTTTTTCGCCGCTAGATTCGTATTTGAGGAACGCAGTATTCCGGCGCGGCACGTACTGTGAAAGTTTAATCGAGCGTGCGCGAGCACTGTATATGTAGTGAATGTATGATTAGCCGAAAATGCGATTGTGCGAGTTTGCCCACGTTTTCCTCGAGTAGTTACGATTTTTCGTTGCCGTTGATTTTCGACCTTAAACCTTAAACCGTCATCATTTTAATCATTCAGAACACTCGGGCGGAGCTCGGTCTGAAGTGTTTTCCGTGAGATTCAGAGGTAGAAATAAGTGAACGTGGCGTGGAATATTAAAAGGAGCAAATAGAATGAACCAGTGCGGTACATCTAATTTCGAAGTACAAACGAAAGCTCTACCTCTGCGAACGCCGGTATAAGCGCATTTTTATGCGAGAATGGCGAAAATTGATCTTTGAGTAAGCACGGTGAGTGTACCCCTAGAATTAGCCTTGGGAGTGTTGTATGGGCAATCATATAAGAAGTTACAGTCGAATTGACAAATTTATTTCAAATCTTCACCTAAAATCTTCAATATTCAGGTGGTATGCGAAGAGAGTCGAATCAATCGTAGCGCTATTGATGAACTACAATCTCTTGTATATACGAAACTCATTTTTCATTGCCACGAAATATTTTAGATGAAAGAATAACACTGAATGGTGTTCGAATGCATACAGATTTAGAAATGCTCTTTGATACCTCGACTATGTATGAAATACATATTAAATTATAATAATAATAATAAATATAATAAAAAATAATAAATGAAATACGTATTATATTTATATACGTTTATACTATATGCATATTATTCGTACTATATGAATGTTTACGGTTTTCAAGAATTCCTTTTTCCAAACCTTTGATCGTATAGATGCAAAAATATACATAATATGCCCATAAATTACAAACATTGAAAATTTGTTCAGTCTACAAATGTAATAAGCCTTGAAGATGTTTATGTCTTTCAGTGTCTGTCATTTGCTTCTACGTTGTGACTGCAAGTGACCAACATGTTGGTACTGTAGGTACTAAAAAATATTGTGTTGCATTGCGGGCGTTATTGGGTAGTGTACCTTCTTTGTTGGCGTCTTAATATTAATCTTACTTGCAATGGAACATCATCAGATAAAGTGGACAATAGGAATGCTAAGAATTGCCGATATCGTTCACCATTTAAAATGTTATCGTTGGAAAAGTTTGGGCCGATAATGCGCATATCAAGAATGTTACATCGCATATTGATACTGAATCGTAATTGATTGTTTGTATTTCTTCAAAGGTTATGATTTTTCATAGACTACATCCATTGTGTCGATTGAATACTCCATTATTCATAATAGTGTATTCTATATCCTATAAAGGAACAATATGTATGAAACTGGTGCATTGTGAAAATGAGTAATACTCAACTTTGACTATCTGTCGTGTTGAAACATTTTGAATCAATCCCAGATATGCTAATACATGTACGTTAACTCCTTCACTCCAGGTTTCATGACACCTTTCTTCGGTTTCAATAATGAAACATACGCTCTCCACTTCTTTTCCAGCTTCTAGCAGCATGGTTTGTGGAGTTGTGTCTGATTTGAATATCGAAAACACAAACAAAGAATATATCAATTTTATTATCATTTGTAAAAGAAAACCTATTTTATTGTTCAACGGATAATTTTTAAATAATGCTTTCTAGTCAGTTATGATTAACCAAGTGCAGGCACTTTAAAAACTTACTATAGAAGCACTGAATGACGAATGGTTAAGTAATGTTTGTTCGAGCAGTAGTAAAGTATAAACATCGTAAGTTCCGGCGGACTAAAGAAAGGGTGTGTGGGGTAGAGAGAGAGAGAGAGAGAGAGAAATTTTGAAGAAGAACATGATGAATTGTGGTAGCAAACTTTTTGGTATGGAGTTTTTTCAGAACACGTAAGGGCTACGACATCATGAAATGTGAACAATTGTAACTAAAGATGTCGAAAAAAATGTAAATACGAACTAACCGACAATGTATAGACAGTTTTCAGGACTCATAGCGAACGTAAAAACTGTAATTGTAATAAAATGCATTTTCCATGTAAAATGTGGAATATTATGCAAAGAAGTGTCTAAAAGATGACCCTATCTTGATACTTCTACGTGTAGAATAGTGAGAAGGATCGATAAATGTTGATCTGCATTTTTTAAAAAAAAGTGCAATTACTCTGGGAACAACCACCGGTACATGTACATTAAAAGTGGTATAACAGGAAGATATTGCTTATTAGGCCATGCAAGATTGTCCTCTACCATTTTTTGCAATCATTTGAAAAAGAGTTATAGTCCGCACCAATTGCCAGAATCGGTATTTCAATATGTTTCTTCACAAAGTAGTAAGTAGCACAGCATGTTATAAGAAATGGTGCGTGGAAGTGGCATCAGAAATAATTAATCTTCTTAAATTATATTTTCCATAAAACTTCATTCATACGTAGTTTATGAAAAGTTGGTGAAATTTTGAAAGATATATTTTTCTAAGGCGTGATAAGGATCGAAATAATTACTAGTATGCATCTCGGATTTGGTTACACGAGTACCACAGTAATAATTTATTTTACTTTTTCCCTTAGAGTTTTCATTTTCGAACACGCAATACAGTCCCGTCATTATCTTATCGCGCAAATAATATCTAATTTGTCGTTAAACCTATAGTCTGAATATGATGCAAATTAAACTTTAAATTGGGTAGAGACTTTCTATTTTTTTCATGGCTTTCGTTTGTAATAGGTATGGGCACCTTAAAGAAACGGATATTTGGACAAATTCTCTGTTTACATAAGGTTTTCTTACTAGTAACCAACAGGCTTTTCACGTCCTTTTAGATGGGGTAGTCGGATGTAAAATGTTAAATTACAGTACTGTCTTCTGACGATTATCCAAATGCAATAAAAACAACGCCGAAAGAATCTTTAGCTGTTTCGTTCTGTTCCTACTTACGATTAGAACTATTATCGGAAAGTCCCGACGTCTATTAATCGATCTGAGCAAGTTCGCTCTTCACATAACACAATGTGCGTGTACTTAATGATTCATGACGCCAGGACGCCAGAATGCTAGGACGCCAGGACGGCAGTCGACCTAAAGCAATTGCCGTGCGCAGCTCAAAGGGAAAAACGCGGAACGTAACAGGACGTAGAGCAAGCGGTAAACAGAATGAGGCAACTGCCTCGTTGCAAAAGGCCTCGAAATAAAAACAGAAACCTTCGCCGCCTCCTGCTGGCTGGCGCGCAAAAGGGATTTAAGACGCCTTATCTCACGGCTCGGAGTTTCTTTGAATTCACCCCGAACACGCACGGACTTCGCATTTTCCCTTAAAAATATTCGACTCACCGGATTTTTCGCCGACGTGCAATTACCATCGGTCCTCTCGACGACGTTCGAACAGATTTCGCAGTCGTGTCGAGAGGTTCTTTAGACCGCCAAGTGCTCCGAACGAATACAAGACTTTCCGCGGGACATTGAGCAAACCGTTTCTGCCAGATGTGCTCTCAAAAATTTCCCCTACGGTGTATGACATGCGCGCTCAACAAGTTCGGAGATTACGAGGAGACTGCGTTCAACGGGTTGTTTATGGCTGGGTCATTATGAATTTCACTTTAACAGTTTGTCGCTTTGTGCAAAATCCTAGTCGCAGTTGCTTATTGCTACTTGCCTGTTAGTTATTTGATATGCTTTTCAAGTTAATTGCGTGGCGGATACGTATAATGTGATCATCACTGGTTTACTGAACATGGAAATATCGCGCGATTGAGTATCATGTATTGTTATGATTCGTGCATCACGAGGTTGGGTAACTTTATCTATTCACAAGACTGAATGTACGTTTAGTATGTCCGTAAAGTTGAATCGGTCCACAGAAGCACTCATTTGGGTAAAATGATTAATATATTGATTGATGGGAAATGTTTATTGCAGATATCTTATGAATCAACGAATCAACGAATAAAACTGTTTCTCCTAGATGCATTCTGAGCATTTTTCCGCACGATAGATGATGTTCAAAGTTAACATACATAGGAAATTATGAACAGTCTGCTTTGACTGGATTGTTTATAGGCGAGTCATTATGAATTTTACCTTGACAGTTCGTCGCTTTGTGAAAATACGTGTGTTTCATTAAAAATTTGTAATACTCCTTGCATAGCCAAATTAATGATTACACAAATAATTTGTCAATACAATGTATATTTCACTGATTCCTATTTCTGTAGTTATAAAGTGTTGGATCGCTTTTATAGCGGTCGTTTTATCTAAAGAAGAGTAGAAATTTCTTATACAAACGATCGATTCATACCGATATCTAGTCTCAAAGTCCTTACGCAAATAAGGAACAGTGGCACGCCATGAGTATTACACATGTGGTTTCTAAGAAATTTATTTAAATCCTAACTGTAATATACATGAAACGATAACCTTTCCTTTTAACTGAAGATATCTATTCCTTTCATTGTGTCCATTTCTCACTTTACAAGTTTGGGAATCAGTGGCTTCTTCCAAAGTACTGTTAACTCATGTACTGTGATCGTGCAATGTCGCAAATGTTTAACTTGTTTATACAAGTTCCTGGCAAAATACGCTTCTACCCATGCTTTTGCGTTATACGATAGTTACAGCGTTTATAGAGCTTTCATGTTATGTAAATGAAAAAGTGGACTGATATATCTTTTCAGTCAATTTTGCGATATATATATAGAATGTAATGATTGCTGCACTACGGGATACAGGAATACCGTGTTCATTAAGAATCATGTAATGTTCCGATTTACGAATCATGTGATTCGGTGGCTTAATGTACTCAGAAGACTGAGTACATGTGCAGTATCTGTATAGTTTAATTTGCTTATAAAAAAATTCATCCGCAAAAGAACAACAATTCATTCAAAATATTGAATGGAAATGTTGCTTCCATTATTACAAGTAAATATGTTATTTTTAATTGATGATTTTCCGGCATTTCGTTTAAAAAGTAATTTTGCATGATCATTGTTGATAAAATGCATACCATATTTGTAAAGTTGGAGTCATAATAAACTTGAGCAGTGCGTGTACTTCTTCTCAAGTATTTTATAATTGTTTCCATTGACTTCTATATCTATTGATTTTACGACTAAGAAACTGTTTCCTTCGTCTTTTCATAATTTATACGTCTCGTGAATCGAATAAATAACAATAACATTTTTGATCAAAGAAATGTACAAACCTGCAAGTACGTATTAACAACACAAATATGTCCGTACTTGTTTAATGCATGTAACGTCATACAACTATTCAATTTTCCTATAACTTTTGATACGTACGCCCTGTTTGAAAAAGTTACCAGATAAAAGTTTTTGAGATTTTCAGAACATTTCGAATTATGTACAGTTTTTCTTTCTACTAGATGCAATACTGTAGAAATACATTTTTTACTTACACGATAATAATACTAAAGAATAAAGATTAACAGAAGCTAAACTCAAAATAAGGTTTCTTTAACTAACGCACATAAACCTTCGCACAACATGACTTTTTTTAACTGCGTTCCGTCCTGCTTCACAGATCGCTCTGATCTGGCAAATAAAATACTTCCTCGCGACCACATAACAAGCTCACTCGTAAACTATCACACAAAACAAAACTGCAGGATAAACTATTTACGTCTAGGACTGAAATACCAAAAATTGATCATCGCAAGCAATATTTCATCGATCAATCTCTTTCATTCATTCACGTTCTTTTAGCATGCTTCTCAACCTTGTTTTGTTTTTCCAAAAGAAATAGTCTTTTTCTGGTTGGTTTTTTTCATTCATAACTGCATGTAATAACGTTAGAAGTTCGGGACCCTTCAGGCTCCTTTTCTGGTGTTTACAGCATTTTGTTGGTATGTATAATGATATTGCACATTAATGAAATTGTATCTATACTTTTACAGTGAAAGTTCCAAGTAGTGTAGGCTCCCTAAAAGAGTTCAAACAGAAAAAGATTATTTCTTATGAAAGCGGAAAAAAATCCGTTCGCATTCATACACTCACACAAACTTAAAATCACACTTTGCAATATCATATAATTAAACTTCCTTTTCCACCGTCTGTGAAAGGAGTTTAAGATTTTTTTCAGTTAGACCTCAAAATCTCCATCGGCCGGTAAGTTAAAAGAAACGGTCCCAATGTTATCACTTGTTTCGGTTGAACTCTCTGCAACAGATTCCGGGAATCACCCTCTATATTGAGAAAAAGCATCTGTCCCACCCCGCATAACAAGCATACAAACAATACAGTGTCTCCCGACTTTTAGTGGTGCTTGAAAATGTCTATTCCGACATATTACATTTGTATGAAGTAGGCAATCTCAGAATATAGGCGCCGCCTTTGCGTATATCCAGAAATTTAATAGCCTCGTAAAGTGCACACCTCGTGATGTATTATTACGGAACCGCCCGCCGTGTTGGACCGCAGGAGCAGCCTTGGAAGGCGGCATCTTACAACGCAAGCTTTTCACGGCGAACTAATGATTTAATGCACGCCTTTGCCGCAGACGCAGTCAAAGCTATCACGTAAAGCCACGTGCCGGGGGATTCGGCTTTAGGCGATAGGCGCGAGCGTGGAATAAATAAAATGTGCCCGTGCATGCTCTTGTGGTGCTTCAATGATGTCTAATGAAAAAGAAAACGTTCTTTGAACATAATAATAAACTGTATCAATTTCAAATAATATATAAAGTGTACCGAAAAGTTCTGTCCGGAAATGTTATATCAAATTTCAACACACATGAAAGTGTTCATTTGAAACATACATTGCCACCTTTGTTTATCATTAAATTTCTACATGTACCCTCATCAAAATGTACTGCAACAGTGATTTCGTCATTTCAGTAGTATATGAGCCGTTTATTTTGAAAGTGGCCTAACTCCGTTTTTCAATATTTTACGGTTACCATGGTTACATGTACAAATTAATGTTTTTTTTGAGTAAATGTTTTTTATCTCGATTTGAAGATAAATGGAGTTAGGCCACTTTCAAAATAAACGGCTCATATATGGAGAATTCGTTATTACGTAAAAACTGCGAAATGTGGTATCTTATGGTGATTTTCACTCTAAATGGACTTACATATATAATACTAACTATATAAACTTAGTATATAACATATCATATATATTCGATTAAAATCTTCTAAATTTAGCAACGGGCAATACGTAACTTCCTTCAGAGTGAAAATCCCCATAAGATACCATATTTCGCGGTTTTTACGTAATAACCAATTTTCAATATATACTACTGAATGACGAAATTATTCTTGCAGTACATTTCGATGAGCGCATATAGAAATTTAATGGTAAACAAAGGTAGTCATATATGTTTGAAGTGAACATTTTCATACGTGTTGAAATTTGAGATAACATTTCCGGACAGAACTTTCCCGTAGACCTAATATATTACAAACAAACTAACGTGTAAAATAGACGGTTTTTCTGTGCGACGTTCTTTTACGTGATTTATTGTGTGCAGTACGTTCTCTGTTCAGGAAACTATCTAATATTATAAATAAAAACGTTTTTTGAGATTATGATAAACCTTTTATTGATTATATAGTCTCTTGAGAAAGGAGAGTCGTGGTTCCGTAATGTGTATAGGGTGTGTAAGGTACTTTTCGTTGAAAATACAATAAATTTCAACTAAAAGGAAAATAAATAATTTATGCCAGATGTTAACCAGCGTTGAGAAAGTTTAATTTAACATAATGAACATTCTTTCGTGGCGATGTAGAGTTGGGAGTGAACAACAGTTAGTAGTAAAAAATACGGTTTCCTCCTCTGGAATGTACATACTGATGAAATAGAAACCAAAATAAAAAGCATACTAATTAATAAACTTAACATGCGGCAAGTTTAAATCGTGATAAGTACATTTATCAGACATATTAAATTTATGATATTCGTAAAAATTTAATGTTATTTTGTATTTGTAGTAATTGTATTTAATTAGGAACAGTGAAAGTGTGCATATATTTTTCCGAACACCCTGTACATCAGTCTACTATGTAGTTATTTGCATTTGTTGGTAGTCGAGGTTTACCGGCTCAACGAGTGTATTACAAAACTGACAGATACGTACGTTTACAATACGCGTGCACACAAACGAAAACCGTCTGCATATCGTTAAGAATTTCCTGACTAATAACGTCGTCGTCGGCACTCTATCGAATTTCAAGACGAATTTGTATTCCAATCGGAAAACGTTCCGAGTTATGCGGCCTTTTAATTAAGATACCAGAATATGAAAGAGGATCGTATCTTGCGACTTGCTGGCTTTGAGAGTAAACGCTTTCATTAGTTTTGATGAAGTAAAGTATAAGTCGCGACGCTGCTAGAGAAATTGGTCTCCAGCTTAGGAATAGCACTAAAAGATATTTCTTCGTAAAAAGAAATGTCTGTCTCCAGCCGGTATACTTCCTTATCGTATTACGGAGAAACAGAAAGTCGAAGATACGAAATAGCGAGGAGTGTTGCTGATTCAATTGTACCATGATCACGTGTGATAAGAGACACTCGACTACGAAATTCTACATCGCACTCGCGTGCAAGGAAAAACTTCACCAGATGCGTTCTATCGTCCTATATGTAAGACGATATTACATATCGTGCGATATGTCGCGCTCACGAAAATCGGTAGGAATAACAAGTGGGATATATAACTAAATTTATTGATTGACAAAACATCTTTATAGCAAGGTGTTATTCCCCGCAGAACCTTGTTTAATCCGATTTTCTATAATATATAATTACTTATTGCACGCGGACCGACACTCACAATACATATATTCCTTCGGTGTTTTACGAGTATTTCGTAAGAGAGTGATTTGGAGTGAGAGTGTTTTAGAGAGATTATTTGAGAGTAATTTAGAGTGGGATATGTCACTCCCTGCGCCCATGGGCAACTACAATATGAAAAGACATTTTGAAACAAAATACTTTTCCAGGTCTTTTTTTATTTCGCCATATATCTTATGCTGACACACGCTCAGAATTCACAATAGATGACTTCATTCTCCGTCTACACGCGTAACATCATTGTATAAAAGTCCACTATACAATATGTCGCAACGCTCCAGTGCTCATAAAATATTTCTGAAGAAAGTATTGTTGCCGAGTAGTTTCCATCAGTATTTTCTCAACTTTTGGGCCTACGTCTTTTTACAGCAGCAAAATCCACTTCTCACCTGTACGTATAAATTGATAACACTAAAATGTATTTTACAATACGTTGCATCGTTTCTATGCTAAAAAAATATCTCGGAAGGAATTACTTCTTGCAAGTCCAATTCTATCTCTATTACCTCGCATATTGGGCCTATGTCTGCTCCTTTCTACAGAAAAAAATCACTTCCCGCCTAAAAGCATAAACTTGTAACATCAAAGTATATTTTATAATAATTCGGAATATTTTCGCACTCAGAAAATATCTTGGAAAAAATATTGTATGGAAGTTTACGGGTTTTCACCAAAATAAGTCCACTGCCTATCTACATGCATAAACTGGCGACATCTAAGTACGGTCTACGATATCACGTAACGTTTTGGTTCTCAAACAACATCCCGGAAAAAATGTCTTACAAGTCCCCATCTATCTGCACCTGTTTACACTTTGAGCCTATGTCGTTCTACGGTATAAAATTCCACCTGCGGTCTATACGCGTAAAATATTAACGCCAAAGCATGCTCTACAATATCTCGCAACGCTTCTGTGCTCAGAAAAATCTCGGAAAAAGACTTCTTACAAGTCCTATTCTATCAGCACCTTTTCATACCTTGGGCCTATTCCCTTTATAGTAAAAATCCCAATTCCGTCTGCGCGCGTAAAAGCGTAACATTAAAGCATACTGTATAATATTCCACATTTCCGTTCTCAGAAAATATTTCGGGAAAAACGCTTCTTAGAAGTCCCAGTTTATCTATATTTTTCCACATCTTTATCTGCATCCTGTTGTTTTACAGTGAAAAACTCCATCGTCAAGCGCAAAATAACATCACCGAACTTCTAAAAAAAAAAGACTTTTCACAAACACCAATTGATCTCTCTCTCTCTCCACATATTCGGTATATACTTTTTTTCCATAAAATTCCAGAAAATATCTCGGAAAAAGACTTCTTACAAGTCCTATTCTATAAGCACTTCCTTATACCTCGGGCCTACTTCTTTTACAGGAAAAATCCCAATTCCGCCTGCGCGCGTAAAAGCCTAATATTAAAGTACATTGTATAATATTCCCCAACATTTCCGTTCTCAGAAAATATTTCAAGAAAAACAATTTTTACAAATCCCAGTTTATCCACATTTTTTCACATCTTTACCTGCATCCCCTTCTTTTACAATAGAAAACTCCACTTTCTACCTCCAAGCGCAAAATGACAACATCACGGACCATCTAAAAAAAGGACTTTTCACAAACACCAATTTATCTGCTTCTCTCCCCATATTCGGCGTACACTTTTTTCCGTAAAAATTTTGCACCCTGCCGGCACGGTTAAAATGACAAGAGCAAGATATTGTAGAGTTGACAGTGTTTCGCAGGAGCGTTTGAACGGTGAGAAAATATCTCGCAGGCCGTTGTCGGTGGCGTGCTAAATTCGTCATACACAGTCGACGGTATAGAGTCGCGCACAAGGTCGCTGAGACTTTCCGATCGCGTCGCGGCAGTCGTGCGCGTGTAGGGAGCGAAACGTGAAAAGGGAAAGGTCTGGGGGATCCCGAAGTATGCTTCGACGCGACGACAGAGGCAAAGGCTCCCCTTTCCAAGCGTTTAGGGCTGGATCGGTGCACGTATGCTGAAAGCAAAAATTGTGGACGCGCCGAGTGACGCCCGCGGGTGGAAATGGAATTTTCACACCTGTACGCCGGCTGCGAGAGGGAGAGACGTGTAGCTCGCTAAGGCCGCCATCTCGTTTCTCACCCCCGAGTGCCTCGGAAAAAAAGGTTTAGTCACGTTCGCTCGAAACATCGATCGGTCCTCGGTTATGGGGTCCCAACGACTCGAGCCTTCGCATACTAGTGCGCCTACGACGACCACGATTACTGATCGAGGTGTCACGCTCTGACCACCTCACTTATCATGGCGAAGTTAAATGCGGTGAGTAGAATTCGTCGGGATCACGCTTGAAAGCGCATCTAAGTTGTTGGTAATGTGAGTTGTAATTGTGTTTATAATATTGATATTTTCGGGGCCCCTGATCCTTACTAGAGGCGTCTGCATTAAGGGCTGATGGCTAATATGAGGTGGGATTACTATTTTTAAGACGCGACCTTCGTCCGTGTGCCAAAGTGTGTTTCTTTTACGGATAGTTTTTCTGGCTTGCGTAATTAAGTTTTGCTCAAATTCATGCTTACTTGTAGTGTATTGTCTCCTTTGACGTTATTAAACGGTGGTAAAGAAACTTAAAGAAAATCCTGGAAATTTTTCTTTAGTTCTGTATTTTTCAAGTAGACACCAAATTGACAGGTTTTTAGTAATGTTCCATCAATATTACAGTTAATTAATATTGATAGGACAGCAGTGGTATTTTCTAACCTTGCTTAATCTAAGTCCAATATTGTCAAAATGCTGTTGAAAATGTAGAATGCGGTTATAACTTGGCAACGTAGATTTACTCCATCTGCAAACATGATCGTGACAGACTTACATTTTTCATTATATGTGGAGTGCGGGTAATTCTGTGGGTTAGGTTAGACTAGTGGTTAGCTTACTAAAAGCTACTGCTCCTGAATTTTAGTAATTCCACTTGTTATATTATTGCGAAAGACTTATTGTTTTTTTTTTAAATATGATACACAATAACTTCATAACACTGGTTAGGTTACTTAAAGATACTCCTTATTAATTCCATTAATTGCACTTGTGGGGTTGTTCACGAAAGACTTATTTTTTGTTTTAAATGTGACGTACGGGTAACTCGCTAATATTGGTGTGGTTCAAAAAGGTTCCCGCGTGGAACATACATTACAAATATGAGATATTTTGAAATTTTACAATTGTCGTTTTATTTTGAAATTCGGCCATTTTATTGACCCATTTTATTATGTAAGGACTCAGTATTGACAAAACGAGATGTTTTGGGTTGCTTTAATGTAGCTTTGCTTCGATATATCAATTTCTTCTAACGGCTACAAAGAAATGATCAAAATGAATCATTAACGAAACCTGAAATTGAGAACATGCTTTACATTCCCTGCTGACTACAATAGCTGCAATTAACATTAACTAAAGGCGACTTGTACAAGTTCTGTTTGGTTAGAGCCTTAAGTTGGATGCGCATGAAAATATCTTGGCGGTTCAATATATTTTATTGCGGTGTTCTTAAATCAGTCGGACAGACACGATGATTTTCAATAATTAATAATTAATAATAGATGCCAGATAGGCTTGGATTAAATAACGACAATTGTTACAGACGCTCGTGTTAAAAAAATATCCAGACTAAAATAAGGTACTTGGAGTATCGACAATTGATGGCGTGTAAATATAACTCGGTTATGCAGTGCAGCATAAATATTTAAGTAATGCTTACAAGCATTAGTTTTCTTGAAATATTCGGGCACTCCAAAATTCAATCAAATTCAAGATTTACAAAGTTCAATGTTCTTAAACTAAAGCAAATTACTTTAACCCTTTCAACATATTAGCTCAATTTCAATCCATAAGTATATTAAAAAAATTCTCGGAAACTCCGAAATGGAACTATGGAACTGGAAGGGTTCTATTAGTTGCGGATAAAAGAGTACAAAAGACAGAATGGTTGTTTATGTTTCACTAATTCATATATAATGATGTAAATAAAGCAAAACTATTTTTAAACAATAGATCATGTCAGCAATTACATATACACGATCATGCATAGCAAACAGGTCTGGATGAGCGATATTAATAATATTTCGTTAATAGAAGCCCGAATTTTACGAGAAGTCATCAAAATTGCTGCGTAATGCTAAGTGTAATATTACTCCATATTGTTATCACTAAGTTATCACATATCGTTAGTATCTATACGACCCTGTTATGTATCTATCTATGTCAGTGGTATTACATAAGATCATCGAAACGGCAAAACATCTTCTGTTACCAACTTTTTTAAGTAACAGGATTTTAGGTTATTGTTGAGCATGCTTTGTAATGCTGTTCATTATGTACTCACTGCTTTTACACATTACAGTAGCTCATCTTATCCAGGATCCTTTCAGATTTTTTCTACCCCACCACAAGCGCACACTATGCTTTTCTTCTTTTTGCGTTTACTATCATAGACACAGTCTGGAACAAGCGTTGTTTCGGTTAGGCCCTAATGAAAGTAACTGCTCATTGTAGTAGTTTAATGTGCATAATGAAAAATATAGTTTCAATCATATCGGCCATAACTTCTATTAATCATTTACATTCCGAAAAGTCGAACAATAGAAATGGGTAATAATAATAGGTTGTAATAACCATAACTGTTTCTGCTTAATCGCATTGCTGCTCTTTATGAAGCTTTGTGCCATTATTTAAATGATACGGCATAACAAGAATTAATGGCAGAAAGTGTTGGTACAAGTTTCACATGATGAGTTCCCGATACCTTCGGACAAGATTCGTACAATTCTTTGGCAACGACAAAGGCTGGTGACTTGCAGTATTTTCCTCGAGTTCTGCAAAATGGCGCGACCGTATTTGAATGTGCCGTTATAAATGATCGAGTACGTGAACATCAGGGCAGGGTAGCGACGAGTTAGGGAAGCGGAACTTGGAAAGAAGGGAAAAAAGGGACAACATGAATATACAGGAGAAAACCTGTCATTAGCTGAACCATTTCAAACGAGGAACGTTGTATGTGTATACTTTATCGTTAGGGTGATTATTTATTCTTTATTTAACAGGATGCATGGCTCTTTATATGATACAAAAGAGAAATATTTATGTAACAATGCTTCGACGATCAATTAGGACATTGGACGCATAGGTAATGAAACGTATAATGTATAGTTGAACGGAGATATATACATTTGTAGAAAGGAAATACGTACATTAAAGGAAGCATGCAGATCCCTTTACGTGATGCAAAATAGAAGGGTTTTTACAACAACATTTAAATGTCTAATCGAACCATTGGATATATACGCTAGAAGCTACGCGATTTAATGTTTTGATTTTTAATATATATTGATTTATGTGAGTTTGTCACCGCCCAACTGTTCTTATCATCCAACAAATAAACTTGTGCCTGCAGTACTGCCTCCCAACTTTTGCTTTTCTTTTTCACAGAATACAATCTTATTACACTTCAAGAAAAAAACTCAAGTTTTTGCTTAGGAAGGCACACAGTATAGACTATGACCCTACGCGAATACTAAAGTGTTGTACTACAATGTGTAGCCAAGCGTTACTTTAACCCTAGATTACTAAAGTATCGTAAACGTTACGACCTTAAAATACAAAATTCTTAGAAATTGACCGTGAGTTGCGCGCGAGTGCTCTTCAATTATTACAACCATTCGTTCAAATTTAGTTCATCCAAAGCGAATTTGCTTCAAAGATTTATACGAAGAGGTCAACCAAAAATTATGACCGCAAAATACAGAACTCTTGGAAATGAATAGGTTGCTGCACGCAAGTGCTTCTTAATTATTACAAATATTTGTTTAAGTCTAGTTCTTCAGAACTATAATTGTTCTGTAGAGTTCTGCAAAAAGTTCAAACAAAGTGTTATTTCTCTAAATTACACGGTTTACTTCCCATATTATATTTTACGGAAATTTTGTAAAAAGGTAATTTACAGCAATGTATCGTAATCGCCAGTAAATAACCTGATTTTCATTCATTCCTAGATAGACTTTCGTCCACACTCATTCCACAAATTCGTATTAAGCGAACACTATACAGAGGGTATTTTTGACACCTTCGTTCAAAATCAATGTGTAACCTATCACCATAGTTTTACCACGAGTCATTTTATGTCTTGTAAACGCATCTCATAATTTGCTAGGAATGTCGAGAAATCGATTAAACATATAGGTTCTCAAATACAGGGTCCTCTAATTGCCGAGCAAAGGTCACCTATGATCTTCAATTATTGTATTAAGGTATTACAGGCGACGAGTTTGTTGGGTTGTGTTATTTGCTTGCGTAGTAGCCAGTTGATGACGAAACGTAAAGACGATAATACGTAAAAACGACAAAACGTTAAGAAATAAGACTAAAGCGTCTTGATTGTGTTGTTATTGTTTATAAATATTATACTCTCTAGTTTCACGTATCTAAATCCTACAAACATATTTGCCGATTGTACACGATATATTTCATTTAGATATACTTTCTCTGGCTTCGTCGCGATTCGGTCGTGCGATTTCGACTATCCCCGTTTAGCGACTCTCGCGGTTTTTCTCACACCCACGCACACACCTCTGTGACCCGCCAATTTTTACGCGCGCATTCTACTGTGAAACATGTGGCGTACGGATATAAAGTGCGCATATTTTTCAAGATCGGCCATGTGAGATGCTGTGTGCATGGCTTCCACACGGGTCTAATGGAAGGTCGTAGTTAAATACACATAAACAGACGGACTGCCTTTATTATACGGGGTGACTCACGGTAGGTACCGTTTAATATAACTACTGAATGGCAGGTGACAAGATAAAAATGTTAGAACATTTTTATCATCAGTTTTTACGCTGTCTGTCGCTGCGATAAAAAGAATTATTCCTCTTCAATTCCTCAAGGTTGTACCGAGGTCAACTTGTACGTTTTGAATGGAATACTGTATGTCTCTTTTGATCCTATGAAAGTACGGAAAGAAAAGTTTAACACATGCCTTTGAAATAATCTTGAGCGGTGCAAAGTCGTCGAGTATACAAGGTTTCAATATACGTGAACAGGCATCGTGTATATTCCGAATTATTGACGGCATTTCCGAAGTGCTCACGTAGGATCCGAACATCTGACCTCAGGACTCGAGTGTACCCAGAAGTATCAATTCTATGTTTGAAACGCTAGTAGATGTTCCAATATTCCCCGTTAGGCCCAGTGGTAAGCTTCACTTTCTGAAGAGATTTTCAATAGGCATGAGCAAACTATCGCCATAACTTTGATTTTCGATCTGAGCTTCGAAATAATGCATCGCTCTAGATGTTCGGTGTAAGCTCTCTTATTCGCCGATTTTCTATACATTCTATCGATTGCTCCTTAACGTCTCAGGAATCACATAAACACACACACTCATACCCACACGTATATATATATATATATGTGCGTAGGATATTTATTAGGCGAAGATTGTTATTGTATTAACCCTTTGCGCTCGACGCGCTTTTCTCTCGGGCTGACCAGCAACTCGACAGTAATCCGCCGCGCGCGCGCCTATTTCATGAGTTCGTTTCTGTTAACTTAAAATAATTTTAGGCACAATAGGACACTTTAAACTCGTATATTTTAACATTACATACATTTATTTAACTTAATAAAGGATATTTATTAAAGATTACGTTCTATAATTTTTCTTCTTGTGGTATTTTGTAAAACAATCTCCAATGTGCATTCTTGGCTTGTCGGGGCATGTGCCACAATAGTACACAGTTTGTCGTCTTTGGCCGGACTTTCGTTGGGAACAAACTTTGCAATCGTTTTTTTGTCTCATCAAAATAACATGCAGCTTCCCATTGAGTCGGATCATTTCAGAAGTGCTCTGTGAAGTAGAAGCTGTGCTACGTTGGCTTTTGGCTTTTGGCCACTTTGGCTTTCTGATTCACTATCGATTATTCGGATTTTTCGTCTTCTTACACCTATAACGTCGTCAGTATCTTCATCACTTCCGTCTTCATTCTCATGGGCAAGCTGTCTATGTAGTGATGTCATTTCGTTCGTTATTGCCGAAAAATTGAACTCATCTTCACTAGAAATCGTTTCTTCGTCGTATTCCATACTTATTGGGCTCACTAACTTTGAAAGAAATATTGCGATTGCCAAGAAGGTTGAATTCGAACTAATGTCGAAGATAGAGTCCAACCCGCGTTTGTAAGTATTTTTGAGATAAGACATTTTATCTCAAAAGTGCGAAGACGGTGATTGGTTCTTTTTGTACCTTTTTTTGAAAGAAGCGAATTGAAAGAAGCGTTGCGACGTCTATCAGCGTTCTATTATTCTCAAGACATAATGCACGCATTGAAATTCGTTTGTGTTTTTGAGATAAGACATCTTTATAGCTATGTAGACACCTCATAAAATGATCTACAAAAGGCCAGGTAGACTTGTCAAGCGATATTCGTTAGGCCAAACACAAATAAACACCGTTACCACTCAATTTACCGCATCGATGCGAGTGGTGCCTGAGAGGCACCGGTCGAGCGCAAAGGGTTAATTCTATTGTTTATTAATTTAAAACAGCACAGGTGTAATACGGCAAACACGCCTAAAGCAGAATTTCTCAACACCTACGTCACGACGTCACTACGCACTATCGTCGCTATATCACCAAACTCGTTCTTCGCGTCTCTACGTCTCAGTTCTAACCGACTCCTTGCGAGACGTTCGTAGGTCATCTCGCCTCTCCCCTTTCGATCATCTTCTGTCGCGGTCGGCATATTTCAAACAAACATGCAGACAAAACATTTACGAATCACGTATCGGCACAGGCCCTCGATACTATCCCATGCACTCATTTCGCCATTCGCGCGAAGCGCCAAGCATTCTTTTTCATACACGCCGCGTCACACACACATATCCCACATATACGTATAAATAGAGTACTTGAGGCGTCGCGAATAAAGAGAAAAAAAAGAATCTGATTATCAGCATCTAGGGGTTCCGTAATTCGTATGCGACATTTTTTACATTAATGTAGCGTTTAAAAATGTGAAACTAGAAACTATAATATTCATAAATAATAATAACACAATTAATACACCTTGTACCCTAATTTTTCGTCGTTTCGTCTTTTTGTTTTTACATCTTTTCGTCTTTACGCTTTGACGTTTAGTTGTCAACTGGCTATTACGCACCCAAACAATATAATTCAACAAACACGTCACTTATGATACCGGAATATAATAATTGAGGATGATAGGTGACTTCTGCTCGCCAACTACAGGCCCCTATACCCGAGATTTTATATAAATATATATCATAGATGATATTATCGATCGCTCTTCACCATCTTCGTAATGTCACACATGTGTGACTTCATACTTTAGGTTGAAGAATTATATGTGTAACCCCCCGCCCCACACAATTACATATACTTCCAGTAATTTAAGTGAGTCATTGCGAACAAACAAGAGAAAAATATCTGCTTACCCATATCTAGGATGTCCTACGGTTTGTGGTATACGAGGAAAAGAGAATGAAAAAAAAATATTATCAAATAAATGTCGCATGAGGTCAGGATTAGCCGGATATATAAACAATCTATCCGATTTTATTAAGACAAAGCTTTAATGACACAAATAAGAATACAGTATAACAACAATACGTGTCTCTATAATGCAAGCAAGTTTTTACCGAACCACTTTTTCCGCATCAATGAAAACAGCTAGAACGTTTTGATTTATAGATTAAAAAAGGACACTCCGGTTCACGAAACTACTCGATATTTTTGTATGGCCTCGCTCACTGAGATTTTTTGCGCGTCACATGAAAAAGCGGTCAATCTTCGACGCCGTGTATTTCAGAAACGAGTGGCTGCGTGGAAAAAATGTATTCTACATTTTTCAGTAATTTTTTCGCGGTGATTACTCACTTCTTGGTCGTGCGGTGTATTACAGGGCATCTCGTACACGTGCAAAAGCTCTAGTTGCGCGAGAGAATGGAACGTCCGTAGAATATGTATCCGTAACGTTCTGTTTTAATTAAAATTCACACGTAGAGCCGGTGCAGGGAACAGGATATTGAGTGCTGACAAGGCGGCAGGAAATACTGTGCAACGATAAAACTGTTAAGGTCAAAGCGATTTCGTGAAATCATCCGAACCTGTCGCTCATGTGAATTTACCATTTTTTTCCACATCCACTTGTTTTGCAATAGAGCGGTGTGTTTATTGGTTGTATAATTTGCTTATATAAATATAAAGAATGGATTAAAGAGTACGTTCGAATGGCATTAAAGGGATGTGAGTCCGCAACTGTTCTGGGGAATGTAGATAATCGGCGAAAGCAAAAAGTCAAGCGCATTCTGTTCGTTGCGAGTGTAAAGAAGTTAATTTGAATTATACTGTTTTCTTTCTATTATTAAGGTAATTTTGTTTTACCCCGTGTAATAACACTGGTTTTACATGTTAGGTATTGGTGACTTATTTAAGACAGAATATTACTGTACATAAAATATAATTATCTACAAGATTCTGGTATACTTTATTCGTTCACTCAAATTAAGATGAATAGTTATTAATGACGACAACCTACGATAATAAATTGCATCGAAATTATTTAAAACATTAGCAATATAAATATTTTTTTCTTTGGAGAGCACTCGCGTACAGTGTCGAAATGTCAGGGCTTTATTTTTCTAACTTTTAAAGTATTTCAATTCGGTTTATTATTAAGGATCACACCTAGAAAAGTCACTAGAAAAGTTACTGTGTGTGCGTGTGTGCGTGCGTGTGTGTGCGTGTGTGTGTAAATAACATATAAATATACATATGAAGTATGGATTATAATAATATATTATAATGTCGTTTAAAGCAGCATAAAATCCAATACATTTTGTTTATATCGGAACCAAAGCATATAGTAAAACAAAGATCATGTATTATACATTAAATTCTACACGTCTGAAGAAAAAAGCGCAATCGCATCAAAGGTTAAATGACTTTTCGCCCGATTAGAAACAGCTCCACAAAGGTCGGAAACACTCTCTCGTAATTGACAGTTCCCACAACGAATTTTAGCAATTGCTTTTCCTGTATGTTTGCGGACCTCACCGCAATATGTCATGAATACTCATGTTACGCTAATCGCACATCCTCTCAATTAGACTTTATAAGTTGCACTTCACTTTATACATAACTCTGAGTACATGTTTTGGCTTTTTCGAAGTTGGCAACTCGTAGCCGAGTCCTCGTAGGAAATACAAACATGGACGCGGTCCTATTGGTCTGACGGTGATAATGCCGTTCTTATGCTTATAAAAGTATAGTCGCGCGAGTGTCTGGAAATGAGAATCTTCCGCGACTGTCGCTTACTCACCTGCATGGAAAGTCCGCGCACGTTCTCATTCGCCAAGCTACTTCCGCGACGAGCAAACATCCAATAATTCTGTTCGTGCTTCTTTCCACAAGGCAGGCGTTACGGTTAAGATGGCTTCGCAGGACCCAATTGGTTTCGCGAGCATGTAAGAATCTTGCCGCAGTAAAATGCGTGCGTGTCGCGATACAACGTTTCTTCCAATGCGGATATTTATGGGTGAAATTATATATAGGCGTATGACAGCTATCCTTTGTTCAACATGGAAACTTTGATGAAGAGTATGCGGTGGCGTGTAATGTCCAAACATTAGTGTTGTTACATGTTCAATGTCCAGAAGAAGTAGAGCTGTTGACCCGCAGATTCGCAATAATCCAGAGACTATATAATTCGAAGCATATACCTGTAGCGGTATTACACGAAAAATCACATTTCCCTCACTGCCAACTGTGCAACATGGTGTAAGTTTATTACGACTAAATGTTTTCCAACAGGTAACGTTGGATATCAGTTTCATCTGATAAAATAAATATCAATTTGTAATCTTGATTGAATGTAAAGTAAACGTGAAACAAAATGTCAAGCATTTTTTATTTACGTAATTATTTCATCGAATGAAAATACCGCCGCAACTTTTCTGAGCGAAAACATTCGATTCTAATGCATTTACGGGATTGAATCGAAGAAGGCAGTCATGCTAGTGACGGGCTCTATTTTTTCGGTATGTGTCACCATGTTACTAGTTCCATACCTATAATACTTTCCATTATTTTCACGGCAGGTTCCTCAGAACCCCTTAACCTTTGACTGCTGAATACTTCTGGCCGAAGCGCTCGCTGGGGACGAAACACTTTTCGCTAGTGTGAATTGTATTGATTAAATATGTAAGACGCAATTAAGTTCTAACGATAATTCTTTATTTACGTCAAAATAAATGATGCAAGAAAATGATTTGATAAAAAACGCATCTGTATTCATCTCGTACATTGATAATTGTGGCTGCAATAGGTAAGAAATCGGAACGATTGGGAAACGCATATATGCGCCCAGAGTCCACATTGATAGAATTCGGCGGACGCATATATGCGTCCATAGCACTCAAACGGTTAATGACAGGATTTCAACATTATATCCGGCACCTCGTAGTACCCGCGGCCCTAAATTTGGCAATCACTCTGATCGAAAAGTAGAAAAAGCGTAGAGCCTCGCCGACCCGCGCCTCTCGTTACTCCACACTCGGCGAAACACAACGATTACGGCAGTCAATCAGTAAATTGACTATTGATCGATTAGTTTCTTCACGCCGCGCAGCAATTACACGAGAGCCGTTACATTCAATTGGCAGCGGCGTCCATCCGCATATCGTGTAAAACGTCGACTCGCGGGCCAGCGACTGACGATCCGTCCGATATAAACATAATAACGAGCGTTTTAAATCATCGTAAAACCTACACGCCACGCTCTCGTTTCCCATTACCTCTCCATTCCGCCTTCCGTGTCCTCGCCTACGTCCGATTGTCTCTTTCTCTTTATTTGCGTGCAGCGCCACGCAGCAGGTGCAAATGGCGCGAGCAGGCGTTGTTACTTTCAAATTAAGAGGATTAATGTAGGTACGACTCGGAGCTTCACGGCAAAATCCACGTCATGTATTCTCCAATAATAGAACCCGCGGGTACTGTACATGGGACTACCCTTTGTCGTTATTCGACGACGTTTAATAAATAACAGCGCGTACCGCGCGCAACACTCTATTGTAGCGGGTGTGAGAGAGATCGAGTGAGACGGAGAGAGAGATACAAGGGTTAGGTAGACGACGGAACTGAGCGAAGCGAACGGGGAGGGATTAGCGAAATTTAGCGAATTTTAACGGTGAGTTTCCATGCGTTTCTCCCACTCGATTGTATATTAAACCGATACATTTAACGAAGGGAGGCCGCCTCCCTCCTTTCTGGCAACGGGTGGAAATGAAATTTTGCAACGACGTTACAACGAATTGGTTATTGCCCGAGGCGATATTTTCTCGTGCGCGCCCGGCGAATTTACAACGACGATAAACGATCGATTATCTTTTACGTACAGTGCCATTGCGCTAGCCGACCAATATGCGCCGGGTCACGGCTACGATCAATGCGTTATTTGTTGTGCCCGTGGTTGTTGCGTAGCAAACGTTCGGGCTTTGTCAATTTTCCACGTGGTGTGCCGACGTAAAAATGCTTCGAAGGACCACCAAAATTTCGACCGCTATTGAACGCGGGAGGTACGAATCACTGAAACCTTGACAAAGCTATCTTATCGACTCTGGTCAGGAGAGAATTGAACACATGCGGCAATAACAGAAATCCTCAACTCAAAATAGCCTCTTTTTACGAACGTGTCAGGAACCGTGATATGGAGGTCTTGACAGTGTTAATAAGGTTTTATTGAAGGAAACTCTGCGCTGCCGAACGTGTTGTATGGTAACGACGTGTGTCAATTAAATTCAGGAATGTTACCTGGCGCAGCCTGATTTTATAGCCGCGTGCGGCCAATTTGCGTTTCGTGGCAGCTGGCTACTTCTCCTTTTTTCACTAGGACGCAATCGGAGGGTATATTGCCGGGTAATATTTGCGAGTTCATTGGATTGTGTTTGCACAGTGGGGAGTAGGGAAAAAATGTGTACGCTTCAATTGGCCCGAATAATTGCCACGTAAATGAAGATTTATGTACTTACACACATCGTTCCGGTGACAAGTACACTCTTTTAATAG
The DNA here is from genome assembly GCA_033815515.1 of Cryptocheilus praepositus. NCBI lineage: Eukaryota > Metazoa > Arthropoda > Insecta > Hymenoptera > Pompilidae > Cryptocheilus > Cryptocheilus praepositus. The sequence continues at coordinate 2,371,732 of JAWWQZ010000153.1, forward strand.
AAAACAATGTCGGTTAATTCAGCAATATGATTTTTAGTGGAAGATATATAGTGTTCACAAGCGATCAATAGAACTCCTGTACCAAAATAAGATTACATATATAAAACATGTAATATATACGTAGAGAACGTGTTGTGCGGCGTGACATTTGCAAGTTCGCCGGGTTTTATTAGCACAGCAGGGAGTTAGGAAAAAAATTCGTACGTTTCGATTGCATCGAATAATGAATTGGTTTATAAATGAAGATTTGTGCAATGGCATACGACGTTCCTGTGACAAGTGTGTTATTTAGTGCAGAAAATGATACCGTTTATTTCTGCATTGATGCGCCTTATTGCAATATATACAATTTTGTTAAGCAGTGAATGGAAGCCATATGTTAAATTAACGTTATATATATGGAGTATATGTTACACACATAGAGTATATGTTAGTTATACATTTCACAGATAAGATTGAGATTCATATTTTAGAACGTGTTCACCTGAAATGTTTATTCTTACAGAGATCTTTTCAAAATCACCAAGGCAGATGATTTGCAAAGTGTGTCCGGTGTTTTTGGAACAGAGAATATCGCCGATGTAATACATTCAGCATGATAATTTGAAAATGATAAATAAGATAAAATGCATTTAACAGCAGCGACAATACATTACAACGGTCGTGTCGTGCGCTCGTTACTTGCTATAATGTAAATTAATTAATTAATTCAAGTTTAATTGACCCATTTCATTACATTATATTGATGCACATTAAGGAACAATCTTTCAAACATTTACGTTGCATTGAAAATTGGAATTGCATTTTTGTAAATTATGTGAACGCAGATTGCATATTTATCATAAACGCGAGCAATATACAGACCGAACGAAAATTATAATCGGACTCTTCGAACACGAACAAAAGATCGAAAGATTTTCTAGCCAAATTGTTGATAACATTGTACAGTGTGCGAAATAATTTAACTTATTGAGAATATTCGAAAAAAAGAAACATATAGAACCACGTATACCTAATAATCTGCAATATTCACACCGAAAGTTTTGTATTTTTTTTATATAAATACGTATATCTAATAATTACAAGGAATTATAACTGGCTTTGAATGGGAATCCATAATGTCAACTTTCTTCATTACTTCCTTTGTCAAAAATATTGAGTTTAGTCATAATTAAATTCCGTATGCAAATACATAGTTTTATGATTTCAAGAAATCTTCAACATACACTGCTTAATATTTTCTGTGTTCCACTGGCAGATTATTAATATTACATTCGCAGAAAAACAGAAATGAAAGTCGAACACATACAATTCACTCGTGCTTTATTTATTCCAGAAAGAAACAGTCGGGTGATGGCTGAAAAGTACGAATTACTCTTTCACCGATATTGCGATAAATCGTACAAAATGGAAAATTGTTAATGGAGAATAAATCGTGCCAAATAGCGTAAGTAAATTCGTTAGCACTGACAAATGGGTTAAATAAACGTAGGTAGATTCGATAGAAGCTAGGCGCATCGTTGTCCACCGTTAGAGACTGTTCGGAAAAACTAGGAAAAAGGTCACATGGTAGACTTACGTAAGAACACTTGTTAGTTACTGCAAATAAGTAGGTCGACTGTTGATTGCGAGAGCCCATCTTCCACAGCAAAGGAACAATCTTCTCAGCAAAGTTGTCGCTGACGACGAAAAGCGGATGTAACACCGTAATACAACCGGCAAAATACAGTGGGTTGATGGAGATCAAAGTTCGGCTAACACAAAAACATGCCTTTACCTTTATTATTTAGATCCATTAAGTAGCCTAGGTTAATCTGTTATATTTGTTAACAATTACGGCAGCGAAGTGTACAGGTGTACGATTATGTGGAGAATTTGTTGTGTAATGAAGACATGTAAATTCGCATTCTTCAAACCTTATAAACGGGCAAAAATCAGTGAAACTTAACATATCCGAAAGTTGATAGAAAGTGTTACTTCGCAAACCGTTAAAGTCTACGTAGGTAAGATTGATCACCTTCCTACAAAATGGGCACGCGTCATGTTTACTAACGGTATATGCGCATCATATTAGGACTCATGGTATACTGCTCTACGCTATTTAACAAATGGAGCAACAATAATAATAGTCAATAATAATAAACAGAATTTATTCCAAAACTTTTTTGTTTTTTTTTATTGCTTGTTAACGCGAGCGCATAAATACGACTTAAGAATAACATCATATTGCCGTTTGCAAATAAAATTGTATTTACTACCTACAACCACAATTAGACAGCACCGGTTCTTCATGTTGAAAGTATGCCTACGATTAGCAATATTAATTTTGGTCATATATACTAATTTATTGTATTAATATATTGTATTAAATAAAAATCATTTGGTCATATATTGTAATTTATATTTTCGATTGCTGGCAAATCAGAATTTTCTGAAATTTAATTAATCGCGTTAAACAAAAACTTCAATTTGCGACGTTTTCAGATATACTTAAACGATCAAATCACAATAACAACACAATGACAAATATGACCTTTTGCAATTTTAACTCTAATTCCATTGACTACCTGCAGCCGCACCTGAATCACGCGTAAGCCATGGTTGTCATTCACAATACCTATTTCAATAATTTCCTTGCAAACGCCGGTATTGATCGGGGATGAAAATAGCCTGTTCTTAATTACCGTGTGCTTTGATATCGCAACGTAACTGTCAGCGGTGTCATGCACGCATTACAATTTCTTTGAATGAGCCAGCACGTTAACCAGCAAATTAGAGGGCAGCGTCCAACTCTCAGTCCATTTGTTTCTTCTGCCTCGTTCTCGCTTATCACTCACCATCGATGCGAGCGAAGTAGCGTTCCGTTCATAATCCTGGAAGACAGGAGGACTCAGCAGGGAAAGATGAAAAGTTTCATATCGGATTAATATCAACTTATGACCCTAACCCCATAGGCTCGCCCCAACTCTGAGCCAGCTTTGCTTCGCTTTCCTTCACGACGGAGGGACGAAGCACACGCAACAGAGATATTGGGGTGGCGAACTCTTTGTCCGCGTCCTATCGCCAGTGGCCTTTATCTGATGAGTGTCCGTATCACCTCGAATCATCGGCAGTTCACGTGCATAAAGATTATTCATACGTATAATGAATATGCTGCTTCGCATGTCAAGCTCTAGTGTCGGGCAAAGATGAGGATTGCGGATAAGAGAAAAGTGTAATTGGTGTAATTGAAGAAATTGTTGGTCAATTGCGTTTAAGCATCGATAGCAATATCCGCGGCGCTAAAAGCACAGGTGTTGATACAATGTTTAATCATTAAATCAACGAACGGGTAAGAAATATAATGTTACTTGAAGGAGAATTACTTGATAGTAGTTATATAACGGTTGAGTACTCGTAATGTGTAGAATTATCTACGGTTCTGGTGCATGAAGATAATTTACACGTATTATTTATACGCACAAAAAGCTGTAATATTTGTTCATGTTATGGGACAACTTTTTCAGCGCATGACATATAAAAAAGTATAATTAATGCGATTGAATGCAAGAAATCATTATAGATTTGCATTAAACGATAACTAGAAGTCCTTTTCCACGTCGCTAAAGATTGTCACATTGATACGACTTTATTTTAAGAAAACAATAAAAACGGATTAATATGGATAAAAACGGATAAATTTTGATAAAGAATGGTTCAACGAAGAATTACACGCCTATTAAATAACAGCGTCTATCAGTGACATTATACTTGTTATGTGGCCTTAATTTGAAACACAAGACGAGCAAACGGAATAAAAGGTATCAGCGGATTTGGCCACAGAATACGGACGCCAATGACTTCTGATCAGAATTGGTCATTATTCTCATTGTCATTCGCAGCAAATTATTGAAATGAACGGATAGAATCATTTATTTGCGAATAATGAATAATTATTATCCGAATAAAATAATCGAATAACGAGAATTTATTCGGTACAATCTAAATAATGTCCGACCTCAACATACACCGAGGTTCTCGCTTTTAAAATAAAGCGATGCAATGCGGCACTGGTTAAAAATAATCTTACTGATGGACTGACGATTAATTATTTCCATTAACGGTCCTGCAAAATCGCATAATTCACAAAAAGAAAACACGGTGCACCGTCTCTACACTTTCATCCTGTCGAAATCGTGTATAACGTTCAACATGCCATCTGGCAAATGAATGTTCAATAATAAAAAATTCGCCAAAATGATTGCCACAGAACAAACTTGTTCAATGGCACGAAAAAATGCATCACATTGTTGGGCACGAAAAAGATTCCAGTAAGGTGTTGCTAAAAATAAGCCGTAACCAAAAATTCGAGTTGTCAGTTGGAAATGGCATATCCTTTCAAACATGTGAACTGACAAGCGGTCTTCAATCAACTGGTGCACTTCGACGTGATGAGAATAAACCGTTATCGATGGTGGACTATTTCAAAATGGCTATAAAATCAAATATAAATCGTATAAATTTAAAATGTGGATTTAAATACGCATCAGGATTTCTGCAAGATTCTGCTGAAATGTGTCGTATATTTACAAAATAAGTAGTCGTTGAACACATCGCCTACAAATACTTTGAATATATCACCTCCAAAGATACTTCTTTTTCGGAGACAAGAGAAGAACTATTTATTTTGAAAATCTTGTTATAACAAAACGTTCTTATATGATACGCTGCTATTCTTTCGTAGGGTTGTTTCCGGAAATTCGAACAAACTTCGTCATCCTTTACGTATGGAGTAAGCTTTTGTCTTGATGACCTGCTCAGTTACAAGATAACCAAAATCGCATTTCCTCAAAGCTACTGCTGGATGAAGAAGTCGGGCCACATAATTAAAAAATCCGCGTAACGCAAGAACCTTGTAACGAACCAGAAAACTTAAATGAGGATGCACCAAGGATTTCCTAAACAAATTTGCTTTGTTGTGGCAAATTGTAACTTACCGCCATAAGCGCAGCTCTTTATCTTGCCTCTGGCTTCGCCCTGTAAAATTCTACGTAAAATATAAATAACATACATGCTATGACAGAAATGATATAAATGTAAACATAAATATAACTACCAGTATAAATTGGCGTAAAATATATATAACGGGGGCACACGTAGGACCGTACGGAGTAGATGGTAAAAAGTCAAAGCGTTGATTATTTATTGAAAAAGAACCGCTATGTACAAACGTATGAAATACATGTGCGTGACATTTACGCGGGGCGAGGAGATGTGCTGACCGCGTACAATAGTCCATAACAATAGATAACTAGCTGTAGTGTGCACCGTTATCCAGTCGGCTTATTTACAACCCATTTCACCGTTTATATTTGCGCGCGGAGATTGGCGGCTGGACGAGATGGCGTATCGTTACGACTGGCACGCTTACATTTTCGAATCGACGCTATTTATTTGGCGAAAGTTGACGTTGACACACCGCGCACCAAACACACCGACGAATAGGCCAACGGTTAGTAGGACAGGAAAGGAAAAATGTGAGGATATAATTAAAGAAAGGCAGAGCGGCGAGAGAATGAGAAGAGTGTGACATTTTCTATAATCCTCAAGTCGGATAATCGCCACCACCAGGAGCGCTTAAATTTACCGATTGATCGTATTTACTTGACTGAAATTGATGTTCACACCCTGTGCACCAAATACTTTGACGAATAAACGAATGGTTAGCAGGAGACGAAAGAAAAAATTAAAGGAACCGTAACACGTTGACTGCCAAGCATATTTTTCTATGTTAGAACTGCAATGCGATGAAATACTGCAGAGTATAATTAAATCGTGCAAAATGAAGGTACCGCAGAATTGTTAGAAGCCAAAGTATTGAAGCACCGTTTCAATATCAATTACTTTTACAAGATTGGAAATAGGCTTCATTGCGAATTTTTTGCATTTTTAGTAAAATCTTTTGCGCCGGTCAGTGCGTATTTTGCTATGTTACAACCGCGATGTGATGAAATACTGCAAAGAATGATTAAACCGTGCAAAACGAAGGTAACGTATAGTTGTTAGAAGTGAAAGTATTGAAGCACCGTTTCAATATCAATTACTTTTACAAGATTGCAAATAGGCTTCATTGCGAATTTTTTGCATTTTTAGTAAAATCTTTTGCGCCGGTCAGCGCGTATTTTGCTATGTTACAACCGCGATGTGATGAAATACTGCAAAGTATGACTAAATCGTGCAAAACGAAGGTAATGTATAGTTGTTAGAAGCCAAAGTATTGAAGCACCGTTCCAATATCAATTGCTTTTACAAGATTGCAAGGAGGCTTCATTGCAAATTTTTTGCATTTTTAGTCAAATCTTTTGCGCCGGTCACCGGTGACCACTGTGGCAGTCAACGTGTTAACCGATTTAATGCCAGGTACCATTTTAACAAGACTTTCGGATACAGGAAGGGGAATATATGACGTTTACTTGCATTAACATACAGATTAAAGTATCTATTGCCGAGTACTTTCTAAATGATTTTCTATCCGTGTCCGTTCCCTTTAGTTTTTCATGACGAAGTACCGTTTTGAACTCGCGCTATTGCAATGCCAACTTTTGATTGTCAAATTTTGCTTCGCATAGCAATAGCATCGAGCAGGTAACGTCGTCCGTTTGTTTTACTCCCTTCTTTAGTATATTTGCGAAGTTGCTAAATAACGAGATGGCGCTCTCTTATTTTCATATTGAAACATTCTGTAACTAAATCCGAATGGCACTAAAACAGTTAACACGTTGATTGTCGTGCGTATTATGCTGTATTAGAACGGCGATACTATGAATTACTACAACGTTTGCCTGAATTATGTAAAATGTGAATAATGTGCAGGTATTGGACACTAAAGGATCGCTTCACTATTCTAACAATAACTGCATTTATAAAATAATTATTGCCACCCACTGCGAATATTTTGAATCTTCCGTAAAATCTCTTACGTGGGTCATCGGTGACCATCAGGGTAGTCAAAGTGTTAAAGATGTTACGCACTCGTTCTTACATTTTCGGATTGAGTAGCAAATTATTCCAATTCATTCATTCGAACCAGTTAATGTTTTTACGTCCAGATCGAAACATGTTGGTGCATAGGTCAATGGTAAGTAAAAAGAGAAGTTGAAGAGTTACGTGGAAGAGAAAAGAGGATACAAAGACCAGAGAACGAGAAAAATATGATCGTTTTCATAAAAGCGTTAAATACATTAATCACTGCCGCTATGTTTACATTTATGGATTGATATTATTTATTTGACCAAACGTGGCATTCGTACGCCGCGCCCCAAACATGTCAACAAATAAGGGAATGATCGATAGGAAAGAGAAGGTAAAAAAATGGAGGAAATAATGAGAGCGTATAAAGATGGAAAAATGGGAACATTGAAAGACTTTCACACAATTCGTAGACACATTAGTTACTCATAGCTGCATTTTGGGAGTTGGCGATATTTATTTGATTGCAAGTTACGGTTACATGTGGTGCACCGATCATGTTGGAGAATCTAATGATCAGTAGGGAAGGAATACTGTATAAGTGAAAAAAGAACACAAAAGCGGAAAACCTCAAAAAGATTGGAAAAGCGACAGAAAGAGATAAATCTAATGTGTTTCATCAAAGCGTTGAATACGTTCATCACTAACGCTACGTTTACATTTAAGAATTGATATTTATTTGTTAAAACTTAACTCTGCTTGTCACACACCAATCATGTCAGCGCACAGGGCACATGTCGGTACAAAAGGAAAGAAAACTAAATACCGGGAAGTCAAAGGAGATCAGAGAGACGCAAGAATGAAAAAAAATGTTATAATTTTCATAACATTCTAATTTTTATAAGATGCACTACTGCTGTGCTACCATTTACGGATTGACCCTACTTTTTTAACAAAAGTTGACGTTACGAAATGTGACTGTTTTCATAAAATCATTAAATATGACAAGTCATTATCACAAGTGCGGTTAATCATTTGAATCTTATGGATGCACATATGCGACTGTCAATCTTTTCAATCTCCCACATATTGCGCTCACAATTATCAGTGGCGATTACATATGCGTTCCTTACAAAATTTCTTGTATTATTTAAATTGGCATAACCGGGGAATTATAACTATAACTTAGTTAACAGAATTCAATACATTCGATCCATACGGAACTTTTCGAGTGTATTTAGCAATCGGAGGGTTAAGGTATGGATGCGTGAAAGAAACAGTAAAAAACAAGCGAACCCGGTGTTGATTGAACATCACAGGCTGTAAAAAGTGCAAATAAATGACGGTAGAACTAATAAAAACGTACGCCTGTTGCTTTTATGTTTGACACTGGTGTGTGAAAGGATTTGATGCACCTGTCCGATAAATATCAGTGGTTTCGCAACACTCCCGGATGATTAGCATAAACCGGACAGGTATGCGTTATATGATCACGCATTACTTTATAGCAACAGTAATCCCTGATAAAAGATCACTAATAATAATCATGAGCGCAATAAGAATGACCGTAATAACATTTAATAGCTATTTTATGCATAAAAAGTAGCAATCTATGACGACACAGCGTAAATGAAAAAGAACTGTCCAATACGAGATTGTATAACAATTAAAAATGATCTGAAACGAATGTTCCTTCTGGTCCATTTAAGGCGTTAACATATTTTGTGATTAACGTATAGAGATTGGTGTTTGATTTCCCAATGAACGTCACCAGGTATGAAGGAAATGAGACAACTGGTAGTCAGCTACAATAGAAATTTTTTTACAGTAGAACCTCGATTAACGTAAAGAAACATTTTCCGCAGAAAAAATCATGTATTCTAAAGCGCGTAACACAAAAAAAAACAAAATAAAACTATACGTAAATTTCTATTTTTCTGTTTAAGTTCGTTGCCTTTGAATTTGCTTCAATTGGGAACACTATGCCTCATTATTTTGACGGCATTTGTCTAGGATTCTAAATGCGTCAGTGTAAGTCACACGCCAAAATCTCGTGAACATTTGACTTCATTACAACTTAAAGAAGCGCACATTTCGTTGATAACGCTCGCCTAATAAATATTCCGTTAATCGGCGCTCTACTGTACCTCGCCTGCCTAGCAAATTCACCGGCACAAGCTTCCGACGGATGGTGCAGGGATGGAAGTGTACGTCTGCTCTTTGACGAAGGCAAGCGAGTCTCTGAAAAAGCCATAACGAAGACCGCAATTTTAAATTCCATCAACAAACGGTAGCTGTGGTCCTGCTGTTCCGGTTTTATTCGTGGCGAACGGCTCTCCGGCGTTTCGGTATATTCGCCACACCGTTTCACCCTGCGCGCACAATCATTTTATTCGTCAAGAATCGGCGGCGGCGCAAGAAGGCCGCGTTTCTCTGCGTAATTTTCGTCGCTCGCGGATCGAACGAGTAAAAACGAGAAGACTGACAAAAAGTTGCGACAGCGTTATATCGCAAAGCGTGTGATATTAACCGTTTAGCTACCGTGACCCGCAATTGGGCCAGCCGTTAGCTCATGCGTTGGAACGAAGTGTCTATATATATACTGCCATCCTCTGGCTGATATTTTTAACCCTTTCTACACAGATTTTTTTTTTAAGAATATAGAAGAGGCAGGTTACATTTCTAATAGTTCAGGTGAAGAATTTATTCATTATGACGGGGTAAAAGAAAAACTGAGTTTTTTTACATCAGTGCAAAGTTAAAGCCTGGGTCATTCATGTCCCACTCGGCCTGCGTACTGGTTTATATACTGGGTGTCCCAGTTTTTTCCGGCCAAACTCTGCCAGCGTAGTGGCATTGTAAATTGTTGAATTGTGTCTATTTGGTTAACAAGAGCTCATTTATGTACCAGTTTACCATCGGTGCTGTTCAGAATCCATCAAATATATTAATCGGTTCGTATATTTGAATTATTTGCTTTGGATGAGAGAAAAATAAGAGTGGACTAGATAATGGAGGTAAAATAACTTTATGTAGAATCTCCGTCACTATGTATAATTTTGTTTCGAAATAAGCAACACCCTCGAGTACACTTAAATCGCTTATTAAAGGTCGAGTAAAGTTTTGTCCCGAAATAAGCAATATGCTTGAAGCATGCCAATCGCATATTACGGATGAGGTTCACTATTCGTGTTGACATTGACATTGAAATTTATAACTGTTCACTTTCACGAATCACTCACTTGTGCTCGAATCTTTCACTCGCAAACGACTTCAAAAATAAAGACGGAGGAAAAGCGAGTTTCTATTTTCAAGGTAGAAGGTACTTGTTTATTTCAAATAAACGCTGTATACTCCCGGCTTGACTTTGTTCTCAAACGGGACAAGAGTTGCAACAATGCCTGTTCATTCAACCATAAAGATTGATGTGTTCTCGCTTTAACGGATTCCTCACTCTGTGACGACTTCAAGTAAAGAACGGAGAATAGCGAGTTGTCATATTCGGATCAGAAAGCAGTTGCTTATTTACGAGAAAGACTACATGGCTCTCACATTTCAATTTGTTGCTTCGCATTAGGGGAAAATAAAAAAAAACAAGCAATTGGTGGATTAAAATAAGTTTCGTGTAGCATCTTTTCTGTCAGTATATACTGTTTTGAGGTGAAATTAGGAACAAATGTACACTCACGGATCAGGTATATATCCTCCGGCTTGACTTTGTTCCCGAACGGATCGATAGCTGAAACAATGACTCTTCATCCGATCGTACACATTTATGTCTTCTCGGTTTCACAAACCGCTCAATCCATGGGTGATTTAGATACACAAAGGAGCATAGCGAGTTACTGTGGTCGCCTCAAAAAGCAGTTGCTTATGTTGAAACAAGAGTGTATTTGGTTCATACATCCGAATCCATTGCCTTGCATGAGCGAAACAAGGCAATAAGCAGGTGGTGAGAATAATATAAGCCCGAGATGTAAGACCATCATTGTGTATACTGATGAGAAGGTTTACTTTTATACAGGCCGAAATGTATATGGTTTGTCTGACGTGAGTGCCTCCATGCGTTTTGGTGTTGCTGGATACATCCAGCTACAGTTCGCATTCCCGTCATTACATTGAATGCAAGTAAAGAAATGACAGTGTGAATATTATATCTTCAAATAATTAAAGAAATATTATATAAATACAGCAACGTAAAGAATCATTTTAATAATGGTAAAAGACCTGCTACTGATCATTCCGTGAAATTGTAAGATTTTCCCGTCTGTATGCGCAAGTACGCAAACAACAAAGTATTACGTAATTGCGTGGTATACCCGAAAAATGACATGAACCGAGAATCGTGATATGAATGTTATGGATACGATACGGGGTCATGTGCAGATTCTTGTTTTAAAATATATGATAAAGTATAACTATAAATTTATATTATAATTTGCTGTCTGAAAATAAACGAAAGTAGGACGAACTCAACTGTTACTTTAGGTTAACGCTCAAACGACTGTTCACGAGATTTCTCGTTTTTATCTTTTTTCTCTGAAAATTATCTATTCTAAGAGTCGTTGTTGCTATGTAATTACAAAATATTCCAACGAATCCACATGTTACAGAATTTAGTGCATATATATGTGTACATCTTGAGCTTGCTGGAAACTGTTTGGTATTCTCATAATAATTTCAATTTAATGAAAATTAAATTCCCTTGAATAATGTCACGAAAGAACATTAATTTGTGTAACGAAATTAATTTTCTGGAGTATTACGCAGACGATTTGTCCGATGTATCGAGCGATGGCGACTGTAATTCTATTACTCATTCTGAAAATAGTGTATGATGATAATTATTTAGAAAATTTTGCAAGATTTGTCCGAAATAGAGATAGTAATGACGAGTTTATCGTGCGCAAACGTAAAACTATGCAACTGAATATAAGTTCGAGTGAGTCCGAACCATCGGAAATGGGGATGTTTGGATAAAGGAGGACAGAAACATAAATCTAGAAGCTTTGAGGGCAATTCCGGATCGTACGTACTGTGACACGTACAAAATTCAGGTATTTGTTTTTCGTTTTCGAACAACAGAATCGCCGGTTTTATACTAAGGCTACGGGAAATAATATGCGGTCATTTAAGTGTTGACATAGGTGTGGCTAACTGCGTAGGTGAAGGCATCAAAATATCGAAACTGTCATGGTCACACTTTAAAAATATCACATGTAGTTGTAATATTAAAGCTTAGCCGACCGATCGGGGATATCTCCCATTTTGACCTTAGCAACGCGTTTCCTTTTTTCTGTTATTATCAGCTATATTTATCTGGAGTAGTTTGAAATTACTGACGAACTGTTTCTATAAAGCACAGTATATAACAAAATCCACCAATTTAGTGCCGAAAAGTACTTCAAAAGTTACACAATCGGTTGAGACTAAATAAAGTTATAGCGGTATGAGGTGTGGCAAGTAAATATTAAAAAATACACAATCCACTGTATAAACTGGCACGCTGTGAACGATACCACACTGTAAAAAAAATATTAAAACGCATTACTATTTTTTATGTCATGTTTGGGTGGTGCTATTTATCTTTAATCATCTTTAATGTTCTTAATTTTCAAACTTTATTGCCTACACTTTTTAAACAACCTACAAATAATAATTGTATACTTTTAATTTCATGTTACTGCAAGATATAATTGATCACTTAAATAATTTTCAGACTTCTTTCATTTCAAATAGTGAATATCGCGTTACTTGCGAAAAATGCGTGGTGGAAACCGTACAGTTCGTTTAGGTGCACTCGGTCGGCTAAGTATTAAGTACAATATTTGTGTTCATATCTTGTCATGATAATTTCTGAGTGTTTTACACGGAAATAATTAGAAATATGATTTATTTAACTGCCACTTTATAGCAATACCAATGTCGCTAACCGTATCAAAACGACTCTAAACATTCAAACCCCATTCGCAGTGCACCTCGTTTACTCTCAACATAGTTTGCCCGTAGAGCAGTACAGCTTCACGGCCAGCTTGTCGTAGCTAAAGGGTCAAATTCCATCAAAAACTGCGACGCCACATGCGTCTGCAGCTTTGAGTGACATTTCTTTGTGACGGATGACACACAAGCGAACGAACTAACACACGAGTGTCTCGTAAAGTGTTCGCCTATGAAAAATAGGGAATGCGTTGGTGCGCGAAAAGAATAAGATGCCAAATGCAGAGAAAGTACTGCGAGCAGAAAGTAATATAGCTTGTCTGAGTAAACGTGCACCCTGCCCGGTTTACAAGCTGTGACAATAGGTGTCCTCTGCGTAGCGATCAGTACCCTTACCACTTGCATATTATCATGTTTTCGTTTTTGAGGAATTAAGGACCCCGCGAGCGTAACCTCACGATATACCTTGAATGAGCAAATTGGAACGTCAGACTTTTATTTTAGTGATAAGATGACGGTTGGGCCTTGGTGTACACAGAATGCACAACTTATAACGTCCAGAGGTACGGGTCAAAACAAAGATATATCATCAAATTTAGCGGCATGGTATCAGCGACGGGAATGGTTTAATTAAGCTGAAGAAGCGTCAGTAGTGTCGAAATTACAAAAATCGCGACATTCTTGAATTAGTGAATTTTCTTTTATGCGAACATGTAGCCGTTAAGTTTTAAATTATTTTACAAAAATATTTATATCGCTATTGTTTTCATTATTTAAACAAAGATTCCAAGTTGCAACAGATTAAGTATTAGACTTGATTTCAAGTTAATTGAAATTACGAAAATCGCGACATTCTTGAATTTGTTAGTGAATTTCTCTCTATGCGAACATATAGGCGATAAGTAAATGTTAAATTATCTTAGAAAAATATTTGTATTGCTACTGTTTTCATTACTTAAACAAAGATTTTCAGTTGCAACAGATTAAGTATTAGACTTGATTTGAAGTTATTACCCTTTTGAAGAAGTGCACATTTTGTGTCAAAACGCTGGAAAATTTATAATTATGTTCTCGTTTCTTACTATGTATTTTAATGTAACCAGTACATGAAATTTCAGGAAAACAGTTGTGCGCTTCGCATAAGTAATTTTTCTATGTGACATTTTTTGATATTTTTCCACGTTGTATGTTATTCAAGGTACAATGTTAAACAGGTGAGAAATATTTAAAAGATTCTGACACATGCACGAGTATTGAGATTAGTACGCACCGTTGCATATTTTGTTCGTGTGTGCGGTTGTAGTCCCATTCACGATTTTGACTGCAACCTTTCAACCAATTATAGAATTCAATCATACACGGTAGTACCCGAGAAGCGAGAATGGAAAAAGACGGAAAGTTTCCTTATGTTATTAATTATAATTTGCACTTGACTGGTCATAGTAAAATGAATATTTAATGCAAAACTGACTAAAATACGAATCTCTAAAATATGTATGCTTCTGTTCACTAATACCAGCGAACCTTACATTTCCAATTTTCAGTGAAAATTACTCTAAATTTACGAAACTTCAAACGTTACATGAATTCTTAACAAGCAAAAATAGGATGTTATATAACCATCTCTTTCATCGGAGACATGACTGATTATATCATATTAACATAAAAATGTTTTCTTGCCTTTCGGACTTAAACAAATTTATAAAAACTTTCCTAGCTCAATGATAAAGTGGTTTCTCAGTAAAACAACTAAGTAACTAAGTACACTGCATACAAAACTATTTTTCCTTCCGATTGCAATAAATAACGATATTGCATTTTGAAGAAATGCATGTTTAGCTCGCGTACACGGCTATAGATTTAAGAACATCCAACTTGGGGAAGATTTGCGGTTCAAAGGTACATAACAACACGCGAGAAGGAAAAAGAGGAAATAAGGGAAATTGGTTGATTTCTCAGAGAAGAGGACACGACGTGTTTGCGTGAGGTGTAGTCAGCATTGCTCAGCGAATTGCTTCAAAAATCTCTTATAAGATCACATTATTCTACTACCAACTTTATAACTACGTCACATGATATTTTTCAATAATAAAGTGGCCATAAATATTATAATCTTGACGAAACGTAACATAAAATAGGAAATAAAATTATATTAAGAAAATAAATTATTAATTCATAGAATTATTTCACTAAATGGAAATGCCATACAAATATTTCTTTGGAGAAACAATCGATTTTGTTCAATCTACGCCATTGTATGAAAGAAAGTGTAATGCGACGTCATATCATCCGTCATGTAGGGATTCATCTGTTAATATTGCCCTGACACCTCTGTTCTCTACAGAGCAAGTCCCTTCCCATACTACCGTCCCAATTTACCCTTAATCCTTTCGCGAACAAGAACACAGCATGCGTGCCATGTAATACCTTTCCCGATTGGCCGATGACTCAGCATATAGCTTATGTGAAAACAGCAATAAGGAAAGTGATACAATTAGAAGCGCAAAAACAAATTTCTCATTGGTCTCACGTTCACACGGTATCAAAATAAAAATAGTCAGGCAGAAAATGAGCTGCATAAATGTTGCCGGCCACTGAGGATAATTCAGCTACCAAAAGTCGGTGTCGTAGTCGAAAAATTGTGCGTCCAAGGCTGACCTTTGCTCAGACAATTCATATGTACCTGTCGAATCTCGTGCACAGTCTGCGAAGCGTTTCACGGATTTATTGTCTCAAGCGATTAGACATTCGACAGGCATTTTCTTGGGATTCATAACGATGCGCGCGGTCGTTAAAAGTTCGGCGACGAAACCGTTATCGCGCGCGTCGGACGTTTTCGAATTTCACCGTGCGAAATTGCTGACGACGAGTTAGTAAAATGTCCGGCGCGCTATCCGACGTTACAAACTTTTGAAGCACAGACTGCCTTTTGAGTGCTTTGCTATACGCTGTAGAATGTATTTTTCATAACGTACACAATTATAACTATGGGAAGAGCGGTAGAAGGGTGTATTCGCTTAATTATACATTTCTGCATTCAGAATGCGCTGCTAACGACGTGGCACTTTATGCTCCCCAACTCACTAAAACGTTGAAATAATAGCTTGCGCACACGCGAGTTCGCCGAAGTATGAGGGAATAAAAGTCAATATCAGCATTTAGCGCGCCTTCCGAATAAAGAAATAAACTGTAATACCCTTCGAGTCACGCGCATTTCGCGTGCAAACAGAAGTTGCACAGTAAAAATACCATTGCCGAAAGAAACATCTGACGGTACAATCGGATATGTCGTTGATATGTTGACACCTTGCGGTTTGGAAGAAAACAGCTTGACTGCGACATTTCTTCAAATTCTTCTTAAGTAGGATACGTGTATGCAATATGTTACAAATTTATTAACAGCACCATTTGTTTGTGCTGTAGGGATGAAATATTTTTATCGTCAGATGTTCCTTTACACTGAAACATATACTGTGTTGTCGTCTGAACAGACAGGATGTTCGATTATCTTTGTAAATAGTGCTGGATATAATATTTTGTAAGCTCATCGAAAGGGATATGTGGGTCGATGCTGAATATATATATCAGCGAATCCTGTGTGATCAGTCGTTTAGGGATCAGTCGAGTGCAAGTGCCGAAGAATGATAAATCTTTAGATTTTTTTACCTCTTGAAAGTCCAACCATTTTGTCAGATATTGCGTTACATGTAGTAATCATACAATATTGATTTCCTTCATTCATATGTACGATTCTCCAAATGCAATTAAAATTCTTTTATTTCATGTTGCGTAAAAAATGTTGTAGCAAAATCAGAGCTTGTGAAAACTTGCGTCCATTTCCAAAAAGGAAAATGAAACAACATTAAATACATTAATGACAGAAATATTTGTTTAATGACGCTAATGAAAAAATGATGCTAAATCTAAATTTAGCGTTGTACAATAATTGTTAAAAAAAGTGCCGTTTAGAATATATATTAAGGTTTCATTTTTACAACGTGTTACTACCGAAAATATAATATTTGATGTTTTCATATATGTTACAGATTCATCGCTCAATGGCATGTGTTTACTGGACTATTATTTAGGCATGGACTGCTAATCAATCATTGAGATCAATATAGTAAACCATTGGTTACTTCAGTACATTATTTTATTTACTTGTCGCAACTGCCTATTTCAAATTTTGCTCTCTTTTTTTACTTCGGCTAGATACTCGTTTCAACATTTCATCGGAATATTTTAGAAAGTCATGAGCTCGCGAAAACATTTTTTTCGGTGCACTCGACTGACGACCCCGTGAATAAATAAACAGACCCATTCCAAACACAAAGTACATAAAAACAAATTTAGATATTTAATAACACGTAAAATTAGAGAACCAAACATTTATCACATTTGATTTGATGATGATGTAATAATTATTATCGACTCTTTGTGCATTGGCTTCAATTACTTTACAAATCTTACGTATCATTACCAGCAATGACATAACGTTTGCAGTTCTACAATTAAGAACTGTAAAAGAATACGAAACAACCGTACGAGCAGATAGCAAACATTAATTGCAATTAGCAGCATAGTTTTGACAATTTAGATGCTATATTTATTTGTCTAGTCGAATCACCTGGGCGTTATATCATTGCTGTTTTAACGCTGCAATCTATTTACTCCTACATGCTGACGTACATTTGAAACAACTAATAATATTCAATGCGAAATTAGATTAACATATATCGATAATGCCGGCTTTATACAATACACATGACAAAATCTAGCGTCACTTTTTAGTGACGTCACAGAAAAGAATTTTCGCGAACAAACTTCCTCGCAACACACCGACCAAAATGTGTCGAATGAAATATTACCACATGTGCATGCATACGAACTCACTTATACCACGTTATTTAATAGGAAATTGGATGAACACATATCGATAATGCCGGTTTCGTACAATCAGCTGACAACATTTAGCGCCACTTTCTAATAACGTTACGAAGAAAAGTTTGGCGAAAAAGCTTTCTTGCGGCGCACCGTGATAAATACACAGAATGAACAATTATCGAACGTGTATGCGTACAAAGTCACTCATTCTACGTTAAAACGTTCCAACTGTCGCTTAGATGTGCGCACGTAGGCACCCAGTTAGAAAAAGTAAAAATACGTCCTGCCTAAATGACCCTCTCCTACCTACGGACATAAGTTGAGGTCGCACATGTTCTCCCCGTCCTTTA
Organism: Cryptocheilus praepositus; assembly: GCA_033815515.1. Taxonomy (NCBI): domain Eukaryota; kingdom Metazoa; phylum Arthropoda; class Insecta; order Hymenoptera; family Pompilidae; genus Cryptocheilus; species Cryptocheilus praepositus. The sequence continues at coordinate 2,389,851 of JAWWQZ010000153.1, forward strand.
AAAATGACGATACACACGACTTCGCGCTTCATTCGGCTCAGTTCGCAGACAGATCGGCAAAGTTTTGCGTCAGTAGGTCGGCGAGCGAAAAACTGTTGAGCGATAGGTCGTTCGATCGAATGGTAAGTCTTACGAATGATTCACTAAATAAACTTCACTCTATAGATTAAATCCGATTAACATTCTTTACACGCTAGATTCGAATGTATACTGCAACCTCTAATGGTATTGTCAAACATTTATGCACTTCGGCAAAGCGCATCTTAAGCTTATTAGTAGTTGAGAGAACTTAACGCAAGCTTGCTGCTGGCTTAAGGTATCTCTTTTCCACTCTTCCATAAAACGGCTTACACGGCATCTATTCAATTTATTTTGCAGGCGCCCCTTTCAAACTTAATCGATTACCCTTTGCGCAACTGAAAGCTCCTCGGGACGAAGACAGCGTATTTTCCTTTGAGGCGAGAGAGACAGTGGAGAGGAAGATGGCGGAACGAAGGGATCTTTAAATGATGTCGACGGAATGTGGAGTTGAGCTTCAATCCGAACGTCCAGTAAATAAAAGTGTGTGCTAGCGAAATGAATTTAGAAGAATCACGCCTATTTCTTCGCGGCGTAAAGCTTTGCGCGGAAACTCTGTTTCTTCGCTAATGCTTATTGGAGATTGTTAAATCAAGAATAGAAGAGTGCGGAATTCTCACTTTACGCGTGACTGGTCGGAGTAAGATTAATAAACGGCTCAGAACTGATTAAAAAGGCTAATGTTCAAATGTTAACTTTAATCGTTAATTTGCAGTTATAGAGATCTTTGTAGTATTTTCAGTTATATCAATTCACTGTAACGTTGAATTGATTTATAGCAAGCGGAAAGTACGTTATTCGCGTAATACTTACTACAAGTTGTTAAACCAACTACAGCAAAGTGTGGAATGTGCAGTTTGCACATAACTATTTAATAAGAAAAATGAATATTTAGCAGAAATCTGGCGACAACATGAATATCCGAGGTATGCGCGTTCCTTTTTGCTAGCACTGGCGCAACTAAATGAAATGAAATGAATGAATTCGTAACAAGCGGAAATGAAATTTGGCGCAATATTAACAGAAATATAATTTCATCCCTTCCGAGCTTTAACGAATTTGCAAAATTCCGCCCACCTCAGTCACAAACTCGCTTGCCAATAAGACAACTAACATAGATCACACGGGAAACTATTTTAACTCCCGAAAGGTAGGAAATGTCGAAATTGCGTTTCTTCGGAATATCCGAAAGATTTGTCATTTCACTTCGTTGGAAACGATATCCGTCACATACGATTTTCAAGTTCGATCCACGTATGTTGCGAACGTGACACGAGAGCTGCTACGGTAGGTATCATAAGCTTGTTTGCTGACAGTATCAATTTCGAAACAACATATGTGCGATTTATCGAACGTGCTTCCCGTACACTGGCTACACTAGGAATGTTCCATTTCGTATCGAATGCCACGGATCAAAATCGTAATCCGACCGTTGCCATTATACCAAGGTATGTATGTGCAGGACCGTTTATATTGACGATCGTTATTATGACTGCTTGTTTAGCGCATTTTATTCCGCGGCAAATCAAACGCGCGGCAATGAGTGAAAACGCGCGTAACAGCGAATAATAGTAACGTCTATAGCGGAGATATGGTGTTCTGCGGTAAAAGTAAAAAGACCACGTTGATCGTACTGTTATCAGTCTTATACAAGCGCAATTACGAACGTCGAGGACGTCAATTGAAACTGCTAAGGTGTGGAACGATTGCATGACGAGCGAACGCAAAAATCTCAAGTGTTGCTGTTCCAGACGCGACTGGCTGTAGTAACTGTTATTTGTTATTAAGGCAGTGAGACATTTTATTGCTAGAATTATCGTCTGCTTTGAACGCCTGCGACGTAACAAAAAACTATATTACATACCGAACAGACATCTCGACGCTTCAATGACCCACCCTGCGACGGGCGCTAAGAAACATGGCGCAGGTCGGTTGTTTGTCTGAACAATTTTTCGTCCCCGTGCGAGGACGATGACGAGTCGCCGTGCAAACGGATTTTACAAACGTTGCGTTTGTTGCATTAAGACACTGCATTGTGTATGCGTCGGGACCAGCGAAGAAGCGATCGTCCTTGTCGATAAATTTTCCTCTGGCCTCGACAGATCCGACTCTCTTCAGTAGACGTGCGGTTGGTTGACCCAGGTAGGCGTCATCCTAGGTACTAACTTGGTCTGAATTGGTCTAATTTGGTCGATGAGGGAAAATTCCACCAATTGCCGTTAAGTTCACCGATCATAGAAAGCCGGATGAGGTTCCAGCCTTCCAGCTCTCTATATCAAGTGTCGCTCGCGTCGCTAAGCTTATAGCCCAGATTCTTGCGCTGGAGGAACATGTGGATCTCGCGGAAATTCGGCCGATCGACGTCGTTTCGCTGCCAGCATTCGCGCATCAGCTCGTAGATCTCCTTCGGACAATTCTTCGGCAGCGGTAAAATCATCTGTGGAAAAAAGAAAACCGCCGGCTTGCACATATTTGGGAGGTGGAACGGCAAATTCCATGTGCTCGAGAGTTTTGACAGGTGTATTAGTGGTAAGGAACGTTTATCGGAATAAATGGGTATAAAAACCATCTGGGAAGGGAGGATAATCTCCAGTTTGTAGAAATTTCAGAGTTCAAGCTACATTACTTTTCTTAGTTAAAATCGTCAGCGAGCGTATTTTTGGCAAAAAACTTGTCCTGAGACATAATAGTTCAAAGAATAGTCTGTGAAAATTGGAAAACATTTCAGCTTGAATAATTTTGATAACTAGAAATAAAATGCGTTGTATTCAATACCTTGGTCAATTATATTATCGTTATGGAATACTTCCTGGAAGATAATAGTTAAAAGTATAGATATCCAGCTTGCAAAAATTCATAGCCAAAACTAAAATTTCTTTCTTCCTTAAGGATATAAATATTAATATCCTTATCAAGTGCGTTATCAATAAATTACGTTTCTTTGAACACTACAATTCCATCGCTGCTCGTACTTCTGCAGCACACTTCTTCGGCAGTAGAACAACAAACAACCCTCTACTTCCGTATTCCCAAACTATATCATCCGCGAAAACACAAAAGCCCATGAAATATCGGACGTTACTGCCAAAAGATGTAAAAATGCGCGGATCTGCGAAGTGATGCAATCAAGACTTCAACGGGAGGGGGTGGCATTGGGGGGGAAGTTGAATGGCATTGAATGGTGCTATTGAACACGATGAAAGGATGAAGGGGCATTTAATGCGAAAGTGCTCATTACGCTCATTACGTCGAGCATTATGCCGAGCATTACGCCGGTGGGGCACAATGAAGGAAAAATGTCGAAAGATTATCGTTACCGCGTGCATGTACTTACCCTTCGCTCGTCCTCTTGATAGAAGTAAGTTGCATTTTCGACGATACGGTAATCCGGCAGTTCTTCGAAGGGTTGCTCCCGCGCGAACGTTAAAATCTCCCATAGCGTCACAGCGAACGACCACACGTCACTTTTCGATGTATGCCTTCCCTAAATATCGCAACATAGCCACAAACATTCAATAACAATTTTCATCAAGAATACTTGGAAATGGTAACACATTTGGGGGGTGTGTCTTCCTTAAATATCACAACATTTATGTGTGCGTTTGAAATACCTATGTGAATGTAAGTTTTGGATTACAGGTTATTTTTGAGCGAACATGAAATTCTTCCGCAGCGTCACAACAAACGACCGCACGTCACTTTTCGATATATGACTTCCCTAAATATTGCAACACAGTCACAAACATTGAATGATAATATTCGTCAAAAATACTTGGGAATGCTATCACATTTGGGAGGAGGGGGGTGTCTTCCTTTAATATCACAACATTTATGTGTACGCTTGAAATACGTATGCAAATGTAAGTTTTGGATTATAGGTTATTCCTGAGCGAACATGAAATTCTTCCATAGCGTTACAGCGAACGACCACACGTCACTTTTCGATGTATGCCTTCCCTAAATATTGCACCATCGCCACAAACATTGAATGACAAAGGACTGACAAGACGGAAAAACCGAGCACTAATATTCATCAAGAATACTCGGGAATGTTACTGAGTTCATTGAAATTTTCATAAACATTTAAAAGAACTCTGTCAAACTGCAAACTCCCGTTACAATAATGGCGGCGAAAGTGTTCAATTCCAGAGACAAGTGATGTGTTTTTCACTCTGGCACACAAGAAAAGAGAAACATATGGCAGAATTTAAATTACACAATTATAGTGTTACATTTATGACGCTAACAAGTGAAATGACTTTGAGAAATGTGTATATTTGTTGTGCGCGTTTGTGAATTACTTTTCGCAAATGATGTTACTTAATTTCTTTAACGCGCCGTCACTTTACACACATTTTTCAAATAGGTATGTCAATGTTGCGTTATCAACTGTACACTGTTTTCGAATGAAAATTGAAATCGCATGTCACATTTGAGGAGTGTGTTTTTCCTAAATACCCATTTAAGTGCACGCTTGAAATACGTATGTAAATGTAAGTTTTGGATTATAGGTTATTCTCGAGCGAACATGAAATTCTTCCACAGCGGCACAGGAAACGACCACACGTCGCTTTTGAATGTGTGTCTTCGTTGAATATTGCAACAATGCCACAAACATAGTGCAACCTCCAGTTGCAGCAATGCGGAAGAAAGCCTTAAATTCTAGATCCAGTGACAAGTCGAACGTTTTTCACTGTGACACATGAGAAAAAACAAATACTGAGTGGATTTGAAATTATGGGACGTAGGTATTACGTTCTAGATCGTAAGAATTTTCTAATAATTGCAATAAAGTAGGGCATTGTTCTGCATGTCTGTGTACTGTGTGCGGTATTTCTGGCAACTGATTTTATAAGTTAATTTAATGCAACACAAAATGTATATGAACATTTACGATAGCTATGTAAATATTGAATTTTTGGCTATATGTTAATCTGGTGCAAAAATTAAAACGTTTCACAGCGCGATGACAGATGACCACAGAGCACTTTTGGAAGTGTGCCTTTTATAAGTATCACTTCGTTCATGAACAATATCCGAGGTGCAGTACCAAGTTAGGTGATATTTTGATTTTTCTCCCAGTTGGAACTGCGTATATTTTTACAACTCCCACGATTCGTCACTATTGCAATTAGCTTCCATTTGCAGAAATGATAGCAAAAGCTTTCAAATCCTAATCATTTAACAAACCGAACATTTTTTATTATGACCGGTAAGATGAAAAACTCGATGTGATTAGTTTACAAATAAACGTGCGTATTTCTTGTGTGACGCTATGCACTGTGTGAAATATTTTTGGCAGCAGCTTTTTCTTAATCATCTTAGTGCACCACAAAATTTACATGGACATTTGGAATAACTTTCGAAATGTTATAGCGAAGCGCAAACAGATCATTAAGTTTCCCAGATGTAAGAATTTATGAATAAGTGTCGGCATTTTTTAACATATTTAGGGGCATGTATCCAAATAAAAGCCGATCGCGCGAAAGACATTTGCAAAGTTACGGAGAGTTTCTGGGTGTAAGTATAGCGAAACTTAACGTTCAGGTGTGAAGAGGTAATTTATGGGAATAGCATGCACCTTCAGCTTGCGAAACTTCGGTAGTGTAACTCAATAGAGCTAAGTACAAGCTTCGTGAGGAAGCGTGAAACAGTTTGAAGCCCTTATTTCTATCGTCGTTTATTACATACGTACGTCACAATTTTGTAGCAAACGTTTCCGGCATTACTTTTTATTACGAGAATCTACTCATTACAGAATTTTGTATTCGTCTGTACGTTTAAATAATCGAATCAACTACTTTCTGCTTACACACGCCTACATTCACGAATATGGAAGCCTCGATCTCATAGAATTAATAAACAATTCAAATTAGAATTCATTATTACACGAAGCATAATAAATCATTCATCAAATTTTGTAATCTTACTACAGCGGTAGCTACAAAAAAAAAAAAAAACAAGATTTTCAGCAAATAGTAATATTATTATACAAAAATCGAATTATTTTAATTTAAATATATCTATTGAAGGATTCCAACTAATCTTGATTTCACATACATTTACGCAAAACGAAAAATACGTAGAAAATCTATATTAAGAAAATAAATTCAAATAAACTAAACAAACCCTGTGATGCACTGAATAGATACATAAAAGCTTAGCAGCGTATATCTGTTGCTAATTGCGATCGAAAAAGCGTAAATGTAAAAACGAAAACGTCATCAAGCAATGGCTACTAATTTAACATACGCACTTGTGCAATGGCGTTAGTAACAGGGGATACACCATAAACAGGGATACCGCTTCACGCAAAGGCCAAATAATATAAATAAGTAACTAAGCTTAATTAGAGACCGCAGTGATGGACAAAAGGACGAAAAATTGCCGCCTGTTTATAAATGTAAAATGTAAGTATAGTCCATAATCTAGTAAAAACATCCGAAATATGTTGGATGTATTTTGCATAATAAATAATTAATAACCATTTAGCTGTTGTAGACAAATATATAGCGTTCGTCGAATGTTTATGCGGTACACATCGGAAGAAAAGAAAAATTGTCGAATTGCAACTTGAACACATATTTTTACATTGCATAAAAACGAGACCAAACATAAATCTCTTCATATCGGCCACTTATTTTTACTGCTCAGAGAGTTATTTTTTTCAACATCTGATGTTTGTTAGTAATATATAATGTTTCGCTTGAAGCGTATGTAATTTGTATATTATTCACTGTGAAATCTTGAAAAGGTTGACTAGTTTTGAAGAACTTGGTCTAACAGACGTTGCACAACTAGTTGATGAATAAAATTTGCGCGAGAGTTGTAACGATAAAGCAGAGAACATCGACATGTAAAAAAGCACGCGATCGACAGTGATTGCAACTGCATGTCGCGTGCAGTATTCCTAAAGCGTTTAATCCTTTAATAAGGAAAGGCATATATATGCGTCTTTTATATTCTTCTTACTATTACACATTCACTGTTTTACTAAACTGGTATAACACGAAATGTATAATATACAGTAATAAAATGTGCAAGTAGTATGACAACAGCAAAGTTATAGTAGCAAAGTTGCAGTATATTTGCATACATCTGCATAATCGCATATATCATTGTTCATTAGTTTTAACTTGGGATCAGTTGTATAAATTGATTAGTTCGTTATTTTGTTTTTAAATAATGTAGTATACTTTAAAAATGTTTGTCGAGGAGAAAAAAAGCGAATAAACGTGACAAGTAGTAGTGAGAATAAATTGGATTATTCAATAAAACATTCTTTTCACCTGAAGAAAGAATGTCATTACTTAACACGTTGACTGCCATGGTGGCCATCGGCGACTGGCGCAAAGAGTCTCACGAAAAATTAAAAAAATACCCAATCGATAGCATTTATAATTTTGTAAATGCAATTAATATTAAATAGTCATTAAATTCTTTGGTCTCCGATACCTTCGCATTATTTTCATTTTGCACAATTCAACCATATTCTCTAGTACTTCATCACGTTACGGTTTTAATAGAGTCAAATACACACGGCAGTCAAAGTGTTAAACCAGAAAACGCGTTATGCGCTTATGTGAACGAAATGTGCATTTTGGTCAACAAACATAACAATATGCGACTGTGATGCAAATGTCGCGCCGTATATATTGATGGTCTCATATCAAAGGTCTCATTAAAAGGTTAGCAAAGCCAACGACAAACCGGTCCTTTTCCATTTACGCCATAAAAGAGAATATGACATCATACGATAAAGTTTGAGATAACATCAAACCATCCGCACTCTTTGCTGCAACCGCGTTTTCTCGTTAACAAAAGAAGCGCGTCCATTAAAGAGCCTCGCGAAGTCCGAAACTTTCTCTTTCGAAACAACTTCAGCGCACACACACGGCGCATTTGATAAAAACAGCAAAGTTATCGGTCGCTTGAGCATTCTTCCGCAGGAAGTAATTTAGGGAAATTATGTACGCTTGCGCGTTCGCCGGAATTCGCGGAACTTTTGTCGAACTCGTCCTGGCAAACGTCGAAACAGACCGAAGCTTTTGCTTCTCTTTCCGCGTCAACCGTCGGTGCGTGTTAGTGTGCGTGTGTGGGTGTGCGCGCGTAAGAGGAAAAGGGAAGAGAAAAGAGGAAGGAATTAGACACGATCTGGCTAGTGCGAAACAATGGTCCGCAGGCCATCAGTTGCATCGATCGATCGAGCGAGTGACCTACCAACCTGCTGATGGCGTTGGAAGTTTCAGCCGGTTTACGAGAGGCGACCACGGCAGGTGGTGTCGGTACTTGACGAGAAATTACCCGGACTTAAGTACTTAAGTTACGTAATTTCAGGTAACTACTTCATGGCGGAGAGTCTGCATGCGCCCGCGGTGCAACTTTGTGGATCCGCCGTGTGTCGTGAGATCATCGCTGTGCGCGGGATTATGAAGTCGCGTAGATGCGTCGCCTTCGATGAGGCCAGAATGCACTTTTCACGGAAAGCCACAAAGGTAAAGGATAATGGAAAATTATTAGAATGCGTTAAATAGTAATAGTTTCCGGTCGTTAGTGTCTGTGACAGGAACAGGGAAGATTGATTTCTGTTGTAGTTTCTATAAATCTAGCTTAATTATTGAACAAAACGAAGTTTAAAATACAGTTAAAACGAATTTTCTTTTCTTATCGCATTCGTTTTGTTAAGTGTTCTATATCTTTTATTTTTAACCTTTGTGTTGTTTCCTTTTTCTCTGTCCTTTTACAATCACACTGCCGGTAACATAGGATATACATAATTATCTCCAACCATTTGAATAAGACTTATTGTTTGGTTTCAGGGATCTTTCCTATAACCGGTGCGGATACCAGCAAGCAGGGCGATACTCCTTATTTCCAATTAATTGCAAAAAATACAGAGGATTGTTAGTAGCACTGCGCCATAAATTGTGGAAGGCTGATTTTGAGTGGAGCTAAGATATCTAAAGAAAATTTGGATTAAAGCGCGACTTATGACAAACACAGGAAGAAGTTTCGAAGTTTTTGCACTCTATTGGTAAAACTATTCGAAATACTCTACGGACAATTATGTCACAATCATTGTATGTTGCAGTAAATTAGGAAAGAAAGGGTTTGAGTGAAGCTAAGTTAAATCTAATGAAAGTTGTAAGGCGCAGCGAAAGGCAAATAATATTTCGTGGTCGGTAGTGACTGTGGAAAATATGAGAGAAGATTGACTCCGATTGAAGTTATGTGAACCATAAACACGTCTAAAACGTAGAGCATGACAAATATTAAATAGACGTTGAAAGTCCCGGTATGATGGAAAAATTGAACGCAGAATAGTTTCCGACTGTGGAGTAACAGTTGATAAGCTGACATTTTGAAGCCGAACTATAAATCAAGAAACGTGCTTATAACATTAGACGTCAATTGTTGCGGTATCGTTAATTCTGTTTTAATATTTCCCCCATCGAACGAGACAGTATCATAAGTCAAAGAACCTTAAAATGGACAGCTTCAGGTAATATTTCCCATATTTTCGTGAAAGTATTATCGTGTCTGATGGTAATGTGACAAGGAAAATTTATGTGAAATAGCAGAATGAGGCAAATTGTCATGCGCAGTGACAGTTTACTTAGTACGAATTACTTACATTGAATGCCGGAGATGGTCCCACGATAAAAGTGAGACAAACACGGCTGTTATATACGTTTGAAATATTTGTGAAACGGATTAAGAAAAATGAAAAGTACACATGACACTCATTATCAGGCTTATTAATAGAAGCAAGGGTGTGTTATAACGTTTCGTTAAAAGTTCAAATATGTACAAAGACAAATATTAATGGTGATGTCACATACGATTACATTATACTTTTTTTTATTCCACCGATGTCTTCAGTTTGAATTTTGAATATTTTTCAATATTTCGAATACTCTTCAATAGAGAACAATTATTTCAAAATTTGACAAAATTACTTAAATTGTTTGACATGTTAAAAGAGATACCATACGAGATGGCAAGTAAAATAATTTTGAAAATTTTGCAATTAATAGGAATTACGATAAAAACAGTGCAAGGTGACTGTTAC